>JAOZGT010000002.1:8973916-9681416 GCA_035578325.1 Coelinius sp. EB29 | reverse complement strand
TGTACACCATTACCCTTAAGTTCCCTTTTTTTACCCTTAGAACTTGAATCCTTTATATATTGCCGTTATATAAGAGCCTAAAGGCCCAATCCTTTATGTACCCAGAGTATTTAGGCCCTCAGAGCCTTGGACTCTTATATAGAGGCAATATATAAAGGGTTTAGGTCCTTAGGTCCTTAACCCTAGAGGGCAATATATAGGGGTCGAAGGGTCTAAGGACTTAAATCTTCTATATATTATCTTTATATAAGGGTCTAAGTGTTCAAAGGCCCCATCCCATGACCTAAGGGCCTAGCGGCCTAAGAGTTTAAATGCCCTATTCCATGAGCTAAGGGCCTAAGAGGCGTAAGGGGCGTCGCCTGAATTTTTACCCCTTTTTTTTTATCATATAGATAGATTCATCCGGAACCCCTTCAAATACAAATTAAAGTAGCTCATCAGTGTCATAAAATTTAAAGATTTTTGAAAACTACAAAGAATCGCCTGAAAGTGTTATTAGATGTTTTAATCGTAATTTTTTTCTCGATTTAATTAACATTTTAGTTTTTCAAAAAAACAATTTTGAAAAATCAACATTTAACCCAGCGTCTTATGGAAAAACATAACTTTCTTCTGAATAGAGATTAAAATCTGAATTTTTCACTCAAAATATGAAAAAAATAATAAAAAATATTGGACCGACAGTTTGGCGCAGTGGGTTCATCAATAATTTACACGCGGCGGATCCGGGTTCGATTCCCTACGGTTACACTAGTGAGATACTAACTAGTATAAAAAGTCTTGTTTCAGGGGGCAGAACAGGTGGGAACAAACCGTAAAAACCCGAAAGGGTATACGGAAGGAAAAACATAATAAAAAATATTGACACTTGTTTCATGAGGTTTAAACGTTTAGTTTTGTTCATATTAACAATGAACAGTAAAAATTGACGAGAAACCGGAACCGAAATCGACATGGCAACCTCATACTCAAGTAAAGAGGTTATGGCGTTCACTCCACTCGACTCCCGCCTGTCATTTTAACATCCAGCGTTGCCACGTATATTTGCAAGCTAGTCAACTGAATTACTGTTTATTAATTTTTACTTTTTTAAAAATCGAAAAATGTTATAATTTTCATATTGATGACCTCAATAATTCTTATAAATAATTTAAAAATGAAAACAACAATTTTTGGAAATTGTTTAATTTTTGTACACTCAACGACTTTATGTGTACTGATGAGCTACTTTAAACACAATTTTCTTCCCTCCCTGCCCGAAGGCAGAATCTCAACTAATTACAATTTCAAATTCTTATGAACAAATTATACCCCAAAATGATCATGATGAACAGCGGGGCACCATAAGGGGTGAGGAGAGGAGGGGAGACTAATGAAGGGTTCTATCACGTATATTATGACGTCGTGATAACGATTGAAGTTTCTGGTATTCAATGGGGATACGCACAGAAATGCAAGAGGATTGATTTCCCTGGCCGTTTGCCATTCATCGGATTTTCGCGGTGCACATGAGGATGAAGGGCGCGATAGTGGATTGGGGTGGGAAAGGGGGGGGAAAAAGGGTGAGTTTGAATTGCAGGAATAGCATCAGAATGCATACGAACGATCTCTGACTCGCGCTCAGCTTATTCAGCTCGCATTTTCATACTCCCAGTGAATTGGATGCTTCAATCGATATACATATATTTCAATCTTCATTCATACACAATTGAAAATCGTATATTGATGGCGATTTATTTTCTCAACTATTTGTACGAATTGAATAAAATATTGTTTTACACTTTCTTCAACTTTCAATGACTCGAAAAAAGCTTTTCTGTTCATAATATTTTGAATTATTCTGTACATAATTGAATTTTTTGGAGGTGAGAGATGATCAACAGAATTATTATACAATTTTTCATATTCTTTCTCGAAATTTATACTTTCCACACAGATAAATTATGTAATAGTGCATTTAAAAAGCTATTTAGGGTCTTTTTCCTGTACCATAAATTTTCCAGAGTGAATTCTCTCGCGGTAGACTAAAGCTAAATCCGATGCAAACTACCAGTGCAATCTCATGTCTCAGACATTTTATTTATCTATCACCAGGTTGCTCACGATCCGCAATCATTGCTGCGTTGCCTCAGAGATATTTCACTTGAGAGTATCATGTCAGTGCCAGTCAAGGGGCTTGCATTTGCACCGGCATTTGGACCAAGTATCGATGGTGTTGTCATTGATCCGGGAGATCCTGAGGATCAGGATTATACGCTACAAGTTGATACGATTAATACACTCAATAATATTTTGCTGAGGAAGGATGTCATAGCTAAATTGTCAAGGTAAGGGCTTATCATTTTTTTTTTTATTAATTTATCAATATTTTTTTAATAGATATCTGAGGATGTTCGGTGGAGCATTCGGTTGAACGCGAGACTCATAATCACGAAATCCCGGGTTCTGGAGAAATTTTTTTTCTGTTTATCACCGGAAAATTACAAACAATTTCCTGGAATTAATTTCCACATGGAAAAATTCCATGGGATTAGGGAAATTCATGGAATTTCCTGGAATTCATGGATTAAAGTAAATATTCCATGGAATGAAAAATTTCACCAACACGATGAGTACCGCTCGTTACAACTCAAGAATATCGTCTATAATTCCCTGAATATTTCATCAATCTACGAGGTAGAAGTGTCTGAAGAGCCAATTAAATCCAATTAAATCCGTTGACACACAATTTATACGAACGTGTTTGAAATAATAAAACGATATTTGTCATGTGTTCGATGTGTTGATTGACGTGTAAATTACATACCCAAGCTTCATGACAGAATGAGAGTTTATCCTCGTTAATTAAGATCCAGTGGCTGAGAGAAAAATTGTTGATGGATAAAGAAGAGAAGAGGATTGAAGAATTAAGTGGTAAAGGTGTGTTCTAGTCAGGCAGAGAGAAGGATATCAAATAAATATCAATTTATCCCATCTCACACGCATTACCCTTAACCCTCCTACCCGAGTCAATAATGCAAACAAGAAAAAACGAGTCTTAATGAAATCAAAATCCGGTGAAAAGGAAAATCAAATAAAAGAACACAAAGTGAAAAACAGAAGTATCATCCAGAATTGCTACGACCAAACAGAGGATGGGAAGTTACAATTCCTATTTGAGAGGAAAAAAAACAAAACGAAATATTGTCATAGGCTGTATAACCATATCAACCTACTGTTCTCGAAAGAGAACAATATCTTCTTTTTTTTGGAACATCCAGGAGGGTTATATGCCACCGGTTAATGCCAAAGCCTTGACAAAAGTATCTGGAAGTAGCTCGTGTTGGCTGTCGTAAAAGTTAATAAGCCCCATTACCAGAATGGGTAGTAAAGTGGGAGAGACACAGACATGTAGAGAGAGTGGAAAATGTCTTTTGTGCAGACAGAGTAAACGGAACCGAAATTAGCCACACTACGACAACGAGGACTGAATATCCCACTGTTTGGCCAAATACTCGGTGGTGTGGTGATGAGAATAATCCCAAATAGTGAAGAAGGCAAAAATAGAATGAGGGACTTTGATTCTTTCACGATGAATTGTTGCTTTACTGCTTTGTTTTACACGGAGAGAAATTTTCGGTAAAAATTACCATTCTAGAAGAATTTCTGTCTGGAAGTTTGACAATAATTGATGCTAAATGATAAAATTTATAATAAGTCACATAAATTTTACTATTCGGTATGGTAATTTTTGCAGAATAAACTGAAAATTGTCTATATATTTGTCAAAATATATATAGACAAAGATAAAAAATATCTATGTGGAGGATAAAAATTATAATTATCCTGGTAATTATGATAGAATTCATAAAATAATTTTTATTCGCCCAATTCAATCAAATTATATCTATCCTGCGCATCAAAAACTAACCAGACGTGCGACACTTTTTACCATTCGAAACAACAAATTCTACTGGAAGCCCAGTAGAATTTACTATTCCGAATAGTAAAAAGTGGCGTGCGCATCTGAGACGCGAGGTTAATAAATTTCATATAACCTCTGCGTGATAACTTTTGTGTATAGAAACATGCAAGATCTGTAGGTAAGGTTAGTAATTTTTACTATTCTAGAACAGTAAATTTTGTAAAGATATTTGTAAAAACTACCAAGACATTTCATAATTTTTATCCGTGCAAATTGGCAATATTTACATAGATAATAATCAATATTATCCAGAAACGTTCATTAAAATTTATCCACACTAAGGACATTTATTGCTCTAAAAATAAGTTATTACAGAATTACCATTCGCCTAGGTAATTTTTACCTGGATTTTACTATAATTTTTATCGAAAATTTCTCTCCGCGTATGTACGAATAATTGTACGAATAATTGTACATCAGGTATAAGCAGCACTCAGTGAATTCACTAATTCATTGATGAGAAATAGTTAAAAAAAATTACAAACTGACTTGCCTAAAAACCCATTTATCCAGCATTAATGATCTCTTCCATGATTTTATAAACAAAATTGCCGTAAATATGAAAAAAAAACTGAGTAGTAGAGGTATGTGAATAATTCACACTGTCAAAAAGAGGGATAAAGGAGCCCCAGCGAAATAACGAGATGTACGGTCACACACTAGTGCAACCGAGAGATGAGTTATTTTTCAACGGTTTTGTGGTCAAAAAATTTTACGCTCGCGTGAATATTTTTTTCATCCACCCCCTAGAGGGGAATATTTAACCAGCCAGCTAGGTCCAAACTATCCTCTCGCAGCGAAAAAAAAAAGAATATTCGAAACTTCTCTTTCAACTTTTTTTTTTTATTTGTCGTTTGAGCGACTCCAGCCTATTTCACGCAATAGCGGAAACATGGTGCTGAATAGGTTAAAACTGAACGAGAGGATCTCGTTATGCGGCTAAACAGGGCGTATTAACTAACCACAGGGTTTTCAACGCAGTTGGACCTCAGAGTGAGAGAGAAAAAAAAACATGAACATACGAGGGTGGAAAAAAAATTCATAAAACGGAGCACACGCGTGGGTGGGGGAGCGAGATAAAAAAAATTAAGGGGAGATACTCTTGCTTTGTGAATACTCTGAATGATAAATAAATAGAGAGAAACACTCGCTAATTTTAGGGAGAGCGCTCGTGCTGCTTGAACAAGATAAAGCAGAATGTTTTTTAGAGAAATTAATTATACTTTTTAGTCGAGGAGTGGGTTTTATTGAATACGTTCCATTAATGAATTTTTATTGAATTTAATTATTATTTTCTATATTTTTTTAAATTCAAATAGAATTAGAATTTTGAGAGAAAAAATCCCGATAGCCCCAGCTAGGATTCGAACCCAGGTCTTCCAGTTTACGCGCCAGGTACTCTTCCAACTATAACTCTCTTATAAGCTACCGGAAGCACGGAGATTTCTCCTCTCGAAATAGGGAACTTACATGAACTTCATTAATTCTTTTATTCCAACATCATGATCCCAATTAACAATTTTTCATTCGAAAATGTTTTAATAATTGTTTAGTAATTAGTAATTAATTTTTACAATTTCCATATTTCAAATGCTCTGAAATCGCTTGTGACGTCACAAGGTCTCTCGGAGGCTAGACTAATCACCGGACATATCCGCGTCAATCTAACTTAATCTGTGGGCGTGTCTCAGCCAATGAAGGACTACGACTCCCCTCCATCGGACACTCGGTCAATGGGAAGCTACCCAAAAGATCTTGTGACGTTATAACCTAAAAATTGATCTCAGAAACTACTGATTTTTAATTAATTATCATGAAACCTTCATGAGCCATTAAATTCAATTCGAAAAAAATAATTTTGGAAATATCAAAAAATTTAAAAACATAAAAATACGATAAAATGGAGAAAATTTTGAAATTATCAGTTAAGCAATAAATTACGATTCATTCACACAATTTCATTAGAATATTTTGAATGTTTAATTACATGAAAAATAAGCCGTAAATAATATTCGTAATTACACACAGTACACCCCAAGGACGAGCCCCCTCCACTGTTTACCACTCTCAATTGTGCACGATTCACGAGTTTAGTGGCTGAGAATAATTTTACTCATGTATACGGATTTTTGGGGAGAGAAAATTCGCCGAGTGTTATTGGATTCATTACGTTCAATGTTCAAAATTGAGGGATATAATTAGTAGATTGGGTGGAGTCGTCATTGGGAAGATAAATATTTATTTGATTTGGTGCGGTTGGAGATTGATTGAACCGGTGAATTTACTCGATCATGCAAATATTATTCAAGCAACGATTTCATTATTAATAAATAACATTTATTTATTCTTCTTTTTTGGTTTCAAGTGGAGAATATTGACGCAATTATTAAACGAAAAAATTTCATGTATTTTTACATTAAAGACTTGCGAACAAAATGGCCGACCTGGCGAGTTGACATTTAGAACAAAATAACGTTTAAATTCGTAATTTTTTTGTTCAAACGTGCCTCGAATTTCGGACTCGATGTATTTACTCCACGAGGGACCAAAGGCATTATTAACACAAAACTCGTGTGGTTTTTTCTCTCATTTCCCTTTAGTCACGAGAATCAGTATTTTTTTTTCACATCCACGACAAAGTAATTTATTTCAATTCTGAGCCCTCAAAATACCATTTTATTTGTTAATAATAAAAATTAATACACCGCTTCAGATTATAACAAAAATTCTCCTTTAATTTTTCTTAAAATTAAAGTTTTAATGTTTAGTTTTCATTTGCTTGATATGCCGCATAATGGCCCTGGGAAGGAGAATTTTTATTTTATTTGTTATTTACTGATGTCTCATGTGCCCAGGAAATGAAAAAAAAAATATTCCATCCGACTTCAGTGGCCGAATGGGCTAAGTGTACGGTTTCGTACACGAAAGGTCCCGAGTTCAAATCCCGGTTGGGGTCCCGATTTTTTCAGAGCGGGAGGTCGCTCATTGAGGATTCCATGTCTCGACAACATAAGCAAAAATAACACAGAACAATAACAAAAACAAAAATAACACAAACAAAAATATCACACAACAATAACAAAAACAAATATAACACCGGCAAAAATAACACAAACAAAAATATCACGAAACAACCCGAACAGAAGAGCCCCCGACACTGAAGTCCACGGAAGAGAGGGCCCATAAATTAAGGGCCCTTGTAACACTTTTTGGGTGTGTGGTATTGTATCTGATGTATATAATTCTTATTATTGTTCCGTGCTTATCGTAACGTGTTACCCTCATTGAGTAGCCGTCTGTACCGACATGGGTTTTCTGTGGTTCCCCATGTCTTATTCAGCGAATGCGGTGCACTGTATTATCCACATCATCAGCCCATATATTCAATAAGGATCCAAGGCTTAAAAGTATTTGAATAAAAAAAAAAAAAATTTTTGTTCAATTTATTCATTATTTTCAGATATGATTTAATGGTCGGTGTAGTCCGTTCCGAAGCCTACTTCTCCCTCACATCAGACGACGCCCAATACGGAATGGAGGCAGACAGACGTATGAAAATTCTCCGTGAATTTGTACGCAACACATACACCTATCACCAGGCGGAAATTCTTGCCACTATAATAAACGAGTACACAGACTGGGAGCGACCGGTACAGCATCCAGTGAACATAAGGTAAAAGAACTTTGATATTTATCAATCAATTTAGTGAAAATATTTCCAATTTTAATTGCCAGATCATAACTTTCACCAACTGGTGGGACTCATTTGCCAAAAGGATTCATTTTGGAAACTTTTCACCTCTTGTTTCTGAGCATTTTTCACCCCCCCCCCCCCCCCTCCAGCAACTTCTTTATAACCAACAATTAAAAGTCTAAAAAGTTGGGAACATTTTATTAGACTTTATTGATCAACTTTCCCGATTTTCTCTCTCTTTGATTGAGAGTTATATAGAACAAGTGGAAAAATGGCTGATTGAATGTTTTTTTTTTTATAATAAAACAGGGACGAGACCCTTGAGGCACTTGGCGATGCCAATACCGTTGCTCCAGCAACAAGGACAGCCGATCTACACAGCCAATCACACAGAAATTCCTATCTCTATGTATTCGATTATCAGACGAAATTTGGTGACTATCCGCAGGTAAATAAATTTTCTTTGAAATTAATCTATTCGAAATAAAAAAAAAAATTAATCTATTCATTTTTCAGTTTTTAATGAATATCTCTGAATCTGAGTGAGCTAGTGGAATTTTTGATAAAAACTTTTTTGTAGAGAAAATTTAGATCTACAAAAATGGTCCTATTCAATATTTTTATATCTCCCTTGAATTTCGAGATATTCAGAAAAAACTGGAAGCCTGATAAAACATTGATTTTTCTACTGAATTTCTCCTTTTCTATTAATTGAACATTCTCAGGGTTTCTCCACCATTTTCTCCAGAATAGAATAGAGAAATCCTGGAAGGAAATGTGTCAATAAAATGTAAAATGTAAGATATTTCACGGAAATCGTAAAAAAAAATCTTCAAATATCGATTTTCCTTTAAAATCGTTACTTTCTCACTTGAAAATTCACGTACCCCTCATTTCCCGGCTAATTTCCTATGGTTCCTGTGCGATATCACCCCATTACAGGTTGAGTATAAGATTGCAATATGCCGGATGCCAGAAGTCTCCCCTCCCCCCCCCCCCACTCTCTACGATTTCACGAGAATCTAATGCACCAAAATCGTTACTCATACTCTTATCTGATCTTTGAAACTTATCGACCCCTCTCAGAATTTCTATGTTAACCCATAGCGTCAGGAGATGTATCACGATACAGGTCTAAATATTACGATACCATAATATTACGGTAAAAAATATTACGCAAAAATATTACGATCCCAAAATATTACGGCAAAAAATATTATGGGACAGAATATTACGAGGGAAAAAAACACGAAAACAAAATGTTAATATAAATATAAATATTAATATATATGGGAGATATTAAAATGTTTCACATTTTTCAACAGTTTTTAGATTTGGCTGGGGGGTATTTGCGTTCCACATTTTTAGGGTAGGACGATGGAATTGATGGATGAAATGGATTTTGGAAAGGTGGGAATTCCTTCTCAATATATTTAGTTTAAAAATAATTCGAGAAAAAATTCAGATATTCTCGGACCGGGAATCAAACCCGGGACCTTCCGATTACTAGTCGGGTGCTCTTCCCATCTGAGCTATCCGAATATATTCAAATTTTCATTCGAATTATTTGTCCATATTAAGCCACGCCGTCCTTCTTACGGCAACCATTTTTCAACAGTTTTTGGATTTGGATGTCAATATAAATATAAATATTAATATATATGGGAGATATTAAAAATATTACGATAGTTAGACAAATAAATAATAATATGAAATCTTTTCTTGTAATATTATATCATATTGACTCAAGAAAATTGTGAAGAAATAAAAAATAATAATAATATTTTTACCTTGTATGATTATATCTTATGATTTAAAAAACCAATAATATTCACACCAAATAACATTTTTAACAATAATATTTTTTACCGTAACATTCCAGCGTAATATTTTTTCCCCGTAATATTTAGACCGATTACCAAAAACTCAATTTAAGATTTTCATGAAGCTTTAATTGAACATTTCGAAAAACTTAAATTCAACTTTTCATCAAGCTTAAATTGAGCTTTTCGAAAATCTCAATTTGAGACTTTTGAAAAGCTCAATTTAAGCTTTATGAAAATCTTAAATTTAATTTTTCAAACGCTCGAATTGAGCTTTTTCGAAGTTTTCAATTTAAGAATTTGGAAATTCCAATTTAACTTTTTTTCATTTAATTTAAAATTCAGCTTTTCAAAAATCTTATTTAGAGACATTGAAAAGTTCAATTTGAGTTTTTCAGCGCTCAATTTGAGATTTTCAAAAATTTCACCTTGAGACTTTTGAAAAGCTCAATTTAAGCTTTTTGAAAATCTGACATTGAGACTTTTGAAAAGCTCAATTGAAGCTTTTCGCTATCTTCAAATTGAACCTTCAATTGTCAAATTAATTCACCGAAAAAAAAAATTCTTGAATCAGGCATATTATATGCTTGATTTGAGCATAAATAATATTCTCAAATCAGGAATATCTATATGCTCGAATCGAGCATATTTTATTCTCAATTCGGGAATAATATTCTCAATTCAAGAATAATATTATCAATTCAGGCATATAATGTTCCCAAATCGAGAATATTTGTATGCCGGAATCGGGCATATTTTATTCTCAATTCGGAAATAATATTCCCAATTCAGGCATACAATATACCTGATTTAAGAATATTATTCTTGAATTGAGAATATTATTCCTGAATTGAGAATAAAATATGCCCGATTCCGGCATATAAATATTCTTGATTTAGGAATATTATATGCCTGAATTGAGAATATTATTCCCGAATTGAGAATAAAATATGCTCGATTCGAGCATATAGATATTCCCGATTTGAGGATAATATTCTCAAATTGAGAATAATATTCCCAATTCAGACATATAATATTCCTGATTTGAGAATATTATTTATGCTCAAAGCAAGCATATAATATGCCTGATTCAAGAATTTTTTTTTTCCGTGAAGATTCAAAAATCTCAAATTAAACTTTTCGAAAAGCTTAGATTAAACTTTTCATAAAGCTCAAATTGAGCCTTTTTAAAATCTCAGTTTGAGACTTGAAAAGCTCCATTTAAGCTTTATGAAAATCTTAAACTGAGTTTTTACAAAGTTCTCAATTTAAGAATTTGAAAATCTCAATTTAACTTTTTTTTTGGCTGTTCATTTTCATTCGTTCTTTATCGTGACTGTACTTTAATGAGTGGTTTGATTGATTGATTGATTGAAGTTTATTTACTGTATATTATGTTGTATAAAAGAATAATATAACACAAGCTCATAAAGCAGAAAAGAATATGTATATTTATATAAAGCAGATACTGTAAATAGCATAATAGCTGAGTCATAGATTAAAGGTAATGCTGAGCAAGAACGCATGATAATAGTATTTCTCACGGGGACGTGAGTGATGGCGGAGAAAGCCTGGAGAGACTATTGAGATGATTATTAATAATAATGGAGAGGAGTTATTTAATTAATGAACCTTTTTTATTGAATATCTACGAATCTAAGGGAGATACAAAAATTATTGATAAGACCTTTTTTATAGAGAAAAACAAGAGCAACAAAAAAGGTCCTTATCCAAATTTCGCTATCTCCTCCAGATTCCAAGATATTTATAAAAATTATAAAGACTCATTGAGTTTAATTACTCATTAACATCCCCAACTTATTCATATAAATTCAAATAATATCAAATCATTCATTTTACAGAGAAATTCAATAGTTCAAAGGGTCAAAAGTTCAAATATTCAATTTAATTTCAATTATTTTCATTTCATTCATCGAAATTACGTTTTTGAATAGTTATTCTCACGAGAGCAATAACATATCCAACAATATCTCCTCACATATCTACCCCTACCCAATCCCCACAACAGACAGATTCAATATCTCGGAAACGATGATCTGATAAAAAAAATTGATCCCAAAAAATAAAAATAAAAAGAATCGAATGAAATGAATCAATCGCTTGTGATATCGATTTCAGGTCTATTGAATGCATATATATATAATTTCTCGATTCAACTCAGATGGACTATTCATTCGTATCATATTAATCCCTCAATTTTTTTTATAATAAAAAAAATAAAATATTCACTTTGATAAATTGAAAAAAGAAATTCTCACTCTATTTATTTCCACTTTTGGGCTTTCCCCCTCTCTCCCTGTTTGTACGCCCATCCTCTCGATTTATACTCATGTCATTTTATGGCACAAGGGTGGGCAAGTAACTCGAGTGACTGCCGTTTGGCATTCATGGATACAAGGTACTAAAAATTCAACGCGTTGGATCAAAGGACTTTTCCAGTACAGAAAACTCTCGGAAATCCAGCCCTAAAATGCATACACATTTTTTTTTCGAAAAAAATTATTGAATGGAGTCAAAGAATTGATACTTTTGTGAATATATTTGAATTCTTAAGTGATTTTGACGTGGACACGTCTTACTTCCCGTTCTGAGAAAAAAACGACACCGATACCGAGACACCGAGACACCGTGACACCGACACCGACACCGACACCGACACCGACACCGACACCGACACCGACACCGACACCGACACCGACACCGACACCGACACCGTGACACCGACACCGACACCGCGACACCGACACCGCGACACCGACACCGCGACACCGACACCGCGACACCGACACCGCGACACCGACACCGCGACACCGACACCGTAACATTTCTAGAAATTTCTAGAATCTTCTTGAAAATTCGAGAACCGTTTGGGAGATTCATTTCAATTCTCCGAATATTGTTCAATGTTTCTAGAATGTTCCAGGACATTATGGAACTTTCTAGAAATTTCTGGAATTTAGTCGAAAATTCGAGAACCGTTTGAGAAACTCATGTCGATCCTCCACACATCGTTTCATATTTCCAGAATGTTCTAGGACGTTATGGAATTTTCTAGAAATTTCTGGAATTTAGTCGAAAATTTCAGAACCGTTTGAGAAACTCATGTCGATCCTCCACACATCGTTTCATATTTCCAGAATGTTCTAGGACGTTATGGAATTTTCTAGAAATTTCTGGAATTTAGTCGAAAATTTCAGAACCGTTTGAGAAACTCATGTCGATCCTCCACACATCGTTTCATATTTCCAGAATGTTCTAGGACGTTATGGAATTTTCTAGAAATTTCTGGAATTTAGTCGAAAATTTCAGAACCGTTTGAGAAACTCATGTCGATCCTCCACATATCGTTTCATGTTTCCAGAATATTCTAGGACGTTATGGAATTTTCTAGAAATTTCTGGAATTTAGTCGAAAATTCGAGAACCGTTTGAGAAACTCATGTCGATCCTCCACATATCGTTTCATGTTTCCAGAATGTTCTAAGACATTATGGAATTTTCTAGAAATTTCTGGTATTTCCTCCAAAATTTGAAAATCATTTGCGAAACTCATGTCGATTCTCCAAATATTGTTTAATGTTTCCAGAATGTTCCAGAACAGTACGGAACTTTTTAGAAATTTTTAGGATTTGCTAGAAAAGTCAAAAACTGTTTGAGGAATTCGGATCGATTCTCGAAATATTATAGAATATTTCTAGAATGATCTAAAACATTATGGAACTTTGTAACCATTTCTGGAATTTTCTCGAAAATCTGAAAATCGTCTGAGACATTCCTCTTAATTTTCGAAAATAGTTGGAAATTATGTTCGGAGATTCATTGTTCATCACGTTTTTCCTCTCTACTTGACATTTTCCATTTCATTCAGATTCTAACATCATTACCTAGGCTACATAGACGTGTCCACGTTAAAACTCATCGGGTGTATCAGCGGCACTGGCTAGTGCCGCGATAGATACAGCCACCCCAGCTTTTTTTTTAATTTTTTTTTGAAAATTCAATATTTTTTATTTTATAATTATGTATTTTTATCGAGAAATAGTGGTTTTAAAGGAAAATGTCAAAAGACCTTTTTTGTAGAGGATAAATTTTCCGATGAATAATAATTCTTGATATTTTCCTCTAAAATCAATAATTATGGAAATTTAACCAAATAAAGTGATCAAATCAATTCTCATTAATTAATTGGTTAATTCCTCTCACTGTGCAATAAATAATGAATATTACAATCAGCAATTTTAATCAAATTTTCAAGCTGAATGATCTCATTCCCCCTGATTTTTTTTAATTTAATATTTCCATTCTGATATTCAGCTTTATGAAACTCTTCAGCTCATACATATCTAATTTATGTACCAACCACGGTAGAAACCCAACGCCCGAGGGGCCATGCCCTCCCAGCCCTTGTACACCCCCTCGCCATCCTCTGACAGTCTCGAGGGTATTTCTATGTATTTACTTAGTCTCTCGTGAGAGGTGTGCAACATGCAACACCCGTTGAGTAATAAATTCATCAGAAACGGCCGTTTGTGGTTGATGCAAAAATTAAAATATCCAATTTTATCATTAAAAGGAATAACTTTCCCTTTAATCATAATTTTTTAAAATTATAATCTCTAATTTTTCATCAATTTAAAATATTTTCCTTACAAAAAAATTAATTAAGAGGCCTCGGAATTTAAAAAAAACTATTGAAATGAAGGGAAAACTTTGCTTCACGAATTCTCCAAGAGAGCATGGAAAATTATGAAACATATTTTTAAAAATTCGTTCATTTTTTACGTACAAGAGGAAACGAGATGAGGGGTTGGCGGAAAAATGAGCCCAGAAAAAAAAAGACCCGGAAAAAAAAGACCAGAAAAAAAAGACCACAGAAAAAAGAGCCCATGGAAAAGACATCCTACGCCAAAATAATTCTACACACCCAAAACGTGTTACAAGGCCCCCAAATTGATGGGCCCTCTTTTCCGTGGGCTCTTTTTTCCGTGGACTTTTTTTTCCGGGTCTTTTTTCCTGGTCTTTTTTTTCCGGGTCTTTTTTTTTCTGGGCTTTTTTTGACGTGGATACGTCTATGGTTTCATTTTTGGGGTGTCATTTTGTGAAAAAATCTTCATTTACTAGCGCCATCTAGTAGGTGTTTCTTATACTAACGCCTCGACGATATATAGATAAATTATCGATTGATGATTACTCAAAGTTATCGACGGTTGATAATAATCAAACTTAATTATCATGACGATAGAGGTTTCTCTATTCTTCATCCTGGTTACGCTTAAACACTTACGATGATTGATCGCATATAAACGCGTGGTAAATAGGATGTTCTAAAAAGTTCCAGGATATTCTAAAAAGTTCTAAAATGTTCCGGAAAGTGCTAGGATGTCCTAAAAAGTTCCAGAATGTTCTAGAAAGTTCTAAAATTTTCTAGAAACTGCTAAAATATTCTAGAAAGTTCTAGAATGTTCTGGAAAGTACTAGGATGATCTAAAAAGTTCCGGAATGTTCTAGAAATTTCTATAATTTTCTGGAGTGTGCTAAAATATTCTAAAAAGTTTCAGAATGTTCTAAAAAGTTTTAGAATGTTCTGGAAGGTGTTAGGATGTTCTAAAAAGTTCCGTAATGTTCAAGAAAGCTCTAGAATTTTCTGGAGTGTGCTAAAATATTCTAAAAAGTTCTAGAAGGTTCTAGAAAGTTCTGGAATTTTCTGAAAAGCGCTGAGGTGTTCTAAAAAGTTCCAGAATGTTCTAGAAAGTTCTAGAATGTTCTCAAAAGTCCGGAAATCTCTCAAAATATTTCAAATGATTGTAAATTTTATAGATCTTCCACGAATTAGAGGAATTAAATCGAATTCATCTCGATGAAAACTGAACCACCACAAGGCGGACTATACAATATTAGTTATTCACGTAACAACTTACGGCTGTATCAGCCGCGACAGTTTCTGTCGCGCCCACTACAGCCGCGCCACTTTTTTTCCTAGATTCATTTTTTCAAGTATGTTTCATGATTTTCCATGATCTCTCGGCGGAGAATTCGTAAAGCAAAGTTTTCCCCACATTTCAGTACTTTTTTTTTACTCCCGGAGCCTCTTAATTAATTAATTTTTGTTTATTTGTGTACAGAGACAAGGATGTATAAACGGTGAAGAATTACCCTATTTATTCGGTGCACCACTGATAGGCGGACACTCCCACTGGCCCAAGAATTACACAAGATCAGAAATAACACTCTCAGAAAGTGTTATCCTGTACTTCACAAACTTTGCTCGCACTGGGTAAGAAAAAAACATTTTCCGCGTTAATTAAATAAATTAAAAAAATTGTTCATGTTGCTCTCCTGCATTCACTTGTGACTTAAATCGTCCTTTTATCGTCCTACAGGAACCCCAACGAGGGTACACCGGATCCAGGACCCTCAGGATCACGTCCAGAGCGTACGAAACTTAAAAATACACTCTGGACGGCTTATGAGGCTGTGCACAAGAATTATCTCAGTCTCGGTAAGTTAATTATCATTCTTGTATTCATTTTAGTTGTTTAAAGAAATGAAAGATAATTATTTTATATATCTGATCAATGAAAATGATTTTTAGAATTATTTGGATATTTTCGATAGAAGCAATCTCAAGGTTTCATCACGACTTTTATTGACGTCTTTGGGAAAAAAATGAGATCTATTGAACAAGGGAAAAAACCTTTCAATAATTTCATTGAAAGTCACAATGATCCAACTCCTTACGATCACTTTTTCATTCTCCCTCAGTTAATTTTCCACCTTCTGTTCCCTAACAATTCTATTTCTCTACTTCTCCTGTTCATTCAATTTACTGTACTCAATCGGCAAGCGATCGAGCTACTCCACTCTCTCATTTTCCAGTCGGGGTTGAGTTTCTTTGCACCAATACACTTACCTTGTATGCTCAGGCCTCTCACAAATAATACCTCATTCCTTACGGCATTTCAGTAAACGTGACCGTCTTCTCACGCTCCAATAGGGAACTTGCATGAATTTTTATTAATTCTTTTATTTCAACATCTTAACCCCAATTAACAATTTTTCATTCAAAAATTTTTCAGTGATTAGTAATTAATTTTCAAAATTTCCCTATTTCAATCGCTTGTGACGTCACAAGGTCTCTTGGAAGCTAAGCAAATCACAGGACGTATCCAAGTCAACCTATTAATAATTTCCATAATTTTCCCTTTTCCCGATCAATATATATTTTTTTCATAATTCTCCCATCCTTTCCCGACAGAAAAGTCCTCTTGTATTTCCCTCCTAAAATGCATAATTATTGAGATATAATTTTCCAAAAACATCAATTCGTTGCTCAGTCCAATTTTCCAATTATTATAACTGAAACAAAAAAAAAATATTTTCAATTTTTTTCGACTGCAAATAAGATCTGCGGGCCCCCTTATGTAGTGAAGCCCATTTCCAACAAAAAATATAAATATTTTTTTTGTCACTAGGCCCGATAAACCGCATTTCTAACCTCACTTCGTTCGGTTAGAACGCGGTTTTCGGGCCTCGTAACAAAAAATTGTATATGTTCAACGGTCAATAAAGTATTAATTGACGAATGTGATTATAATTCTCGCCTTCGGCTCGGATTATAAAGCCACATTCGTCAATTAATACTTTATTGCCCTGGTGACATAATCTACTATTTCTTTCCCTTTTCGAAATAGCGTGGAATGCCCCATATTTCAAATGCTCTAAAATCGTTTGTGACGTCACAAGGTCCCTTGGGGGCTAAACCAATCACAGGACGTATCAAAGTCAACCTAATTTAATCTGTGGGCGTGTCTCAACCAATCAAGGACTACGACTCCCCACCCTCGGACACTCGGCCAATGGGAAGTTACCCAAGGGCCTTGTAACATCATAACCTAAAAATTGATCTCAGAAACTACTGATTTTTAATTAATTACCATAAATTATCTAGGACATATTTCACAATATTTTTTGCTGTTTAGCTATTCTTTCTTTATGAAAAATGCGACAAAATTGATGTAATTCTGCTAAAATTCAGCTTTTTAATTTTTGCCGTTAACAGGTAGTTTTATCTCATTTTTCAGACACAAAATGCAAGCTCAAGAATCACTACAGAGCCCACAGACTCTCATTCTGGTTAAACCTGGTACCAGACCTCCACAAGCCAGGCTCCGATGATGTTCCACGCTCTCACCATCTCTTGGATGCTGAACAGGTAAGAAAACTCCTAAAGTCAATAATTCCCCCCAAATAATGCAAAACTATTGATCCTCAGGTACCTCCAAGGTTCATTCAGAGACTCCCAACAACTACAAAACCAACAACCCTAGACCTAACAACAGAACGCCTCCACAACACAACAACAGCATCCCCAAGTGAACTAGCCTTCGAGGAGACAACAACCCAGCCAGAAGACGGTTTTGCCGCCTACTCAACAGCCCTCAGTGTAACCATAGCCATCGGCTGCAGTCTCTTAATCCTCAATGTCCTGATATTCGCTGGTGTCTACTATCAGAGAGATAAGAATCAGCATCACTGTCCAAAAAAACGCCAAGAGAATGGTCAAATGCCCAACAACATATGCGGTGAACTCGAGACAAAAACAGCTGAGCGTCATCACATTCAACACATACCACCACCAGATTTTTCTGATCTTCAGAATAATACGTGTCTTGTGCCAATGCCACCACCACCACCAAAAAATACAAAACCATCAAAACCAACACAAGGACAAAATCTCATAATGAGTCCCAATCAATTGCAACAAGAGAGCATGCAAATGACAACAGTGGGTACATTGAAAAAAGGACACAATCATCAGCAGATAATGGAGGAACTGAGGGTCTGACTCTAGGAAAACGGCTCCTAGGGCTGTACTCGGATTCAAGTGTCTTCTATGATTATGGAAAAGACCAGTGATTTAACTGCTAGTGGACATGTTTTTCTACTGCCATGAGGCAATTACTATTATCTCACATGGCCTTTTTATCAATTTGATATGTGGATGAGGGAAATTTGAATGTGAGTTTTCATATTTTTTGAACAAGAGGTGATAATGATGATGAATTAGCCTGATAAATTGGAATTGGAGCGTGATATCAAAATTTTTGTTCAGACCTTTTTTGTAGATTTTTTTCTTCTCTACAAAAATGGTCTTCTCGAAAAATTCGCTATTTCCCTTCGATTCAATTTTATTCACTAAATTTCATAAAAGAGTCAGAGAAATTTTACGAATAATATTCATCAATAATTCTCTCATTTCCCTGAAAGTGAATAAAAACTCTATTTTTCCCAGTAAAAAATAAAACAATTTTTATTCAACTTCCAGTTAAGTGCTGGACTGTACAGCTCTATAATTAGTATTAACTGTCGTGAATATTCTCTGGCTTTATAATGAAACAACTATCAGCCAACTGCATTCTACAATTCCAGTGATAATCCAGCTTATTCGCTCTCATTGTTGTAAAAATTCATCTCATTAGACCCTCTTCCTCCAACAAATTACCCCACTATGTTCAGTGGTGCGTTAAACCACGCAATAAACAATGTATAGTGATTATCAGAATGTGTAACAAAATGAATTGTGTAAAAAAAATGAAGAAATTAGGGAGTTGAGGACTTTAAACGTTTAATAATAATTAATTTATAATTAATTGATTGGAGGAGAAGAATGAATTATTTATAGTGAGTAAATGATTATTATTCGATGAATCATCGATTTGCACTGGTGTAAATAATTACCAAACATTTAGGGATAAAATGAAATGAGTCAATTTTCCTCTCCAATCAGTTTTTCGGGGATATCTTGAGAATAAATGGAGATAGGGTAATATTTGTGGAGATCAATTTTGTGGAGAAAATCAAGAGCTACAAAAAAGGTTGTGACGAGTGACTATCTTACCGTTGACTGTGACTGATACTAAATTTATGCCAATGGGCGCCAGTTGATTTTTATTTTGTAACTGGAATAAATAGATTATTAAACAACCGAATAATCAACAAAATCCGGGCTAGCTCAGCAAGAATGTGACCTTATCTCAAGGGAGAAGGGGGACGAAACCCTTTACGCTCGGGTACTCCAAAATCACAACACCAACACACAATGTTAATTTTAACAAACAAATTAGATATATTTGACCAATTTCCATTTGACTATAATTTCAATGACTCTGATTTCATTTCCACATGAGTCCTCGCATAGAACCGTGAATTCAAGACGATATGTGACTTTAAATATTTATTGACTATCAAATGACTCGAAATTGCTTCAACAAATGACTCGATTGACGAAAATATTCAGCTCTGACCTGTATTCCTGACAGTAGACAAACTGCAACCACTGACTCAACTGTGACTTATATTAAACAAGATATCAACATAATTATTTCTGAATATGACTGAACATTACTGTGACTGTGACTTCAACAATGACTATAAATTATCTATTACTGCGACTGTGACTTGATAATTCGATGTGTCTGGGTCAGTGTCTGTTGGAAGGCTCCCAGGGGGCCTATTCTCGAAGAGATCAGCCATCGATTTTCACGTGAACGTGGTTCCGTGGCGGATTTTAGGAGCGAATGGGTGTTCACGTGAATGATCTTGACTTACGCGCAAATTAAATTTGTGTGTCGGTCATTTCGAAATAGAAATACCTCCGAAAATTATGTATTTTTTCAGTAATGTGGATATTATTGGAGGTTAAGTGTTCACGTGCGGATATTTTTCACAAGTGAATGTGAAATGACCAAGAACACAAATTCAATTCGCGCGTAACTCGCAATCGTTCAAGTGAACACTCATTCGCTCCCAAGATCCGCCACGAAGCGACGTTCGCGTGAAAATCGATGGCGGATCTCGTCGAGAATATAGTTGTTGCCAGAAAAGAAGGAACATCGGGTTTGTTCGGCTTTACATGCATTCAGTAGGGAGTTGGGCAGAGTGGGGGTAACTCGGCTCGAGATCCGATGTTCTTAGTCCTCTCGACAATTTTCGCGTATGATCGGAAAAATCCGGGAGTTCCGAATTCGTGAGTCTGATACGGTTTAATTGGCGTGATTTTCAATTGTCATTTGCCACCGTTTATAAAATATTATTTGTTGACGACACAGTCGTCACAAGGTTTTTTCAAAAATTTCGATATCTCTTTTTAGATTTCGAGATATTCAATAAAAACTGATCGTCCAAAATTAACTTTTTGGTTTTTATCACAGGAAAATTATTTGTAAACATTTATTTCAAAGTGTTATTTATTTGCGATAAAATATATCAAAATTTTTAGTAAATACTGAGGCATTGTAAATATTATCTCTGTTGTTAATGATTGAATTGAAATTTTAATGCGTGGAGTTGAAGAATTGTCAATTATTTGACAAATTTTGAAGATTTCTTGAAATTTTTTGAAAAAATCGAAATAATTAATATTTCAATTATTTATATTTTTGATTATGTTATTTAGTGAATACAGGAAATTCACCATTGATTAATGAAATTGCTGAGAATAAATTAGAGAAGCTCATTTATCTAAAAATGGCCGCCTCGATTGGGAGGAATCCCCTGGTTATTTCAGCACAACGTGCCAATGCTCAATGCAATAAGAGGAATGAAGGAAAAACCCCTGAACAAATGCAAATACTATTCTTACGTATATTCTGTACATCGCCCACACGGTAAATGCATTAATACACTCGATACTGCCAATGAGAATTAATTAATTGAATAAATGAAGATAGATAGAAATAAATCGAGGCGACATTGCACTTGAATAATTTTTTTCTTTTAATTAATTTCGAGGGGAGATTGTTAATTAGCAAGTGAGGTGAATTAATTGGATTTACAATTAGACGAATAATCTCATTTTATCAGAAAAAAAAGAAATATTTAGGAGGCTTCGGGAGTAAAACTAAACTACTGAAATGCGAGGAAAACATTGCTCCACGAATTCTCCACCAAGAGAGCATGGAAAATTATGAAACATAATTTAAAAAATTCGTTCATTTTTTACTCACAAGACGTAACGAAATGAGGATGCCCAGAAGAGGATAAATAATTTTTTTTAATGTTCAAACCTGCGAGGTGGTTGACAGGTCTTCGGGCCGCCATCTTGCTTGGATACCCCTTCCCTTCACTCCAGGATGGCGGCCCGAGGACCTGTCGACCACCTCGTAAGTTTAAACATTAAAAAAAATTATTTATCCTCATCTCGTTTCATCCTGTGAGTAAAAAATTAACAAATTTGCTATATTATGTTTCATAATTTTCCATTCTCTCTTGGCGGAGAATTCGGGGGGCAAAGTTTTCCCCGCATTTCAGTAGTTTTTTTTTACTTCCAAAGCCTCTTAACCCACTAACCTGACTAAGCTTTTTCCCACGCTCGAGCATTAGCCTGAATTCCCCATACCCCCACCACCACTCCGAAAAGACGAGTAAAGACGATAGTCAGGTTAGAGGGTTAATAATTTAATTTTTTTCTTGAAATAAAAAATTTTTTTTACAATAAAAATTGAATAAATTTATCTAATTTTTTAAATTTTTGTGTCAAGTGAAATGTCCAATTGACGACTGTTTTAATTCAATTTTTTAGATAACTATTACTGTAAATAGAATGATGAATATTGAATTTAATAATTGTCACTTTGATGAAAAAGTGAATTTGATTATGAAATATTATGGAGAAGTGTGGTAGGTGAAAATATAAAAATCCATTGTAATATACATTTAAGATGATGAAAGGTGTGTTTAGGAAATTCAGTGACACAATTTTAAATTTGTATATAATTGATATTATAATAAAGTACATAAATGATTATTATCAAGAGATATTTTATCAATTATTTCAATAAAAACCATCATCTCTTTATTTTCCGTAGACGAGATCGAATAGACGATAAAAGAATGAATTCAATTCATAACTAAATAAAATGAATTTTAGAGGGAAAAATAAAACAATAAATTTTTATAATTTTCCAAATTTATTTCCATCGACTTTATTTGGTTTAATGCGACATACAATTCCAGTTTGAACTTGCCAGAAGTAAATTAAATAATTCCCATTGTTCTCGATAGACAATGAAACGACAGTAATGAATTTTTTTTAATTATGTGGCGCAATGCGTGTGCTACATCTATGCAGCTTCCAAGCTAAAGAATAATCACTAGATTCTTTTTTTTTCATTGTATTTTTGTCCCTTTTTTCAAGAGAACTATTTCCACTACTTTAAATAATAAATTAGAATAGTTGGATTGGAGTTCAGGGGAGGGATTGAATTAAGAGGCCTCAAGAGTAAAAAAAAAAAGCTACTGAAATGCGGGGAAAACTTTGCTCCACGAATTCTACGCCAAGAGAGCATGGAAAATTATAAAACATACTTTAAAAAATTTGTTTATTTTTTACTCACAGGATGACACGAGATGAGGATGCCTGGAAGAGGATGAATATTTTTTTTTTATGTTTAAACTTATGAGGTGGTTGACAGTTCCTCGGACCGCCATTTTGGAGTAAAGGGAAGGGGTATCCAAGCAAGATCGCCATGAAGACCTGTCAACCACTTCGTAAGTTTAAACATTAAAAAAAATTATTTATCCTCTTCCAGGCATCCTCATCTCGTTACATCCTGTGAGTAAAAAATGAATGAATTTTTCAAAGTACGTTTTATAATTTTCCATGCTCTCTTGGCGGAGAATTTGTGGAGCAAAGTTTTCCCCGCATTCCAGTAGTTTTTTTTTTTACTCCCGAGGCCTCTTAAATCATCCCCTCGGATTCTAGTTTTTGCTTGATTTTTCAAAACTTAAATCATAATTAGCATGGAAAGAGTGCAAATTTTTTTTCAGCCGACTTGAAAGCAAAATTGTGTTCTTGTCAGTTTCATATTCCAAGCCAACAGCACACACATGTGAATTTGATTATTTTTCATAATATAAATATCCCAACAATCGGCATTTTGAAAATTAATCAATTTTTTTAATCCATTTCACTGGAATTAATTAAATCATTCGAGTAATTAATTATCCAAAATTTTCATTTCTATTCACTACTCTTAAATACTTGCGTGATGAAAGTACGAAAAAACATTCAGTCTCTTAGATTAAACGTAACAATTCTGGAATTGAGTAGAATAAAGAGAAATCTCTAGGAAAATTCATTAGAATTACTTTTTTTAAATTGTCTCCTCTCTATTCCACTCAATTAAAGAATTACTTGGGGCTCAAGTGATTCTTTGAAAGCGTTTATTTATTTTTTTCTCTCTTCTCACATTAATACGCTTTTATTTATTCTGCACAATTTAGTAATTCGCATGCGAGATCATACAATTTTATACTGCTCTGATTTGGCTCAGCCCTGCTCAATGAAGATACTTTTGGAACGATAAAGCACTGATTTTTAATAAATTTAATTTTGTGAAAATTAAATTAAAATTAATTAAATCAAATTCATCGATTGGTCTTTTATTTTTCTTCACGATCTTCTCTATCGTCCCAAAATGAACTCTATCACAGTGCTTTCACTATTAATTTCAATGAATCTTGTGATTTAATTGTATAAATAAATTAATATCAATTTTTAAAACCTTTTTTTCATCTTCATAAATCGATTTCTTGGATTATCTCAAAGTGGTCAATCGTTTTTCATGAATATCTTGGAATTGAGATGGAATAACGAAATTTTATAAGAGATCTTTTTTGTAGAGCACAATCAGAGCTACAAAAAAGGTCTCTATGATAATTTCTCTATTTCCCTTAAATTCCGTTAAAAAAATGGAAGAATCGCACGAGAATTTAGGTTATATTTTTTTTCTTTTTTTTCGTTTGTTTATTCGTTTATTCTCTTTGTTTATGGGCACAATCGAGGGTGCATTGTCTCCCTAGCAAATGCAGCCACTCTCCCCCTCCGATTCCGATCCATTCTGCATTGGTGATTGATTCTGCAAGTCGACAGCTGTTTTTTTTCGTTATTTTTGTTAAGGTCATTTTTTCTAGAGTTTTCTTACAAAGTTTACATTTATTTTTTTTGTTTAGAAAATTTTTTTGATAGTCAGAAGCTAAAATCTTCATTTTTGTGTTATTTTTGAAGTGAAACTTCTTTAGCGGGGGTAGTGAAATGAAAAATCGTCACGAAAATGGGGACGGAAGTGACGCAATCAACAAGATCCCTCTCTCTCTCTCTCTCTCTCTCTCTCCTATTCCCTTTCTTTCATCAGACATTTTTTTCTGCTATTGGGAGTGAAATGCCTGAGCGCATCACGAACGTTGCTCAACCGTGACGGCCCTGTTTTATCTATCTGACGCGGTCCTGTTTTATCGATCTAGTTTGCAATATGCAAGGATCTTTCGAGAAGTTTCACTTCTGTTGTGTGACCCGGGCGCACTCTCTTTTTTTTTTTTGATTATTCGAGGGCTTAAAAAGGACGGAATGTGATTAATAAGATTATTTTTTCAAATAAAGTCTGAAATAAAAAAATGATAAAAATATAAAATCATCCTAATTATTTTTTTTCACGATATTTTCTCTTTTTTAATATAAATCATAGATTACAATGATAATTAACAAAAAGTGACATGACATAAATTATTCTTTACACTCAAATTTTTTTTTTTGTTTCGTTATTTTTAGATCCGTTATTTCCCGATAATTATATACAACTGAAAAATAAATGCAAAAATCAATTTACCCTTGAGCGAAAAAATGTCACGAAAAATTTAATTTCATCGAATATTATTATTAATGTTAATTACGAGATTAATCAATTGAATATTAATATCTTCATTAGCAAAATTAACTCATAAATAACGAAAATTAAGTATTTTTTTAAAATTTATACAATAAGAAAAAATCTATTTATTTTTCATTGAAAAATCGGAAAAATGAAATAATAAAAAGAATTTGATGAATGAAATTTTTTTTTCATGATTTTTAGATGAATTTAATGGATTAAAAAAATGTAATTAACTGCAAAAAAATGTAAATTAAATTTATAAGGATTTTTTTTTTTTAATGAACTGTGTTCAAATAGTTACTAAGTTAAATAAAATAATTTAATTTAAATTACACACTTCCTCGGATAATTTTCTGCAAATGATTCATGATTTAATTAATTTGTAAATAAATTATGCGTGAAGTAAATTGTAAGAAAATTAAACAGACAACCCTCGACTTCTGCTCGACGATAAAAATTCATAATTCTTTGAATAATTTGAAATTAAGTTAATCACTGTTCGTTTTCAGTCAAATTATTTTCGTCTATCTTTTTTTTTTCTCATTTAGTACCTCTTTATTATTTTTATTTAGCATGCACAACTGCTCTCCGATGCTTTCAGTTCAATTGGTGTATCCTTGAGAACTACTTCTTGCACTACGAAATTGTTTTTTTAATGAAAACAGATTAAGGAAAACACAAAAAATAAATTAATTAATCGAGGATATCCAAGTGGTTCAATTAAATTCTTCATAAAAAGTGGATTAACTCGAGAGGGAATGATTTTAAAAAAAAATATCGAGAGACCTTTTTTGTAGAGAAAAATTAAATTTCTAACGAAAAAGGTCTCTTGACATTTTCTTCTTAAAGCACTTATTACAGAGATGAATCGATAATTAACTCCAAGACCACCAGAATATCCTCAAAATTATTTTATTCAAAAAATTATAGAAATTAAATGAAAAAAGAAAATATAATTCCTATGGGAATATTCTGATAAATCATGTTAATTGCAAAAGATAATAAAAATTAAGAAAATATTCTGTTAAAAAATCGAAAAATGAGGGAAGAAAAAAAAGAATTTTTTAAATTTCAATTTTTCCAGATAATTTCTGTAATTTTTCAATTAATATCATTTTAATTATGTATTTAATTACTAAAAGGATACTGTCTTCTGGTGGTTTATTTTCTGTCGAGTCCATGCCAGGTAGGGCAGCAGCAACTCTTCTAAACAGCTGAGTAATCAAGAATAAAATGATTTATGACAACTGCTCGATAAATTTGATACTTAAAAAATATTTAGAGTGCTGAATTACCTGTTTAACATTGTATCCTGCCTTAGCACTTGTTTCAATAAACATAACATTCAACTCCTTGGCTTTGCGTTCACCATCCTCAGTCGATACTTGTCGTTTATCACTCAAGTCTGTTTTATTACCAACAAGCATTATAATAACGTCACTGCCTCGCTCTGTCCGTACATCATCGATCCATTTTGACGTTTGATGGAATGAATTAGCATCTAAAATATTATTCATTTCATTTATAAATTCATTCAACAAAAATTTGTCCAATTTCAATAAAATGTTGACTTAAATATTGAATTATCTCGAGAACGAGTGATTTTAGCCAAAAATGTCAAGAGACATTTTTTGTGGGATATTTTGTCAGCTACAAAAAATGTCTCTTGACATTTTTCCCTAAAATCACTTGTTCTCGAGACAAATGCAGAATCATAAAAAATGTCTCAATTGATTAATCATAATTCATAATTTTCAATAATTCATCAAATCAAATTATCTCGATAACGAATGGTTTTACTGTTGGATATAATGAGTGACAAGGAGTATAACGCATAAGGCACATCTGCCGAGTATGGTTTATTGGACACAACTGAGGGTATACAGCGGTAGGGTTAAAGCCATGAGGACTGAGTACTGTACGGGAGTGTGTCTGTGTATACATATGTGAGGTGACGTATCATTGTTGGATCCCAACATTTACAGAAAAATATCAAGAGACATTTTTTGTTGAAAATTTTGTCAGCTACAAAAAATGTCTCTTGACATTTTCTCCTAAAATCAATGGTTTCTGAGATAAACGGAATTAACAAAATGGATTTTTTTTATCAACAGCTACAATTGGGTTGTTGCATGAAATTTTTTTATCGATAAAAATGATAGAATACGAAAATTGGGTGAGAAATATGAGATACGTATTTTTTTATTTCGGAAAATACTGAAAAATCAGGAAGTTATAGCGAATTGAAGTAACGTATGCACTATGACGTCACAATGCTTTTTATATGGCGTGACCTCATAGTGCAGACATTTTTAATCGTCCATAACCTATTCAATTTTTATTATTTTTCAAAATAAACAAATACGTATCTAATATTTTTCATTTAATTATCATATTCAACAATAAAAAAATTTCATGCAAAACCCCAATTATTAGAATTGCGTGTTGAGCCAATCGACCGGTATTTTATCAACTGTATCCATTAATTCAACCTTCCATGGTGATGGATCAAGGTAGCATAGAGGGGTTTGACAGGTATAGAAATAAATTGATTTTTTAACTCACTGGTGATATCATAAACCACAACAGCAACTGTCGAGTCCCTGATGTAACTGGGTATGAGTGAACGGAATCGTTCTTGTCCAGCAGTGTCCCACAATTGTAATCTAACGGTTCTGTCCTCGAGATACATGGTTTTACTCAAAAAATCTATGCCTATGGTAGCCTACGAATGAATAGATTAATTCATTAATGAATTCATAAAACAATTCAAGTCGATTTCATCCTGGCGTCAGTTTTCGATGAATATCTCGGGATCTAAGGGAGATAGCGAAATTTTCAGTATGACCTTTTTTGTAGAGGAGAATGAGAGCTACAAAAAAGGTCCTTATGAAAAGGTCTCTATCTCCCATAGATTCCGAGATATCCATTAAAAACTGACCCTAGGATCGACTTAAACCGTTTCACCAATTCGCTACTAAATTATTGGACAAATTAATTAATTTATCAGTAAATAAAATAGTTAAATAATAATAATTGTTGTCGGATGAACTGATGACAATGATTATTATACCTGATACGTGTTGTCGAAGCTGTCGTACATGAATCGAGTTATGAGAGATGTTTTTCCAACTAAAAACAGAAATTTAATATTTTTTATTTAATAATTCATCCGCATGAGAATGATTTTATGAAAGTTTCATCATTTCTACAAGAATGAGCATATATTACATGCCCACTTGATATTAATCTCGCAACTTTCATTTTATAAATTAATAAAACTCAACTGAACAAAATAATTCAATTTTACAAATCACAAAAATGGAGTTATCTCCGTGATGAGTGATTTTAGAAGAAAATGTCAAAAGACCTTTTTTGTGGGGAATTGAATTCTCTACAAAAAAGGTCTCTTGTCATTGTTTTTCTAAAATCAATAATTAACGAGATGAATCAATCTTTAGAAAATTTAAAAAAAAAAATCAACTATAAATAATTATTTATGACCTAGAGTAACAATTAAACTCATCAACTACAATCCTCGATTTCATTAAACCTCAATCTCAACAAAAAAACTGACTAAATTACGAGCGATTGCGTGAGATGAATAAAAACCGATTTAAATAATAACTTTTACAGTTTCATGATTATCTCCACCAAGATCATCAACCTTTCACTCCAAAATCATAAAATCCTCTTTAAAATCCCCCCAGAAACTCTAAAAATGATACAAACCCTTAAAAAAATTTTTTTAAGTGAAAAATAAATGGAAAAGAATAAGAAAAAGTGTCTGAAGTGAGACAGAAAGACCCAACGAAGCGGCCTCAAGCCATATCGATTTATAACCTCGAACCTAAAATGTTAAAAATGCATGTGAACTCCATTTGCATCATCTGAACTCATAAAACCTCCACTACCTTCAAAATAAATCGAAAAAAAAACGATTAAATCGATGAAATAAATTATTGAATGATAATTAAATAGTAAAAATTGAATAATTACTCACCACTTTGTTCTCCCAAAAAAACGAGCTTGAATTTACGCAACGGGTTGCCAAAATCACCCGAAGACGACATCTCGATGAAACGTTGATGATCACTTGATGATTAAAACACTTGTCACTTTTATCACTCAGTAATTAATGAATTTTTCATGAATTTTGTGAGATTTGGGGGATTATTTCTGGGTTAAAACGGTATAATGACAGATCGGCCACTCCTTCCCTGCTGTCGCACTGTCGGCCGCCACGTTTGACTGGGAAATGACGTCATTGGTCGGTTCACAACACTTATCGTGGAGTGTCGGTATCTCTCAATTCTCATTTCTTTACTTCGGTTTTTTATTGATATCTTTGAATCTGAGGGAGATGCGGGGATTTTCATAAGGACTTTTTTTGTAGCTCTTATTCTTATCTACAAAAAAGGTTTCCTGATATTTTTCTGTAAAATCACTCGTTCTCGAGATAATTTGATAATTAAAGTTTGGGAATGATTGATAAAATTGGAGATGTCAATTTTATTAATTTTCAAATATTAAGTTTTTCGGGAATATCTGGAAAATGGAGGGAGATATCGAAATTTTCGAAATGACTTTTTTTATAGCTCTCATTCTAATCTACAAAAAAGGTCTTTTGATATTTTTCCCTAAAATCACTCATTCCCAAGATAATTCGATAATTAAGAATTCGAAAATGAAGGGACGTGAATTTTATTAATTTTTGACTTTAGTTTTAAGGGAATATCTGGAAAATGGAGGGAGATATCGAAATTTTTGAAAAGACCTTTTTTGTAGAGTTAAATGAGAGCTACAAAAAAGGACTGTTTGAGATGGATACTAGTTTTTGCCGTAGATTTGGGTGGTGTGAGGGAAGCTTTAACGTTGCGAGTAAATCATTGATAAAACACTTGTTAAAATCACTAACACGGAATTTATTAACGGTATTGAACAGCAGGTTATGATTATTATACACTATTTACATTATCCATGAGTTCTAATATCTTGATTAATGTCACTAATAAATATGAATAATTGCTGATTAACAAAAAGATCTAAACTTGATAAATAATTGAAGATTTTACTGTGTTATTAAACTGGACTTGAGAAATCTGTTGCTAGGCAAAATACTTGAATTGCTAACTCTAAAATGTCGTTACACTTGATAATTCACTAAGAAACAACTTGATGATTGAATTGAGATTTAACTGAATTGATAAATACTTGATTTGAGAGTTTAGTTAATTTATAACTCATTTGAGAACTGATTAAAATATAGATGAATATTACAGTGATACACATTTCGAGGTTTAATTGTTGAATTACGAGTTGATTAGCGTGATTACACTGACTCGATATTTAACTTGATGATTTACGCGGTGAGTTGCAATTAGAGTGCCCGAAGGCATGAGAATTGATAATGTTCGATTATTAGATTACATTATGAAAAATGTTGAGACTCGAAAACTATTTGATACGTACTCGCTGAGTGCTAGCACGAGACTCTAAAATCGATGAAAACTCGGTGATGTCTACATGACGACTCTTTGACCACAAGTTGAGTACTAAATCGAGACTACATGCTTGCCCGACGGCTTGCTGATGGCGACTGACGTTTTAGAGTGGGGCGATTTTCTTTTGAACTGACTGTTGACCTGAAGGGCCTTGATATTTGACGAATTTACTCGATCTTACTTATTAAATTGATAGAAAAATAGTTGCGTTTCAAACAAGGACCTTAGAGAATTATCTCTATCTCTCTTAGATTCAGAGATATTTATTGAAAACTGATCATTTCGACATTTCCTTTTATACTAATGGGTTCAGTGGATTTATGAGCGTGGGTTGATGAAATAGAGATGTTTCGTAGGAGTTTTCATATATTTCTCTCTTTTATATACAATATCACGATAATTTTGTACACATTTAGATGTTTTTTTTTCCTCATTTTACATTAGAAAAGAGGATTTTATTCAATTTCATTCTCATCAACTTTAATATCTTTCATTGTTGATGAGGCCGATTGTTCGGTTGTCGATAAGGATCTTCAACAACAATTGAGGAGCAAGCAAGATCGTAACCAGTACGATTGAACCTGAAGGAAAATAGGGAGAAGCAGATTGGGAATAAAAATGTCATGATTAAATTCTTAACTATCGATCTGCCTAGGGCAAGTGGCAGACCCAGATCAGTTCCTGGGGATACAATGACAGTGTCTGGATCACCTGGACGATTTGCAGATGTTATATTTCTACACTGTACCACTCGCAAACCCATGATTGATTTTCCAGGTGTAGCACCACCTATTCTACCCTGCATACCATGTTGAAGCCATAAAGCCTGAAAGAAAAATTGAATTATTTTGTCAACTAATGTTTTTAGGAGAAAATGTCAAAAGATCTTTTTTGTGGGAAATTCAATTCTCTACAAAAAATGTCTTTTGACATTTTCTCGTAAAATCATTATTCATCGAGATAAATGCGTAATGGATGAAAATTAAATTTTTTTTACCTCAAATATACAGACAATAAACCGATGAATAAATTCCCAGACTAGTATTCTGGATGCAAATTCCATAGCCATTTTATAATCAACAATTTTGAGGCTTGTTTGTATCAAATCCAATTTGTAAGGTTCCATATTCCTGAGAGCCATGAAAATAGAAATTTTAGGATTTTTATTTTTTTTGGGAGAGAAAAAAAATTATTTAAAATATTGAAAATCACTCACATTGCAGCAAAAATATCCAGTGCAACAAAAGTAATCATAAGTTTGAGCATAAATAACATAATTGAATCAATAAGTTCAGCTACAAAACGCTTCCAAATTGGTGGTATCCGGTATTCAATTCCTGCAAAATCATTTTTCATTTTTTTTTTCACTTGAAGCTGTTCACTCTTTTTACTGAAATTAGCACAAGTACATGAATGATAGACAGCACGAGATGAGATGTAGAGACAAAAATATGAAAAATATTAGATTTAGTGAAGTGAAAATTATCATTTAAATTATTGTTTTAATGAGAAAAAATCACAAGTTAAGATAGATAAATCAATGTTAATACCTTCAGGCGTCACCACAGGACCCAATCTCGAGTCTCTGTTGTCTCTCTGTCTTACTGAGACACTTGATGTGTTTGATGGTCCGGTTGGGGAACCCGAGACTCCAGTTGAAATTTGAGGTAAAAAAGTTGCTCCTGAAAACATTGAATTATCTCGATACTGAGTGATTTTAAGGAAAAATATCAAAAGAAATTTTTTGTAGCTGACGAAATTTCCTACAAAAAATGTCTCTTGACATTTATCTCCAAAATCACTCGTTCTCGAGATAAATGAAAAATTGTAAAGAATGAGTACCGACAGTTTGGCGCAGTGGGTTTATCAATAACTCACACGCGGCGGACCCGGGTTCGATTCCCAACGGTTACACTAATGAGATACTAACTAGTATAAAAAGTCTTGTTTCAGGGGGCAGAACAGGTGGGAACAAACCGTAAAAACCCGAAAGGGTATACGGAAGGAAAACATTTTTTTTTTGTAAAGAATGAAAAATTAGTAATTTGAGGTTTCATTGGATAATTCAATTCAATGTTACCATTGGGTTGTATAATTTGTCCAGACATCAAATAATATGGAAACATAGCAGCAACAGTTTGCCAAGCATAGGCCTCCTGTAGCCATTTTTCTAATTTATTGAAATACTCTGTTCTCTCTTCCATTGTGCAAAAATTTTCACTTTCTTCTAGATTATTATTTTCCATCTGAAATATAAATTCTTGTCTCATGTATTGCCTAAATTTACACAATTATGATATTTATTTAATTGATTTAACGTACTTACTGATTGTTTTATGACACCATTTATTACAAAATCGAGTGAAAAAAAATTATAATTAAACACTAGAGTCACGAGAGTAGAATCAACGTCATTGAGTTATTTTTCGCAATTTTTTTACTGAGAAAAAATAATAAATTGACTGTCAAAACAAATGGGTAATCATCAGATGGAGGAATTCTCCCCCTAGCACCCCCTAGGACTGACGTGTTGTTGAAAATAAAACTAGAGAGGCAAGTAGCGACAAATGGGGATTTCGGCGCCAAATTTGAAAGAAGATTAAATGGATAAAAATTGAAAATCGAGATATTAAATGAACATCCGTAGAAAATTCCAGCATATCCTCCAGAAATCATATACAATCACTCGAAAAAATAATGTTCATGTGCTCATGCTCATGATTTTCATAATTATATACAATTGAATAGCAGAATGACTCAAGACTCAGTGATTCACCAAAAAATGACCGAATCGGATAAACCGGAGGTAAAAAATTAAAATGATTAATCAGGTAATTCCGTATTTAAACTTCTCATCCACACATTATTTATAACAAATGAATGGTCAAACAATAAAATATATTGTGAAATATGTCCTAGATAATTTATGATAATTAATTAAAAGACAGTAGTTTCTGAGTCCAATTTTTAGGTTATGACGTCACATGGTCCCTTGGGTAGCTTCCCATTGGCCAAGTGTCCGAGGGTGGGGAGTCGTAGGCCTTCATTGGCTGAGACACGTCCACAGATTGAGTTAGATTGACTCGGATACGTCCAGTGATTGGTTTAGCGCCCAAAAGACCTTGTGACGTCACAATCGATTTCAGACCATTTGAAATATGGGGCATTCCACGCTATTTCGAAAAGGGGAAAAAAAAATATTTTTATTTTTTGTTGGAAATGGGCTTCATTATATAGGAGAGCCCGCAGATCTTATTTGCAGTCGAAAAAATTTGAAAATATTTTTTTTTTTTTTAAGTTATAACAATTGGAAAATTGGACTGAGCAACGAATGGATACGTTTTTGAAAAATATAATTATGCATTTTAGGGGGAAAGAACAAGAGGATTTTCTGTCGGGAAAGGATGGGAGATTATAAAAAAAATATATCGATCGGGAAAAGTGGAAATTATGAAAATTATTATTAATAGGTTGACTTGGATACGTCCTGTGATTGGTTTAGTGTCCAAGTGACCTTGTGACATCATAAGCGATTGAAATAGGGAAATATTAAAAATTAATTACTAATTACTGAACAATTTTTGAAACATTTTCGAATGAAAAATTGTTAATTGGGGTCGTGATATTGAAATAATAAAATTAATAAAAATTCATGCTCACTATTATTCCAGGAATGCCTACCAGACTCAGGCCAACATGCACCGTTGAATCATACAGACTTCGAATGTATGATTATCAATGTGAAGAATCTTCATACTGTTATATCACTTTTAAAGTGTGAAGAATTGGATATTATTGTATCTACCCTAGATGCTCTATCCAAATTCATTGGTAAATCATCAGAAAACATTATTGTGCTCCTGGAGTATCATGTCTTGAATGACCTCATGCTCTTGGTTGAGCACGAGAATTTATTAATTCGAAGATTTTCGACAAAACTTTTCGCTGAAATGACTCTTTCGAAAACTACAAAGAATATCATCCTGAGGGATAAAATTAAAATCGAGTGTTTACATCGATTCATGGAGATTCTTCATGGAGAGGATGATGCCGCTGTTCAAGAATATCTTTTACGAATTTTGGAAAATTTTTGTGATGACGTTTTTGGGAGTTATGAAATCCTGGAGAGTCATCATCTGGGGGAATTCTTTAGGGGATTGGAGTCGATGAATCCTGATGTCAGGAAGTGTTCGCTGGAGGTGGTGGGGAAGCTGATGGAAAATCCAACGGCTGTTGAGAGATTTTATGCCCTTAAGGTTGGATTGAATGAAGATTGATCACTTTATTAATGAATATCTGGGAATCTAACAGAGATATCAAAATTTTAATAACGACCTGTTTGAAACGCAACTATTTTTCTATCAATTTAATAAGTCAGTTCGAGTAAATTCGGAAACAATCGAGGCCTTCGGGTCAACAGTCAGTCCAGGAGTAAATCACCCCACCTTTAAACCAGAGTAGTCGTCATCTAGCCTTCGGGCAAGTAAGTAGTCTCGATTTAGCACTCAACATGTAGTCACCTCTAGCCTTCGGGCAATCAATCAATTAGTAAATCACCGAGTAACTCAGTAATAAGTAAAATCACCGAGTAAATCATCAGCAAGTAATTCTCTAGCCTTTGGGCAATCAGTTAGTAATTCACAGAGTAACTCATCACTAAGTAAAATCACCGAGTCAGTGTTATGAAGTTATTCAACTAATAATTCAGCAATTAATCCTTAAGAAATGTATTAATCTAGTATTCATCAAAGTGTTTCTCAATAATCTATAGAGTCATCAACGAGTAAATTATTAACTTCCCGGGTAGGGAAGTTATTGTAATCACTCCGAAAATCGATTTTTCAACATATCTTCACGTTTCAAGGTCTCCACAATCGTTTTGGACCATTTTCAAAAAAATTTCTGTATGTATGTGTGTGTGTGTGTGCATATGTATGTTCGCTGTATGTGGCGAAATTTTTCGTCAACGATTTCTCGCGAATAAATAGCCCGATTCGATTTTTTTTTTTAATCGATGCGTCTTCATGCAATTTAGCGCTGATTTTTTCTAATTTTCGCAAAAAACATGAAAAACAGAACTCGCGAAAATGTTAGTCACTGATTTTTCATGAAAAACTGTTGTGATCGAGGTAATCCATCACCCAAATGGAATATCTACGGGCTGTTAAGATCTAATTAAATCTCCAGTGGAGTTTACGTTGTGATTTTCGAATTTTATTGATTTGTTTTGAGTTCTAGGTAAACAAAGTGAAAAAAGTTATATTTTATCACAATTTTTTCTATTCTTCATAACGGATCTCATCGAATTGTTGGCGCGAGTAGCCAAACCGGGAAGTTTTTTGTGTGGCCCGATCGGGTCACACATACCATGGGAGCGAGCTTGCGAGCGACCAACAACACTCACCTAGTCTAAATAGTTCTCAAATAGCAAGTTCTCAATTTAAGCAGTTTTTCGCCTAGCAACAGTTCAAGGACATTTATCAGTTCAATTCAAGAGTTATTTATCAGAGTAAATCTCCAATTATATTCTTCAACGAGCTAATTTATCAAGAGTTAAATATCAGAGACAATTATTAGTGAAAATCAACGATATTATTTAATAGTGAATTATCTCAGAACTTATCGAATCAACTATTATATCCAGTAATTCTCAAGTCGCTTCAAGGTCACTCTCAACAGTCAATATCAACAGTTTTCTCAAGTATTTATCGCAGTTTAGTCAGTCAGTTAATCAACAATTATTTCGAGTCAAGTCAGTGAAGTTAATCAACGATTCTGAGACAGTTATCGACTCTGTACATAGTGTAAATCATTTTAACGTGCGGTTCAATTCCGTCAATAAACCTTTGTGAGTGATTTTAATCAGCTGTGTCATCAATATGGTTTTCCACAATTGAACACTTCCTTCACACCACCCACAAAGCCAGCAAAATTAAGTCTCTCATCAAACAGACCTTTTTTGTAGCCCTCATTCTGCTCTACAAAAAATGTTCTTATAAAAATTTCAATATCTCCTTTAGTTTCCAAGATATTCATCAAAAATTCAATTCCAAAATCTAAATTTTCTAATTTTTTTCACTCCAGGAGTTTAATTTTGCCTTTTTCTATAACTTTCACTACGAGGATGATATAATCCCTGAATTGGCTCTCTCCATCCTCAAAAATTTTTTGATTCAACCAGAAAACGGAAAAATTCATGACGATTTTCGTGAATCTGGCGGATTGGAAAAATTGCTGGAAATATTTCGCGTGAGTAATAAATAAATAATAAATAAATCTACATCATCTTCACGTCAATATAATTTTTTGCAGAATGATCTCTGGGAAGGACTCCATGCCCCCACTTTGGAATTAATAGTTATCGCAACTACAAATTGCGAGACTGCAAAATATTTTAATTCTCTCATCAGTTCCGAGGAAATTTCCGAATTCTTGGAGATGTCTGAAGACTCTGGAGATCCTCTCGTGCTTCGATTATTATCTAATCTATCAGCAATACCTGAATTCAGAGAAGTAAACACTTCACTCCCTTTTTTACTCATAAAATTGATGATTTAATTATTTCAGATTCTTCAAAATTTGGGAATTATTAAATTCATTTCAAGGAATTTAAATGCAGAAATTTGTCCTGAGATGATAAATTCAATTTGTTTAATTATTAAACATATTTGTCGTATGACCAGAGCTATGAATGAATTAATTCAAGTCGATTTGACCGGACGATTACTCGGTATCTCATAGAAACATGAATTTATTTATAAAAATAAAACATTAAATCTAGCTTTTTTGCGAATATCTCGGAATCTAGCGGAGATAGCGAAATTTTCATAAAAATCTTTTCTGTAGAGCAGATTAAGATCTATAAAAAAGGTCTTGACAAAAATTTCGATACCTTGCTTAGATCCAGAGATATCGATGCATTATTGATTCCAGAAATTCTTAAAGACAAAAAAATTCATTGGAAAATGAAGGATGACGTCATATCTGCTATTAAAGAACTGGTAATTCGTGATAATCGAAACGCTGAGAGGATAATCAATGGTGAGGATCATTTATCATTGATCAAACTAGCACAGAATGAGAGTATTGCAATGCAAATGAGACTGGGATTTTTTAACATTTTGAATGTTCTCATCAATTCTCCAAAATTCCGATGTTCTTTCATGAGTTTATCCATCATAGACATGTTGTCAAGCTTTTTTAAGGTAAATTATCACAATTTTTAAATAATAATTAATATAATATTCACGATAATTTATTTAAATAAAGGAAAATGTTATCGACGAACTGAAAATATCGACTCTTTCCATATTTTCTCGCCTTTTTATCGAAGAAAAATCGAGAAATATGTGTCTGAGAACCGACTTCATAGAGAGACTTTGTCCCCTAATCTGCACTGACCACTCACTTCCGGTTCAATCCTCAGCGATTCAATTAATTCAGCAATTGTGTTGTGATGAGACATTAATCGATGAATTTGTGAGATTTGGATATCTGAATATGTGAGTAAAAGAGTGAAATATTAATAAAAATATTCACAAGTAATAATAATCATGATTAATTGTGATTTAAGTTTATTGGAGAAACGTAAAAAAATGCAGTATGTCATTCCCACGTGGGAGACATGTCTGGAGACGATGTTATCAGGACATTTGCCACTGAAATTTGATGTCACAGGTCATCTTTCACTCTACGATGTCACGAAAGATGGTTTTTACGTGGTGAAACGACATTCTCATTCGTGAGCATTTAATTATTCAAGTGATTATGATCAATGAAAGAATAGGGAACTTGCATGAATTTTTATCAATTTTTTTATTTCAACATCACGACCCCAGTTAACAATTTTTCATTCGAAAATGGTTCAAAAATTGTTCAGTGATTAGTAATTAATTTTTAAAATTTTCCTATTTCAATCGCTTGTGACGTCACAAGGACTCTTGGAGGCTAAACCAATCACAGGACGTATCCAAGTCAACCTTTTAATAATAATTTTTATAGTTTCCACTTTTCCCGATCGATATATTTTTTTTCATAATCTCCCATCCTTTCCCGACAGAAAAGTCCTCTTGTTCTTTCCTCCTAAAATGCATAATTATTGAGCTATAATTTTTCAAAAACCTATCCATTCGTTGCTCAGTCCAATTTACCAATTGTTATAACTTAAACAAAAAAAAATATTTTCAAAATTTTTCGACTGTAAATAAGATCTGCGGAGCCCCCCTATATAATGAAGCCCATTTCCAACAGAAAATAAAAATATTTTTTTTCCCCTTTTCGAAATAGCGTGGAATGCCCTATATTTCAAATGCTCTGAAATCGTTTGTGACGTCACAAGGTCTCTTGGAGATTAAACCAATCACAGGACGTATTCAAGTCAACCTAATTTAATCTGTGGGCGTGTCTCAGCCAATGAAGGACTACGACTCCCCACCCTCGGACACTCGACCAATGGGAAGCTACCCAAGGGACCATGTGACGTCATAACCTAAAAATTGATCTCAGAAACAACTGATTCTTAATTAATTATCATAAATTCCCTATTTCGAGAAAAATTGTTTTACTCACTCAATTTATCCATTAGATTTCCATCGCTGAAGGAATTATTTGCATCGAGATGTAGTCCAATGGAGTGTATCTATACTATTAATTTCGGGAGTGAAGTTGTGCCTGGAGATAGTGCTGAGAGCTCTGTTCATTGGGTTGAAACGTTTGATGATGAAAATAGCAGCAATATTTGCTTTTCTGTGACAGATTCAGTCTCTTGTGGTGAGAAATTTGGACAATTGAGGCATGATCCACGCCTCTGTCGAAACTTCAACGTTTTCCTGAAGATATTGCAGACGAATGAATCGTAATATTCTATTTTTTTGTTATTAAATTGTAATTTCAGTGACGAATTGAGTTGAGCATGAAATATCTCTGAAATGAGTGTTTTTACAACAAAACGTTGGAAGACATTTTTTAGAGGAAATTTCATCAGCTACAAAAAATGTCTCATGACATTTTCTTCCAAAATCTTTTGCTCTTGAGATAAGAGCGGAATACTTCATTTTAAAAAATCCAGTATTTGATTTTTTACATTATTATATAAAATTCTCAATTCCAGATGTTCCTTAGATTCTCATGATGTCATAGACATCAGTAGAATTGAATCAAGAGCCAAATTGCTTGCGGGATTCGTTGCAAATACGTTATCAATTGGGGATGAATCATCTAACAGTGATGAGAGTGTAGAATATAAATTGAAAAATCATCTCCAGGAATTACGAGAAACATTGGAAACGAGTATAATACCCATCGGGGAATTGAGATTTGGTTTTTACTTGGAGAGAGCTATACTCTTCAAAGCGATTGGAGATAGAATTCGTCTGCCAGTGACTTTAGTTCGTGGAGAATATGGAAAATCCTGGGTTGAAATAGCAATTCCTCAATGTCATTCAAAATCATCAAGAAATCTCCTTCCAACGAAATTGTTACGAAAAAATTACATCGTCGACTTGATGGACAATCCAGGAGAATTAATTCCAATTGGAAGCAATCGAGCTCGAAATTTTTACGAGTACCAACAAATCATTTCAGTTATAAAATATTAAAAACAAATTTCTCTCCTTGAAATTCAAAAAAATAAACATGTATTTGATCATTTAGTTGTCTCACATGCATTTTAATACAACAAACTATCTCTCAAGCTGAACAATGTATTTAAATGTTATAAATAAATTTTTATAAATATTCATATTGACAAAGAAGCGAAAATTGAATTTTCTTCTAAATTCAATTTTTTCGTTTTATGACTGAAATTATTATTATTATTATTACTGATATGGTGTAGTCTGTCGATTCTGCTGGAATTGTCTAATATCACCGAGTTTAACAAGTCCAAAGAAACTTTTGTCAGCCTGGAATAATGTATATCTGGCTGGTCCAACTTCTTTCACAACAATACAATCACCCGATGTTAAATATGTCACTTGGGCTGAAAAGCAAGATCGACTTTTGTGACCATTTCCAGGACTGTATACCTAGGAATTAGAAGAAAATTCTCAAATGTTGTTGCATGTTAAAAATAAAACTGAAGAGATTTACTTATTTGTCGATGAATATCTCTGAATCTAATGGAGATATCAAAATTTTCATAATAACCTTTTTTGTAGAGCAAAATGAGAGATACAAAAAAGTTCATTATAAAAATTTTGATATCTCCTCTAGATTTCGAGATATTTCAAGAAAATAAAATTGTAATTTTAATACAAACCATGCATTGTAAAATTGGTTGACCATTGACAACCAAATGAAATCCATTTTCATCATGCTCATCAAGATAATGAATTTGTGCATAAACAAGGTAGAGTCCAGTCTCATGAACAGTTAATCTGCCATCTCTCGTTAATGAAAAGTGTCTATTCATGTCGAGATCATTCATCCAATCACTTGATCCCCAAGCCTTGAAAATTCCCTCGTTGTGCCTAGCACGACCATTACCCGTGTGCTCATCATCATCATCAAACTTGGTGCTATCAGCACCATAATGAGCCGCGAATATCTGTCGAGATGGACGGACGTGCCGTCTAGTCATGCCCCTAGTTGTCATTCTAGACATTTTCTTAGAAAAAAAAAAAAATTGCAAAATTTCTTTTTCATAACAGTTCAATCATCTCAAAAACGAGTAGATTTATCAAAAAATGTCAGAAGATACTTTTTGTAGATAGTTAAATTGCCAACAAAAATGGTTTCATAACATTTTTTAATAAGTCCACTCATTATCGAGATAATCCAATTTTTGAAAACCTACCTTTTTGTGAAGCTTTCGATGATGATTCTCGTGATATTTTTTTGGAAAAATTGTACTTGTAGTGATCAAAAAATTCTTCTTAGTTATTTTTCTAGTGTCTTTTGGTGATATTGATGGTTGAGAAGAATTTTTCTCATGTATATGAACATTTCGTGGCTCTTCAGCAACAAATCGTTTTACATATCTAGATTTCGTTGTATTTTTTTCAAATCCTATTTGAAAATGTTCTAGAATATTAGATAAATTTTTCTTATTATCTTCTTCAATTAATCCTGATGCTACCGTGCTCTGATCACTTTTTATTGATGACGTTGTTTCGTAATCGTTGGGATAATTATTGCGACTCGTCTCGTAGTCCTCATAATTGGAGCCGTAGTCTTCATCGAGATCTGTTTCATTTAGATCTTCCTCTTCGTCAGCGTATAACTATTCAAAATAATGAACATTAAATCATTTTTAAATCAGTAATTTTTTTACTCGGCTAGATATCGAATTATCTCGAGAACGAGTGATTTTAGAAAAAAAATATCAAAAACATTTTTTGTGGACAATTTAATTCTCTACAAAACTGACATTTTCTTCTAAAATGCCTTGTTCTCGAGATAAACCCAATTAATCACCGAAAAATGACTCCTCTGACCTGTTCAAACGCCCTGAGTTGATCAAAAAAATTCTCCTCATAAATCCTCTCCTTCAGAGTCTCCAAATCCACTTTTATAATCTCAATATTCTTCGCATTATCAACAATCTTCTTAATCTTAATTCCCTCAAATACGAGACATACCATTGCCAGAAAAATAGCCAAAATACTCAGCATCATTTCCCTATTGATCTTCAAACATCTCGAATTATGTCTATTATTAAATCCCTGTTCAATGTCTGAGTGTGAAACACTAAGATTTTCTCTTGAAAAATTCAAAAAAGCACGAGTTGTCTCATTATCCCCTGATTTATCATTTTTCTGACCCTTGATCCTGACTTTCCGGTCACTAATTGGTATAACAGTGCTCATTTTCCCCAAAAAAAATCTATAAACTTCTCAATTATCAATTGTCAGACATTTTTTTCTCCACGAATTAATCACATTTTTTTATAATTTAATGGGTCTAATGAGGAGATAACCAGATTAATCATCACAAAATCCTTTCAACACAACACATAATTTCTACACACGACCAAATCAACACAGAACCAATTCGACTCTAATCAAATTTGGCACATACACATTTATCATAAAGTCACTACAGTACCAGCTACAGCCGATACCGATCTATTGGATTATCTGAGAAGAATCGTCCACAATATCAAACTATCTGGTTAGATGTGGGTTTAGAAAAATTATGATGATGATGTTTATATTTATAAGTTATGAATCTTGCAAGCTGTATTATATCGTCCAGTGCTATTTACATTTATCAACTGAATTAATTTTGCTCAAGAATAATCAATCAATTCAAGAATGAATGAATACAAGGATTAATTCAGTAGTGAATTGGTAGAGGGTAACAAGTCGATTTAACTCGTTTCTGACTTTTCGAGGAATATCTTCGAATCTAAGCAGGTTTCGATAGCTCAATAAAAGAAAAAAAAAGATATTTCTTCAAAAGTTAAGGTCGGATTAAGTCCACTTGTTACCCTCTACCACTTCACTACTGAATTAGATAGAAATATGTTCAAATAAATTAATAATATGTTCAGATATCCTATGATTTAATTAATATGTGTTGAATTGGTTTTCTGTTGAATTAGTCATGGAACCAATGAGAATATACGTACACCCGGTGACACGGACGAGTGTCGACTGATGCCGGGATTATTCAAGTTTTTAGTCTTCACTCTCATACCATCTCCCCACTAGGGATGTAACGGACAGAACTGACCGGTAAATTGACCGTCATTTTACCGGTAAATTACATGCAATTGACCAAGAGCCAATAACTGACAATTTTTGGTTAAAAAAAAAAATGACAAACCTTCATGTCACAAAAATGACCCAAAACTTTGCTGACGGTCAATTTCCATCTAAATAACCTACTCGATTTTTTTTTCAACGCAATTGAGTTTTAAATATTGGCAATTCATATGACTTACGTAGTACATTACGCTTGATTAATTTCATTGTCGTTCAGGTATTTTAACTTCTGAGAATCATAAAAAAAATTTAAAAATTCAGCAGCGATAAAAAACTGACCAAGTACAAAAATGACGGTCAGTTTTCATCTAGATGAATCATTTGTCCCACAAAATGACGATGAAATTTTATGACTGACAGTTAGGAAAATTGACGGTCAGTTTGCATGGGGAAATGGGCGTCAGGTCGTGAATGGTCAGAAAACGTTCATTTTACCATTAACTTGACGCGCATAAAAAATAACGGTAATTTTACATCCCCATGATCCTCCAAAAGACATAATCGTCGGTTCGTTCTATTGCGTGAAGAAAAATTTAAAATCACTAATTGTTCATTAATTATGAATTATTTAATTGATTTGATTGTTTTGAATAAATAAATAAATTTTAAAAATATAATTGATGAATATTATCGACGTTTTCAGAGATATTTCTCACTTTCTATAATGAATTATCTGTTATCAGTTTAGGGAAATCTAACTAATTAGTCGATTATGTGCATTTGGAGGGGATTTTGTTGATTGTTGGCATGAAATACATGAGTTCTTGGAAGACTAACAGTTGCCCGCGCCCACATACGTACTCTATTAAATACTTGAATAACTCGTGAGTGATGTCAGATGACAATCGTATCACATTCTTGAGTTCTCATAATAGGTTTTTAGGAGAAATCAGGGGATATTTTGTTACGTATCAAAAGTTTTATCGATTGTTGTTGAAGAGAATGGAGTTACGATGAATTGGTGGAGGTTTTAGTTGACGTGGCGGTTCGAATTATGTTCGGGGAAGTATTGCAACGTGGGACTTGGGATCAGTTGAATAACTTTTTTTTGTCACTCAGTCCGCACGGCGACGCTTTATGGCCGCTGCACGGCCATAAAACCCAGCTTACGGACTAAATAACAAAAAATATTGTTCGCCACTCGGCCGCAAACAACTTTTCTAGCGATTGTGTTTGTAATCCTTGGCTTCGGCTCGGCCTACAAACTCACGATCGCCAGAAAAGTTCTTCACGGCCTCAGTGACGAAATCTACTATTGAGGAATTTAATCTGATTTTTAATGAATCACTTTGTTCTTGTCATCAATTTTTTTAAAATATCTCGATATCTGAAAAAGATAACGAAATTTATATGAATACCTTTTTTGTAGAGGAAAATGAGAGCTACAAAAGAGGTCATTATCAAAACTTCAATATTTCTGTTAGGTTTCGAGCTATTTACAAAAAACTAATGTATTTCTGAATTTTTCCGATTTTTCAGAAGCTAGAGGAGATATTGAAATTTCTGTTAGGACTTTTTTTTATAGCTCTCATTTTTCTCTACAAAAAAGGTTCTTTCCAAAAATTTGATTTTTTCAACGGATTCAGAGATATTTAGCAAAAATGAAAATAAAAGATTTGTCATTTTAATGAATGATTCATTTTATTTCCAGAAATGGTTGAAAATAAAATAAAATTGATGGTTATTCTGAATTATATGTTCCGTTCGGATTGAAGCCTTGCAGCTGTACTCAGCACGATGACTCGTCTCGCGAAATATTTCTTTTGTCCTTAGAAATTTCACAAAATGTACTTTTTGTCACTAGGCCCGATAAACCACGTTTCTAACCTCACTTTGTTCAGTACGCGATTTCGGGCCTCGTAACAAAGAATTGTGTATGTTCAACGACCAATAAAGTATTCAGTGGCGAATGTGGCTTTATAATCCGAGCCGAAGGCAATGAATACTTTATTGGCCTTGTGACATAATCTACTATTAATTCTCATCCCATAAAAATCATTAATAATATTCCGTCCTTGAGAAACGAGTTTCGTAAATATATCAGAGTCCAGGAAGATCCCAAAATCTGGGATGACCCACTTATTATATGTCCCCAGCACCTTATTATATGTCAGAGTGCACTGAAGAGACAATAATAAAATGTCCATTAACGGCTGAAAACAAACATCAATTTTTTACTTTTTAAAAAATTGAAATATCTCCATAATTAATCATTTTAGAGAAAAATGTCAAGAGACATTTTTTGTAGGAAATTTTCTCAGCCACAAAAAAAGTTTTTTGACATTTTTTGATAAATCCACTAGTTTCTTGAATAAACGCCTAATTACGAAAATTGAAAAAATTGAATTATTGCGATTGTATGAAAAATAATTAAATATTTGATTATCAATACTCCATACATTCCCTGGAACTCCTCTAGCAGTGCTCGAAGATCGAAAGGATCTATAAATACTAGAATATGCGAGGCATGTTTCGTCTTATCCCTTTCGTAAAGAATCTAAATTTAAAGAGAAAACCAAAGACATATCCAAGTGTTTCTTATACATGGACTATCGCGAGTCTGTGGGCAATGCTCTTCGGCATCTGAGGGCCGAAGACCATTGGAATAACACGCAAATATTGAATCAGTAGAGAAATAGTATTAAACGAGTTAGAGTTCTTTTCGCCATTAACTTTTTAGTGAATATCTCGAAATCTAAGGGAGATACTCAAACTTTCATGAGGATCTTTTTTGTAGAGAAAAATGAGAGCTACAAAAAAGGTCTTTATAAAGAAATTTCTATCTCCCATAGATCTTGAGATATTTCCAAAAAGCTGAACAACAATGAATTAAAAAATCAGAAGACTGAATTTCACTTTTTGATAGATGATTTTTTGGAAATATCTCGTTATCTAATAGAGATATCAGAATTTATCAAAAGACCTTTTTTGTAGAGGAAATTGAGAGCTACAAAAAAGGTCCTTACGAAAAAATGTCTATTGTCAGTAGATTTCAAGATATTTAAAAAAACCTGAATTAGAGTAAAATTCAACATTTGATAATTCTCAAAAAAATTGCGAATGAGACGAGAAATATCGAGCAATGATCTAGGGATTTGTGAGCGAGACGAGTTGGCAGAGTGAAGAACCAAACTACAAAGAAGAGAAAAGAATTTTTGCCCATAACGAAGTGCGAGTGAGAGTGTGTGGAACGGGAGTTGTTGCAACGCTCTCAAAGGTGTGTAAACTAGTCGTGGGAGCATAAACTAAAAACCGGCCGCACAGGTAAACAAAAGCCAAGGATGGATTCTACTCGTGAGCGTCTCAACAACCTGAAATAAGTGAGAAACCGTTGGGACCTTTTTTTTCTCTCTTCGTGCCCTCACATTGTTGAGAGAAAAAATAATACAACTGAGACGAATATTGAATCATTTATCATTAAATTTCAAACTGTTGACGATGGATTCTCGTGGTGAGTACAGTATTTTCTATTAAACGTGGGGTAAATCCATATTTTTCTGGTATTTTTAAACATTTTTTGTAAATTTAGAAGAAGATAATTCAATAGTCGACAGTTTTTCGTGAATATCTTGGAATCTAGAGGAGATATCGAAATTTTTGAGAGGATCTTTTTTGTAACTCTTGTTTTGCTCTACAAAAAAGGTCTCTATGAAAATTTTGATACCTCCTCTAGATCTCGAGATATTCACAAAAAACTGAACTTTGATATCAGTAGTTCACTGATGAATCGTTTTTCGAGGATATCTCAGAATCCACGCGAGATATCAAAAAATCCATAATAACTTTTTTTTGTAGATCACATTTCGCTTTACAAAAAAGGTTTCCACAAAAATTTCTCCAGCTCCCTCCATTTCCGAGATAATCCCCAAAAACTGAGTCAACTTTATCTCAATTCTATAATTTAACTATTTTCTCTTTAATTATGAACAAAAAAAATTAATTAATATTCATTATCATCAATTCTCAACAAATGTAATCAGATATTTACCACTTAATCGTCACTGGATGACTCCCTCTACTCTGAACGTTCACGTTTTTTCACTGGAATTCATTCATTGTTTTTTTTTTTCTTTAAAATGTGTGAACACTCAGTTGTGGAGTTATTCTCGATGTGAAGACATCTCTCAGAATTTTCTTCTATTGATATTTGACTAGGACTAGTTGTTATCACATGATAAATGGTGCATTTGTCAGATTTTTCCAGTGGATAATTTCTCCAGCACCAGGAAATCATAAATCTTTCATTTTTTCTTCTCGATAAGTGATAAAGAGAGAAAAATGAAGAAAGAAACGTCCATTAGAATTGCCGATACCTATGATACAACTGGAAAAGTGTTTGAGTACAATGTAAACATGAGATTATCGTTATCAAACAACAAGAGATCAAAGATATTCCAAAGAACGCAGAGTTTGCTTATTGTTTTAATGACAGTTACATTTTTCGTAGTATTTTCACAACTCAGGAGAGAAGTCCGAGGATTGGAAGAACAGGTAAATTTTATTTCTCATTTATTTACTTCATTTTTAGATGAAAAATGATTATTTTATAGATTTTTGGAGAAAATTTTATTTTTTTCTGAGGTTCATGTTGGATTATTTCGTTAATGAGTGATTTTAGGAGAATATGTCAAGAGACCTTTTTTGCAGATGACAAAATTTTCTACAAAAAATGTCTATTGACATTTTTTCCTAAAATCGTTTGGTTGTGAGATAAATGGGTTTATATAAAAGTGATGTGAAAAGTATTATTCTAAAAGTTGAATTATCTCGAGAATGAAGGGTTCTGGAGAAAAATGTCCAGGACATTTTTTGTAGGAAGTTTTGTCAGCTACAAAAAAAGATCTCTTGACATTTTCTCTAAAAATGAGCCATTCTCGAAATAAGTCGACAATTACCAAAAATGGTAAAATCAATAATCAAAATAATCAGATTAAAAAACAAATTAAATCACTGATATATGACATACTGACATAAATCTTCGATTTGATGACACCGGAAGTCACGTACACTCCAGATAAAACATCCAACAATGATATCACCGCGTAATTCTACCTCCGAAGAAAGAAACGAGATGAGACAAAAATTTCAAAATCATCACTTTTCATTAAAAAAATGAAATAAATCCCTTCCCCAGTGACTTCATTATGACTAATTTCTTTATTAATTGCAGATCAACTCAATGAACTCGAATTTGGTGATTCTCATGCTCAGATGCGAGAGATTGAACCGGATAAATCATAAATCTCAGACATCTGGAGAATTTAAAATTGATAAAAAACAAAAAAATTATTATTATCAGAGAGAAAATCATCCAAATCACTCGATCAATGAACCCAAAAGATTTGAGAGATCAGTTGTAACACATAATTTAACTGATATTACAACAATAACGAGTGATAATCAATGGAGTGATGCACGTGGTGGTCGAGCTAAGAGGGAGGAGGTCAGAGGTAAACAACGAAGAAAGATGAAACGGAGGCCTAAACGCAGTCGCAGGCGATTGGGTACACTTGGACGATTATTGTTGTTATTAGTATGATGGATTTGATGATTAAATTGATTAAATTTATTGAAAAAATTGAGATTAATCGATAAAAATATTAGTTTTTTGTGGATATCTCAGGATCTATAGGAGATATCGAAATTTTTGTGATGACCTTTTTTGTAGATTGCATTTTTCTCTACAAAAAAGGTCTCTTGGAAAATTTTAATATCTCCTCTGGATTCGAAGATATTTGGAAAAAACTGGTTGAGTTGTTTTTTTTTTATTCTTTTTAATTTGTTTGATAGTTGATTGGAGATATAATTAACGAAATTTCGATGCATTTTGATATTAAAATTTGACTAATTTGCTTCATTGGCTAATTTACTCATTGTTGAGGTATTATTTTTATTTTTAATTGAATTGAAATTTTCTTGTTTTTATTGAAGGACCACTGGTTGCTACGTTTGTCGGTGCTGTACCTGAGCAACACGTCACGGATACAGGTAATTAGTTGTAATTAATAATTATTATTATAGTTATTAATCAAAAGATCAAAAGAAAGAGACAATTGAGTGGAAAATGATGAATCAATTGAGACATTTTTTCTGATTCTGCATTTATCTCGAAAACAAGTGATTTTAGGGAAAAATATCAAGAGACATTTTTTGTAGCTGACAAAATTTCCTACAAAAAATGTCTCTTGACATTTTTTTTCTAAAATCACTCATTCTCGAGATAATTTGATTTTCAAAATATGAAAATCTATTTCTAAATTTAAAAAATTATTTTATCACTTGTCTTTGTCAATAATAGTTAAAATTTCCAGCTTACATTGGTCCTTGGGTAAAACGTAACGAGACTCGATATGGTTTCAACAAATTCCATCTGGTGGAGGACAAAAGATCCATTGAAGTAACTGCGAATGGATTGTACATGATTTCAGCTCAAGTGAGTAAGAAATAATGCATTTATCATTTTAATCACCTCAATTTCATTGATTTAACGATATAATTATTCTCTCTTGATCATTTGAATTGACAGATTTATTACTATGGAGTGGAAAATCACTATTCTTACTGGATTTTATTGAGCTCCGAGGGCACATCGACAACTCGAAAAGTAATAAAATGTGCCACTGTGTCAGCTGTATCTTCCACTGAAGCATCTTGCTACACTAGTGTTATTTTACCACTCAGAAGAGGTGACAGACTGCACATACAGCAGCAGGAACGCAATAGGTTATTAATATTTTTTATTAAAATCAAAATTTCAAAGTAGAGTCTTCAATTATTGCTGAATATCTCGGAATCTAAGGGAAATATCGAAATTTTCGAGGAGACTTTTTTTTTGTAGAGCGAAACAAGAACTACAAAGAAAGTCCTCATGAAAATTCATCCAACTATCTTAGATTTCAAGATATTTAACAAAAACTCAGTTTAATCAATTGATTGACCAATTTTTTTTGTTTCTCCCTAGACAAATCAATCTCAGGGAGGGTCACAGTTACATCCAAGTTGTCCTGCTGTCAACCGACCAGCAAAAGAGACGATCCATCACATGATATCAACACCCCAACACAATTATTTCTCTCTGATTACGAAAAAATTATGACCTAAACTATTAAAACTTCAGCTGCATTGTGATTACCTCACCATATACGATAAAATGCCGAGTCATTGTGTTAATTATAATTGTTTATATCACTCTAAACCAATAATCCAAGTATTAAGACTGTGTTGAACATAAAAAATCGGGTTAAACAATTTCTACGTCATTTATTCTCTTGAATGAAAAAACCTCAAGTTGACAAATAAAAATGATTTTTTACCATTTAAATTACTGCATTTTTTTTTATTAAATATCTCCAGATTAATTATTATTCTTTCATTTGTAATTAATATTCTCCTCTCAATTCCAAATTCATCGAAATTGTACCTTCGATGGGTCGGTCTGGCTCTTGAACAAAGCCAATAAACACCAGTCATGTGGTTACAGATGATTCTCAAGTGTCCTCTTGAACAAGGCCAATGGGCATTTTATCCTAAAGGAAAAATAAAACTTTTAGTCACGTGAATAATATTTCTGTATTAAGCAAATTATAAATATTAAATATCAGAATTGGGTAAATAAACACAATTTAATTATTTTATTTAATAGGTGAATTGATAAATATATTAAATAAATTACCCAACTCTAATAGGGAACTTGCATGAATTTTTATTAATTGTTTTATTTCAATATCATGACTCCAATTAACAATTTTTCATTCGAAAATGTTTCAAAAATTGTTCAGTAATTAGTAATTAATTTTTGAAATTTCCATATTTCAATCGCTTGTGACGTCACAAGGTCTCTTGGACGCTAAACCAATCACAGGACGTATCCAAGTAAACCTATTAATAATTTCCATAATTTCCACTCTTCCCGGTCGATATATTTTTTTTGTGTCGCCGGACCTGCAAAACCCCGTTTTCGTGGCGCTGCGCGCCACAAAATAATGTTCACGCCTCGTCATGGAACACATATCACCCTCCCCCACGTGCAAGATTGCCTTCCGAGCCGGAGGCGAGGATGGCAATCTTGCACGTGGGGGAAGATGATCTGTTTTCCAAGACTCGGGCATGAAATGTACTATTTCATAATCTCCCATCCTTTCCCGACAGAAAAGTCCTCCTGTTCTTTCCCCCTAAAGTGCATAATTATTGAAATATAATTTTTCAAAAACATATCCATTCGTTGTTCAGTCCAATTTTCCAATTGTTATAACTTAAACAAAAAAAAATATTTTCAAATTTTTTCAACTGCAAATAAGATCTGCGGCCCCCCCCCCCCCTATAAATGAAGCCCATTTCCAACAAAAAAATAAAAATGTTTTTTTTTCCCTTTTCAAAATAGCGTGGAATGCCCCATATTTTAAATGCTCTGAAATCGCTTGTGACGTCACAAGGTCTCTTGGAGGCTAAACCAATCACAGGACGTATCAAAATCAACCTAACTCAATCTGTGGGCGTGACTGAGCCAATGAAGGACTACGATTCCCCACCCTCGGACACTCGGCCAATGGGAAGCTACCCAAGGGACCACGTGACGTTATAACCTAAAAATTGGTCTCATAAACTACTGATTTTCAATTAAAACTTTGCTCCACGAATTCTCCGCCAAAGAGAGCATGGAAAATTATGAAACATAATTTAAAAAATTGGTTCATTTTTTACTCACAAAATGAAACGAGATGAGGATGTCTGGAAGGGGATAAATAATTTTTTTTAATGTTTAAACTTACGAGGTGGTTGACCGGTCCTTGTGCCACCATCTTGCTTAGATACCCCTTCCCTTCACTTCAAGATGGCAGCACGAGGATCTATCAACCACCTCGTAAGTTTAAACATTAAAAAAAATTATTTATCCTCTTCTTGGCATCCTCATCTCGTTTCATCCTGTGAGTAAAAAATGAACAAATTTTTCAAATTATGTTTCATAATTTTCCATGCTCTCTTGGCAGAGAATTCATGGAGCAAAATTTTCCCGCATTCCAATAGTTTTTTTTTAATCCCGAGAGCTCTTAATTTTTTGCTCTTTGTCTATTCATTCATTATGAAGTTTAAGAGAAAATGAGCCCCATGCAAATCCCCTATTACGTATTTTTATTAATTTACTCTCATTCTCCCTAAAAACATGTTTCGCACGTGAATATTTTCTTTTTTTAATTAAATTTTGGTCAAATTTATTGCCTGAATATCTCCAAAATTCCATTGTATTTCGTCATAATAAATTATTCCATGAATTAAAAAATAATAATTATATTTCTTATGGTCATGCTATCATAAATTAATGAATATTATCAGCAATGAGACCTGTGCGAAACTCAACAAGTTTCACTCGTTATAATCCTCAAAATTCATCGATTTCTTCTTGTTTTTTTATGAATCATTTCTATCAAAATTTCTTATACCAATAAATTCTCCTATTTTTTCATTTTCATATCACAAACAAATTACGGATATATATTGATTTATTTTTTTTACTCACCTGATTTTATCGGTCACCCAAGGTTCTTATTTTGCATTATTTTTCTTAATTAATTCATTAAGAAATTCAGCATTTAAACTTTATTGCATTTGTTTGTTTGTTCTTTCATTATTTTCTCTATTTTATCTCTGTTCAATTGATTTTTCAAAGTCTCTCTCTCTCTCTCTGTTTATTTCATCATTTAATTCAATTTTAATAAAAAATCACAGAAAAAAAAAATATGTAAAAATAATTTAATTGAATATATTTTGATAATTCTCTTTATCAAGTGCACAAATACCTGCTTTTGTTCATTTAATTTGTTTCAATTACTTGCCACATTGTTTAATAAGACGTCATAATTGCCTTGTGATGTTTCTCTCTGTTTTATGGATTTCGCTGGTTTCCTATTCGGCAGTTTTGCTGGTTTACCATGAATTATTGGACATCATCACAATTCCATTAATTTTTTTATCATATTTTTCACTCTCAGGAGTCAATAAGAAGAATTAAAAATTCATTTGTCGACGATTTCATCAATTTTTTTTTCTCTTTCGTCATTTTTTCGTTTTTGTTGTACATATTCATCTAGATTTTATTCTGTTGTTCTACTGAATAATAAAAACTAATGAATTTACACATTTTTTTAAATCGTTAATTATTCAATTTTTGCATTAATTAAATAATGATATTAATTATCGTCATTTGTACATGGTTTTTTTTGTTTATCCATTCATAATAAAATAAAAAAATCTTATACACAAAATTATCGCGTGTCCTCATTTACTGAATAAATTTTTAAATAAAAAAAAATGAATAAATAAAAATGCAAATATTTCGCCTCAAAATTAATAAATTTCTCATGAAAAAAATTATTCTCAATCCTGTCAATTTTTCTTACGATTAATATCCCTTCAAAATTAATTTTCATACAATTTTTTTGTGAGTATTTTTTATTCAATTTCAGGGAATAAAAATACGAATTAAACTGTCAATTACCAAATTTATAATTAATTATAAAACACTCTCATTATTTTTTTTTTTAAATGTAATTATTATCGAAATCCTATTGTTCTGCCTATTTTTTAAAAATTCCCAGGTGACTAATTAATTAATTAATTGTTTGATTAAAAATAATATCTAAGGTAATCATAATCATTCAGAAGTAGAATTTTTCGTCACAATTTTGAGTGTAAATTGTCTTGCAAATTTTTTTTAAATTAAATCATTGTCTAGAGCAGAAAATTGGATATTTCTGAATTTTTTTCATTTTTTCTCAATTTTTTTTTTACTATTCATTATTAATAGTGTCGCTGAGACTGGGTGTAATCGTAACCAGCACTGCCACCTGCGAACAACCATATTCTCTCCGGTCATTTATTTTTTTTCGACTTCTCAAATAATTTCTTCAAGTTTTTTTGCTTTTTTTCTTAATTTTTAAATTAAATAATTTTTTTTTAGACTCATTTTGGAAATATTTCCATTTGTTTACTCATTAGGAAAGAAGTTTTCATCATTAAACTTCAAAATTATAAATTAAAATATATTTTCTAAATGTCCTAAATGTGCATTTCCTAGTGAAAGTGGACAAAAGTGTCAGAATTAAATGCGAAAGAGACAAATTAGACTTTTTTTTTTAGAGATTAATTAAAGATAATCGTCCCATGAGTTAATGAATTTTTTCAACTTTGTTGTATAATCGCTCATTCGGGTATTTTCCCTTTTTTTTTTTTTCAATTAATTATTCATCATTTTCGTACTTAATTTTATATTGGTCTCGAAATTTTTGGTTTTAACGTTCGAATTAACCATTTTTTATCGTTTACGCGCGTATTCAGTAGTATTGGGGTTCAACTGGATGGTACTTACCATAATCTTGTTTCCCATAGCCACCGTCTTGTGTTGAGTAATCTGGAAAATAATTAAAAACTTATAAAAAATGTAAATTTTTAATAATTACTGATTTATCTCGAGAACGGGTCATTTTAAGGGGAAAAGTGAAAAGACCTTTTTTGTAAGAAATTTTCTTAACCACAAAAAAGGTCTCTTGTCATTTTCTCCTAAAATCACTCGTTCATGAGATAAATGCGTAGTTAATGAAAATATCATAACTTGTTAAATTTTATGCATCTCATTAAAATTTAAATATCTCGATAACAAAGTGTTTTAGAAGGAAATGTCAAAAGACATTTTTTGTAAGAAAATTTCTCAGCTACAAAAAAAGTCTTTTGACATTTTTCTCTAAATCCACTCGTTATCGAAATAATTCAATATTTAACAAAAGATGAAAATTATTATTAATAATTAATTAAATAATTCTTGATAAATCTGGAATGACGAGTTGGAACAAACCGTAGGCGTGTGTCGAGTAACCACCACTCCGGCCTGTCATAACGCTGAGATTGCAGGATTGATCATCATAAGGATTTCCAGGAGGATAACCACCGCCACCATCATCCCCACCACCCAATGTAGGAACAACTGCTTCCTGTTGATAATTCACTGTCCACCGATTTAATTTCATTAGTATCAAATTAAGAATTATCCAGTGATTTACATTTATTTTACAGGAATTAATCAAGTTTCGAGAGAAAGAAAATAAAGTTAATTTACCTTGAGGCGGTACTTTTCCATAATTATAAGGATCTGCACTGAATCCACCGGTTGCTGGTGCTTGCACATATCTGTTGTCTGCTGGTGCTTGTGGAGCATATCCCTATTATCATAATTATGTAGATTACAGAATCAGAGAGTTAGTTTTTGTTAAATATATCGGAATCTGAGGGAGATATCGAAATTTTTGAAGAGATCTTTTTTCTAGAGCGGAACGAGAGCTACAAAAAAGGTCCTGATGGAAATTCATCAATCTTTCTCAGATTCCAAGATATTCCAAAAAAAAACTAAATTCGAATTACCGTTGTTTGGGTATAATCTGAAGGTTGTTGATAGCTCTCATATCCTTGATATGCTGGCTGTTGATAACCACCTTGAGGTGGTCCATAACCACTATTACCCCCTGGGGCACCATAACCAGTCACTTGTGGCTGCTGGGGTTGGCTGTAGCCATTTCCAGGACCATATCCTTGACTGGAGAATTTTCAAAATAGAAAGAATTAATTTATTCTAAAAAAATTGCAAATTTGTGGTCATAATCATGAGAAAATGATGAATAATTACTTTGTGGGTTGTGTAGCATAACCATTGGCAGGCTGCTGTGGTGGTGGTTCATATCTGGGACGTTTTGGTGGTCCACCAACACCTGGAGGCCTTCCACGTTTCATTGGACCACCTCTGCCTCCACGATCACTGCCCCCACCTCGTCCACCTCGATCACCGAATGAACCGGGACCACCTCGACCCATTCCACCACGTGGTGTTCCTCTGGAGAATCCCCTAGAAGAATAATAATTAAAATTATGAAACTGGAATTATTTTCTACTTTTTAATTTTGTGAATATCTCGAAAATGAGTGATTTTAGAGAAAAATGTCAAAAAACTTTTTTGTAGAGCATTACATTTCTGAAAAAAAAAATGTATCTTGACTTTTCCCTCTAAAACCACTCGTCAACGATATAATGCGATATTTAATACCCAGATCCACGTCCTCTGTCAGATCCACTGCCACGACCTCGGAAACCACCGCCACGACTGTCATTTCTGGAGAAGTCTCCACGTCCTCGTCCTCTGAAGCCACCGAGTCCCCCCCTGGAACCCCTCATGGGTCCACCCATTCCTGGAGGAGGTGGAGGACCACCCCCTGGGCCTCCAGCTAGTCCAGGCTCTGGAGGACCTCTGCAAGACAAAAAAAATTTCTTCTTAATTTAAAAAACACAATTCAAGAGCCTGATTTTGACTCACCCAGGCGGATAATGTCCCCCTCTGCCTCGTGGAGGCCCACCACGTCCTCGCATCCCTGGGGGACTGCCCCTCATTGGACCAGGGCCACCACCACGACCCCTCATCATTCCGCGTATTGGTCCACCCCTTTCAATTGAATTAAAAATTTTTTTTTAGTTTTTGATGATTTTTTTGGAATCTAAGGGAGATGAAGAAATTTCCATGAGGATCTTTTTTGTAGAGCAGAATGAGAGCTACAAATTATGTCTCCATGAAAATTTCTCTATCTGCAGTAGATTCCGAGATATCGAATATTGAAAAAATCAAAATTATTTTAGACTAGAAGTAATACCAAAAAAAAAAAAAATGAAATTATACAATTGTCAATAACTCGAAATTGGTAGAGTGAAATTTAAAAAACTCTGAATGATTTTCAAGCTCTTTTTTCATACTAAAAAACACACAAAATTCATTCCATTTTCATTATTTATAAAGAGTGTTTAAAAATTTCAAAGATATCGATTCCAAATTTCAAGAGACAAAAATCTCAATTTCGAACAAAATAATCATCAATAATGAATAATAATAAAAAATCGATATCAACAACTCACCTTCCCCTGTCACCAAAGCCCCCACGACCCCGCATGGGTCCACCAGGTCCCCCTCGACCTCGAAATCCTCCACGACCCGGTGGTGCACCGTCCATAATCTAAAAAAAATCCAAATAAATTCCTCAACTCGTCATCTCCATCAATCCTCAATTAAAATCACTGAAATTGACTAAAATCCCACCAAAACCCATGGGAATGAGGTTAATCCACTGAACATGAATGAAAAAATCCTTGAAATTAATCAAAAAAATCTCCATCAATACCCGGTGCAAAAAATCATTAATAAATTCACATCAATACCTGTTATCTCAATTTATAATATCCGTAACTCTTGAAATTGATATTTAACTCTCTACACACACATAAAAACACTCAATAACACAAATGGAGAGGGTAAAATGGACGCCGGCATTCGGCGTTGCCTTTCCTTCATCAAGAGAGGGATCCACATGCGCACGACTGCTGTGCGCGATTACAATTTTTCACACTTTTCACTTTTCTCATGCGAAAAAAAATGGTTTAAAAAATACTAGAGACCTTCATAACTCGATATGATAATTTATTCAATTAAAAATAATGGAATTTTTAATTATAATTGAGAATAAACTCAAACCGGAAGTGAGAGACTGGATTGTACCAAAATTTCTTGGACCACTTGAGTCAAATAATGTTTAAATGGTCCCAATAAATTCAAAAAAATTGATTTTTCAGGTTTAATTGTATAAAAATAATGATTTAAGGATTTTAAAATGAAATTGGAGTGATTTTTTGGGATAAAAGAGACGAAAAAGTGAGAGAAAATGATTCAATTTGACTCGACATCGGGAATCTTCGTCCTCCCTCGGTTAACGAACTGTCTCGTGATTGGTCGATGGGTTGAATTCAAACCTCTAACTGTCGATTGCCAAAACATAGACCGACAGTGCTCTCGGTTAGGGAAAAGGGATCACCGGGTGTACATATCGCTCGTCTCCACAACTCCAACATTTATTTCTGTTGTATTATTGTATTATTTGTTATATTGTTTATCTGTTGGAGGTGATAGGGTATAGTAGGCCAATTGTATTGTTTTATTGTTTAATTTTTTTGGTTGAATACGGTTGAGAGGCTAAGAAATGTCCAAGGACGAAAAAGAGTCTATCATACCGGACGTCATTTATGACGACAAGTCGGGCAAAAGCTACCTCAAAGGGAGATTCTTTGGAAAGGTGAGTTTTCCTTAATTATCAGGGGAGTTGAAGACATTCTCTTGTGATTTTTCTGACGAATTTTCTCCTTTATTTCGGGTATTTTTCAAGATTTATGGGTGTTTTTATTTTTTATTTTCATTATTTCTGGAGTAAAATGGTTAAGTCGTTTCATATCTCGGAATCTGTGAGGAATTTTGGAATTTTCGTGAAGACCTTTTTTGTTTAGAAAAATTAGAGCTATAAGAAAGGTCCTTATGAAAATTCCTCTATCTATCTTATTTTCGGGGATATTAGGGAAAAACGTTGATTGGAGTTGATTTAGAGCAAAATTTGACTTTGGAGATGAGTTTTTGGAAAATATCTCGGAATCCAACAGAGATATCGAAATTTTTACAATAACCTTTTTTGTAGCTCTCATTTTTCTCTATAAAAAAGGTTCTCATAGAATTTTCGATATCTCTCTTGGATTCACAGATATTCAGGAAAAACTGATGAGAGTGGAATTTAGTTGATTCACGCATTTTCTTAATTATTCAATTGCTATTATTATTTAGGGTGGATTTGCAAAATGCTATGAGATACGTGACTCTGAAACCCAGGCTGTTTATGCTGGTAAAATTGTAAATAAAAATATGATGACTAAAAACAGTCAGAGAGAGAAAATGACCCAGGAAATTGCAATTCATCGTAGTCTCAATCACGTCAATGTTGTTGGATTTCATGGGTATTTCTTTGATGTACACAATATCTACATTATCCTTGAGTTGTGCAGAAAGAGGGTGAGAAAATAAAAAAAATTAATTTTTTCGACTAAATCGATTAATTATTGAGATAATTCATAATTTAAACAATTAACTCATTTTATTAATTTTTTACTAAGCAATTAAATGTGAATTCCAGTCTATGATGGAGCTTCACAAACGTAGAAAAGCCCTGACAGAGTGTGAGACACGTTACTTCATGAAACAGATACTCGATGGAGTTGATTATCTCCACAAAAATCGTATTATCCACCGTGACTTGAAGCTGGGTAATTTATTTCTAAATGATGAGCTACAAGTGAAAATTGGTGATTTTGGATTGGCAACTAAATTGGAGCACGAGGGTGAAAGAAAGAAGTAATAAACTATTTAAATTATTTTATTAATCTTTAAACCGTACCCCTCCGGAAACGCACGTTCACTGTACCCCATTTGTGGCTCTATTTTCTGACATTTTCATTAACAAATGCTTCATTTTCAATGTCTGCGATATCAAGAGGAATATTTAATATAATTTCATGTAGTTTTTGTTAATTATAATTGCAATTTTTCATACCCCAAATAATTATTTTACCCTGAATTGAATTTTTTTCGCTGGACGGGTTGAGCCCTCAATAAAATTCTCATTGAGACACTAATTGATGGGCCTAATTGTTGTTAAATCATTGGAAAATGAGTTAATAATGATATTTAATAATAAATATAAGTGTTCAAAAAAAATTTCCACAAGTTATCATGCACTGAATAGACTTATACTAACTGCACAGACCGGTCTGAGAGACCGCAATTTTCCCACTTTCGGGTATTTTTATCGATTTATCGACGGATAAAAAATCAAAAATACCTGGAATCGATTGACACCGATGGAATATGAAGATACTAGGAGTTTGAAATTGTTTTTTCTTCAATTTATAAATAGTTATACACTATGAAAATTTTAATTGCGGTCCCACTGACCGGGGGTACGGTTTAAAGATTAATGAATTCCTTCACTAAATTTCAGAACCCTGTGTGGTACCCCAAACTACATAGCCCCAGAGATTCTCACAAAAGTTGGTCACTCCTACGAGGTTGACGTCTGGAGTATCGGTTGCATAATGTACACCCTCCTGGTGGGCAAACCCCCCTTTGAGACCTCAACCCTTCGTGAGACTTATGCACGTATAAAACAAGTCCAGTACAAAACTCCCACAAACATAAGTACAACAGCAATAACCATGATATCAAGCACACTCCAAGGAAATCCAGCAAAACGTCCAAGTGTCGCAAAACTCCTCAAGGACCCTTTCATAACAACTGGCTTTCTCCCCCAGAGTTTGCCCCTATCCTGCCTGACAATGGCACCTCGATTGGACACACTGGAGTCCTACAATCAACGTAAACCCTTATCAGAGATGAATCAGAATGACGAGGGAATGGAATCGCCAATGTTTAGAATACCAGCGAGTCCAGCACGTAAATTAAAACCCGAAGGTATGACTGAGGTACAGAGAGCTGGTCGTGATATTAAAAAAATGCTTATGACATTGAGAGATCAAGTTGGTGCTGTTTTAACAACAAAACCAGGACGCAGAGATGCATCATCAGCTGTTGAAATGACTGATCCAGCTGCTCAGCCAATTTTGTGGGTCAGCAAGTGGGTGGATTACTCGGATAAATATGGATTTGGTTATCAACTCTGTGATGATGGTGTTGGTGTTATGTACAATGATGGTACAAGGCTTATTATGCTTGCTAATAAATTTAATATTCATTATATAAATCGTGAGGGGTGTGAGGTCTACTACACTGTCAAGGATTATCCAAGTACTCTTGAGAAGAAGATGAAACTCATGAATTTCTTTCTTCAGTATATGAATGAGCATCTTATGAAGGCTGGGGGTTCTATTGCTATCAAACCGAGTGATTCAATGTCTAGGATTCCTTATATGCATCAGTGGTTCCGTACACAGACTGCTGTTGTTATGCAATTGACTAATGGATCTGTTCAGGTGAATTATTTTTTTCTTAAGTTAATTGATGAATATCTCTGTATCGGAGGGAGATAGGAAAAAATATATAGAGACCTTTTTTGTAGAGAAAATCAAGAGCTACAAAAAAGGTATCTAAAGAAATTTTGATATCTCTCTTAGTTTTCGAGATATTTCAAGATTAAGAATTAATATTTTGGATTTAACTTTGCAGATAAACTTTTTGGATCATTCAAAGATAATTATGTGCCCACTGATGGCAGCTGTTACTTACATAGATCAAGAGAAGAATTTCAGGACTTATCGTTTCGAGACAATTCAACAAAATGGCTGTAGCGCTGGTTTAGCTAAAAATCTTGAGTATGCATTTGAAAAATTAACTCTCATGATAACAAATCTTCAGCGATAATCCTCATGACAATATTTGCTCATACTTTACTCTCAATTACATCATTCCTTTCCTGTTGATAATCAAATTGGACAGGTGATAAACTTGAAGAGATTCATTATGACCAGACAAATGTCGAATCCACAATTTAATTTTAATATAAAAATATTTTATCGAGAGATTTTTTTCCATTCAAAAGTGTCTCAATACCGTCATACCTGATTAATCGATGAATAACCATTTATAATCAGCTGTAAATACTTATATATAACAATATTTTCGACTACAATGCATTAATTTTATAAAAAAAATTGATAGTAAAATAAGAGAAAAAAAAGGAATTGAAATTGTTGAAATAATAGGAATGAATTCAATTACTTATCTTATAAAAATTGTCATGTATTTGTTTTTTTTTATCTCAAGGAAAATAAAGATTCTTTTCGTAAATTTTTAAATGACGAATTATTATTGGTGTCAGGACTAAATATCACAGAGACATTTCATCACATCACATCAATCTATCATATTGCCAAATTAGCACATGGAAATTCGTCACACGTCCTAGATCTAGATAGATCTACAAAAAAGTAAATTCATTAGAAGAATTTAGATCCTTTTAATGAATTCACTGATGATGCACTGTAGGCGGTACTTGAAGAGGTTGAACTGAAGGATTGTGATTGGTAATGGTGTTCATGGATTAGAGAGTAGAGTTTTTGACAGAGGGACTAATTACAGCGCTGGACAGAGACAATTGGTTTGTCTAGCTAGAGCCATTTTGAGGAATAATAAAATATTTATGTTGGATGAGGCAACAGCTAATGTTGATTCAACACTTATATTTATTATCAATATCATTATTAACTAATTTTCGAATGATTTAACAACAATTGGGCCCATCAATTAGTGTCTCGATGAGCATTTTATTGAGGGCTCAACCCGTCCAGCGAAAAAATTCAATTAAAGGTAAAATAAATATTTGGGGAATGAAAAATTGCAATTAATTAACAAAAACTACATGAATTTATATTAAATACTCCTCTTGATATCGCAAACATTGAAAATAAGGGATTTGGTAATGAAAATGTCAGAAAATAGAGCCACAAATGGTATAGCGGTCTGACAGACCGTGAGGTACAGTGAACGTGCGTTTTCGGAGGGGTACGGTTTAAAGGTTCATGTATATTGTTATCTTGTTTTATAGAATAAAGGAAGCCCTGATGGGGAATACTTTCAGTGCTCGAAATAATTTTTTGATTTAATTGCTACTGTGACCCCACAATGGCCCTTGGAGGAGTATCTTAAATTATGAATTCAGTAGCGAATTGGTAAAACGGTTCAAGTCAATTTCATCCTAGGGTGAGTTTTTGATGGATATCTTCAAATCTATGGGAGATATCAAAATTTTTGTGAATACCTTTTTTGTAGCCCTTATTTCACTCTACAAAAAAGATCATAATGAAAATTTCGCTATCTCCCTCAGATTCCGAGATATTCATCGAAAAGTGACGCCAGGATGAAATCGACTTGAACCGTTTTACCAATTCACTACTGAATTGCCGTGTTGAAATGATTTTGTGATGATGAGTCATGGAGCCTTATTATTCCATAATTCAACTATAACTTCTGGATACGATAAGACTATTTTTTACGAGATATTACTTTACGACTCGAGCATCACGAACATGTCACAACTTTTAAATCTCTCTTGTCAAACAACAATTAACCGTGACATGCGCAGAAGTAACAATTATATCCACTTCTTCCCCCCTCTCTACCCAATATAATCACGATACACGACTTTGCCCGTCTACCAATTTCCTCAGTACGTGGCTGTGTTCCACGTGGTACACTCATTGTCTCAATTACTCAGAATCTCTCAAAGTTATTAAATAACATCAAAACTTATTTTTAAAAAGTGATTTTTTTATCGAATAAACGAGTGAATTTCGCATCATTGAGACACGGAATTTCCTTGAATAAGTGGATCTCTCAAGCGCTCCATTCACTCATAACGTATGTATAAAAATTTTATCAAGAGATTACATCAAATTATTTCACTCTGATTTTTGTTTTTGGTTGATATCTCTGAATTTAAGGGAGATATTGTAATTTTCATAGAGACCGTTTTTGTAGCTCTCATTTTGCTCTACAAAAAAGGTCCTTATAAATATTTCTCTATCTCTGTTATTTCCTGAGATATTGAGGAAAAACGTTGATTGGAGTTGATTTAGAGCAAAACTTGACTTTGAAGATTAGTTTTTGGAGAGTATCTCGGAATCCAAGAGATATTGAAATTTTCATAATGACCTTTTTTGTAGCTCTCATTGCGCTCTATAAAAAAGGTCCTGATAAAAATTCTTGTAACTCCCTCAGTTCCTGAGATATCCATGAAAAACTTGATCACAAGTTTAGTTGATTGATTTAAACGAATGGGAAATTAGAGTTGAATCACTTGACTCTGTAATTAACGGTTTATATATACTCATATCTGTAATTGACCCGTGTGATCCTCTTCACAATAGCTGTTGTAGAATAGTATCAATTCAATACAACGTGTCCTTCCGTGCTAGTCCAGTAATTCTCATTGTTGAGCGTCAATACAATTTGTTTCATTGAAATCCAAGAATGTTTATCGAGATAGGTAATCCATGACGGATATTATTGCGGTAAATGTAACATTTTTCATTACGTCATAATGTTTTGTTGATCAATTTTTACTTTGTCATGTTCAACGATTTATTGACCTTGAAATTGTTCAGCACCATCTGCACAAACATGGAATATTATTTTACCCTCTCTCTCACTTCTTCTTCGTTATAGAAACCTGCAAGTCATGATTGTTAAGAGCAAACTCTGAATTGATAATGAAAACTTATTTCATTATTGAAATTATGATATTTGTTATTTTTAAAAAATTCATCTTCAGAAGGGAAATAATCAGTTGCAAGATTGTATCATATCGAATTAATAAAATGTCAAGAACATTGTATTTTGACTGGAAAATAACAAAACTGAAGTGAAGATTATCAATTTGATCGATCATGACATGCAATTATGTCTATCAAGTTCAAAATCGATGGATTTAGACAAATATACCTCTTTTTCAATGCATTCTTTTGCTGTTGCCTTCCACCAAAAAAAATTTGAACTTGAATTTAAACTTTATATTGAAAAGAAACTAGCAAGTCACTCATATCTCAATTAGATTGAATTTTTTTTCTTAAAATGAAAAAAAAAAAATTTTCATGTCATTGTTGATAATTTGCATGAATTTTTATCAATTTTTTCATTTCAACATCATGACCCCAAAAAACAATTTTTCTTTCGAAAATGTTTCAAAAATTGTTCAGTAATTAGTAATTAATTTTTAAAATTTTCCTATTTCAATCGCTTGTGACGTCACAAGGACTCTTGGAGGCTAAACCAATCACAGGACGTATCCAAGTCAACCTTTTAATAATAATTTTTATAGTTTCCACTTTTCCCGATCGATATATTTTTTTTCATAATCTCCCATCCTTTCCCGACAGAAAAGTCCTCTTGTTCTTTCCTCCTAAAATGCATAATTATTGAGATATAATTTTTCAAAAACCTATCCATTCGTTGCTCAGTCCAATTTACCAATTGTTATAACTTAAACAAAAGAAAATATTTTCAAATTTTTTCGACTGCAAATAAGATTTGCGGGCCCCCCTAAGTATATAATGAAGCCCATTTCCAACAAAAAATAGAAATAGTTTTTTCCCCTTTTCGAAATAGCGTGGAATGCCCCATATTTCAAATGCTCTGAAATCGCTTGTGATGTCACAAGGTCTCTTGGTGGCTAAACCAATCATAGGACGTATACAAGTCAACCTAATTTAACCTGTGGGCGTGTCTCAGAAAATGAAGGACTACAACTCCCCACCCTCGAACACTCGGCCAATGGGAAGCTACCCAAGGGACCATGTGACGTCATAACCTAAAAATTGATCTCAGAAACTACTGATTTTCAATTAATTATGATAAATCATCTAGGACATATTTCACAATATTTTTTGCTGTTTAGCTATTTATTTGTTATGACAAAATGGAATGAAAAAATAACAAAGGATGAAAATCGAAGATGAAAAATTTTATGCGATTATTATTATGTAATGAATAATGCGTAGTATAGGTAAGAAATCTTCCAATGATTTCTCGATGACCTTGACGAAGAGATTATCAATAGAAACTACATGTATCGATTCAGAGGATTAATACTCCTATTAGATAATACACGGAGAAAAAAATACGGTAAAAATTCGGGTACTAGCACAGTAAAATGACTGCAATCGCCGAGTACCTGGAATTTTCCTATGCAGCACCAGAAAAATTCCTATAAACACGAGAGAAATTCATATAAACACGAGAAAAATTCCTACAAATATATGAAAAATTACTGTACTGTACAGCCCAATGAGCAAGGGTATGTACCGGAATTAATGCCAGATACGTTCCCAAATTCCAGGTGCTTGGCGATTGCATCCATTTTACCGTGCTAGCACCCGAATTTTTACCGTATTTTTTTCTCCGTGTACTACAAGAATTCCATTCTTCCTCAAGATGAATATTTGAATGGAAAACATTATAAAAGAAGCAAACTGCTGAATGACACAGCAAAATTGCTTACGCGTTAACTGATATGAGAAAGCTGTTTGACCAATGAAATTTATGAAAATAATATTAGTCTTCAATTCCATAAAAATAAGTAGGAAGATAATTTCAAAAAATCCATCAATTCCTAATTAACAACTATTCAAGATAGTATCCCCTTGAATCACACTCATTAGGAAAATAGTTATCAGTATTCAATGGGTATTCAATAGGTATTATTATCAACTTCCGGAATTAAAGTATTCCATTTTGTGTTTCAGGAAAAATTGGAAATCCCCGACAAAGAAAGTGATATATGATCGCTAGAAGTCATGGCTGCGATAATAATTATCAAATAAACCCAATGGAAGTGTTGGAATATTCTTGTACTATATGGGTGATAAGATACATACATTGGACTAGAAGAATTTCAATAAAAAATTATCAAGTGTTAATGCCCCCATTAATATCATCACACTGTGCATTAAAGTGATTAAGATATTTTTTATTTCTTGGGTTGAGTTTTGTTTATCACATCAGGCCGATTTGATGAAGGAATTATTGAGATGGATGCTGGTAAAAAATATGTCCATGAGAATCCTCGAAACAGGGCGAATATATTCGCTATTTTACTGTGGACGTGAGTCAATCTATTCCACATATATATCGATAGAAATATTGTGTAATAATGAATAATTGGAACTTGTGTTTGCAGATGGACATTGAAATTCTTTAAAACGGGATACAACAAAGTATTGGAGCCATCGGATCTTTTTGATCCTGTAGCCTCAGATAGATCTGATCTACTTGGAGATAGACTGGACAGGTATTTAATACCTGGCTCCATGACTAATCATCACAAAATCATTTCAACACGACAATTCATCATACGGATGTAACATTACCGTCATTTTTTTGTGCGCGTCAAGTCAATGGTAAAATGAACGTTTTCTGACCATTCCTGTCCTGACGCCCATTTCCCCATGCCAACTGACCGTCAATTTTCCTAACTGTCAGTAATAAAATTTCATCGTCATTTTGTCGGACAAATGATTTATCCAGATAAAAACTGACCGTCATTTTTGTACTTGGTAATTTTTTTATCGCTGCAGAATTTTTAAACTTTTTTTATGGCTCTCAGAAGTCAAAATACCTGAACGACGATGAAATTAATCAAGCGTAATGTACTATGTAAGTCATATGAACTGCCAATATTTAAAACTCAATCGCGTCGAAAAAAAAATCGAGTAGATTATTTAGATGCAAATTGACCGTCAGCAAAGTTTTGGGTCATTTTTGTGACATGAGGGTTTGCCATTTTTTTTTACCAAAAATTGTCAGTATTGGCTCTTGGTCAATTACATGTAATTCACCGGTCAAATGATGGTCAATTGACCGGTCAGTTTTGTCCGTTAATCCCTAATTTATACGATCCACGGTAAAAATTATCGCCGATCTAAAATTACCACCAAAAACTCCAATGTGAATATGATTCGCCCCATCTTTGATGAATAGGTCGTGTGATGAATTTCCATGTGTTAATTTCGTAATGTGATGATATGTCTATGTAGTATATAGTTCTGACACCTAATATGTTCTATTCACAATTGAATCAATGATTCATGATTCATGATTAATCAATTATTGCAGAGAATGGAGCAAAGAGTTGGAGAGATGCAAAAGATACAAAAAAAGTCCAAGTTTTTTGAAAACAATAGTCCAATGTTTTTGGTGGGAATTTTTCCTACTCGGTCTTCTTCAACTGTTCAACGAGTTTTGTTTAAGGTGAGCAAACAATCAGATGAATTATGAAATCCTCAAAAAATTGATAATTTAATTTATCCAATGACTCTTTACAGATTGGGCACACCGATGCTCCTAGGTGGCTTACTTCACTACTTCCGAGGTGATGAAAAAACCCGAGCCTTCGACACAGCCTTAATGTTTGCGGGAGGTATATGCCTAGCAACAGCCTTAAATGCAATAACAATAAATCAATGCATCTTCGGTGCATTCCACGTCGGTGGAAAAATTCGTATCGCAGTGTGTTCAGTAGTTTACAGAAAAGCCCTACGACTAAGTATAACAGCTTTGGGGGAAACAGCGCCCGGTAAAGTTGTGAATCTCGTAGCCAATGATGTCAATCGCTTCGACATGGTCTGTGTTTTCATCCATTACATGTGGTCAGCTCCTCTATCCGCTATAATCATCGGTTACTTCTTGTACACAGAGGCTGGATACGCTGGTGTTCTTGGTATAGCTGCAGTATTCATAGTCGTTCCAATTCAATCATACACAGGTAAACTTTCCTCAATATTTCGCCTTCAGACAGCAATTAAAACTGATGAACGAGTCAGATTGATGGACGAAATAATATCCGGTGTGCAAGTTATCAAAATGTACGCCTGGGAAAAATCATTCTGCGCTATGATAGAACGTGCCAGAAGACTTGAACTCAAAGTCGTACGTAAAAGTTCCTGGATCCGTGGAATATTCATGACTTTTAATCTCTTTACAACGAGAATGGCTGTCTATTGTACTTTAGTAGGAATGCTTTTCTTTGGCCAGCCACTGTCTGCCGAAAAAGTCTTTGTTTTCTCCTCTTACTTCGGCACTCTTGCCCACACAATGTCAGCCATGTTTGTCCGCGGTGTAGCTGAGATTGCTGAGAGCATGGTTGCAGTGAGGCGTCTTCAGCACTTTCTCATGTACGATGAATTCTCAAAACTAGATAATCGCACAGTCTCACCTGATTCTAATGATTCAAAACCAATGAAACAAGATTTTCCATACATAGATGATGAAATCAGGCATGAGTCTGCTGAAGTCAAGCATAATGGATTGGCCCTTGTGGCCAGTGATTTGGTCAAGAACACAGCGAATTATGCGGCGAGTCAGCAGCCAATAGCTAAATCAACTAACATTGCTGTTTCATTGAAGAATTTGACAGCCAAGTGGGAGCCTGAAGCCAGTGATAATATTCTGGAGAATGTCAGTGCTGATATTGAGAGAGGACAATTGTATATTGTCATTGGTGCTGTAGGATCGGGCAAAAGTTCCTTGATATCAACCATTTTGGGGGAAATGTTCATAGCTGGAGGTCGTATTGACATCAAAGGTGGGATTAGCTACGCGAGTCAAGAGGCCTGGGTATTTGGTTCAACAGTCCGTCAAAATATAATATTTGGGCAGCCGTACGATCGTCAGAGGTATCAGAGAGTTGTCAAAGCTTGTGCTTTGCTGAGTGATTTCAAGCAATTTCCTCAGGGAGATCTGACTGTTGTTGGGGAGCGAGGAGGTTCATTGTCAGGAGGACAGAAAGCACGAATAAATCTAGCAAGATCTGTCTATCGTCAAGCTGATGTTTACATTTTTGATGATCCTCTGAGTGCTGTTGATACTCACGTTGGTAAACATCTGTTTGAGGAATGTTTGCAGAGATATTTGGCTGGAAAAACTAGAATTTTGGCGACACATCAGCTACAATTTATCAAAGGGGCTGATGCTATATTTCTCTTGGAACATGGAAAATTGATAAGATTCGGTAATTACCTGGAACTTTTGGCTGCACGTGCTAGCTATGGTAATTTACTAGCTTCAGATACAGCCTCTGAGACTGGAGATGATTCAAGTCATGAGAAATCTGGAATGAGACGACAATTATCAACTGCCAGCACTAGAAGCAAAACTCCTGATGTCTCTGGTGGTGATACTGATGCCGAGGATGATGATGATGATGATGCAGAGACTGAGGATATTCTCGAGGGAACATCTAGGGGTATCATCAAAGGATCAATCTATAAAAAATACTTCAGAGCTGGTGGCAACTGGTGTTACATTCTCACTGTCATAATATTTTTCCTATTATCTCAATGCGCTGTCACCCTCAATGATCTATTCTTTCCCATGATGGTGAATTCTGAGGAGAAACGTCACGATGATTTCATAAAAAAGCTATCCAATGCGACTGACAATTCAACGAATTCGGAAAACTATCCGATTTGGCCAGCATATGACTATGTATACATTTATACAGCCCTTGTCCTGTCGATATTCATCATCGGAATAACGCGTTCATTTTTATTCTATGGCCTGGCTATCGGTGCATCTCAAAGACTCCATGATAAAGCATTTGGTGCCTTGATCAGAACTGGAATGAGATTTTTTGATACAAATCCAAGCGGAAGAATCCTCAACAGATTCTCCAAGGACATGGGAGCTATTGATGAACTCTTACCAAAAGCACTACTCGATGCTGGACAAATCATAATGATGATGATTGGTGCTCTGACAGTGGTGTGTGTTGTCAATCCCATGTTTCTGGCGCCACTTGGTATCATGTCTTTGATATTCTACTGGATCCGTAAAGTTTATTTGAAAACAAGTAAAAATGTCAAGAGATTGGAGGGAATGCTGAGATCTCCAGTCTTCACTCACTTGAATGCAACACTCCATGGATTATCGACAATCAGGGCATACAATGCTCAAGAGATATTGAAGATGGAGTTTGATAGGTTCCAGGATAATCACAGTTCAGCTTGGTACATGTTCATTGTGACTAGTACAGCTTTTGGTTTTTCATTAGATGTATTTTGCACTATTTTCACGACAATTGTGACATTTACGTTATTATTTATCGATGGTTATTCTGGATCTCAAGTGGGTCTTGCTATTACAACGGTCATGTCGATGACTGGAATGATTCAATGGGGTATGAGACAGAGTGCTGAGGTTGCTAATCAGATGATGTCGGTGGAGCGAGTTTTAGAATATACTTTATTGATACCTGAGGATAATATCTGCGACAGGGGTTTAATTAATAAAAAACAACGAAAATTGATCAAATCAATTGATACTGACATGGACAGATTACCCGTACCTGCACCAAAGAATTGGCCTACTGAGGGATGTATTAGGTTTAGATATGTGTATATGAGATATGCTGATGATGAGCCGCCAGTATTAAAGGGTCTGGATTTAGTTATTAAGTCGAGAGAGAAAGTGGGTATTGTGGGGAGAACTGGAGCTGGTAAATCTTCTCTGATATCAGCCCTGTTTAGGTTAGCAAGGGTCGAAGGAGTTATTGAGATTGATGGGGTTGATACTGGAAGTATTTGCTTGGAAGATCTCAGGAAGAATATATCGATTATACCGCAGGATCCAGTTTTATTCTCAGGTACATTGCGAAAGAATCTAGATCCTTTTACTGAATTCACTGATGATGCACTGTGGGCGGTACTTGAAGAGGTTGAACTGAAGGATGTGATTGGTAATGGTGTTCATGGATTAGAGAGTAGAGTTTTTGACAGAGGGACTAATTACAGCGCTGGACAGAGACAATTGGTTTGTCTAGCTAGAGCCATTTTGAGGAATAATAAAATATTTATGTTGGATGAGGCAACAGCTAATGTTGATCCACAAACTGATGCACTTATTCAGAGGACAATTAGGACTAAATTTGCTGAGTGTACGGTATTGACTGTTGCACATCGGCTCAATACTATCATGGATAGTGATAAAGTACTTGTTATGGATAAGGGGCGTTTGGCAGAGTATGATCATCCTTATATTCTCTTGCAGGATCAAAGGGGACAATTTACGTCTCTCGTTAAAGAAACTGGTCGTGCTATGCATGATCAATTGTTCAGGGTTGCCAAAAGAGCTTATGAAGAGCGTCATGGTGAAAAAATTTGAAGAGCTTCACCCCAGAAGAAAAGAAAGTTGTATTGAGATTTTCAAATTCTTAAATTGAGAAATTCGAAAAAGCTCAATTTGAGCGTTTGAAAAGCTCAATCTAAGATTTTTATAAAGCTTTGATTGAACGGTTTGGTCTCAATTTGACATTTTCATAAAGCTTAAATTGAGCTTTTCAAAAGTCTCAAATTGAGATTTTCGAAAAGCTCAATTTAAGCTTTATGAAAAGTTTAATTTAAGCTTTTCGGAAAGTTTAATTTGACTTGAGACTTTCGAAACGTTCAATCAAAGCTTTATGAGAATCTTAATTTAACAATTGAAGGTTCAATTTGGAGATACCGAAAAGTTTAAATCGAGCTTTTCGAAAGTCTCAATTTAAGATTTTCATAAAGTTTACATTGAGCTTTCTAAAAGTCTCAATGTGAGATTTTCGAAAAGCATAAATTGAGCTTTTCAAAAGTCTCAATGTGAGATTTTCGAAAAGCATAAATTGAGCTTTTCAAAAGTCTCAATGTGAGATTTTTGAAAATCTCAAATTAAGCACTAAAACAGTTCAAACTGAGCTTTTCAATGTCTTTAAATAAGATTTTTGAAAGGCTCAATCTAAGATTTTCAAAAATCTCAAATGGAGATTGAAAAGCTCAAATTAAGATTGTTTTTTGGGTGTTGAAGATCGTTCAATCGGATTGAAACAATAACAATCTCATTTGTACTTATACTAAGTGAATCAAGTATTACTCCAATGGTGCTTGAGATTAAAATTAACTTATCAACGCGCTCAAATGATTCAGTACTTATATGTGAATATATTTTTACCAAAGTTTTTCTATAATTCGATAAAGAAATTTATATGAATTTTTTTGTATTTTCCAGGAAAGTAGAATAAGTAAATTGACATATTGTTTATCTATAGATTTACCCCCGCCACTACCATTAATATATTTTGTATAATCTTCAATGATATTTATAGACTTAATGAATTTATGTGACCGGCAGAGAGCAGCTATTATTTTAAATTGTTTAAAGAAATAATGTATATAATAGTGTGGTTAATTATTCTCCGAGAACCCCTCATGAACATTGCAATGATTCATCACTGTATATTATAATCCTACATTCAATGAATATCGTTAACATTGATAATCCTTAAACAGCAGATTATTAAGTCGTTACGTCGTTATAATGAAGAAATTTTCATTTTATCATGAGTTAGAATTTTGTCCTATCATGACCGTTGATTTTATCATTTTTTATGTCAGTGAAAATGCAGAATTTTTCAAACGAAATATTTCATACGATTTATGGAGGGACTGTATGAGAATAGTGAGTTTTGCAACATGTGATTAATTATTTCTATTTTTTTGATAAATTTTCACGATTTTTCAACTATTCCTTGGCTTTATTCTTCCATGGAGGTCTATTGAAAGCTTAAATCCAACATGGCAGCATCAAAAAGAAGAAATCCCATCGAAGAAGCCAACATATTCAATCGACTCTTCCTGTGGTTCGTAACGACATTGATTTGTTTCCATGGAATTCAGAAATCAATAGGTTTGAGAAATGCGCGGTTTCAATGACATTTGTGCTCGATATTTTTTGAATCCATCGACAGATTCTGTTCTAACTTTCAGAATACTTTGAAGGGAGGCTAATGGTTGCCTCTGCGAAGTGGCAGACCTAGGAGACCATTTCAAATTGATTTTTTGCTCTTCTCAACGTTTTCTGGAACTTGCATGAATTTCTATTAATTTTTTCATTTCAATATCATGACTCCAATTAAGAATTTTTCACTCAAAAATGTTTCAAAAATTGTTCAGTGATTAGTAGGGCCGTGCAGTTCCGTTTCGGTTTTGCTTAAGCTGAAGTTATCTGCATGACATGCAGACAGACAGACATACATACATACATAAGCTGAAGTTATCTGCATGACATACAGGCAGACAGACATACATACATAGACAGATAACTTCAGCTTAAGCAAAACCGAAACGGAACTGCACGGCCCTAGTGAGTAGTAATTAATTTTTACAATTTCCATATTTCAAATGCTCTGAAATCGCTGGTGACGTCACAATGTCTCTTGAACGCTAAACCAATCACAGAACGTATCCAAGTCAACTCATTAATGATTTCCATAATTTCCACTTTTCCCGATCGGTATATTTTTTTTCATAATCTCCCCTCCTTTCCCGACAGAAAAGTCCTCCTGTTCTTTCCTCCTAAAATGCATAATCATTAAGATATAATTTTTCAAAAACATATCCATTCGTTGCTCAGTTCAAATTTCCAATTATTATAACTTAAACAAAAAAAATATTTTCAAATTTTTCCGACTGCGAATAAGATCTGCGGCCCCCCCCCCCCCCATATAATGAAGCCATTTTCAACAAAAAATAAAAATAGTTTTTTTTCCCCTTTTCGGAATAGCGTGGAATGCCCCATATTTCAAATGCTCTGAAATCGCTTGTGACGTCACAAGGTCTCTTGGAGGCTAAACCAATCACCGGACGTATCCAAGTCAACCTAACTTAACCTGTGGGCGTGTCTCAGACAATGAAAGACTGCAACTCCCCACCCTCGGACACTCGGTCAATGGAAAGCTACCCAAGGGACCATGTGACGTCATAACCTAAAAATTGATCTCAGAAACTACTGATTTTCCATTAATTATCATAAATTAGCTAGGACATATAAGAATGCTATTATAGACCCCTATACTTAGTAACAGAAAAATCCGATTATTTTCATACCCCAGGTGGACCCTACATCTATTCCGGAAAGGTTCCAAACGCGATCTATCCCTAGAAGATCTCTACGATCCCTTGACCACCGACGAATCCGAGACCTTAGCGAATCGTTTGGAGTCTGAATGGCAAGTGGAGCTCAAGAAATTGAACCTCATTGAATACAAAATCGACTCGACTGGAAATAAAATAACAAAATCCCCAAAACCGAGTTTAACGTCCGCAATAATTCGAACATTCTGGCCCAAATTCATCAGCAACAGTTTCCTCCTCCTATTTTACACAATAATCTTAAAGACTGCACAACCCCTACTCCAAAGCATGGTAATCAGTTACTTCAGTACAGGAGAGGATGGAACGACCCAGGAGGAAGCCCTGATCTACGCAACTGGCTTAATCCTCACGACAATTGCTGCAGCATTCATTATGCATCACACTAATCTAAATTTACAACAAATTGGAATGCAGATAAGGGTTTCATGTTCTTCGCTTCTCTACAGAAAGGTCAGTATACATATATGGGGGGCATCAAATCCAATATTTATATACAAATATTATTACATGTAATACCACAAGAGCTTCAAAATTATCGGGTAATTCCCTGTCGCGGACCCCGCGGATAATTAAAATAAGGTGTAATCAAATATTTAAAAACCCATCTTAAAAGAAAAAATCAGTACAATATTACGGGTTTTGTTGAGTATGATGAAACCCCTAACCAACTTTTAAGTGTAAGAACAAAAGAGAAGGGATCAGGAAGGAGAGTTAAGCTGGATGTATTGGGAAACACCCGCCCAGGTTACTCCTCCTCATTCCTCGCTATTTGAAAATATCCAGGAGGGTAGGTGAGAAGAAAAGACCAACAAGTTAAAACAACCCGCCGAATAATAAGAGATCTGAGCCTGGGAAATGAAGCAAATTTATCTGTGGGAAGCAAAAGGAAAGAGGTCTGGAAAGTGGGAGTTTTTTTTGTATATGATGGATACCAATCCGCCTCATTATTCATAGAGAAATTTACCTTGAGGATACATTGATGAACCGAACACCAAAAGGTAACGAAACAAGGGGAACACGTGGCTAACGATTTGAAGGTTTTTGAAAACGAACTGGGAAACCAATCACAGGGTAACTATTCATTCCCTTTGGTCGGATCCCGGCTCTAGTAATACCGCAACTCGTGAACTCATAATGGAAACTCGCAACAACCCTTGGAACACCTGCACAAAATCCATTGGGGGTTGAGGGAAAAAAACAAGAAAAATATCTAATGACGTAGCCAAGGCCAACCCACGCCTATCTCATGAGCATAAGCTAAGTTCGAATGATCCCACGATCGGGAGTAAAGAAGCTTCCAAATTTCCAATTAAAAATGAGAAAGAAATGGCCATTGGAAAACGAGGAGAAATAGCCATTGGAAAACGGAGAGGAATGGTCATTAGAAATCTGAAAGGGAGGGTACCAAGAATATAAAAAGACGACGCACCCCTTCTCATCATCTCAGTCTAACACCGAATTTCTAACCGTGCAGTTCCAGCCAGAATAAATCGTCAAGACCAGCAGTACTCAGAAGTCTGAGCCAGTACTCGCCCCAGACAATTGTCAGAGTTCTACATCTCTTGTCAGAAGAGTTCAGTACCGAATTATTAGAATTCTACATCTCTTATTGTAAGAGTCTGGTACTTATTACGAGGTTTCACAGGCGTGATTCGCTCAATCAAGACTTCGACCCGTTCGAAGATCTTCATCTCTACTGAAAGAGTCCTACACGAATCTGACTACGAGGAATTCACCCAGTCGATTTCCTCATTCAGCATACAGATCGCATTCAGTACTCATGCGAATTCTGTTTACTATTGTCCTGGTCTACGCAGCGATCTGGTTCTACCTGAAAATCCAGTGCGAACTGCGGATCCTGAAATCAATCGAAGTTGCGTCCCAACGCAAACACCATCACCAATAGTACTTCTGCGAGATCATCTATCACCCCTGAGCTGGTGTCCTGCCGACACCTCCGAATTCTATCGGAAATCTATCAGCGCTGAGCCTGTACCTCCCGACACCTCCGAATTCACATCTCACCGCCACCGAGCCCAGCCGTTAAAGTCTACTCAACAACATTCGAGGGTTCAACCTCCGCCAGATTCATCTTGCCTGAGTGATTTATCCTCCTTCTAATCGTTCGACAACTGTAAGCAGTTTTAAGAATTCAACTAAACATATGTTTATTTTCCTATAAACACCTTTCCTTTTTCCTTTCGGTTTTATCTTGAACCCAGTGTAACTTGATTTAGTCTATGGAATAAAATTAGTCTTTTTAAAGGGGTATTTCTCATTGTTTTTCTACCTGTGGAACCTTTCTCTTTCGACTCTTGCGTTGTATCAACATTTTCGTACTTTAGTACCTAATCCCATGCAATCAGATCCCACCTAGTGAAGAGAATCTTTCCTTAATTCCTTCGATTTTCTTCCTGTTGTGACTAGTTACAGTCCGATCGACTCTGAGGTCCCTTTAAACTCGATCAAATCATACAAATTATTCAGTGAAAACCGTAACATCCCGATAGGTTCGTTACAAACAAATGAAGGAGTCAAGTTTCTCAGTTCAAAAAATCCCGAGCGCGAAGCGCGAGTGATTTTTCTGAAAAACTTGATGACTTTGTTTGTTTGCAGGGAACCCTGAGGGAATTACCCGATTCATTTTGAAGCTCGAGTGGTATTCGGGGAATTATTTTTCCATCCAAATTTCGGCCAATAAAATTGTATCATGAGACAAAATCCACTGTTAAAAATTCAATCTGTCAGATTTAAGGGGGGGGGGGGTGACTGTTTCCGTCGTTTGTTTTTTTATATACCGTGTTGAATACCGTGTTGACTATACAAAATAACATCGAATGGTGCAATTCTATTGGCTGAAATTTGGATGGAAAAAATAATCACTGAAATTATTTCCCTAGAGCCTGAGACTGAGCAAATCATCGCTGGATAAGACAACTCCAGGCCAAATCGTGAATATCCTAAGTAATGACGTCAGTCGTTTTGATATTTTGCCCCTGTACCTGCCCCATGTTCTCATAATGCCGTTTCAGGTAAATTTCAATGTTATCACATCTATTTATTCATCCAAGGGTCAGTTTTTGCTCGATATCTTGGAATCTATGGGGGATAGAGACATTTTTATAAGAACTTTTTTTGTAGTTCTCATTGTACTCTACAAAAAAGGTCATAATGAAAATTTCGCTATCTCCCTTAGATTCCGAGATATTCATCGAAAACTGACGCCAGGATGAAATCGACTTGAACCGTTTCACTACTGAATTCTTTCATTCAATTCCAGTTGATCATAGTTGGATGCATAATGTGGTATAGAATACAGATATCAACACTCGTTGGTATCGGTTGTCTTCTGCTGATAACAGTACCGCTCCAAGCGATAATTTCCAAAAAAGGTGGACAATTCAGGGGTAAAATTGCGAGATTAACCGACAAACGAGTGCAACTGATGAACGAATTGATAGCGGGAGTTCAAGTGATAAAAACATATGCCTGGGAGAAACCATTCAACAAAATTGTGTCGCAAACCAGAAGAGATGAGATCAACAAGATAATGGCATCGTCTTATCTCAGAGGATTGTACCTGGCGCTAGTAGTTGTGACTGAACGAACAACATTATTCTTCACTGTTGTATCATTCGTGCTGCTGAAGAATACGATAACCGCGGAAATAACGTTTCAATTGGCAAGTTATTTCAATGCTCTGCAGCTATCTAGTACTGTCTCAGTGCCACTAGCTCTAATTTTGTGTAATGAGGCTCTTATTACCATAAGAAGACTCGAGGTTTGTCACATTTTTTTCTATAATCGCAACAGAAGTGGAACTTCTCTAGGCTTGAAATGTGAAGAGATGATTGTTGTATGAAAATTTCGATATGCAATCTATAAACGTCCTGAGCGGAGTAGTTACTAGAGCCGTACTGGTGTGCTCCACTCCCTGGCGCTATCCTACTCTAATGACTCCCCTCCAATCGTCCCGCTTTGCGTGACGGTCGCGCTTTAGTTGTCGACTCGCACTACCGTGGCCAAAGAAGTTTCATTTCAAAAACTTAAAGAGAAAAGAGAAAAGAAACAATTACTCACTAGCAACGTTGAGGAAATTTCTCAACAAAGTCGTCTATTTGTTCCCAGAATTTTCTGCTATTAGATGAAATTAATTATTCAAAAAATGCCGGATCAATGAAGAAGATTGTTCCTTCAAAAAAATCAGTAACAGTGGAATTACAAATGGTATCAGCTAATTGGATAGCTAGTCAATTACCTCCAACCCTCTGCAACGTTTCATTGAAGATTGAAGGTGGAAAATTGTGCACATTGCTTGGACACGTTGGCGCGGGCAAATCATCGCTGTTGAATCTATTATTGAGTGAATTACCAATTGGTGCGGGTACAGTTAGATTGTCACAGTACAGTGATAGGGAAACTGGAGATAGTCATAGAATTTGTGGATTTATTAAAGATAATTTGGATATAAAAATATCATTCGCCAGTCAAGATGCTTGGTTATTCTCAGGTACTTTGAGAGAAAATATTCTTTTTGGACAGCCCTACGATAGCATCAGGTATCAAGAGGTACGTTCATACTATTCATTGTGAATTAGCGGAACGGGATAATTCGATTCATTCCAATCTCTCTCTCCCATTCCATCAGGTGACTAGAGTCTGTTCATTATTACGAGATTTTAAACAATTACCCAATGGTGACATGACAATCGTGGGCGATCGGGGAATGTCCCTATCAGGTGGACAAAGGGCTAGAGTCAATCTAGCTAGAGCGATTTATCGTCAAGCTGATCTTTATCTACTCGACGATCCACTCAGTGCAGTTGATGCTCGAGTTGCTCGTCGACTCTTCAAGGATTGCATCCTCGGATTTTTGAAAGGAAAGACCCGAATCCTCGTGACGCATCAATTGCACTTTGTTAAACAGGCTGACATCATTGTTGTTTTAGAAAAGGTAATTACTTAATTTATCTAAAACTCTCAACATGTGTTTTACTTATTTTCTTATTCCTTAGGGTTCAGTCAAGTGTCAAGGATCCTTCTACGACCTCTCGAATTCCGACAGAGACTTTGAAGAAATGCTGAATCAATTGCAGAAGAATGAATCTCATGATGATCCAGATGATGATCAGAATCCAGAAGAAATTGGAAAAATTAAATTTCCCATCAATAATTCAATTCATGAGAGGAATCGGAGAAGAATATCGCAATTGAGCTCGGGGAGATCTTCTATAAGATCAATTGAGAGCTATTGTTTCGTGAGTTGACCAAAATTGTATCAATTCACTTGCCAAGACTACAAAATAATTTCTTTCTGAAGGCATACGACGATGAAGACATATCATCTGCCCAGATGAACGGACGAAGTAATGAAGCTGAAGTTGTAACATCCGGTCAACTATCAAAAAAAATCTACATTCGTTATTTTCGAGCTGGAAGTAATCCTCTCACATTGATTGCCCTCATTTCGATATTTCTTCTTGGACAAGCAGCTACCAGTGGAGTAGACTACTGGATAACATACTGGACAAATGTAGAAGTCGTTAGAACATCTCTTCGAGCATCAAACGGAAACTACACGGTCATCAGAGGGGATTACTTGACAGTTGTCAACGACTCAATATTCAGTTATTTTTCACTACTAGATGATGATGGACTTTTGGTGACTGAATATGCTATCTACATCTACACATTCTGTATAGCCTTTTGCATTATTCTCGTCACGATAAGGAGTTTATTATTCATGAGAGTCTGCATGAGAAGCAGCAGACAATTGCATGGAGTCATGTTTTCAAATGTCCTTGGAGCATCGATGGAATTTTTCAATGGAAATGCTTCTGGTGAGATTTGTTTCATTCAATGATTTTTAGGGCATCTTTCATCGTTAATTTTCTCTTTTAGGACGTATTCTCAATAGGTTTTCGAAGGACATTGGGGCTATTGATGAATTACTACCCAAAGCAATGCTAGAGTGCATTCAGATATTTCTTGTGATGATCAGTATAATAGTAATGATTACAATTGTCAATCACTGGATGATAATTCCAACTGTCATTGTTGGAATTATGTTTTATTACATACGGAGATACTTTTTGGATACAGCGCAGGATGTCAAGCGACTTGAGGGCATCAGTGAGTATCACACATATGATGATGTGAATGATTACAGAAAGACCGTGGCTAGATCTCGCATTACGTGAGTTACGACAAAACTGACCGGTCAATTGACCGTCATTTGACCAGCAAATTTGGTGGTGCGTGTCTGAATCCACGATAAAAACTATTGTGAATTGAGGCTAATTTTTACCGTGGTCCGTATGAATTAGGGATGCAACGGACAAAACTGACCGGTAAATTACATGTAATTGACCAAGAGCCGATGAAATTTTATTACTGACAGTTAGGAAAATTGACGGTCAGTTTGCATGGGGAAATAGGCGTCAGGTCAGGAATGGTCAGAAAACGTTCATTTTACCATTGACTTTACGCGCATGAAAAATGACGGTAATTTTACATATTGTCACCATGAGGTCAATTTCTCGATTGGAGATTCATCGAGGGGTCCTGGAGAAATACCTCCTAAATTTTGAGTAAAAAAAAACGTGTCCTACTATGTCAAAATTGAGGGCGAGTGTTAAAATGCAAAGTATGCCAAATGGCCTAATTCGAAAAATTGCAGATGTCGTCCTTTGATATTTTCTTTCAATGTGTCAAAAGGTTTTCGTGGCCAATTTCTCGATTGTAATTCCATCGAAAGTTCTGCATTTTACCGCCTCGACTCTACCGCGTGACTCACACAATCGGAGATTTATCCACGACCTTACAAGAAAATTCAGATACAACTCAATACTGAATGAATCATTCACAGCCAAGAGTCCAGTATTTTCGCACGTTGCTGCAACGATGAATGGATTAACCACGATTAGAAGTCGTGGAACAGAGGTGCAATTGATGTTGAGAAAAGAATTCGATAAACATCAGGATAATCATACAGCATCATGGTACATGATATTGGCAACAGCTGCAGCGTTTGGTCTTATTCTGGATCTCATATCATGTTTGTTTATCGCTTGTGTGTGCTACTCACTCATTCTGATGGATAATGGTAACGATTCCCTTTTTTTTTTATTTAATTAACAAACGATACGAAATTGGAGTGATGAAAGGAAATAATTCAACCAATATATAAGTTCCCTTTTTTTAACCCTTTTAATTATTGCAATATCTCGACAATGAGTGATTTTAAATAAAAATATCAAAAGATATTGTTTGGTGAGGAACTTAATTTTGCCGTGGATATGGGTGGTGTGATGGAAGTGGTTATTTGTGGAAAACTACATTGATAACACAGTTGATTAAAATCACTCTCAAAGGTTTATTGACGGAATTGAACCGCACGTTAAATGATTTATGTACAAAGTTGATAATTGTCTCAGAATTGTTAATTAACTGCATGGACTTGACTCTAAATAATTGTTGATTAAATGACTGACTAAACTGCGATAAATACTTGAGAAAACACTATTGAGATTGACCTTGAAGTGACTTGAGAATTACTGGATATAATAATTGATTTGATAAAGTCTGAGATATTTTACTGTTAAATAATATCGGTGAATTTCACTAATAATTGTCTCTGATAATTAACTCTTTGAATAATACACTTGGATGTTTTACTCTGATAAGTAACTCTTGAATTGAACTGATGAATGTCCTTGAACTGTTGCTAGGTGAGAACTATTCGAATTGAGAACTGGCTATTTGATAACTATTTAGATAATTTACTCGTTGATTTACTGAATTAATGGTTGATGGTTTACTCGGTGATTTTACTAATTGATTTACTTGTTGAATTACTCGGTGAGTTTACTAATTGATTAGTTGCCCGAAGGCTACATGACTACATGTTGAGTGCTAAGTTGATACTTCTTGCTAGCCCGAAGGCTAGTTGGTGACTGCTTGGTTTAAAAGTGAGGTGATTTACTCCTGGACTGACTGTTGACCCGAAGGGCCTCGATTGTTTCCGAATTTGCTCGATCGGACTTATTAAATTGATAGAATACTTAGTTGCGTTTCAAACAGATATTTTTTATCGGAAATTTTCTCAGCTACAAAAAAGATCTTGTGACATTTCCTCTTAAAACCACTAGTTATTGAGATAATTGCATTTTTAACAAAACTTTCAGTTTTCATTCCTCTACGATTGAATCTCTATAGTCCTTTCTGCCAGAACAAATTAATTTTCTACAGGAAATACATTGAGTGGATCCGTTGGTCTCGCAATCTCTCAATCTCTCATTCTCACTGGAATGCTCCAGTACGGCGTGAGACAGAGTACAGAAGTGCAATCACAAATGACAGCAGTTGAACGTGTTCTAGAGTACAGCGATCTACCCCAGGAGGAATCAAACAAATCCACGATTCAATCACCACCGAATTGGCCATCAGTCGGAAGAATTCAATTCAAAAATGTTTTCATGAGTTACAGAAAAGATGATGCGCCCGTTTTAAAGGTGAGATGATTAAATTTTATACCCAAGATTCATGTTTTCCGAGATATCTCCTAATCTATGAGAGATAGCGAAATTTTAATAACGATCTTTTTTGTTGCTCTTTTTCCACTCTACAAAAAAGGTCCCTATCAAAATTACGCCATCTCCCTCCAATCCTGAGATATTCCCCCAAAAACTAAATTGAGAGGCCTCGGGAGTTGAAAAACAAGTGAGCGGCAGCGACATGCGGCTATAGATTTGTAACTACAGATTTGCGGTTGTTGAGTTTGTTAATTTTACGTGTGCGTCTTTTTCGCCATCAATCAATTAATGGAGTGCTTCCGAATGGTCCGTTCAATCCTTTTCGCGTATTATTATAGTAAATTTTTTGCATTTCATATCTAGAAAGTTGAATATCTCCGGAACCACCTGTCCGATTGAGCTGATTTTAAATACCAAACATTACAATCATGAGAGTCACTTTCATGCCAAATTTCAAGTTGATATCTCCATTTTTTCAAAAGTTAGCGTGTTTATAAGAATTTTCCGCAAAAAACAGAAAATTGGCCATATCTCTAAAACCTTGCATCGACCGGTATATATATCCTGGTTGATTCAGATGGTAGACGACGAGACGAAGATTTTGAAAAAAAAAAGCCAATAGGTTTGGTCATTTCTGAGATTTTTTTTTTTTTTTTTTTTTTTTTATTAATTAATGTAGAAACCCTAATGGGTTATATACAATAAACAAATTTACATTGATTTCCACTTAGCGATAGGTACATTGAGTTGCTACTTATATCCTAATATTGTTCTTTTTCATAAATTCATGAATTACTGATAACGGCTTCAGGTATTTAGCAGTCAGGAATGCACAAATGGTAAACGGCCTGGGGCACCCGAGTTTAGTTAATTTTTTATTCATTTGTTCCCTACCTTCCGAGTAGAGAGGGCAATACCAAAGGACATGGTTGATGTCCTGTACCTCGGCGTTGTCTCCACATCATGTGCATTCCGTACTGTCAACCATTTTTATATTAAACAGAGATTTATTTAAATGATAATGGTTCGATCTGGCTCTGTTGACCCAGACCACCAGTTCCCTAGGGAGATTCTTTTTTCGATACCACGGTCGAGTATTCTTTATCCAGAAATTTTCAAAATAAAATTTACCTTTTGGTTTAACTTCATTCATTGCTAAAGCTTCAATAGAATGCCAAGTATCCGAATATCCTTCTGATTTAAAAAGAGCCTTATAATCTGTGGGTGGCACATGAAATGGATTATTATTTTCTTCTGTAGCGTTTTTTGCCAGAAAGTCAGCCCTCTCGTTCCCATTGATTCCCTTGTGCGCGGGAATCCAGCGAAAAATGACCTGGGTGTCCATTGGATTATTCCTGCTGAACTCTAAGTGTTTATTTTTAGCTTCTAGAATGTATGGATTGATGTGAGGATTAAAACTAATGGATTCGAGGTTTTGTATGGCGCTAAGGGAATCAGAGAGGACGAGGTGGCTTGTCTCTTTATGTTCACAGGTGATGTCTAGAGCTAGGTTTAATGTAACGCATTCTGCCGTAAAGACTGAGCACTGACCAGGTAGGATGTAGGTGGTATCATTGCCCAGGCTGGGGCAATGACAAGCCGCTCCCACATACTCAGTGCCAGTATCTTTACTACCGTCGCTATACATAACATTCCAATTTTCATACTTATTCGAAAGCTCCAGGTTTAAGGAACATTGAAAGCTCGGAGTGAGTTAGGTGAACAAATTTGTTTGAAGTCTCGAAAAGTGATGGAAAAATTAGCATAAACCCTCAGATTAATTTTATATGATAATTAAAGGGTTTATGCAGTGTTCTTGATGTCACTTTATGATCGTCAATGATTTTTTATAAAAATTGTTGGAGATAACCTAGCACTGGGCGGTCACGCAAGAGGGAGTGAGATACACAGGGGATTAGAAAGAGATAGTTGTCGTGCAATCATCTGTTGAAATTTATTGTGTAATATATCTACGAGAAAATTTGGCGGAATCAATCAGGAATTGTCGACTAAATATCGTTTTTCAACGTGGTATGTTTTTTTTTAAAGGTCGAAGGTAAATTTTTTTTGTGGGCAAATAACTTCCTGTAAAAATCATTGAATTTTATCCCACTCCCATTTGACCGTGTATATTTTCAATTAATCATATTTTTTCCATCCAACGTGAGAAATTTATCGAAAAATTTGATAAAATGGAAAGAAAAGTGCTTTTCCAGGTGAATTTAACTCAGTAGGGGGTCGATAGTGGAGGCTAAAGCTTTCAATGTTCCTTAAGGCTTCATTGGGGGATGAAATAGATTGCAGTATCGAGCCTAGTTTACTTTCTGTTTTGATAGAGGTAGTGAGGGTATCGAACCCGTGGAGGAATATATTGAAATTAGGAGTGGATTTAAGGGTGTTTTCGAGAGGTAGGACTTCCCTGATGCACTTAGTGATTAATTTATTTCTACTGCGTGCTTTGGTTCTTTTTTCTTTGAAAATTAGAGAAATTGTGTCATACACCTGGGTGGATTGATTACTAAGGACCTTGGTGAGGTACGTTTTGCACAGAAAACGTGCCCGGTCCTTGACGAGCATTAGTTTAGACTCTCCGATCAAGACATTAATGGGGGTACTGCGTCTGAAACCCAAGGCAAAACGAATAGCTGCGTACTGGATTGATTCCAGCTTTGCTAGGTACTTCTTGGTACTGGGAAAATAGGTGAATAGGCCATAATCCATGATGGACCTGACGTAACTCTTGTATAACCCGATAAGAGTTTCAGGCTCTGTTCCCCATCAAGTTCTCCTGAGATACTTGATGATGTTGAGAGCTTTGAGACACCTTTGTTGGATCATAGCAATTTGGTGATTAAAGTTTAATTGCTGGTCAAAATGGATTCCCAAGGATTTAGCAGTGGGTGAGGAGTTGATCTGGAAGTTTCCCATTCTGATTTGGGTTCTTTCCGGAGGGGAGCCCTTTTTACTGAATCGAAGGGCAACTGTTTTCTCTGGGGCAACGTCGAGACCTAAGAATTTCAGGTTGAGGATGAGTTGGTCGATAGCATTTTCTAAGATGACTTTATCTTTATCAAAATTGGCAACACGAATGTATAGAGCGATATCATCAGCAAAAAGGGATGCCTCAACCTTAGGGTTGAGCTTTTTAAGAATATTTCTGGTATACAGGGTGTAAAGGAGAGGGGAGAGGACGCCCCCCTGAGGAAACCCTTTGTATACGTTTCTGGTACAATTTCCCAGTGCTCCACAGTGGATCACCCTCTTGTGCGTGAGGAATTTGATAAATCGAAGAATGTGGCCAGAGCAGCCAATCTCGGTAAGGATATCTAGCAGAACATCCCCGACAACATTGTCAAATGCTCCAGTCACATCTAGAAAAACGGCTAGTGTTTGCTCCTGGTCCCGAAAAGCGTCCTCGACATTCAAAGTGAGATTTACCAGGTTGTCTCTACAGGATAGGCCGGGTCTAAATCCAGTTTGTGGGAAGGGGATCTTATTATTGTGCTCCACCCACCACTGTAATCTATTTTTTACCATAGACTCATACAACTTGAGAAGACACGACGTGAGAGTAATTGGCCTAACTCCGGAGTTGTTGGCTTTGGGGATAAAGTGGAGGTAAGAGTTCATCCACTCGGGCGGAAAGTCCCCCGTGCGGTGGATGTCGTTAAATATGTCCAGAAGGATTAATTTTATCTGAACTGGCAAATTGCTGAGGAGAGTATAATCAATGCCGTCAATTCCCGGGGCAGAACGTTTGTTTCTGTGATGCAACGAATAATTAAACTCGTCGAAGGAGAATGGCTGATCAAAGAGAGGGTTAGGATCGGCATGAGGGATGCTGTTAGGATCAGTGGGGTACCCTTCAGGGCATAATTTACCTATAACTTGAACGATTTTACTTTGAGTATCAACAAAATCTCTAGAGTTACCCGACTTTGTATGCACCCAAGCATTTTTAAGTACTTTACAAGTATTCCAGAGGTATTTAATACCCGTTCTATTGTTAAGACTCTCCGTAAAACTCCTAAAGCATCCCCTCTTCTTTTGCTTAAAAGTTCTTCTAGCTACTGCCACTGATTTCTTGTACTCTATGAGATCTCTTGATTTTTTCGTAAACCTCCATTTCTTAAAATTGGCCTTACGCAGCCTATGCATTTTGGAACATTGAGGATCCCACTACTTTACTGGATTTCTATGGATACTGGCTGGCACTTCTGTTTTTCGCGGGGTACATTTTGCTACATTGGTTACTATAAAATCTATGAGATATCTATATTTTTCTATGGGACTGAGATTGTCGAACGATGAATATACAAATGAAGAAAAGAAGGATCCAGTTAACAGTAATGTTAATTGGTCCCAATTGGTTCGAACTGACGTAATCTTAAATGATTTTTTTATGTACTGAATTTTACGAACATCTAGAGTTATACTAAGGGGAAAATGATCCGAGCCCCACGTGTCATCAACTACATCAACGGTGATAATATCAGCAATGTCTGGACTACTCATAACGAGGTCAAGATTTGACTTTGTTCCCCTAGCACTGTCTATACGCGTCAGTGTGTTCGTATTGTGCAAAAAAATGTTATTTTTTTCAATGCATTCGAGGAGCCTATGCCCGTCAGGCTTACTTGTTCTACAATTCCAGGCAACATGATGAGCGTTAAAATCTCCGACTAAAATACAATTGTTAAGACCGCGATAGACTTCTATTATTTCCTCCCAGTAATTGAGATCAAGAACTTCGCCTGGAGGCCGATAACACACTAAGATATTAATACTAGGAGTAACGTTGTTGATCTCAATTGCTGCTAATTCAACTGAGGGTTAACAATATTTTTGATGATTTTAAATGACAAATTATTTTTAACAATTATGATAATACCTCCGCCATCTTTATTTTGTCTCTCTACTCGATACGATTGAAAGCCTGCGAAGTAGTACCTCCTCGTGTCCGTTGGCTTGAGATGAGTTTCGACACCTATGAAGATGTCCAAGTCCTGGAGCGCACATTCAATGTCCTCTCTGTGGCCAATGATCCATATTATAAAAGGAGATGTTACGGTAAAATCGTATCGAAATCGAAATTATCGAAAATATCTCGAAAGTCAAATGGTAAATAATATCGATATTGGTGATGACGTACATCCGGTAAACAAATGAAGGCGCAGGCGCGCGAAGCGCGCACTAAACTCAGAAAACATATGCTAGTCCATATTATAAAAGGAGAATGTTACGGTAAAATCGAATCGAAGTCGAAATTATCGAAAATATCTCGAAAGTCGAATGGTAAATGATATCGATATTGATGATGACGTACATCCGGCAAACAAATGAAGGCGCAGGCGCGCGAAGCGTGCACTAAACTCAGAAAACATATGCTAGTCCATATTATAAAAGGAGATGTTACGGTAAAATCGTATCGAACTCGAAAATATCGAAAAAATCTCGAAAGTCGAATGGGGAATAATATCGATATTGATGATGACGTACATCCGGTAAACAAATGAAGGCGCAGGCGCGCGAAGCGCGCACTAAACTCAGAAAACATATGCTAGTCCATATTATAAAAGGAGATGTTACGGTAAAATCGTATCGAACTCGAAAATATCGAAAAAATCTCGAAAGTCGAATGGGGAATAATATCGATATTGATGATGACGTACATCCGGTAAACAAATGAAGGCGCAGGCGCGCGAAGCGCGCACTAAACTCAGAAAACATATGCTAGTCCTATTTAAGAAAGTACATACACATAAATGAACATCGTTAGAGTCGAAATATCTCGAAAATGCGCAAGACTGATTCCTCATTGGTCAATGGCAATAGGTATGAAGTTGGTTAGGTTTCACCCGGGAAATTTGAATGAGTGAAAATCAACACTCACACAGCGCGCGCAGCGCGCTTCACTGTCGCGTACCTCTGATATTCCAGAAAACCATTTTGAGATTGCAGGGGTTGTCAACGTGAACTGGTTGTTGTTGCCATTTCTGAGATATTCACAAAAAACGATTTACAAACAAATCACTATTCCTCAAAAACTACTCAATCGATCGAGCTGAAATTTGACACAGAATTAGCTCCAACTAATACCAACAATCTGAAAAAATTTCAGATTTTTCGGAAATGATTTTCTCAATTAATTGGTCAATTTAAGGAAAAGTGACCCCTGAGTGGACACGCGAACAGACGGACATTGGCTCTAAACTTCGTATTTTTACGTTTCAGACCATTCTACATCATTTCCAGCCAAAATTAGAAAATGTAAAAATAGGTCGCTGACAATGCTTCCATTCGGAAGCAAAAAACTACTAAAATGCGGGGAAAACTTTGCTCCACGAATTCTCCGCCAAGAGAGCATGGAAAATTATGAAATATAATTTGAAAAATTCGTTCATTTTTTACTCACAGGATGTAACGAGATGAGGATGCCTGGAAGAGGATGAATATTTTTCTTTTATGTTTAAACATACGATGTGGTTGAAAGGTCCTCGGTCCGCCATCTTAAAGTAAAGAGAAGGGGTATCCAAGCAAGATGGCAGCACTAGGACCTATCTACCACCTCGAAAGTTTAAACATTAAAAAAAATAATTTATCCTCTTCCGGGCATCTTCATCTCGTTACAGCCTGTAAGTAAAAAATGAACGAATTTTTTAAATTATGTTTCATAATTTTCTATGCTCTCTTGGCGGAGAATTCGTGGATCAAAGTTTTCCCCGCATTGCAGTAGTTTTTTTTTTACTCCCGAGGCCTCTTGATTCATCAAGTTTCACTATTTATTGCACCTGAATCTATTGATTTCATAAAAAAAAAAAATGTGTGCGTAGAAATCACGCGCGACAGAAGTGAAACTGCATAGCTTTATGTATATGCTAGAATGATTTTAAATTCAAATTGTTCATTTATTCATTATTCTATTATCTCGTGAAGAGTGAGCTCCACTCAACGCCTATTGAATTGAAGCTATCCCATTGTACCGGTAGACGGCTCCGTCAGCATCGAATCTGTCAGAATTGTCGTTACATACCCCCACTCCAAACGTTGCATCCCCACCCTCTGTTTTCGTTACATAGATTGAGTTTACTACCGTGCGATAAGAAGTTTCACTTCAAAATTGTTTAGAATCTCAATATGATGATTGAACCTGGCTGGAAGGTGGGCGTTGTCGGTCGAACTGGAGCGGGTAAATCATCACTGATACAAGCCCTATTTCGGCTAACTGGTGATGGATTACGAGGGGAAATTCTAATTGACGAAATTGACACTAAAACCGTCACTCTTCAACATCTTCGCTCGAGTATCTCAATAATTCCCCAGGAACCAGTACTATTTTCCGAGAGTTTGAGATACAATTTGGATCCATTCGAGAAATATGCAGACGATGCACTCTGGAATGTTCTCAATCAAGTTGAACTCAATGGAATGACTTTGGATCAAATTGTTACTGAAGGTGGTACTAATTTCAGTGTTGGACAGAGACAACTCATTTGTTTGGCTAGAGCTATTCTCAGAAATACACGGATTCTAGTTCTTGATGAGGCAACAGCTAATATTGATTCACGGTTTGTAGAAAAATCCAATTTTATTCATAAAAATTCAGTATTTCTGTTCCGAACTTTATTAAATCTTGAATTATCTCGATAATCAAGGATTTTAGAGGGAAATTTCAAAAGATATTTTTTATAGGAAATTAGTGAATCTACAAAAAAAGATCTCTTATGATTTTTCCCTAAAATTACCAGTTTCTGAGATAGGTACAAAGAAATAAAGTCAAAATCGTTTTTTTCACTTTTAGCTTTCTTTGATAGAAATTAAATTGTTTAAATAAACGAATTAATTATTTTAGGACTGACGAACTTATTCAAAGTACCATCAGGACAAAATTTGCTGAGTGTACGGTAATAACAATAGCCCACAGGTTGAACACAATAATAGACAGTGATCGAGTTTTGGTGATGGAGGAAGGACGAATAATGGTATTTTCTTATTCTAATCCCCTTCATTTATAACCCAATGACTCCTAAATGACATTGATTAATGTTTACAGGAGTTTGCAAGTCCCTACGAGCTACTGACCCAAAATCCCCCTAGTCAATTTGCCAAAATGGTGGAAGAAACTGGAAGTGCAATGACTAATCAACTTTTGGAAATAGCAACGACCTGTCATTATCAACGAAATTCTTCAATTCGACGAGAAAATCCAGAATTCAATGACTCAGAATCAGATACTGTCAGTGTATAATTACATAAATAATTGGAAAATTAAAATGATTTAATCGAAATGAATTCATAGTGATTGAAAAAATCGAGAGATCATTTGTTTAATGTCCCTAGATGAATTTCTATTAATTTTTTTATTTCAATATCACGACCCCAATTAACAATTTTTTATTCGAAAATGTTTCAAAAATTGTTCAGTAATAATTTTTAAAATTTCCCTATTTTAATCGCTTATGACGTCACAAGGTCTCTTGGACGCCAAACCAATCACAGGACGTATCCAAGTCAACCTATTAATAATTTCCATAATTTCCACTTTTCCCGATCAATATATTTTTTTTCATAATCTCCCATCCTTTCCCGACAGAATGATCCTCTTGTTCTTTCCCTCTAAAATGCATAATTATTGAGACATACTTTTTCAAAAACATATCCATTTTTTGCTCAGTCCAATTCTCCAATTGTTATAACTTAAACAAAAACCTCGACAAAAACAAATATTTCCAAATTTTTTCGACTGCAAATGAGATTTGCGGGCTCCCCTATATAATGAGGCCCATTTCCAACAAAAAATAAAAATATTTTTTTTTCCCCTTTTCAAAATAGCGTGGATCCTTTATCATAATGTTGATTGACATTGTCTTGATTGTTGACTTTTTATTCATGTTCCGATTGGTTGATGAATCAATGGATCAATTACTGATTTCCAGGATTACGCGAATGTTATCGTTTCGTTTGTATTAAATTGCGCGCAGTTCATGTGTAGTTTTTTTGTTTTTTTATTCATGTGTAGTTATAACCGTTTTTTTCTTTACATTTTCCCTATTTTTCAGCTTTTAGCACCCACGGTATTCTTTAGTTAAAATAGCCAATTTCGAAAAATTATCTATTTTAACTTTTTTGCAGTGTTCCTTGTGAGTTTTGAGTAACCGGGCAGCAAGTACAAAAATATAATAAGCTTTCATATTCGAAATGTTAAGAAATGATAGAAAGTGTATGATTATGCAGAAAATGTATAATTGTGCGGTACAGCGCTTACTGGAAAGTCGTCGCGCGCGTTAGCACGCATTATGCTCTAGTGCCCCATATTTCAAATGCTCTGAAATCACTTGTGACGTCACAAGGTCTCTTGGAGGCTAAACCAATCACAGAACGTATCCAAGTTAACCTAACTCAATCTGTGGGCGTGTCTCAGCCAATGAAGGACTACGACTCCCCACCCTCGGACCCTCGGCCAATGGGAAGCTACCCAAGAGACCACGTGACGTTATAACCTAAAAATTGATCTCAGAAACTACTGATTTTTCATTAATTATCACAAATTATCTAGCACATATTTCACAATATTTTTTGCTGTTTGGCTATTCATTTGTTATGAAGATAGCGTAGATGGGAAGTTTAAGAGAAACTGAGCTTCATGCAAATTCTCTATTGATTAAATAAATAAACCAATGAATACTTAGAATTACTCACCAGTATTGGATTTTCACAGCAAAAAAAATCACAATTTGTCTAATGAAAATCATCAAATCAACAAAAATGTCTTTGTCCCGTCACAAAATCACTATAGTTTATAAACAATGCTCCAACTCAATTATTATCGTCGATTGTCACTCCGAAATTGAGGTTAGAGTCGATTATCACAATAAAAACATCACAATTAGTCCCGTAAAAATTATCAACTGGAAAAACACGTCTTTTTCCCATCAAAAAATCACAATAAAATGCTCTAAACATCTCAATTGCGGGTATTCGAACCTAATCGCACTGTCACGTGACCTCCTGAAGTACCTCGCTCCCTAAATACACACTCTCTACCGATCGTCTCTCGACGAAAGCCCGCGACAGACTGACACTTTCTCCTGAGATGGTGTCCCCCCACGCCATCTATGGTACGCGCATGCGCACTGCGTCTGCGCATGTACAAAGCCTCCTGGAGGTCTCTAACACACATGAAAAAACGAAGGGGGAGGGAAATCTGGAGATAATTAAAGGTGTTAAAGGTAAAAATCAGCCATTTATATTCCAATAATTACATTTAGATTCAATAATACAATTGTCTGTGAACAAATTAGATCTCCAGTCCTTTGAATTCACGTAAATCGAGCAATTTAATGCTTCTTGATTAATTTTTGTAATTAAAATCACTTACGCTACATGAAATCGTGATCATCAACTGGACTCAATGATCTCTCTGCATTCTGATGCATCACAAAAACATTCTGAGTTTTATTTATTGTCGTCATCTGCAATTGTTTCAATAATAGATAATAGTTGTTTATGATTAACAGAATTAACTCAACTTCAAAATCAGTTTTTGTTGAATATCTCTGAATCTATTAGAGATAAGAAAAAATTGATGAGGACTTTTTTGTAGCTCTCATTCCGCTCTACAAAAAAGGTTATTACAAATATTCCCCCGTCTCCCATAGATTCCGAGATATCCCCAGAAAACTAAACTCAAATTCACAAAAATCCATATTAAAGTCGAAAATTATCATTAAAAAATTGTTTAAATGGATAAACAACTTACCTGAGATACTGTTGCTGTACTAGTATGACTGCTGCTTGCCATACAAACAACAACGAGTTTTGGTGTTGTAGCACCCAAAGGTTTCGTAGCAATACCACTCTGAGCAACTTTAATCTGTTGTTGATTCTGTCCCTGTGACTGGTTGCTCGTTGGTGGCTGCTGTTGTCCTCCAGTTGGTGTCTGTGATCTCTGCTGAACAATGACAAATTTTTGTCCACCAGCTGCACTACCAACCCCAGTATTTCTCGCTGCATTAACAACAATTGTACGTTGTTGATTGGTCTGGCTTGGTTGATTACCCACTGAAATATTATCTAATAAGAAAATATTTTAATCAATTTCTTTCTTAATTTTATCAATTAATTAATCAATTATATCGATCAATAAATTTTTCAAAACAATAAAAAAAATATAAAATACCATTTTGCACGAGAGTTTTGGCTGTTGGAAGTTGATTAGCACCCAAATTAGCTCCAGTAGTCGATGGTGATTGTGGAACAACAACTGGTTGTATTCTAGCTTTAGCAACAGCTGCACAAAGTGCAGGACCAAGATAGCCATACTCTCCTCTATAATCCTCAACGAAATCAGGTGCTGATCTTATTGTCTTCAGTACAGGTGCTACTGATTTAACAAGACCAGATTTAATGTGTCCAGCTGCATTTTTGTCAACATTGGATAGAGCTGCACCATCAACACATCCCTCAATTCGTTCTGATATTATTTTTATCTTTGGTATCACTAGGGCTTTTATAACTTCAGGTCCTAACTCACATAAGCCACTTATCGCACCATATAGTGATGCTAGAGGAGTCTAGAGATATATTGAAATTATTTTATTTCGTTTTAACTGAATCAACTCAAATTGTGATTTTGTTTTTTATGAATATCTCTGTATCTAGCAAGATAGAGAAATTTTCATAGAAAACTTTTTTTGGAGAGAATAATGAGTTCTATAAAAAAGGTATCCATGAAAATTTCTGTAGATCCATTAGTTCTCGAGATATTGAGCAAAAACTATTTTATACCTGACTATTTTTAGTCAATGCCTGACTGAACATTCTCGTAATACGTGTCTGGACATTATTAGTCGAAGTATTAAAATTCCTGCATATTTGGCCCATCAAACGTGATGCAAAATCACGCAGAGCCCAGTGATTGTCCATTTCAGGACGCATACACAGTTGACGAGAGACGATGCAAGTTGCTACTGATGGAATTAATTCGTGAAGCTAAAAAAAATAAATTAGTTTAAAATTTAATTTAATTCAATTATTTAGAATAAACTTACATATTTCTCGAGATAGAGACTTGGATTATCAAGCAGAGCCTTCACCATTCTCATCAGATAAATCAACAATGCGAGATTATTCTGTACAACATTGACTCTCACACCTTCAGCAATAAATGTACACATTCTCGCGAGCATCTCATGCAATCCAGGATCAGCAGATAGTGATTGTAATGCTTCAGCTCTTCTCGCTTCATCAGAGCCCACACAAGCCTCTGTTATCTCCTTGTAATATAATTGCTGCTCTACACTCAATTCGTGGGTGGCTAGTTGTTTAACATGAACAGTCTCAACATTTCGTAATTTTTGACCCTTTCCACCACCTCCTGGCTTGCCAACACTCATATTCGTGGATTTATTAGCAAGTTTTGTCGTGGGATCGACACTCTCCAATTTTTGAACATCTGTAATTATTTTTTACATTAAAAAAATGATTATTTCATTTTTTTTATGAATTTATAATTTTTTTTTTCAACTGAAATTCATCAGGAGGGCTTGAATTTTGGTTTTAACACCCAAAGAAAAAAATCTTAATTTGAGCTTACCGATCTCAATTTGAGATTTTCGAAAAGCTTCAATTGAGCTTTTCAAAAATCTTATTTGAAGACATTAAAAAGCTCAATTTGAACTTTTCAGTGCGTAATTTGAGCTTTTCGAAAATCTCACATTGAGACTTTTAGAAAGCCAAATTTAAACTTTATGAAAATCTTAAATTGAGACTTTCGAAAAGCTCTATTTAAGCTTTTCGGTATCTTCAAATTGAACCCTCAATTGTTAAATTAAGATTCTCATAAAGCTTTAACTGAACGTTTCGGAAGCCTCAATTTGAGATTTCCATGAAGGTTCAATTGAGTTTTTCGAAAATCTCAATTTGAGACTTATGAAAAGCTCAATTTAACCTTCATGGAAATAGTAAATTGAGACTTTCGAAACGCTCAATTAAAGCTTCATGAGAATCTTAAATTGAGCTTTTCAGACGCTCAAATTGAGCTTTCTCGAAGTTCTCAATTTAAGAATTTGAAAATGTCAATTTAACTTTCTTTTTTTTTTATGTTAATTAATTGCAATTTTTCATTCCCCAAATAATCGGGAGGATTAGAAAAATTACCTTTAGATACTGGAGGTGGATTTTCAGGTATTGTTGGCTGTACCCCATCAATACACAGCCAATGGGCTCTCAGAGTAATTTCCAGTGGTAATTTTGGCCATGATGTCCCTTTGGCCATCTCAATCATCTCGTTGAGATCGATATCCTTCTCCTCAACGAAATGCAACTCTCGTCCTCCACCAGAAGCGAATCTGAAGGGTATATGATCCTTGGCGAAGAATCCATAAGTCGGCTCTATATTCTTGATTTTCAGGGCATGATCAATGTCATGAGTTGTGAGTCGTTGACGTTTGCCGTGTCTCATGAATTTAGCTGCATCCTGAGGAATGAAATGGAGAAAATTGAGGGTTTGAGGGGATTTTTAGGATGGAGAATTGATGGAAAATTTGGAAATACCTGGATAATCTCTTTTAAACGATAACTGACGTCCTCAGCAAGATCTTTAGCTGCTTCGTCCGGCAAATTTCCAACTCCAATGCTCTCAGCGATGACTTTCATGGACTCCTGGGAAAGGGTTGTCCCATAAATCGAATCATTTTCACTCATTTTTGTGGGTTTATTGTTTATTTTTGATTAAATAACACTTGATTCACTCGATATTAACCTCACAATTGTCCAACTCCATCAGAGGTAAATAAAAATAATGAAGTGCTGCCATTGGTGGCAGAATTGAGTACTAATTCACAAAAAGGGATATTTGAATATGAATAGCCAAACAGCAAAAAATATTGTGAAATATATCCTAGATAATTTATGATAATTAATTAAAAATCAGTAGTTACTAAGATCAATTTTCAGGTTACGATGTCACAAGGTCCCTTGGGTGGCTTCCCATTGGCCGAGTGTCCGAGGGTGAGAAGTCGTAGTCCTTCATTGGCTCAGACACGCCTACAGATTGAGTTAGGTTGACTCGGATACGTCCTGTGACCTGTGATTGGTTTAGCGTTTAGCTAGGTTAGCTTAGGTTAGTTTAGGTTTAGCGTCTAAGAGACCTTGTGACTAATTTTTAAAATTTTAAATATGAAAATTTTAAAAATTAATTACTAATTACTGAACATATTTTGAAACATTTTCGAATGAAAAATTGTTAATTGGAGTCCTGATATTGAAAAAAAAAATTAATAAAAATTCCTTATTTTCCTTATTATATATAAAAATTCTTGAAATTTATTTAATTGGTTTTAAAACAGTTTTCGTATTCCGTTTAACAGATTTAATAAGTGCTACCAAATCAGAGCTCATTCCCTCAGTTTTCCTGCTCTTAGAATCCTTGGAAATTTCCTAAAATCCAAAAAAAATTCATGAAAAAAGATAATAAAAAAAAATCAATTAATAAACGTACCTCTTGAATTTCCCCATCAGCTCTCCTCTTCAATTTCTCCTTAACAAGTGCCTCTGTACCCTTAGTTTTCCTGTAATGTGAATCAGCAGGATCAATATTGAAATGGTGAGATGTAAAAAGTGCATTAAATCTAGGATCTTCAACATCAACTTGAAATTTATCCTCAACAGCACTATCTCTCTGCTCTCTCTTCTTCCTACTCAATCGTTTTCTCTTAGATTTCGTCAAAATCTCAGTCTCCTCAATTTTCTTCATATCAAAATGACGTTTCTCTTGCTCTTCATCCTTATCCAACAACAATAACTCGAGTTCAGCTTCTCTCTGAACGTTTTCTTCATCACTCTCAACTCCCTTCAATTTCTTCTTTGAAGACTTATTCTCAACCGATTGATAATCCTTCATCTCTTCAGCAAAATATGCATCATTCATATCAACATCAGAAGGTACAGAGTCCTCACTATCTTCATCCACCTCTTCCAAACCCTTTCCCTTCTTCTTCTCCTCTCTCCTAGCTTTTTTCTTCTCCTTACGTTTCTCCAAAAATTGCTCAAAAGGCGTTAAATTCTCTGAATCCTTCATTTTCTTCTTAACCAATTTCTCAACTTTCTCTTTAGATCCCAATCCCCAAGTAAATTCCAAATCTCCATCTTTCCTCCTCTTCTCTTCCTCTTGTTGTTCAATTGATTTTAATAACGATTTATATTTATCCAGAGCATTTTTATTATTCTCAACATCACCATCATATTTCCCTTCCTCTGTACCTGAAAAATCAATTAAAATAATCATAATTAATCAATTAATTAATTAACTAGACCGCGTGCGCGCAGAATGCGCGCGCTAACTTTGAATTTACATTTTTCGAATTTTCTATCTCTTCTTTAAAACGGAAGAATTTCTGAAACCTTCTGAAACAAAATACCTTGTCTCGAATTCACGAACAGTGAAATAAATTCATTGTTAAATTAAAAGTTCACGATAGAACGTTGGTGAATGATTTAATTTAATCTAATGAATGATTGTTTGTAAATTAATTTGTTCAAGTTTCGAGAACAAATGTAATTATGAGGATCGTTTGTGAACATGAGAAGATTGAACCTGCCGCGTATTTCGTCAGTAACTAACTTCACATTATTCATCGACCAATCGGGAATAGGTGTCAGGCTGTTTCCAGATCTTGCGATATAAAACCACTTCATGACCGTATGATCTTTCTTAAAATATATATAAAATATAATAAATAATAAATAGAGAATGGAATAATAATAAAAAATAATCAATATATTAACCAGATTCATCATCACTCGTTCCACTAGCCAAATAATTCCTAATATCATTCTCATCAATATCATCAATATCTCCAGAATTAATTTTCCTCGTTATCTCCTGTCTCTCCAACTTAGTCTCATCCCAGGTGCATTCAGGATTCACCTGTTGCAGTGCAGTCGTCGTAAATTGTCTAGGTTTATATTTAGAAATATCAGGAAGCCTATCACAAATATCCTTAGGCTCCTGGTCAAAAACCATATCATCAGGAATGAATCTCAGATCAATTTTTGTTGCTGATGATTCATAATCATATCCATCACACTCAGTATAAATTTTATTAGCACTTGTCTCAGAATCAAATGCAATAACAGCGTAATAATATTTCAATCTATTCAACTGATATTGTCGTAATTTCTCTCGATTAAAATCATTTCCCTCTTCATCATCATCACCCCCAGAATGATTATCATCATCTTTTGAGTCAGTTAATTCAATTGGTCCTTTCATTTCCTCTTCTTTCAACCGTTCGAGACCGAATTCAGAGGGATAAATTGTGACTGAGTGGATCAATCCTCTAGGTGGAAGAAAAGAATTGAATAAAACCATTAAATCAACAGCTCTAATTCTGTCCCAGTCCATGTTACATGCAGCTAGTCTAGATGTTATCTGATCAGTTGTATCAGCCTCTCTATCCAGCTCACCCCACATGTGCTCAATCTCCTCGTCTTCTAGATCATCATCTGATGAGTCTTCAGAGGATGAACTGTCTGATAACAGAGCACCCTCTCCTCTTGCATAATCCACTGATAAATCTTTGAGTTTATTTTTAATTTCATTACCTATTTTAGTGATTTCATTTTTTCTGGTGATTTTTAACTCATTCTCATTATTTTTCACCATTTCTTCGTCAATTTCGAATTGTTCTGAATGCTCTGAATCATCAGAATCTTCATCAGAATTTTTTTTAGAAATTTTTTCACTTTTTTTCTTATTTTTAATTTTTTTTCGACTGGAAGATAATTTTTCTGGATTTTCTTCATCATCACTAGCTGATGAGAGCTCGTAATATTTTTCAAGATCCTCGGATGATGTTTTTTTCACAGGTCTCCCTCGTTTATCAATTGTATACGTGACTTTGAATTTTTTATCTTTAAACATTGACTGAAATCTCTTATCAATTTTAACTTTCTTCTCACTCTTAGGGATTCTCCGGTATTTCGGGTCTTTTGGAACATGAGAGAAACGTGGATCCTCAGCTAAATCATCCATTTTCGATTGATTTATCCTGAAATAATTAAATAAATGGATAAAAATAATTGATTTAGGTTAGAGTGAACGATAATCCATTGATGACGTACCTTTCAGGTCTTCAAATACGTAAATTGAATTATTTATTAATTATTAAATTGTTTCACACTCGTGAAGATAGCCCTTAATGATGATATTTGTTGTTAGATGATAAATAAAAATGAACACGTGGGCTTATCAATTTTTTTGGAGTGAAAAATGATAGGAGAGACAGACCTCAAGATCATAAAATGAGAACGGTTGGGTCGCCTGTCGCCATGACAGTTTTCACGGCCGTATATTATTTGTTAAAGTGTTCTCAACTTATTATCGCTGTAAAATTGAATAATTTAATCATTAGTTCGCATTAAAACATAAAATTCTATTGTTTAAAGATTGTTAATCAGTATAAGACTAGATTATCAAAAGTCTCACGTGATTTAAGCCCTCAATTATCAAGTAAAAACGTCAGAATTAATTGATTAATCACAGTATCAAAGGTTATGGTTATGTCACTTGCATAATATGGCGTCTTCCGAGGTATCAGATGATGGACAAGATTGGAAAAATCTGGAGTACAGGATATACAAGTGTTCTAGTTATTCACCAACGTATGTACCAGAGTAAGTTATTGCTTTATGATGCAATTAAATTTGTAAATACGTTCGTACTCATTTTTATTTTTTTTAGGAATATTCTTGTTGATAAACCGTTGGATCAGTCGTCTCGATGGTCTTCGGACAATGACAATCATCCACAGGTAATGATAATAGGTCTAAATACTTGATAATTGTGTTTTTTAAATATCTTATCGTTCTGTTTATCAGTACCTGGCCCTCAAACTTCAGAGACCATCGATCGTACGTTCCATAACGTTTGGGAAATTCGAGAAAACTCATGTTTGTAATATGAAGAAGTTTAAGATTTATGGAGGAATGGAATATGATAATTTGATGGAACTTTTAAAAGGGTATGTAATTATTTAAGACAATAGGGAACTTGCATGAATTTTTATTAATTTTTTTATTTCAATATCATGACTCCAATTAACAATTTTTCATTTGAAAATGTTTCAAAAATTGTTCAGTAATTGGTAATTAATTTTCAAAATTTCCATATTTCAATCACTTGTGACGTCACAAGGTCTCTTGGACGCTAAACCAATCACAGGACGTATCCAAGTTAATCTAACTCAATCTGTGGGCGTGTCTCAGCCAATGAAGGACTACGACTCCCCACCCTCGGACACTCGGCCAATGGGAAGCTACCTAAGGGACCATGTGACGTCATAACCTAAAAATTGATCCTAGAAACTTATTTTTTGCTGTTTGACTATTCGTTTTTGCTGAGAAATTTGAGAGAAACTGAGCTCCATGCAAGTTCCCTATCATCTTCATAATTATTATATAAAACTGTATAAAATTATTCTTTAAATTATTCCAGAGGATTGAAGAACGATTCAATACAAGAAACCTTCGAATTGAAACACAAGATTGGACGAAATGATCTGTACTATCCCATAAGATACATAAAGATAATGCCACTCCAGTCATGGGGTCCAAGTTTCAATTTTTCCATATGGCACGTACGTCTCACGGGAATGGACGATCCCCTCGTGATAAATCCCTGCCTAAAATACGTCAATCAGTACTTTCAAAACGAGATAATAAGACTCTGTATGAAGCATTTTCGTCGATTAGAACAGCCCCAAGTGCTCGATACCCTCTCAAAAGTCTCTGACGTCAAACTAGAGGATCAGCGTTTATCAGTATTGTACGATATTCTGGTGAATCGTGGAGATCATCAGGAGGCTGAGGATTTCATAACGAATGCCATGAGTATTGGCTTGTTGGATGACTACATCAACAGTCAGCCATATCGAGCTATTTGGAGAAAGCTGTCCTGTAAAGAACCTAGACCTGGTATGCGTGGAGGTCATCAAATGGTCATTGACTCAACAGCTGAGACACTCTACCTATTCGGTGGATGGGACGGTACCCAGGATCTAGCTGACTTATGGCTCTACGAAATCAAAACATCAAAATGGACACTAATCTGCAGAGATACTGAAGCTCTTGGTGGTCCAAGTGCTCGTTCATGCCACAAAATGTGTCTAGATCCAGAAAAACGTCAGATTTTCACACTCGGTAGATACCTAGATACCCAATATCGTACACCAGATAATCTCAAAAGTGATTTTTACGTCTACGATATTGAATCCAACAAGTGGACACTAATTTCCGAGGATACTGGTGCTGTTGGTGGTCCAAGATTGATTTTCGATCATCAGATGTGTATGGATGTGAGTAACAGAATGATTTATGTCTTTGGGGGAAGGGTTCTGGTGCCTTCTGGTGTAGCTGAAGAAGGTGGACCCGTTACATCAGCTGAGCCAATCTTCTCGGGATTGTACTCGTACCATGTGGCAACTAGCACGTGGAATATTCTAGCCTGTGATATTGCAAGACCAAGTCCATTCAGTGTTCCTATAATACGTTCTCGTGTTGGACATTCTATGCTTTTTAATCCGATTGATAGAAAACTTTACATATCAGCTGGTCAAAGGAGCAAAGAATATTTGAATGATTTCTTCACTTATGAGGTTGATACTAATATGGTGGAGCACATAAGTGTCACGGATTTTGGTGGTCAAGAGTCGAATCATATACCAGCAGCTGGATATACCCAAAGAGCAACAATTGATCCCATTTTGGGAGAGATTTATGTACTATCTGGGCTCAGCAAGGATAAGGATAAGAGGGAGGAGAATGTGCAGAATTCGTTTTGGGTTTATAAGATTAAGAAGAATAATTGGACTTGTGTTTACAGGAATGAGAATGGGGGGGAGAAGTATTGGAGTAAAATGCAAGATTATGAGCCATGTCCACGTTTTGCTCATCAATTGGTTTATGATTGTAATAAAAAGGTACATTATTTATTTGGGGGTAATCCTGGAAGATCTTGTTTACCTAAATTGAGACTCGATGATTTTTGGGAATTAAAATTGTGCAGACCGAGTCATGAGCAAATTTTGCGACGGTGTAAGCTTATTATTAGGGAGTATAAATTTAGAGAACTTGCTGTTAATAGTAGTATCGAAGCACTTGAATATTTACAGAGAGATATTTCAGAGATTATTGATCATGATGATGATGAACAGACTAAAGAATTTCATTCATTGACGTCAGTTTTGTTCAGAGAACAAGAGAGATTTATTGATTTTAATGATAATGGAGATGTGGTGACGAGTGTTGATTCTATGGCTAGGGAACTTCATCAGAGACGTGCTGAATTGTATGACAAACTTATGGAATTTTTTCCAGAAACAATTACCCAACCACGTGCTAATCTCATTGATCTTTTACTCTTGTGACATCGGCAATGAGATTGACAAATTTCATGATTTTTTTATTTTATCAAAAAATTATCATAAGCCCAAATTCAACCCATTTTCGGGTATTTTGACCCTTATGCAAACATAATCAATAGGGTACTTGCATGGATTTTTATTAATTTTTTTATTTCATCATCACTACCCCGATTAACAATTTTTCATTCGAGAATGTTCCAAAATTGTTCAGTAATTAGTTATTAATTTTTAAAATTTCCATATTTCAATTGCTTGTGACGTCACAAGGTCTCTTGGAGGCTAAACCAATCACCAGATGTATACGCGCCAACCTAACTTAATCTGTGGGCGTGTCTCAGCCAATGAAGGACTACGACTCCTCACCCTCGAACACTCGGCTAATGGGAAGCTATCCAAGTGACCTTGAGACGTCATAACCTAAAAATTGGTCTCAGAAACTACTGATTTTTAATTAATTATCATAAATTATCTAAGACATATTTCCCAATATTTTTTGCTGTTTGAGCTCCGTGCAAGTTCCCTTAAATTAACATTTTTAACGCAAATAGAGAAGAGGGGAGAAAAAAACTCGAGGTTTTAATTCTTAACTAGTCCATGTAATGGCAGAGGATATCCTGTCTCAGAATGAAGAATTTTATCGTATTGTAATGGAGAAAATTTTCTAATTAAATCTATTTTTTTTTCTACTGAGTTATATAATAATGCAGCTCAAGTGTATGGCACAAGTCGCCCTGTAAATAATAATTAACAATGAGTTTAATAGACTCAGCTAGTTTTGAAATACTGATCTTGACGTATTATAGAATACAAGGGATAGAGTTTATAATTGAAAAAAAATCTTAAAAATAAATAATTCTCTGTGATATGTCGAGATAAATCAGACCTCGAAGTCATTGTTATAGTTAGCGAATTATTGAAAATAGAAAAGAAAACATGACGAAGTATTCTGACATACTTGAATGAGCTTTATGAAAAAGTCGGAAATTTTGTTAATATTAGTCTGAAAAAATCATTATAATTAATATTTTTTTTTTTAATTCTGTAATCGAGTCATTTTGGAAAAAAAAAACTTTGATGAATGAATGATAAAATAATTTATTGAGCTTCTTATAAAAATATTTTTGTGCTTCCAATTGATCTCCACATTTATGCAGCTATTTCCATAATAATTATTGTCAGTAAAAAATTGTATATATTGTTCATTATACGCTGTTGAATAATATCTATCGCTACAACTTGTATATGAAATTTTGTAATGAATATCTCTAATCAAATTTGAAGTGTTTAAACATTATTTCCCTAGACAATTTTTTAAAAATACTTTTTTTTCAATCATTTTGAATTTTCCATTTTTATTATTTTAAATAATAATAATAATAATAATAATAATAATTTTTTATTTTAAATATCTCTAATCAAATTTAGATTGTTCAAACTACATTTTCTTCAATTTTTACCATTTTCATTTTGAATTATTCATTTTTATTGGTTAGAAATTCATAAAAGAGGCGCCATTTTTACTGTCATATGGCGTCACAAAATCAATCAAATTCACATGTGCTTCTTCCAAAGTAATTTTTACTCCCGAAATAAGGAGGAATTAAATTGAGATTAATTAAAAAAATGTCGATCGTAGCACTTGATAAAACAACGATTAAACAAATAACAACGACTCAAGTGATAACATCTGTGTACAGTGCTGTTAAAGAATTGGTTGAAAATGCTATTGATGGTGGTGGAAATCATATTGATGTTTATTTGGTGGGTAAATAATTCCTTTTGATTAATTTCTCATCTCTTTTAATTAATTATAAAATTTCAGGAAGATAAAGGGTTAACATTTATTGAAATCAAGGACAATGGAAGAGGAATACCAAAAGTTGACTCTGTCTACATGGCTCAAGCCTCTCATACATCAAAAATATCGAGGTTGAGTGATTTAGGTAAATTTCCTCAATTTTTTTCAATTTTTTCTACTGAATTTTTATTAATTCTGGGGTTTACAGAGTCATTAAAGAGTTATGGATTCAGGGGAGAGGCTCTCAATGCTCTCTGCAAGGTTTCAGATGTCAAAATAATAACGAGAACTCATGAGGATGATCATGCACGATGTTATACACTCTCACATGATGGGAATATCGATCAGGCTGAGTTTTGCAATCGAGCTATTGGTAATAAATTAATTTAAGGAACATTGAAAGCTTGGAGCAGCTCGGAGTGAGGTTAGGTGAACAAATTTGTTTGAAGTCTCGAAAAGTGATGGAAAAATTGGCATAAACCCTCAGATTAATTTGATATGATAATTAAAGGGTTTATGCAGTGTTCTTGATGTCACTTTATGATCGTCAATGATTTTTTATAAAAATTGTTGGAGATAACCTAGCACTGGGCGGTCACGCAAGAGGGAGTGAGATACACAGGGGAATAGAAAGAGATAGTTGTCGTGCAATCATCTGTTGAAATTTATTGTGCAATATATCCACGTGAAAAGTTGGCGGAATCAATTAGGAATTGTCGACTGAATATCGCTTTTCCACGTGGTATGTTTTTTTTTAAGGGTCGAAGGTAAATTTTTTTTATGGGCAAATAACTTCATGTAAAAATCATTGAATTTTATCCCACTCCCATTTGACCGTGTATATTTTCAATTAATCATATTTTTTCCATCCACCGTGACAAATTTATCGAAAAATTTGATAAAATGGAAAGACAAGTGCTTTTCCAGGTGAATTTAACTCAGTAGGGGGTCGATAGTGGAGGCTGAAGCTTTCAATGTTTCTTAAGGCACATTGAAAGCTTCAGCCTCCACTATCGACTCCCTAATGAGTTAAATTCACCTGGAAAAGCACTTGTCTTTCCATTTTATCAAATTTTTCGATAAATTTGTCACGGTGGATGGAAAAAATATGATTAATTGAAAATATACACGGTCAAATGGGAGTGGGATAAAATTCAATGATACAGAAAGTTATTTGCCCACAAAAAAAATTTACCTTTGACTCTTAAAAAAAACCTACCACGGTGAAAAGCGGTATTCAGTCGACAATTCCTGATTGATTCCGCCAACTTTTCACGTGGATATATTGCACAATAAATTTTAACAGATGATTGCATGACAACTATCTCTTTCTAATCCTCTGTGCATCTCACTCCCTCTTGCGTGACCGCCTAGTACTAGGTTATGCCCAACAATTTTCATAAGAAATCATTGACGATCATAAAGTGACATCAAGAACACTGCATAAACCCTTTAATTATTATATAAAATTAATCTGAGGGTTTATGCCAATTGTTCCATCACTTTTCGAGACTTCAAACAAATTTGTTCACCTAACCTCACTCGTAGCTTTCAATGTACCTTAACTCTAATTTCTAAATTTCTAATTATGGAGCTCAGTTTCTCTCAAACTTCTCATTTACGCATTATTCATAATAAATGAATAGCCAAACAGTCAAAAATATTATGAAATATGTCCTAGATAATTTATGATAATTAATTAAGAATTAGTAGTTTCTGAGATCAATTTTTAGGTTGGGACGTCACGTGGTCCCTTGGGTAGCTTCCCATTGGCCGAGTGTCCGAGGGTGGGGAGTCGTAGTCTTTCATTGGCTGAGACACGCCCACAGATTAAGCTAGTTACTTGGATACGTCCTGTAGTTGTTTTAGCCTCCAAGAGACGTTGTGACGTCATAAAAACAATTGAAATATGGAAATTTCGAAAATTAATTACTAATTACTGAACATTTTTTTAAACATTTTCGAATGAAGAATTGTTAATTGAAATCATGATGTTGAATTAAAAAAATTAATTAATTAATTCATAAATCATGAATTTCCTCATTTAGGTACGACAGTTCAGGCACGATCCCTCTTCAAAAATTTCCCAGTGAGACGACAAATAATCAGCAACAAGAAAAAATCTAACGAAGATGTTAAATTAGTCGAAAATCTGCTTCAAGAATTTGGAATTTGTCGACCAGAATTACGAATTAATTATCGAGTGGATGATACGACTGTCTTCACTAAAATTCCTGCTGATTCTGGGGATGATAATCTTGGAAACGTCTTCGGGAGGAAATTTGCAGCCCAGTACAAAACCCTAAATTTCAATGATTCAGATCTTAAAATTGAATTGACTATTCCTAAAAAAGATTTGAGTGATTTTTTGAGCATCAATCAAATTTATTATCAACATGTTTTTGTTAATTGCAGACCTGTTGTACACAAAGAATTCGAAAAGGTGAGTTTACCTCATTTTAATTCTAATATTCCTCTTAAATTAATTGAAATATTCATTAAAAATCTTCATTCATTGGTTCCAGGCAATTTTAAAATTATTATCAACCCATTTTGGAGACAAAATATCCACCAGAAAAAAGCCACCATTCTTCCTAAACATCACAACATCACCATCTGCAGTTGACGTCAATCTAGAGCCGAATAAAACATCAGTTCTACTAGTAAATCAATACTCAATAATTGATATCGTGATCAATCTACTGTCTGATTACTACGAAATACCTCTAGATCCCCCAGAAGTACCTTCTGACCCTCCCCAGCCCTCAACTCCCTTAAACGACTCGATATCCCCTGAGACTGATGCTGAAGTCAAGCCTCCATCCCCTAAAAAACGTAAAACCTCAAAACAAAAATCAAATTTAAATACTGAAGATAAAGAAAACGTAATTTCTAATGGAGAATCAACCACAGAAATACCTCAGAGGGAAGAACCGATTAGTCAACTTCCAGAAGTGAATTTAGGTGAAGATTTCAGTACTCAAGAGATCAATGCCCTTCCAACAATAAATGACAAACAACTAGCGTCATTAACAGATTCCCTAAGATCGAGTGCCTCTCCTGGCGAAATAAGTCCACTGATAACGCAGTCTCAATGGAGCAAAGGTCACTTACCCTTTGATTTTTCTGGTGGTACTGATGTCTCGATATTAAACATGAATAATCGTACACCAGAGACAATTGATAAAGCGACATCTTCGACAAATCCAGAAGCCAATAAAAATGGTTTTATGATGTTCTCCAAAGAGATGAGACCCAAATTGATAAAAAGTAATCCTGAATTGAATCTCGTGCAGATTGCTAGATTATTAGGGGAAAGTTGGAAAGGATTGAGTTCTAATGAGCGTGAGTACTATCGGCAAATTGGAATGCATGATGAGTCTCTCTCGAGAACGAAATTATCACCTTCTGTTAAACCTAAAATACAAAAATCTAAGGATTCTGGGGCTAATAAGAAACGATTGCTCAATCTTTTGGAGCGCATGAAGGAAAAGGAATCGTGTAAAAAGTCGAATGGTCCTGGGAAGACGATTGTACCTTGGGAAATTAATATGCAGAGTCTAGTTGGATCTTTTCGTAACATTGGGAGCAAGGATAATGGGTTAGTTGTTGGACCAGTTGATGATAAATTGTGGATTGTCAGAACAAATATGGAATTGTGGTGTTTGGATGTGGAAAAATTGTTTGAGGGACTGAAGATGAAGGATTTTGAGTGTGAAAAGGTAATTTTGAGAGGCCTCGGGAGTAAAAAAAAAACTACTGAAATGCGGGGAAAACTTTGCTCCACGAATTCTCCGCCGAGAGAGCATGGAAAATTATGAAACATAATTTTAAAAATTCGTTCATTTTTTACTCACTGGATGTAACGAGATGAGGATTCCAGGAAGAGGATAAATAATTTTTTATAATGTTTAAACTTACGAGGTGGTTGATAGGTCCTCGTGCCGCCATTTTGCTTGAATACCCCTTCCCTTCACTTCAAGATGGCGGCCCGAGGACCTGTCAACCACCTCGTATGTTTAAACATAAAAAAAAATATTCATCCTCTTCCAGGCATCCCCATCTCGTTACATCCTGTGAGTAAAAAATGAACGAATTTTTCAAATTATGTTTCATAATTTTCCATGATCTCTTGGCGGAGAATTCGTGGAGCAAAGTTTTCCCCGCATTGCAGTAGTTTTTTTATCTTGATTTTTTGTCATTTCCATGACGATTTATTAATTTTATTCCATCAGATACCTGAAGTTATTCATCAATCTCTTCAACGCTGGCTGAAGGAGAAGGATTCAATGGATTTGATGCATCCAATATTCGAATTATCTGAATTGGAATACGAGAATAATTAATTATCTTAATTTTTAATCAACAATTCAAATAAACAGTTGATATTTATTATTAATCCACTGCGTTTTCATTCTCCAAAGTACAAAATATTTACCTACACGTGTACTTTCCTCCAACTCAAAACAAATTACTGAAGGAAGCACGTGCAGTTATCTGATTCAATAACACATCACTACAGATATATAGAAGCCCACAAATACCCACTGACCCGTGCCAACAATTTAAAATCCTCGCCATCAGTATCGCGCGACATTTATTTACAATTTAAGCTACATAGCATGTACCCCCCCCCCCCCCACACCAGCAGAGAGTTTAGGCTGTCTAGACTAGACGCACTATAAAGAGGCGAAATCAATTCTGCAGTATCTCAGTAAACCAATAACATTTGAAAACGTATATCCAATAAAAGACTTGACCTTGTTGTTCAAATCCAAATAAAAACAGTAAAATTACTCATTAAAAGTGATTAATAGTTCAATAAAGTGGTAAAAAAAAAAATATTAATTGGAGTGATCACCAAGAATGGTACTAAGTAAACATGTGAAAAATTATAGAAGAGGTATTTCACTGACTAGGTGAGTTTTAACAGCTGATTTTGACAGTATAATCGTATTGGTGCATACGTTATAAATACATCGGTGTTAAAAATCATATTTACTCTTTAATTAATAAATTCATCAATATTTAATGAATAAAAATTAAATATTCTACTGTACGTGTTTTAATTATTTTTTTGGGCATGAAACAATCAAATACTTATAATAGTTGAGGTTATGTAATACGAATATTTTTGTTGTTGCACAATTTAAATAATTATAACGTAATTTCTACGTAATAAATTGGCAATAAAATGCACCCTAATAGATGATAAATCATTTTTCCAGACGTTTGACTGAAAGTGCAACAAGTCGAAATGATCCTGATAATATTAAAACAATGGCTGATAAATTATCAAATACAGTGAATATTTTATCAAAAGGAAGAGACAAAATATCACTTAATAATCACTGGAAGATGCTGTCCAATATCCAAATGATTGTGAATAAATACTGGATAAATACAGTCAATAAAATGACTTATCCAACTGTCGAGAATATTCGATCATTTTCCATGGGAGATAATCCAAAAGACAAAAAGAATATCGATGAGAAGAAATCAGAGAAATTTGAGGATTTAAAAACTAATAAAATTACTGAAACTAGTGAAAATAAATCAGTTCAAGTCATCAAGACTGGAGATGATAGAGATAAGGATGATAATCAGACAATGACGACTGATCAAATGATTCAGAATACTAAGGAGCAGATAATGGGAATACCACAAGCAGTCAGTGAATTTTTTGATAAATTAAATCCAAAGAAAACAGCTCCATTGATGACAGTACCAAAATGGAAAATAAATATTAATAATAATGTGACAAAGGACAGTATTGTATCGAGGACAAAGCACGTGTTGAATAGTATAATAACAGCTGAATCTGCAGTCTCTCAGTTGAGAAGAATTGAGGATTTTTTGATGCATATTGAGCAGTATCCAGAGGCTAGACATTTTGCTATGAAAGAGGGAGTTGTCACGATTCTTTTGAGATTGAGGCAGAGCTCGAAGGATGAGAGGATTAGAGAGTCCATCAGGGAGGGATTGGCTGTGATGGGGTATGTGGATCCTGTGCCTCGTAGGGGAATCAGGATACTTTCGATTGATGGTGGTGGCATGAGGGGTCTATTGGTCATTGAGATGCTGAAAAAATTGGAGGAATTGACGGGACAGAGGGTTCATGAGATGTTTGATTACATGTGTGGAGTTAGTACTGGTGCTATTCTCTCTGCTGTTCTTGGTAATTGTATTTTTATTCTTGAGGGAAAAATTGAAAATTGAAAATTTTGATTTTTGTGGATTATTTGAAAAAAATTGTTTTGAATAATTCATTTGTCAACTCGCAGCTACGATTAGGGAGTCCAGTGATATCGGTATAGAATAATATATCATTCTGAATAGTAGATTTATTTTTTAAGAGAAGAAATTATTTTTTATATGCTTATATTCACGTGTTCAAGGTGGCCACAAGAGGAAAACATTGGAGGAGATATCGGAGTTGTATAAAACACTGAGCGCCAAAGTATTCACTCAGAGTGCATTCAGGGGTACTAGTAGTTTAATGTGGAGTCATGCATACTACGATACTGCTTTGTGGGAACAAATACTCCAGGAACATCTGGGGGACAAGGATTTGATAAAAACTCAACGTGATCCCAATGCACCTAAGGTACATTTAAATTAAATAGGAAACTTGCATGGAGCTCAGTTATTTCTCTCAAACTTCAGAAATGAATAGCCAAACAGCAAAAAATATTGTGAAATATCTCCTAGATAATTTATAATAATTAATTAAAAATCAGTAGTAGTAAAAATCTGAGATCAATTTTTAGATTATGACGTCACAAGGTCCCTTGGGTAGCTTCCCATTGGCCGAGTGTCCGAGGGTGGGGAGTCGTAGTCCTTCATTGGCTGAGACACGCCCACAGATTAGGTTAGGTTTACTTGGATATGTCCTGTGATTGGTTTAGCGTCCAAGAGACCTTGTCACATCACAAGCGATTGAAATATTGAAATTTTGAAAATTAATTACTAATTACTGAACAATTATTGAAACATTTTCGAATGAAAAATTGTCAATTGGGGTCGTGATGTTGAAATCAAAAAATTAATAAAAATTCATGCAAGTTCTCTATTAAATGCATAAATTAATGAAATATCGATAAAAATTATTAATCAAAATTATTAACTCTTTCATTCCAGTTTTCAGCTATAGCATCAGTATTCGACAATGTTCAAATAATGGCATATATATTCAGAAACTACACTCTACCACGACGAGTAGAATCCCAGTACATGGGTTCACACAGACACAAAATATGGGAGGCAGTACGAGCATCAGCTGCAGCACCAACTTACTTCGAAGAGTTCAAGCATGGAAAGTATATCCTATCAGATGGTGGAATTATGGTTAATAATCCATGTGCTGTAGCCATTCACGAGGCTAAATTATTGTGGCCAACTACACCAATACAATGTGTTGTTTCATTTGGAACTGGTAGAACACCACCATCAATCAGTGATGGGGATGAGAGCAAGGGTACAAATGCCTCTAGTTGGAAGGATAAATTTGATAAAATTTTGGCTAGTGCTACTGACACCGAAGGTATTTAATCATTTTTTAAATTTAAATCTAATTCAGTAGTGAATTGGTAAAACGGTTCAAGTCGATTTCATCCTAGGATCAGTTTTTCATGAATATCTTGGAATCTATGAGAGATAGAGACATTTCTATAAAGACCTTTTTTTGTAGCTTTATTTATACATTTATTAATAACTTTTATTCTACAAAAAAGGTCTCCATGAAAAATTCTCCATCTCCCTTAGATTCTGAGATATTTATCGAAAATTGACGTCAGGATAAAATCAAATTAAACCGTTTTACCAATTCACTACTGAATCGACTTTTTAAATAATTTTTTCATAAAAATTTGATAATTTCAATTGTCTCGGATACTTCAGGTGTGCACACAATGCTGAATGATCTCCTTCCAGACCACGTATACTACAGATTCAATCCTTATCTCACCGAAATGCTTTCAATGCAAGAAACAAGACCAGAAAAATTGGCCCAACTTGAGCAAGATGCACGTATGTACATAAGGAAAAATGAAGATAAATTTCATCATGCTGCAATAGCCCTAAATCTCAAAAAACCCATACCACAGAAAATCGTTGACTGGATCAAACTACGAAAGCAGTTACTTGGTTTTGATTGAGATAAATTGACTGCATTTTTTCAACGCTATACGATATTGCCCCACGACTGTGATATAAAATAGATAATTGTGTGATTTTTAATGCATAATTAAGTTTCTATGAGTTATTAATTATTATAAATTCTTGTCAATGATTTAATTCATCAGTTTAAGATTTATATTAAGAATCTGTGTTGAATGTATATAAAAAAATAAACGAAATTATTTATAAACTCACTTTCATTGAACCCCCCACCCTATTGCCGCCTTTATTTGAACGAATCCGATAGCTTCAATAAATCTTCACAAGAGGCGCTTGAATCTCTTTTCACTTCCGCTCTCGTCGTGTGGTATGTGTACTCATCAAATTTTCAATTATAAACAACAAATGAATCCAATTAATCCCAGATAATCGTTTAATATCTTCAATATTCACGTTTGTAAAAGGCATTGATAAATTAGAAGCAATCGTCACATCCAATTATTTATCGCATAATTTGTTTTTTTTCTGATGTCAAATTCCAACATTACCTAACCTCAATAACCACCACAGTGTTCAACGTAAATAAATCATAAATGTTTATCGTTTTTGTTACAGAAAGACGTTAAGCAAAATCAGACAAAATGGCAAAATCCAAGAATCACACAAATCACAATCAGAGTGAGTACAATAAATTGAATAATAAATTAAATAATTTTTTTTCGTCTAGAACGAATATAAATCATTGTTTATCGTGTGTTTTCTAGGCAGAAAAGCTCACAGAAATGGTATAAAAAAGCCTACCAAGTACAGGCATGAGCCTACTATTGGTGTAAGTAACCTAAACATTTTTTAATTAATTCTTTCTCATAAATTGAACACTTGACTTCGAGAATCCCAATGTCTCCTTTCCTCTCCATCCCAGAGACATTTCAACTGATTTTATTATATTTTATAGTATTAATTAACATTATTTTCAGAGGACGTGAAGTAATAATTAACAAAAGAGTGAGAAATTTGAGGTGATACTTAACAAAAATGTAAAATTAATAAAAAGAGATCCTTCGTAGACTTCACCATTATATATATTTGTTATGATTAACGTGTATTTTATATATTGTATCATGATTATGTACTTATTTGATCCCTTAATTGGCCTTGTGCTGTGGAGTCTCACTGAACAATAAATAAATAAATAAATATTCGTTTTTCAGATGGATCTGAAATTCCTGCGTAATCAGAGATTCGCCAAGAAGCACAATTTGAAGCCAAAGGCACAATTGAAGAGGGCAGCAGAACGTAAGGCCCTTCGTGAATCGAAGGGACCGAAATAGATGTAAAATTGCCAAAATTCTTACAATAAAATCACAAAAAATTGAAAAAAAATTCCCTTTTTATTTTAAACAAAATAAACCTACATAACCGGTTGTCTTGGAGGTTAGTGAGATCGACTCTCCTATTGACAGTTGACCGATTGGATTTCAACATGGTTGACGTGTTAACGAGTGCTTCAGAAGTTGAGGAAATTCATTCTTCTCCTGAATGGATTTTGTTGTTCAGTGGTAAAAGAAAATCGGGGAAGGATTACGTCACTGATAAATTGTTCGACGGGTGAGAGAATTGAGGGTCTTGTGGGTTTTTTAGGATTTATTTTGGCGAGTTTAATTGCAGATTGGGAGAGGATGACAGTGTCATCGTCAAGATCTCAGGTCCGATCAAGAGTCATTGGGCTAAAGCTCTAAATCTCGATCTCAATGAATTGATGAGTGATGGTGAATATAAGGAGAAATACAGGCTTGAGATGATCAAGTGGGGGGAAGATATGAGGAGGAAGGATCATGGGTATTTTTGTCGCGCTGCTATTGATATGTATAACGGTTAATGGATAATGTTTTTATTTGAATTGAGTGGAAAATGTAATTTTTAGAATTTTTTTTTTTATAATTGTTTTATTATCTTGGGAATGAGTGATTTTAGGAGCAAATGTCAAGAGACCTTATTTGTAGAGAATTGAATTTCCAACAAAGAATGTCCCTTAACATTTTCTAATAAAATCAGTAGTTTCTGAGATGATTGTATTTTTAATTGCTACATTTTACCGCTTGATTATTAAATTTTTTTGAAAGTCTCTGCAACGTATTTTTGTTTAAATTTTAGCTGAAAATAAGAGAATTTGGATAGTCAGCGATATCAGGAGAAAGACTGATATGGAATGGTTCATAAGGAATTTTCCGAGTAAATGTAAAAGCATTCGGATAAATTGTAGTGATGAAATAAGATCGCAACGTGGATTTGTTTTTACTGAAGGTAAATCAAGCAAAAAACAAAACATATATCAATCAATTGGGATTAATTTTTATTCAATGAATAATTCAATTTTTAAGGAATCGACGATTGCGAAACCGAGTGCGATTTGGATGACGTCGACAACTGGGATTTAACGATTAATAATGAAGGTGAAAACTTGGAAGACATAATAAAGAAAATTCTCCATCTCATTGAATGACAATGAGTCTCATTACCTCAAAAATTTATTATTCTGAATGATTCCATAAATGATGTAAAACAATAAAATGAGAATATTTTTTTATTTCAACATCATGACCCCAATTAACAATTTTTCATTCGAAAATGGTTCAAAAATTGTTTAGTAATTAGTAGTTAATCTTAAAAATTTCCATATTTCAAATGCTCTGAAATCACTTGTGACGTCACAAGGTCTCTTCGAGGCTAAACCAATCACAGGACGTATCAAAGTCAACCTAACGCAATCTGTGGGCGTGTCCCCACCCAATGAAGGACTACGACTCCCAACCCTCGGACACTCGGCCAATGGGAAGCCACTCAAGGGAACTTGTGACGTCATCACTTGAAAATTGATCTCAGTAACTACTGATTTTTAAGTCCTTTATCATAAAGTTGATTGACAATGAATGATTGTATTGATTGTCAAGCTTTTATTCGCCTCCCGATTGGTCGATGAATCGATCAATGATTTCCATGACGAGGATGTTATTTTCTTATTTGAATCAAACTACGCGCAGTTCACGTGTAGTTGGAGCCTTTTGTTTTGAACAAATCATCGGAAAACATGTTCCAGGCGTGCCAGACTCTGGGTTTCAGACGTCCTAGGAATCAAATCGTCGTTTCTAGGAATGAAATCGATTACAAAAGACTAGAAGTCGCTATCTCCTCTGGTTTTCGAGAAAATTTGAATTTTTGACATTTTCAAAACTTTGACTCCTCTTCTCGGCCTATCAATCAACGATAAACGGGTTTTGGCCTCTCACACTCTGGGTTCCGCACCCCCCAAGCTCAAATCATCTCAGAAATCGATTGGAAAAGACTAGAAGTCGCTATCTCCTTTGGTTTTCGAGAAAATTTGATTTTTTGGAATTTTCAAAACTTTGACTTCTCTTCTTGGCTGATCAAACATCCAAAAACGGATGTCTGGCATTGACTATAAGGAAAGTCTATAAGGTCGCGCGCGACAGCGCACATGGTGTCCTAGTAATTATCATAAATTATCTAGAACATATTTCACAATATTTTTTGCTGTTTGGCTATAGACCCAAAAAAATTTTTAATTTGAGCTTTTCGATCTCAATTTGAGATTTTTAGAAAGCTTGACTTGAGCTTTTCAAAAATCCTATTTAAAGACATTGAAAGCTCAATTTGAGCTTTTCCGTGCTAAATTTGAGATTTTGAAAAATCTCACATTTAAGCTTGTCGGTATCTTCAAATTGGACCTTCAATTGCTAAATTAAGATACAAAAATCTCAAATTAAACTTTTCGAAATGCTTAAATTAAACTTTTCATTAAGCTTGAATTGAGCTTTATGAAAATCTCAGTTTGACATTTTTGGAAAGCTCAATTTAAGTTTTATAAAAAATCTCAAATTGAGACTTTTGAAACTTTCAATTAAAACTTTATGAAAATCGTAAATTGAGCTTTTAAAACGCTCAAATTGAGCTTTTTCGAAGGTCTCAATTTAAGAATATGTAAATCTCAACTCAACTTTTTTTTTTGGGTGTATTCATTTATTATAAACAATGGGTAAATGAAAAATTTAAGAGAAACTGAGCTCCATGCCAATTCCCCATTGAATTTGGCGCTTCATCCCTCCTACGTCGCATCAAATTTGCGCATAACACGACGCGCAGACAGCGTCGTATGCGCACGAAACTAACAAACCTCGATGGAAACCACAATGTATCGCTGAGAGAACGTTTCGCGGCTAATCCGCGATAAAAACGACAAGTAAACGGGACATATCAGTGACGTGAGTTGTGCAAAACCCTTACAAATCACATCAACACCCCAAACATCATCTCTAAAACCGTGAAAACACCAAATAACACGAGGTATATAACGTAAAAATTTCATTAGTGCATTATTCCCACTTGGGGCCACCTCACCTACTTCCTCCCCGACTCCCAAACAAGATGGCTGCCCTAGTCTTTCTCCAATTGTGTTTATTATTATTTTCATTTACATAAGCGCGGGATTTACCATTTGTATCCAATTAAAATCGAATAATTGATTATCTTAATGTCAAACTGAATAAAAAAATCTCCAAAAAAATACATGAAATATCGTTTATTGATGATTTACTGGAAAAATTATATATATATATATATATATTTTTTCTCCAGATAAAATACACAATGTCGAGTTCGTACATCGTGGAACCTCGTGAATGTGCTACTAAAAAGGATGACACCCTGATTATTGTTGTCAACGATGATGGTACGATATCAGTTGATCAAGAGACACTTCAGAATTTGATAAGTAAGTCAATGACACGATGATTTAATATTAATTTGATGATAATTTGATCATAATGCCTACAGTGAATCAATCGAATGCAAATGTGAGCGTGGTTAGAGTTGGACATGCAGAGGCTGATGGACAAAATGGTGATTTAACATTTACGGTTGATCCACCTGCATTTGTAGCACCTGATACTAATATCAATCAAACAACAACACCAGATATTGTTGATCCATTCATGGAGATGGATCCTGAACAGTTGGAGAGGTTAGAGACTGCACTGCAAAGTGAACAGGCTAAGCAGATACTTGGGGAGAATGTGACAGCAATGTTGGGTATGTTTAGCTAATTAATATCCTTTAAACTGTACCCCCGGTCTGCGGGACCGCTATCAAAACTTTGATAGTGTATAACTATTTATAAATTAAAGAAAAAAAATTTCAAACCCGTAGTATCTTCATATTCCATCGGTTTCAATATGATAATTGTTCATTTATCTCAAAAATCATTTCTTTTAGGGGAAAATGTCAAGAGACCTTTTTTGTAGAGGAGAAAATTTCCGAGAAAAAATGTCTCTTGACATTTTACTCTCAAGTCCTTCATTATGGAGATATCGAACAAAATATTGGTTTTTCACTATCTTTAATAGTAAATCAGTAAATAGGAGGGATTACCTGAGTTAATGAGGCAATAGACAATGCTGGACATTACCCCAGAGCCTGCGACGCCGACACAATATGATAGATATTCTCTGGACTAGTATCCAAGCCATGACCACAGCTTTTAATGAGATAATTACAGATATCCTAGAATTAATCAGTCTCACATTAAAAACCAATCAATTAAAAAAATTGATATAAAATATTACGAACTACATTGTCAGTAAGGCTAATCATAGAATCATCGAGATCAATTGATATGCAATTATCATCATTTTTATACAATTTAACTAAATAATCAATAAAACCGTACCCCCAGTCTCTGTGACCGCTATCAAAACTTTCATAGTGTATAACTATTTATAAATTAAAGAAAAAAATTTCAAACTCTCAGTAACTGCATATTTCATCGGTTTCAATCGATTCAAGGTATTTTTGATTTTTTATCCGTCGATAAATCGATCAAAATACCCGAAAGTGGGAAAGTTGTGGTCTCTCAGACCGGCTTTTGCAGTTAGTATAAGTCTATTCAATGCATGATAACTTGATAACTTATGGAAATTTTTTTTGAACACTCATATTTATTATTGATATCATTGTTAACTCATTTTCCAATGATTTAACAACAATTAGGCCCACCAATTTGTGTCTCGATGAGCATTTTATTGAGGGCTCAACCCGTTCAGCAAAAAAATTCAATTCAGGGTAAAATAATTATTTGGGAAATGAAAAATTGCAATTAATCAACAAAAACTACATAAAATTATATTAAATATTCCTCTTGATATCGCGAACATTGAAAATAAGGCATTTGTTAAGGAAAACGTCAGGAAATAGAGTCACAAATGGGGTACAGTGAAAATGCGTTTTCGGAGAGGTACGGTTTAAAGGTTTAAATTAATTTTAAATACGAAATATTCTAATTAAATTACTGTATTTGATCCAGACATGCTAACAGTGGAGGAGCAGCAGAATTCAATACGCTACAGTATTGAGTTGGACCACTGTTACACCTCAAGGACATCTCCAGCAGATCCACCGCCCCTGGACCCCCTCCCAGTGTCTCATTCCCCAGACGTCGAGAAGCTAGACCCTCCAACGACCCTCACCTCTCCGCCGACCCATCCAGCACCCCCTCCTGAGGAAACTACCGCCACAATTCCAATGAAAACACCCTTAAAAAAGCCAGTCGGTCGTCCCCGAAAGACTCCCCTGGGCCCTCAATCGACCCCAAGTATCCCAGACTCCCAGAAATCCTTAAAACATCAGGAGGAAGACTCTGACAGTCAGCCAACAACCTCAGACTCCTCAGAATCTGACCCTTCAGACGATGACCTTGACTTTGGTCCACGTGGACCCAGAAGAGGTGGAGTACGTGCTCGAGGTGGCCGCAAAGGTTTGACAACACGAGGCGGTACTATGACTGGAAGAAGACCAGGTCGTCCAAGTAAAATTGACATTGAGCAAGTCAGAAGATTGAATATGGAGATGGCAGCAGCTGTTGATGAGATGAAACCATCAAAATCAGAAATGCCTGATAATTCTGTGCGTTCCAAGAAGCAAATAAGAACGATGGGGGGTAAGAAGAAAGAAGAGACTTCTCCAGTTGTTCAGACAGTTCCAATCGAGCCACCGACGTTCCCTGAGAAGCCGCTCCAAACGACTAATCAAGTGAAAGCAAATCTAATCAATGCAAATATGATAAAAGGTGACATGATTCTAACAAAACCTGGACAATCAAGAAATAATCAGAAGGTTTACTTTGTACAGAAGAAAATTGTAATGAAGGCGAGTGAAATAAGGAATCTAGGGGTTAAAAAATCAGCTGTTGTCATTACAAAAGCTCCTATCAAAATGGTTGATAAATTGCAGACGAAATTGGGTACCTCTGAGGATGGAAAATTGATTAATGTTGTTAATAAACCTATTCCAGTGACTCAGGCACCTGTAATTCCTTCAACTGCACCTGTTATCGATGAACAACCTCCAGAAATTACTCCAGTGATATCTGAAGTCATCCAGACACCTCCAAAGCCTCCAACAGTGTCACCAGTCAAAGTGAAACCAGTGATTGAAGTGAAAAAAGATAAAAGAGAGAAATTTGAAAAGTCTGAGATGAAAGATAAATCCCTGGAAATTCCAAAAACAGTGGAACTCAAGACTCCAGATAAGAATTTAGAGTGTAAGAAACATGTTAAGAAGGAGATGAAGAAATCACCAGCTGTTTTTGTTGAAGCACTGGGTCCAGCTCTGTTTTCAACACCTGATATCATAAGGAGAGTGGGGTCTGTGGGGGAGGCTAAAGCTCCAGAACATGAGACAGTTAATACAAGTACAGAGGCTACGGATACGAGTCTTGAGGCTCATATGACACCGTTGAGAGTTAACATTAAACCTCAGGATCAACCACTTGCTGATCAATCTGCTGATGTCAGTGGAGAAGGATTAATGGAGACTGATAATGCTGATGACAAGGGAGATGAAAAACAATCAATTAATGATGACTTAAATGCTGTTCTGGACCCTGGTGGTATAGAAGGAAACGAGCACCTCCTAGCAACCCTAGAGATGGAAGCAACAAAGCACGAAGAGGAGCTCCTAGCAGAGGCTCTCCTTCTCCAAGAGCAACTGGACGTTGATTTATCAGATCCTGCAGTTCTCGACGCTTCAGCAGTATCAGCAACCCTTCCCTCCCCCCTCCTATCACCCTCAGACTTTGATCCAGTACTGCTGACAGCTCCAGTGAGTCCCCAGAAACCCCCAGAGCCACCAGCCCCCCTTCCAACCCCTCCACCAGCTCTCACAAGCGATCCAAAGAGGAAAGAATCAAAAGAACCAATTCAAATAGTCCGAGGTGGACGTGTCATAACTCTACCACCAATTGAAGCTCCAGCAACTCGAAGTAAACGTCTACAATCGAAAAATGAATCCCACGAGATCAACAATAAAGAAGAAAAATCACCAAAACCATCAACTCTTAAGAAAATGGAAGAAATGGACTCTGAAATGGAAGATGAGGATGAAGATGATAATTCTGATTCTGAAGACGATCCAAATCGTCTCTGGTGCATCTGCAAACGTCCCCATAATAATCGTTTCATGATATGCTGCGATGTCTGTGAGGACTGGTTTCATGGAAAATGTGTACACGTGAGTAAAGCCATGGGACAGCAGATGGAGGAGCAGGGAATTGAGTGGGTGTGTCCAAATTGTTCTAAAAAGAAGTCTGATGATGTCCCAAGTACTCCAAAAACCCAGAGGACCAAGAGTAATAAAATAGAGAGTGATAAATCAGTGATTTTAAAGCAAAATAATCCACCAGAAATGATTGAAAAATCAGAACAAAAACATGAAGTTGTTAAAACTGGTGGAATCACTCATTGCGTTGTATGCAAGAAAGAAGCTAGATCATCGAGTATCTATTGTTCAGATGTTTGTATTCTAGCACATGCACAAGAGAGTTCAAAAGAAAAACCAAATCAAGTCACTCCTAAAGTCTCAAAAGATGGACAGAAAGTTGATCCACGAGTTATCGTATTTGACCGTAAAACGTGTAAGATATTGAGTGGCAATGATGCACCAACAAGATCAAATCTCCAAAATTGGTTGAAGGAGCATCCAACCTTCGAGCCTGTACGTTCAAATTCACTCAATACGATTAATTTAGCTGGCAAGACAGTGACAGCAGTATCATCACCAGGAAATAAATCACAGAAGGTAGTTCCAAGTCCTCAGGTCAAAATGGTATACGCCAAGGTCGCTGGATCCAAGCAGACAGTATTGGCTCCAAGTCACAAGAAAATAACGATAGTATCACCTCACACAGGTGCTAATAAACCCCAGGTTAAACAATTCTTAACAACATCTAGTAAAAGTCCACAGATATTGAAGCAAACAACGATAAAAACAGTTCCACAGTCGAATAAATCACAAGGAGTGACGAAATCAAAGAAAAATGAACAAAAATCAAATACATCAACACTAAAAGTTGTCCATAAGTCAGGATCAAGGAGATCTGAACTCGAGCCGATAAGACTTAATGTTAGGAAATCAGTGACTGATGTTTTATCAACGAGAATCAAAGAAACTGATGATATTAAATTGACTGACGATGAGATAAAAGATGTTGCGTTGAATATAGAACTTGAGATGTATAAATATTTCAAAGATACTGGTGCCAAGTACAAAGCCAAGTACAGAAGTCTGGTTTTTAATATCAAAGACACTAAGAATTTAACTCTATTTCGTAAAATAGCTGACAGATCATTGACTCCAGATGCTGTTGTCAGGCTGAGTCCTGAGGAGATGGCGAGTCAAGAGTTGGCCGAGTGGCGGGAGAAGGAGACAAAGCATCAGTTGGAGATGATTAAGAAAAATGAGTTGGATCTGATGGCGCAGGCTAAATCAATTGTCGTCAAGACTCACAAAGGTGAGCAAATTATTGAGAATGATGGTGGTCTTGATGCTGTTGATCCCAAGACACCTGTACAGGATATTGTGACAGCCCTAAACAGCGCTGACAACACATCATCAGATATTCCTGAAGAGAAAGAGGAGACAACGTCATCGTCAATGGAAGAATCGAGATTAAAAGCTTCGAAACATGAGGATAAGAAGAAGAAGGAGAGAGATGGTCACAGGTCTAGGGAGCACAAAGATTCGAAACGTGAGAGGAGCTCCAGCAGAAGCAGAAGACATCGGTCGAGGGATCGTAGTAGAGATCGTAGGAAAAATAAGGATGGGAAGAGAGAACACAGTCATCGTGATAAAGATAAAGATCGTGACAAGTCTAAACTCAAGGAAAAGGATAAAGATCGTTCACGAAGAAGCAGCAAGAGCAGCAGTCGTAAGAGCAGTCACAAAGATAAAAAACGTAATGACAGTGATGATGATAAGAAAAAGGATAAAGATGATAAGAAGAAAGAAATCTCAATTCAACCAGAAAAACCTATTGAAGATCGTTTGTGGAGGCACGTGGAAGAGGAGACTACAACAAATACACTTGATGGTAATGATTCTGATGTATCAGACAGAGAGCCGAGTTCAACGGTCAATATCAAGACACCAGACATCAATGAAGAACTGGAGAAGGATAAAGAAATTGTGATTAGCATTGAACCACCGCCACCAGCAGCACCACTTACCAACGCTCACAAAGATGTCGCTAAGAGTCAACAGAACGTTTGGAGGGGATTCGTCAATATGGTTGATGTAGCTAAATTCTTCATAACAGCTCAAGAGATAAGTGGACATGCTAAAGACTTGATGGATGATTTGCCTGATACGATTGATGTTGTTGGAAGGATTAGTCCAGAGACAGTTTGGGATTACATGTCTAAAATGAAGAAAAATGGCTCTAAAGAGATTCTAGTTATTCGATTGACAGCAGCTAATGATGAAGAAAAAATTCCTTACATCACTTTGTACAGTTATTTGAATAGTAGGAGTAGACTTGGAGTGATTGGTTCAGTATCAAATCACATAAAAGATTTCTACATAATGCCCTTCTCAAGTCACAGCAGAATTCCCCAAATCCTCGTACCTCTGATAGGTCCAGGATTCGAGGAGAATAGACCGCATTTACTTCTTGGTATCATCATAAGACACAAACGTAAGAGACCAGCAGCTTCAATATTATCAATTCCATCAAAAATGATTAAGAAAGATTCTGAGAGGAGCTATACACCCCCTCCAACTCATTCCAAGGAGAAGCTATCATCAACTTTAGAGAAATCTCATGAATCTGTTAATAAATCAATGACTCAGACGTTGAATTCATTGAATAAAGCAGCAATATCAAAAATTGTTCCTGAATTATCATCAAAATTCGATCTAACGTCATCAGACAAACCATCAGACGATGATGATGAACCGTACAGTCCTGGGGGTATTGATGATGACAATGATGACAGTTTATTCAAGAATTTATCAACAACAAGTAGCTTACTACCATCACCAATAAATACAGCCAAAAATTCCACTGAAATACAGAGAAAAGTTGAGGAATTGAATAGACAGATTGAAGAGCAAAAGCAGCAGATTCAGAGTATATCTTCTTCATTTTTGGGTGAAACAGTTACAACCCTACCAGGACTTGGATTGGATCCCCCAGGGGTTAATCAGGCTGGTGATGATGAGGCATACAGTCCAACTGATGCTAGATCTTTCACACCGCCACCCCAGGGTATTCCAAAATATGCTCAACCGATTTTGGACAAAGTCCAGGACATAACGATACCAGCTAATCTCCAAGAGATTCTGGCTAATGTCAAGAGACAAGAGAGCACCAAAGTCGATCCCTATTTACCATCAAAACCTGGTGCATCATTCCTCACGTCTGTCAATGCATCAATAAAGCCTGAGAAGAGTTATATCCCGACTGTTAAGGAGAATAAAAGTACATTGAGATCTCTGAGTGATCTTGACTTGATAAAAAAAGCTGAAGAGGAGCTGAAAGCTGTTGGAGCTCAATCTGATCAAAATATCATCCCTCCTGACCCCATTGATACCAATTTTCCTCTGAATGATCTTCTTGATATGTCTTATCAGCCCAGCCTCGTTGGATCTTCATCAAAAGGAAGAGTATCTGATCAACCGAAACCCCCAGGACTCGAGGACGAGGAACTTCCTATATTTCCATCAACACCACCCCCCACCATCGAAGTATCAAGGAACAATCAAAGCCCAAAATATATACCCAAAAGTGGTGTTGTTATGAGTGTTAAACGTAAATTGGATGATGGGAGTGCAATTTCACCCACTAAAACACCAAGGACAAAGTCTAGATGGGGTCAGGGACCCTCGGACTGAATATTATTCATTAATTAGTGATTTATCCTTTTTTTTTCTTTTTTTTCTATCATTTAAACTTTATAAGACCATATTTGTTGATTTTTTCCCCTCAATGTAAATACCAAAGTGACAGGCAACACAATTGGATATGATATGGGTGAGGGAGGGGAGGGATTGAGCTTTTTGTCGAATGTACATAGCCTCATGGAAAAAAAAAACATTTGTAAAATAATAAAACTGGCTGTGTATATACTGGGAACGTATATTTATGATTGAGCTCGTATTTACGTTCGGCTATTCGTCTTTTGATAATTTTCGTTTTTTTTTTTTTAAGAGAAAAATGTAAATTTTTTTTTAAATAAAAAAAGAGAAATTTTTCATGTTAAATTGACGAATTTTTATGCAAAATATAATTTTCAAGTAATTTAGTACTTCCATGATGAATAAATGAGAGAAATCGTGAGTGAAATGAGAATGAGATGTAAAATATGATCTTCCCTTGAATTATCTTCCACGAGAAGGGAATAATAAATTCTACTGTCTCTATGTGATGCCTGTTAACTGGGGAAAATATGGAATAATTACGTTCCACTGATTTATAATTATTTTGCACAAAAATTCACATTTCAGAGTAGTGAAATGACTCGTAGTTGATATCTCTGAATTGAATGGAGATAGGAAAATTTTCATAAGGACCTTTTTTGTAGAGCCAATCGCGATTTACAAAAATGATCTTTTCGAAAATTTCGCTATCTCTATCAGATTCCAAGAAATCCTCTAAAAAGTGAAATCCACTTGTTCCAATGGCTAAATTTCTCCTTTTTGTAATGAAATAAATAAGTTCAATAGTTTAAAAAAAAATAATAATGTGAAAATGTTCTTTATGTACAAATTAAGCACAGAAATAAGGAATAAGTGTAATCGAGTGAACTGACACGATTTAAATAATAATAAAATAAGATCAAAACAATTGTTATTTCTCTATTCAAATATCCCGCCTAACGCTTGATTTACAAATGACGACATGGACGGCATGAATTACCGGAAATCAGTCATCAGCCATTTTTGGTGGAATTTCATAAACGGCAGCATCTGGACAGCAGATGCCAGCTAACTTCCTCTACATTAAATCGTTCCATTTTCCAAGACACGCGACACGCGCAATGGAGAAAGAGCCATTTTGTCTGGAGAGCCGACGTGGCCGGCTAACAGTTTATTTAATTCTTCACGATGTACAAATGTGAGTAAAATTGATTAAATAATTGAAAATAATTTTTTTTATTATAATTTTAAGTAATTAATTACTATAAATTCGTGATAATATCGTGTCCTCTTGAGTTGATTATGAAAATAGCGTCGAGGTAGACCCACGCGTTCAATAAACTATTGAAGAAAATTTTTAATTGAATTTTTATATTTTTAGTCCAACGGACAATTGTCGCATTGGTGCTCTTGGGGAGCAGTCTAGCTGCTCCAGAAATTCCGACTTCAACGAATTCATATTTGAGTGAATCAGATAAAACGAGGTTGAGACAAGTTGTTGAGCCAGGACTCAAATTGAAGGATATGGGGTCAGTTTATCATGCTGTGATTGGGTATAAGCTACTGGGTGAAGCCATTCCGAAGCCTTTAGTAAGTTTAATTTAACCTTCAAACCGTACCCCTTCGAAACCACACGTTCACTGTACCCCATTTGTGGCTCTATTTTAGGAATATTTAATATAATTTCATGTAGTTGTTGTTAATTAATTGCAATTTCTCATTCCCCAAATAATTATTTTACCCTGAATTGAATTCTTTCGCTGGACGGGTTGAGCCCTCAATAAAATGCTCATCGAGACACCAATTGATGGGCCTAATTGTTATTAAATCATTGGAAAATGAGTTAATAATGATATTGATAATAAATATAAGTGTACAAAAAAAATTTCCCTAAGTTATCATGCATTGAATAGACTTATACTAACTGCACAGGCCGGTCTGAGAGACCACAACTTTCCTACTTCGTGTATTTTTATCGATTTATCGACGGGTAAAAAATTAAAAATACCTAGAATCGATTGAAACCGATGAAATATCAAGATACTAGGAGTTTGAAATTTTTTTTCTTGAATTTATAAATAGTTATACACGATGAAAGTTTTGATAGCGGTCCCAGAGACCGGAGGTACGGTTTTATTGATTATTTAGTTAAATTGTATAAAAATGATGATAATTGCATATCAATTGATCACGATGATTCTATGATTAGTCTTACTGACGATGTAATTCCTAATATCTTGTAGAAATTATTTTAATTAATTGGTTTTTAATGTGTGAATGATTAATTCTAGGATATCTGTAATTATCTCATCAAGAGCTGTGGTAATGGTTTGGATACTAGTCCAGAGAATATCTATCATATTGTGTCGGCGTGGCAGGCTCTGGGATCATGTTCAGCATTGCCCGTTGCCTCATTAACTCAGGTAATCCCTCTTATCTACTGATTTACTATTGAAGATAGTGAAAAACTAATATTTTGTTCGATATCTCCATAATGAGGGACTGGAGGGAATAATGTCAAGAGACATTTTTTCTCGGAAATTTTCTCCTCTACAAAAAAGGCCTCTTGACATTTTTTCCTAAAATCACTGATTTTTGAGATAACTGAACAATTATCAAAAATGTTGAATTCAAATTTAACTCATTGGTTAATAATTATGATTTTCAGGCATTGACTAGTGTTATAGAGAAAGAGACATCAACCATACCAGATCTCTATTACGCAATTTCTGCTTATGTGGGTCTTTCCCAGAAATTGTCAGATGCAACAGTCAGTAAAGTAATCAAGACTTTACAAGCTGCATCAAAGAAAGATGACAGTAGTTCCAAGTGAGTTGGATTTAAAACCTAATTGATCACGTGGAATATGATTACATGTCAAATCAACACAAAACAAACTCAAAAATGAAACTGAACACACACAAATTCAACAATTGCACTTTCAACACGAGAAAAGTCAACACAGACACTTACAACACAAACAAACTCAATAAATCAGCAGCGATATCTTCCAATCTATGGAAGATATCAAAATTTTTGTAGATACCTTTTTTGTAGCCCTCATTTCACTCTACAAAAAAGGTCTCAATAAAAATTTCGCCATCTCCTTTAGATTCCGAGATATTCATCGAAAACTGACCCTAGGATCAAATTGACTTGAACCGTTTCACCAATGCACTACTGAAATCCATTTTCAACACAAGAAAAGTCAACACATACGATATTGATTGATACTGTAGTCATGTTTCCAGTCTTAAGTCACATTATATGATTTTTGTCACGTAAAATATCGAGAGACTCGATGAATAAACAACTAATAACTCAATTTAATCCTACAGTCTTGGCTACGTCTTTCACATAGCTTCACTTCTCGGACCATCTGGCAATTTCGCACTAGATAAAATCGAAGATGCGATTGTTCAAGCTGACGAAGTGGACGGAAAGTACTTGCAATTCGAAGGAGGTCTTTCTGTCACCAGTAAGTTATTTACATCACCCAGAACCCAATTGACAAATTTTTGAAGTAAAACAAAAAATTCAAGAAAAATATTAAATTATCATGATGTTATTTAATACTTTCGTTCTTCTGCAAGAACCTTGGAGATGATCAATATTTCTGATACTGCCTAATGAATAATTAAACGATCCTAGACCATGAAAATGGGTATTAAAACGAGATTTAATTACAGGTCTCGTTGTGACTGGAGTTGCAAGACTATCAGCATCACAAAAGAAGCCACCCCCAGTCAATCCCCAGCAGATAGTTAAAATAACCAATTACTTGCTGTCAAGACGTTCCGTCCAGACACCAAAAGGAGTTGTTAAACTACTAGAAGCCTTAAGAATCCTAGCTGACAACGAATTCAATAAACCTGTGTGCATTACACTGGCAGAGGGAGGAAATATAGTGTCAGCTCGACAGCCACTCGTTAGAGTTAAAGTCTCTGACATTATGGGAAATCCTCTGGTGATGGTGCCAAATGTTATTGCAACATCAGCAACTCGAGTTGGTGATGATGTTGTGGTTATCAGCAAGGAAGCTTTCAAGCCATCATCAAGCGACAAGTGAGTAGAAATTCCTTGATAGTTGAGAACTATTTTCCCCAATTATTTGCTGACTTTATGGTACTCGTTTAAAGTGAGTTATACGCTTGGGGTAAATTAATTTGTTGAACTCACCATTTTTTGAACATTGTTATGCGATGTTTAATGGGTTTATCGAACACAGTCATTATAGTACTTTTCCAGCCTGTTATGGGGTTTTTTACTCGCGTGGAGTTGGCGTCTGAGCCGAAGGCGAGGACTGGGCCAACCACACGAGTCAAGAAACCCCATAATAACAGCCCAGGAATAATATTTTTGCGTAGTGTTTTTCACTTTTTCAAGTTTGGGAAAGGGTGACTACCAATTCCTGGACGAGAAAAAGTGAAAAACAGTACGGAAAATTTTTAATTGGTAGGAATTTTTTTGACCCTAGATAATCGATGGAATTGCTAAATAAATAGATAAAGTAAGTGAAATCACTCGACGGCGTTGGATGAAAATAACTTCATCTTTCGACATATCCCAGTTATAATCCATGGGGTTTATCCTCTCAAAAGCCCTCACACACACGACATAATTAATTTTATCTCCACTAACCACGATAAATAGCCACTGACTCGAAATCATCACAACACAGACGAAAAAATTTAATTTATCATTTTTTTTCTATGAAAATTGGCACTAAAATGATACTCAATATTATGATATATTTATTTTAACAATGAAAATATCATAATTTGTCCGATGGACTCGATAAACATCACAGAATCACTGTGAAATACCTCGACCGAGTTTTTCTTTGTTCTTTGTGATTTTTTGGCGGGATTTGACCGGAACCGGCTACTACATAACTTTTAAAGGGTTCTCTCACCCCCCCTCCCCTCCCACATTCCATCTCCCGATGATTTTTCAATGGATTTCATCCTCTCGAATGCATTAACATGCGAAAAATAATGAATTTTATTTCGAGTGAACAAAAAAAAAATGTTTTTATCACAACGCAAAATCACTCCAATTGACATATTCGTTGTGATTTTTGGCGGGATTTAACCGGAACCGGCTCGTACATAAACTCCAGGGGTTCTCTATCCCTACACACTCCCTTATTCAATGAATTGTATGTGTTTTTATGCAACAGTAACTTCACACGTCTGAGGTTAGAGAGACACTGACGATAATTCAATATGGCGTCGCTTGGTAAATTTCCACGCATGCGCAAACCACTCGTTTTCCTTTTCTCTCTCAAATTCGAATGGAATTAAAACAATTAATTCAAATTAATTATTTTTCTCTTGATTTTTATTGAAAATAATCATTTTAAATAGTTTATTAGTATAATTAATTCAGTAGTGAATTGGTAAAACGGTTCAAGTCGATTTTATCCTGACGTCAGTTTACGATGAGTATCTCGGAGTCTGAGAGAGATAGCGAAATTTTCATTATGACCTTTTTTGTAGAGTTCAATGAGAGCTACAAAAAAGGCCATTATAAAAATGTCTCTCTCTCCTACAGATTCCAAGATATCCATCAAAAACTGACCTCAGGATGAAATCGACTTGAACCGTTTTACCAATTCGCTACTGAATTATTAAAAATAATTTTTCAGTTAAAATATTAATGATCTCTGAATAGGGAGCTTGCGTGAATTTTTATTAATTTTTTCATTTCAACATCATGACCCCAATTAACAATTTTCCATTCAAAAATGCTTCACAAATTGTTCAATAATTAGTAATCAATTTTGATAATTTCCATATTTCAAATGCTCTGAAATCGCTCGTGACGTCACAAGGTCTCTTGGACGCTAAACCAATCACAGAACGTATCCAAGTAAACCTAACTTAATCTGTGGGCGTGTCTCAGCCAATGAAGGACTACGACTCCCCACCCTCGGACACTCGGCCAATAGGAAGCTACCCAAGGGACTTTGTGACGTCATAATCTAAAAATTGATCTCAGATATTACTGATTTTTGATTAAGGATGTTCTGCCTAGATTGCAACGGGGGGGTGAGCTGTAGGGGGAAGGTAGGGTTTTGTGGGGAATTCCAACCCCTGAAGACGAAAAAATGAAATTTTAAATTACCCCATTGAGGTTAAATTTGGTCACTTTTATGGTGTCATTATATTCCTCATAACTCTTTTTCCTAATAAATATTCATAGGATCAATCAAAAAATTTCCGATAATCGATTTAATAATTTCTGAAAAAAACATAAATCTAGTCGTTAACAGCGGCAACGTTGGGAACTAGAGAAATTTGGTAACACGGGCTGGTACTATTGGTTGACTACGCCACACTCGGCTGTAAACGTTTATTCATTCCCCAGATACCCCAGATTTGTATTTTGCGCGCTGCCCCTCTCTCGTTGAAAGTGTCGCGACGTTGTCGTACTTTCCAGCTGCGCGCGCAAGAAAGGTAAATTTTCGCCTATTTTGCCATTTTTTATTACTAATTATTAGTCTGGGAGATGCGTAAGAATATAACGTTTTTCCGTGACATAACGATTGACCTATAGCCGGAGTTTCATTACGCTAGACCCATTTTTCATCGATTTCACTAACTTTTCGTGAATTTCCCATAAGAACACGTGTTAAATTGATATTTTTTAAAAAATCATAACTTTATTATGCAGCTCGCAGGAAAGCTGAAATTTTGCATGCGGTTCTTCAATAGATTGAAGAATCTTACAAAAAAATTTCATCAACTTCTTATATTTCCTTATAATGTCCAAAATGTAGGCAGAACATCCTTAAAAAATTCTTTCATTTTTTACTCACAGGATGTAACGAGATGAGTATGCTTGGAAGAGGATAAATAATTTTTTAAATGTTTAAACTTACGAGGTGGTTGACAGGTCCTCGGGTCGCCATGTTGGAGTGAAGGGAAGAGGTATCCAAGCAAGATGCCGGCACGAGGACCTGTCAACCACCTCGTAAGTTTAAACATAAAAAAAAATATTCATCCTCTTCTAGGCATCCTCATCTCGTTTCATCCTGTGAGTAAAAAATGAACAAATTTTTCAAATTATATTTCATAATTTTCCATGCTCTCTTGGCGGAGAATTCGTGGAGCAAAGTTTTCTCCGCATTTCAGTAGTTTGTTTTACTCCCGAGGCCTCTCAATTATTATAAATTATCTAGGACATACTTCATAATATTTTTTGCTGTTTGGCTATTAATTTTCAATGAATAATGCGCTGATGAGAGGTTTAATTAAATAATTAATAATTTATTGAAATTTAATTTCAGAACCCTATTTACAATGAATTTCATGAACATCAAGCCCCAGCGTGGTTTCTACAAAATCCAGGTAACAGCAGGGAGTGTAAGCAATACAGTGACAGTCAAGGTATTATCAGAGGTGAAGGTCGATTATTTAGAGATTGGTACTGGGGATGCTGATCAGACGACTCAACCAAAACTCGTCAAGTGAGTTTCTCCAAATTATTCAAAAAATCTCTGATACAATCATTTTCTTAAATACATAATCCTACCCGGAAATATCAAAAATAACTCGAATTAATTATTCAACAGAATAGCACATCCAAACAAACTCGCCCACAAAATTGAAGCTGATTCTCAACAAAAACTCGTCATGAGATTTTTACTTCGTGACTCATCCAATGATAAACCAATAAGAGTACATCAGGCATTCGTACGATTGTCAGCAGTTGGATCATCGGATAGTAAACAATTTAAAGAAGTGATTTTCGTCGCTGAACCGGATGCAACTAATGTTTATAAATTTGACATGCCAGTGGGAAGTTCTGCTCAGACATTCGGACGACAGAGTGGAGATTACAATATTGAACTAATAATCGGTGATGCTATCATCAGTAATCCCTTCCAATGGAATTTAGCTGTTGTTGGACTTAAATTCCCTGAACGATCTGGTACTGAAGCAGCTGTTAATGATAAAACATTGGCACATAAAAATTATCCTAGTAGTTATTCTCCAAAGCCAGAGATTAAGGTGATTATGAGGAATAATTGGGTAATTAATTTTTGGTGATTCCAGTGCTCGTTAGTGACACTAATTAATCGCATTTTTGTCACCTCCAAAACACTGGAAAATTAAAGGCTCTTTTGGTATTTGAATTTTGGATTTTTCACATCAAAAAGATTTAAAATTTGAGCGGACATTTATTGAATTTTATTTTATTTATTTATTTATTTATTTTATTTTAAATTAATTTTGTTATAAATTTTTATTGATTTATGGGTTTTTTATTTTAATTTCAGCACATGTTCCGAGAACCAGAAGTGAGACCTCCAGTTTTCGTGTCTAATCTCTTCACTGGGCTCTGCCTTGTACCAGTTTCGATACTTTTTGGTCTGTGGGCTAAACTGGGTGTCAATATTTCTAAATTTCCGTTTTCATTGAGTGCTGTTGTGTTTCATCTGGGATTGGGAAGTGAGTATTTATTATAAATATGAAATTATCTCGGTGATGAAGCACTTTAGAGAAAAATGTCAAAAGACATTTTTTTTTGGAAATTTGATTATCTACAAAAAAGATCTTTTGATATTTTCATCTAAACCCACTCATTACCGAGATAAATGCGTAATTACGTATTTAAATAGTTAAATCTTTTTTACTTTCATTTTTCTCGAAGGAAAAATCCACGTATTGTCAATGAAATATGTCCACAATGTATACCATAAATCACCAAACTGAGAATTAGAAATCAAACTCATGATAATGAGTTATAAACGTGAGAAATTACTTTCTCATGAATAATTAAAACGTCCCTTTACGTAATTCGTAGCATTTCGGAATAGAATCCCATACCATTGGAATACCTGATGAACTGAGTCATCAATTGAATTTTAAATGACAGAAAATAACTCGATAGAATTTTGCTCGATGCTTGACAGATAATTTTTTTAAATTAAATTGATTTGTTTTCAATCGAGCAAATATTAATTATTGTGAATTTTTCACAATTGTGACTAAATAACTGGTGTCACAATTGTAGCCCGATTTTCACAACATTATTAACAATATTTATTATTCATGTAATTGCATGAGTTTTTATTATTTTGTTTATTTCAACATCATGACTTCAATTAACAATTTTTCATTCGAAAATGTTCCAAAAATTGTTCAGTAATTAGTAATTAATTTTTAAAATTTCCCTATTTCAATCACTTGTGACGTCATAAGGTCTTTTGAACGCTAAACCAATCACAGAACGTATCCAAGTCAACCTATTAATAATTTCCATAATTTCCACTCTTCCCGATCGATATATTTTTTTTCATAATCTCCCATCCTTTCCCGACAGAAAAGTCCTCTTGTTCTTTCCTCCAAAAATGCATAATTATTGACATATAATTTTTCAAGAACATATCCATTTGTTGTTCAGTCCACTTTTCCAATTGTTATAACTCAAACAAAAAAAATATTTTCAAATTTTTGCGAATGCAAATAAGATCTGCGGGCCCCCCTCTATAATGAAGCCCATCAAAAAATGAAAATATATTTTTTTTCCCCCTTCTGCTTCCGGATAGAAGCATTGTAATCCTTAAAGTTTAAGTTTCGGATTTTTTGTGTTAGGTTGAATAATTAAGGTCTATTTAGTCGAAAAATGTGATTTTTAGACCATGTCCGTATGTATGTGTGTATGTATGTACATATGTACATATGTATATATGTATGTGATCAGACCCTGTAAGGGTTTCATTGAAAATTTCTCCATGAAGAATGCATCGAATTCCATGATTTTTTTCGTTAAACGTACACATTCGTAAGCGCTGTTCAACAACGCCAATTAAAACTTGATCCATGATATTGTTTTTCAAATATTGGAATTTTTCAAAAAATCGATTTTTCGACGATAGTTCAAAAATTAATCATTTTAATCGATTCAATCAAAACGGATCAAAATATTCCTTTCGATGTCCTCTTGACCGAGTTCGAAGATGGTGGGGTTAGTGTATTTCGTTCTTGAATTATTCAGTTATGGCTCCAAGTAAACTCCGAAAAATTCATTGGAATCGGGGCTTAATTTGAATATAATGCAGGTTTAGTTGAGATTTAATCGGCATCTAGTTGGGATTTAATCGGGATTTAGTCGGGGTATAATCAAGACTTAGTTAGAATTTAATCGGGACTTGGTGCGTTATAGTTTCGGACCCTTAAAGTTTTGAACCTCAAAGTTTTGAAAATCAAATTTTCGACTATAATTCAACAATTAATTATTTTAATCTTTTGGATACTTATCAATTTTTAATTTAGTTTGTTTTCATCATCATCAATTGAAAATGATGCAAAAACTCAGATTCATCAAAGAATTCATTGACATTGGGACTTAATCGGCACTTGGTTGGTTCCATCAAGAGTTAATCAAGATTCATTATTTATTATTGCAAATAATCAAAAATGAAAGAAATCGAGAGGAAAAAACATCTTTGATTCAATGCTGTCCCATGGAATACCCGATAATGTTAATTAGATCATAAAAAACTAAGAATCACTAAAAAAAATATAAAATTGTTCATGACTTTTTAAAACACTAGACTGAGAATGATTTATAAATTGATTGCTTATCTCAATTTCGTAATTTATATTCTAATTAGGAATAAAATAGATAAATTCTTCTGCCAATTAACACCATAGAGCAAGTCCATTCGGAAGCAAATTGCTAATTTATTAGCAAAAATAACTATGCTCAGGAGATAAATAAAGCAACGTCCCACTTGTTTGAAATAGCGTGGAATGCCCCATATGTCAAATGCTCTGAAATCGCTTGTGACGTCACAAGGTCTTTTGGACGCTAAACCAATCACAGGACGTATCCGCGTCAACCTAACTCAATCTGTGGGCGTGTCTCAGTCAAGCAAGGACTACGACTCCCCACCCTCGGACACTTGGCCAATGGGAAGCTACCCAAGTGACCTTGAGACTTCATCACCTAAAAATTGATCTCAGAAACTAGTGATTTTTAATTAATTATTATAAATTATTTAGGACATATTTCACGATATTTTTTACTGTTTGGCTATTCATTTTTTATGAATAATGAAAATTGAAAATTAAATAAAACCAAAATTTCTCTTCTTTTCAGGTATTTTCATTCTTTTTGGTGTATTTTGGCTAAAACTAAACATGTTTACAACTCTTCGTTATCTCTTGGGTCTTGGAGTTGTGACATTCCTCGCTGGCAGTAACCTTTTATCACAAATTGCCCATGGCCAGAAAATCTCACGTTAATTAATATTCACCCTTTAAAAGTCATCACACCATCAATTAAAAAATCTTCTAGATGTGTATTTAAAAGTGATGACTAATCGTATAAAATACAAAATACTGAAATTATTTCCCATTTGTACAGATTTTTTGAATAAAAAATACTAGAACTTATCAAAATATTTAATTTTTATTCTTACCACAAATTTTTGCTTTAATCAATTTCTTCAGGTACGCATTCTCCACCTGAAGCCCCTTTTTCTCCTCTCTCAGATTCATTTTATCAACATCAACAATTCCCACGCGATACCAAAAATATTTGAAACACCCAAGACCATTTTTTTCCTTGAAAAATCATGAATAAAAAAGCAACTAAATAACTAAGAAATCACGTTATTGAGTGTTCCAAGAATACAAGTATTTCTCACTAGATCCAGCTGAACAGGAAGTTGTTCATCCATTTGAGTTTCAAACTTTCTACACATACGAATACAAGCAATAACAGTTTGTGCTTTCTTCACTAATCTCTCAAGATATTTAACAGCTAAATTGTATTCTCTCGTCATATGAGTCATTTGGGTTTTATCAATCATTTTTTCTGTAATTGAAAAAAAAAATTGATAAATAGTCACTTGACCTAAAAAAACATCTAACCATTGTGAAAGCGTTCCTTCATCGATGAATATGCTTCCCAAGACAACGATTTTTCCATATTTATGTTGTAAGTTATATCACTCGTACTATTCTCCAATTTTTTAATCCTCTCCTCGTACTTGTGAATCAATTCAGTCAATTCGACAGTCTCAACCAACTGATCAGCTATTATTTTTCGATCTCTCGTGTCTTTCACCTTGAGATTGTCGTGAGAGGTGCGTCGATGACGAGTTGCTGAAAAAAAATAGAAAAATTACGAAATTCTTGAGGTACACGTGTCCCAAATTTTCGTAATTGATTTACCATTTGAATAATCAGTTATGATGGAATTCATAAGGTTCCAGTGAAATTTTATTTTATTCTCTATATCGATTAGAGCAATCTTTATTGAATGGCTTCTCTCATCTCGTAAGTTTTCAAGTTTATCTGAAATTTAATTTTTTATTGAATAAAATGGAGAAAATATTCAACCTTCAAACCGTACCCCTCCGAAAACGCACGTTCACTGTACCCCACGGTCTGTCAGACCGCTATACCATTTGTGGCTCTATTTTCTGACATTTTCATTAACAAATGCCTTATTTTCAATGTTTGCGATATCAAGAGGAATATTTATTTATATATTTATATTTATTATAATTTTTCATTCCCGAAATAATTATTTTACCCTGAATTGAATTTTTTCGCTAGACGGGTTGAGCCCTCAATAAAATGCTCATTGAGACACTAATTGGTGGGCCTAACTGTTGTTAAATCATTGGAAAATGAGTTAACAATGAATATAAGTGTTCAAAAAAAATTTCCATTAGTTATCATGCATTAAATAAACTTATACTAACTGCATAGGCCGGTCTGAGAGACCGCAATTTTTTCACTTTCGGATATTTTTATCGTTTTATCGACGGGTAAAAAATCAAAAATACCTGGAATCGATTGAAACTGATAAAATATGAAGATACAAGGAGTTTGAAAATATTTTTCTTCAATTTATAAATAGTCATACACTATGAAAGTTTTGATAGCGGTTCCACAGTTCGGGGGTACGGTTTAATAATCGTACATGCAATTTCACTCTCGATATTCTCTAAAAGTTCTCCACAATATTTCTCCTCTCTCATGATTATGGACTGCAGTAAATCCTCGCTATCATCATTAATCGATAAAATTTTATCAACATCCGTTTGATTCTCATCAATAATTCCATCAAGGTCCTCTTTAAATCGATCATATCCTTCACTCGATCTATCCCCATAAATCTCTTCGAGTCTCTGAATAATTTCCATATGTCCCCCCACATTTCTGTTATACTGGACCTCAGCCTCATCCAACCATTTCACCATTGAATGCACCCTAGAGACATCGATATTCATAAAAATTCTGTTTTTAATGGAAAAATTCCAATTCCTTGATGAAAAATAAATAAAAATCCATTCACCGGTGATCCTTAATGTCAAGGGTACGGTCGAATATGTTCCGGCTCACCTCGATGTCCTCTTTCATACTGGGAATCTCAACTTTAGTCATTATTTTCATCCAGGCATGTCGCAAATGCTCGTTATTACGAGTGCCCATTGCACTCTCCCGCTTGAGACGTTCATAATTCAGAAGTGCTTTACGTTCTTCACTAGCTGCTGGATTTTTACCCTTCTTCATCCTCTGGGGCTTGTCAACATTAACAACAACTTGTCCAGATTCCATATTTTATGACTCACTGAGAGGACAAAAAAAAGTTAAGACATTTTTTTCATAAAATCAATTTTTTCAAAAATTCCATCGTCATTTTTGATTTATATCTCTTAATCCAATGAAGATATCGAAATTTTCATGGAGACCTTTTCTGTAGAGAAAGATGAGAGCTCCAAAAAAGGTCTCTATGAAAATTCTCCTACCTTCATTAGTTCAAGAGATATTCATGAAAAACGTTTCGAAATTGAAGAAATTTAACTTTTTGCTAATAAAATGTCTTCAGTCAACGTAGAATGAAGGATAAAGGGTGTTTATGGGAGGTCAATCACCTTTGATATGCCTCGCTACCAAAATTGACGATTTTTTTAACAGGAAGACCATGAAAAAAAAAAATCAACGATGGGCAATTGTCATTAGCATTTTGTTTCCATCTGTGAGAAACAGGATTTATACAAAAGTCTATAAATCTAAAAACTAGTAAAAAAAAAATTGATAAAAATGCCAGAAGCGCAGGTGTGGTCAATTCTTGGATTTCCCCATCAAAGAAATTTATTCGAGTTCAAGGTCAGTGGGTATAACATAGTCATGTAGTGTGAGGAGTGGAGAAAAAAGTCTCAATGGATTCATTGCGAGTAAAATTATTGAAGATACTGCCTGGGCAACAGGATGACCTTGTCAGATGCTGGCCTTGTTCCGTCTCCTCCCAAAAGCGACCCTTTCATGAATTCTTTAGAGGTGGGGATTGAGATACAGACTCATCCTATAAAAGTCATCTCGAGATTTTTAAATTTGTCATTTCTCAGAAAATTCACAGAGGTTCGTACTTATACGGTTTTAAGGATATCCAAGTACGTTGGTCATGTAATCTACTATTTTTTATAAAAAATCTGAATTTACAGAAAATTATTACCATAGTCATAATTCTCAGAATTTTTCATTTGTCCTTAATTTTTTTGGGAATTTATTTCATTCAATATTATGAGAAGTAATTTATTCGATCTCAGACTTGACTCTCGTTGCTCTAACCTCTCACCATTGTTAGCGGCCGGAAACGCTTGGACTTGAACCATCCAATATGGCCGTCGTGCGGAACTACAGGTTTTCTAATTGATCGTTTGCAATTATTTGGCGGGTACCCTATATTTTTTACCACCGACAAAAAAACTAGAGACTCTAATGAACAAAATTATATACGGTTATATGTACGAAAAAACATTTTAAAGGTATGTATTATTGGTTTGAAGATGATAGTCGGTGGCTCTTATGGACACACTGTGTTAAATATAATTTTTCAAAATTCATTATCTCAAAAAAATGTTCGGCAACCAAGGTTGAAATTGGGTTTTAAAAAAAGCTCTCGGTCCATAGTATGAATTCCAGAAAGGTTTTTTCCCGAAAAAAAATCGCCGAACTACTTGGATATCCTTAAGACAAGATATTTGTTAAATCAGTGGTGAAATGAGATTAGTCAATTTTTGGTCATCATTTTTTGACGGATATCTCGGAATATAATGGAGATGGAAAAATTTTCATAGATACCTTTTTTGTAGCTCTCAATATTCTCTACAAAAAAGGTATTATCAAAAATTTCTCCAACTCTAATAGATTCTGAGATATCTTCAAAAAAGATGAGTCCCATTCTCAATTATTTGTGTAATAAAGTGAATGATTATCATCTCACCAGATCATAATGCAGCTTCTGAGTCTTTTTGTGTTGATGTGCAGTGTTCTAGCAGTGGCTTATGCTACTGCAGAACCCCTCGATTTGGAAGCAGAACCGTCCACCCAAGTTCTTCGAAGGGATAAGCGTGGATTACTCTTTAAAAAAGCACTTGTTCTCGGTGGAGGTGCACTTCTTGCTAAGAAAGCTATTCTCGCTAAGAAAGCACTACTCGTGGGTGGAGCTGGACTAGTGGGTGCTGGACTTGGAGCTGCACTCTACAAAGCTAAATCGTGAGAATTATTTTTATTTTTTTATTTATATTTCTATCATTATTGATTTAATGGGTTTTTGTAGGGGATATGGACATGGTGGATACCGTGGATATCATGGAGGATATCATGGTGGTTATGGTCATGGAGGATACGGTGGTAGATATGGTCATGGAGGGTACAATGATGGATATGGTCATGGAGGGTACAATGATGGATATGGTCATGGAGGGTACAACAGTGGATCTGGTCTAGAAGTTTATAGTGGAGCATATAGTAATGGCTGGAGTGGATCTAGTGGCCACCATTCACCTACTTATTATTCATCAGGATGGAACAATCAGTAAGTTAATTACTCATCTGGAATTATACATTTTTTCAAATTTAATGTTCTTACCTTAATGAATTTATTTTTAAGGTGGTGATGACAACTAGAAACCAAATTAAATTTAAGGGAATTGAAATGTCAATTATTTGACGTAATAAATTAACATATTTAATTTATAATGTTTGAAATTATTTTTCCTGTGTTAATGATTTTATGAAGTTAATCAGAGAGTAATTTTGATTGCAAGACGGAGAGTACGAAGATCCGTAAGTCTTTGAGGCAGTTGCTATCTTCAGAGTTTCTGAAATGATAATAAACATTGACATGAAACATGTCGAACAGTTGAGAATGGTAAATTAAACCGAAAAGTATTTTCACTTTCCACGGTCCCATTGGGTCACAGTCGTAATCAATGAACTCGTTTTCTTCAAAAGTTCCGTCATGCTGGCGTGCCGTCTCGTAGACATTGTTCAAACACGTGAATAGAATTCAAATAAAGAAAATAAACTGTACAGCATAATGGTGAACGTGGATACTCGAGTATTATTAAGGTATCTTCAATATGGAAAGTACGTGGACACAAATAATCTACGTGACTGTCGCAACAGACAAACTGCCTCCTGGACGTACTTGGAATGCACATTTTTTTCTCTCTTCCTCATTATAACTTATTTTTTCCGCTTTTATTCATGAGATTTTTTTTTAAATGTAAATTCTTAACTCTTTGTATCCAAATGGGAATTTCCCTGCCAAATGGTACAGACAATAATAAATAAATAAATAAAATTATTTCATTATTTAATTATTCATAAATATAATTTATAAGAAATTGAGAATGGAAAAAACATCCCTGACAACTTTCGAGATATTTCGATATGAGACAACTTCACGACCTGCTGTCCCTTTTAGAATAGGACTAGCATATGTTTTCTGAGTTTAGTGCGCGCTTCGCGCGCCTGCGCCTTCATTTGTTTACCGGATGTACGTCATCACCAATATCGATATTATTTACCATTCGACTTTCGAGATTTTTTCGATAATTTCGATTTCGATACGATTTTACCGTAACATCTCCTTTTATAATATGGACTAGCAGTAGGTTATTTAGTGCGCGCCCTGCGCGCCTGCGCCTTCATTTGTTTACCGGATGTACTGACGTTATCATCAATATCGATATTATTTACCATTCGACTTTCGAGTTTTTTTCGATAATTTCGATTTCGATACGATTTTACCATAACATCTCCTTTTATAATATGGACTAGAATCAAGTATTTCAATATGCTAGAATCAAGTATTTATTTTTTTCCGTGATATGTTTTCTGAGTTTAGTGCGCGCTTCGCGTGCCTGCGCTTTCATTTGTTTACCGGATGTACGTCATCACCAATATCGATATTATTCACCATTCGACTTTCGAGATATTTTCGATATTTTCGAGTTCGATACGATTTTCCCGTAACATCTCCTTTTATAATATGACTAGCATATGTTTTCTGAGTTTAGTGCGCGCTTCGCGCGCCTGCGCCTTCATTTGTTTACCGGATGTACGTCATCACCAATATCGATATTATTTCCCATTCGACTTTCGAGATATTTTCGATAATTTCGACTTCGATTCGATTTTACCGTAACATCTTCTTTTATAATATGGAACTAGCATTAGGTTAGGGCGCGCCCTGCGTGCCTGCGCCTTCATTTGTTTACCGGATGTACGTCATCACCAATATCGATATTATTTACCATTCGACTTTCGAGTGTTTTTCGATCATTTCGATTTCGATACGATTTTACCGTAACATCTCCTTTTATAATATGGACTAGCATTAGATTAGTGCGCGCCTCGCGCGCCTGCGCCTTCATTTGTTTACCGGATGTACGTCATCATCAATATCGATATTAGTTACCATTCGACTTTCGAGATATTTTCGATCATTTCGACTTCGATACGATTTTACCGTAACATCTCCTTTTATAATATGGACTAGCATATGTTTTCTGAGTTTAGTGCGCGCCTCGCACGCCTGCGCCTTCATTTGTTTACCGGATATACTTCATCATCAATATCGATATTATTTACCATTCGACTTTCGAGTTTTTTTCGATAATTTCGATTTCGATACGATTTTACCGTAACATCTCCTTTTATAATATGGACTAGCATATGTTTTCTGAGTTTAGTGCGCGCTTCCCGCGCCTGCGCCTTCATTTGTTTACCGGATGTACGTCATCACCAATATCGATATTATTTACCATTTGACTTTCGAGATATTTTCGATAATTTCGATTTCGATACGATTTTACCGTAACATCTCCTTTTATAATATGGACTAGCATATGTTTTCTGAGTTTAGTGCGCGCTTTGCGCGCCTGCGCCTTCATTTGTTTACCGGATGTACGTCATTATCAATATCGATATTATTATCCATTCGACTTTCGAGATTTTTTCGATATTTTCGAGTTCGATACGATTTTACCGTAACATCTCCTTTTATAATATGGATATCTTCGAATTTAAGAGAGATAGCAAAATTTTTCTAGAAACCTTTTTTGTAAAGCAAAATGAGATCTACAAAAAAGGTATCTGTAAAAATTTTACTATCTCTTAAATTCGAAGATATTCCTCGAAAAGTCAGAAACGGGTTAAATCGACTTGTTACCCTCTACCACTTCACTACTGAATTAGTCAATTTTCTATCATTCTTGGATTCACATCTCATCCTGTGCCACAAGCACGTGTCAAGGAACAATACGGAATTAGAATACCTCTGGAGGTGTATCAGGTTGTCGCAACGACATTGTACACATTCAATGTTACGATTATTTCAGCCCCGTTCGAATCGTACGAAATTTTTGTAGAGGGAAAAGTTGCTGGTAGGGGGGTATATGGATAGAAAATCGGGCTATATAAAATCGAACGTCGGGCAAACTCGATATACCACTGGCAGTCAGTGACAAGTGCAAGTGCAGAAATTGGGATTATCAAGGTAATTTAATCAAACGATTAATCGATTTTTATAAAATAGATTTTTAGATGAAATAAATTTGCCCTGATGAGTGTCATAGGACTAGAATCAAGTATTTCAATATGCTAGAATCAAGTATTTATTTTTTTCCGTGATATGTTTTCTGAGACATTTAGTGTTCAAAACATCGACATAAAATTGAAATTAGAGTAAATTAATTTCTGCTACTATACATGACCGTTAAATGGCCCTAGAGGAGAAGGTTTTTAATTAGATATTGAAACGGTTGCAATTCATCTTGATGATGAATATTCTCCCTAAAATAAACTATGATCATCTCACAAGGTTGATTTTCTCTGGAATAACGTCACTTTTTATCTCATAACTTGTGTCAATATTTTCCAATCTTCGGGGAACGTCAATAGACGTCAAATTCCCTAAAACTTGTTAATTTTAAGAATTTCCTGTGTAATATTACAACATGCCGGAAGACCGGAATTGCATATATCCGGTTATCCATGGCCATCTGAAAAGGAAACTCGTCTTCGACTCTTACTTATATGTAGCATACCTCGTCTATCCACTTTTACTTATATGTAGCATACACCAGAAAATGAAGACTCTAGTTCTAAAGAGCCAAGTATTTTCTCCAAAAACTTTTGGGCTTTTGGCAGATGAATGGCTGGACGATTGTTGCTGTGGTGTGCATGTGCTGGATAGGATCGTTGGCAGAGACCGCAGAGATAAGTCAATTGGAAGATTCTTTTGGTTCAGTTACAAATTCACATATTGATGATGCTGTTCATACGAGAAGTAAACGTACTCTATTGCTCAAGAAGAAGATTCTGGGGGCTGGATTACTCGGACTTGGTCTTGGTGTTGCTAAAGGGTATGATAATATTTGAAAAATTAAGATGAACGAAATTTACCAAATATTATGAAAATAACTTGTTCAGGTATAAACTCGGATATCACCACTCTCCGGAAGTTCATCATGTTTACTTGTCACCACCACCACCAAGATACGTTGAGTACATTGAAAAACCAGTGTACATAGAGAGAATTGTTGAAAAACCAGTCTACAAATCATCACCTATTGAGTTCAATCATCAGCCATGGTCATCACCCGAGCCATCATCCGTTTATGGGTAATGATTATTTACTTTCTGCTCAATACTACTATCGTAATTTTTCATTCAATCTATTTCACTTTTATCCACAGGGGCAGCTGGTGAGACTCATCATTAGTTATTTTATATCATCCTCTTTTTTGTTGATAATTTTTGTTGTTTATCATTAAATAAATTTTTTTTATATTCTACCAAATAAATTGTTTACTCTTTTAGTTTAATTTATACACATGAATAATCAGTACTAAAATTATCGAGTTTCTTTTCACTTTTGTGAGGTGTAAATAAACGAAACTGAAAAATGAAGGAATTAGTCATGACGAGAGAGTTACGAAAGAAGAAGTTTGCCTAATTCATTTGTACATGAGTGATAATTACTTAAAAAAATGTATTTACGTCATGATAAAAATCAAGTTATAATGATAAAACTTTTTATTTACTTCAATATCATCATTAACATTTTTAATAAATAAATTTCACTTCTTCATTTTATTGTAAATCTTAAGTATATCGAGGAACAGTTCTAGATTATTACTAAATCACTAGATTTATTTATTTTTCCACAAATTTTCATTAAATCCTTTTTTCGTTAACATTAAACATTCATCGGCACAATTATTACCTGAAAATAAATATATACTAATAACACAGACGGGTTATAAAAAAAAAAAACAGAGTATTTTTAATTTGTTAAATAACTTTTTTATAATGATTTTTCAATGAAAATCAAAGATTTCGTGATACTGAGAATATTAACAAGCTCACTTTTAGTCTTATGTTATTATTGATCATATGATTCGTCATATTGATAATATTTAACTGGATTAAGAGGCCTCTCGGGATTTAAAAAAAAACTACTGAAATGCGGGGAAAACTTTGCTCCACGAATTCTCAGCCAAGAGAACATGGAAAATTATGAAACATACTTCAAAAAATTCGTTCACTTTTTACTCACAGGATATAACGAGATGAGGATGCCTGGAAGAGGATAAATAATTTTTTTTAAATGTTTAAATATACGAGGTGGTTGACAGGTCCTCGGGCCGCCATCTTGGAGTGAAGAGAAGGGGTTTACCAAGTAAGATGGCGGCCCGAGGACCTGTCAACCACCTCGTAAGTTTAAATATAAAAAAAAATATTCATCCTCTTCCAGGCATCCTTATCTCGTTTCATCCTGTGAGTAAAAAATTAACGAATTTTTTAATAGTATATTTCGATACAAGTGAGGCGGAATTTCCACGAGTGTGAAGTTGGTGGCCTGAGGCGAAACCGAGGGCTGCCAATCACACGAGATAAAAATTCCCGTCTCACATGTATCGAACAATATTTTTCGACAGTGATTTTACGTTCAGCGAGTGGCCGAACTGTGCCCTCTTCATTTACTAGTAAACGAAAAGACTTTTTGTTTACGTTTCAGTTTACGAGTAAACGAAAAGGCACATTTCGGCACAAGGTGAACGTAGCAGCAATGTCGAAAATTATGTTTCATAATTATCCATATTCTCTTGGCGGAGAATTCGTGCAGCAAAGTTTTCCCTACATTTCAGTAGATTTTTTTTACTCCCGAGGCCTCTTAACATCTGAAATTAGTAATAAATTAATACCGATTGGACGAAAAATTCACCAATAATTGACTGATCATTTTCAACCTTATAAAATGGAAATTAATGAATGAATAAATTCACGATAAATAAATGATAAAAATTGATACATTTACGTATTGTACACAGGTACCTATAACACGAACCGTTCAACAACATGTAAATATTTAAAAATCTCACGTTATTATTAACCATTGACAGTGGATATCGATTCCACCAATTATCGTCACACGTTTGATTCTATTTTCATAAATTTTATTATTATTGTGAAATAATTATATTCGATTGTCATCAAAAAAATTCATCGATAATTACATTTGTAACGTGGTAAATACGATTGATCGATATGATCAAACTTTAGCTACATTTATGCAATATATATATTTTTGTTTTATTAAAAATTTCTTTTGCATTCAATTGCCATCAATTGAAGAAGAAAATATATTTAAACCATATTTTTTTAATCTTGAAGCTATTGAATTACTCAAAGAGGAGAAATACTACTAATTCACAATCAATTTTCCGATAATTTATATCCAATTTTCTTCCTCTTACGATCAATTTCCCTGTGAAAGTGGGAAGAGACTGAGGAACATTTAGGCCGATAGAAAAAGTACTATTTACAAAACTGTAATGCTGATAAAATGATCGTACAAAGTGATTTTTCATGGAATTTCTTGATATCTTTCCGTTTATTAATCATAACGAAACAATCAAAGTATTTAATTATTAGATATACTGTACTCGTTTAATTGAATTCATGATATAATAGGGAATTTGCATGGAGCTCAGTATTTTTTTAAATTCTCATCTCAGTAAAAAGTATTGTGAAATATGTTCTAGATAATTTATGATAATTGAAAATCAGTAGTTACTGAGATCAATTTTCAGGTTATGACGTTACAAGATCCCTTGGGTAGCTTCCCATTGGCCGAGTGTCCGAGGGTGGGGAGTCGTAGTCCTTCATTGGCTGACACGCCCATAGATTAGATTAGGTTGACTTGGATACCGTCTGTGATTGGTTTAGCCTTCAAGAGACCTTGTGACGTCACAATTGATTGGAATAGGGAAATTTTAAAAATTAATTACTAATTATTGCACAATTTTTGAAACGCTTTCGAATGAAAAATTGTTAATGGGAGTCATAATATTGAAATGAAGAAATTAATGAAAATTCATGCAAATTCCCTATTATTCCATTGCATGAATTCATAACGAGACAACATAATTAATCTGTGGGAGGTATATGAGTGACATGTAACAACGCATGTCCCTAACGAAACATGATGCCTTTTACGTGGGAGGTAGTTTGTCAACTGGCAAAGTGATATATTTGACTTTGTTTGGGGTGGATTAATATCATTTATCTCGATAATGAGTAGTTTTAGAAGAAAATGACGAAAGACCTTTTTTGTAGAGGAGAAAATTTTGAACAAAACATGTCCTTTAACATTTTCTCCTAAAATCACTCATCATCAAGATAATTCAATATTTAATGAGATGAAAAATCTACTAATCACTTATATTTTTTACGTATCTCAACGAAGTGTCAATGACTCAACAGAAAGTGACATAGAGGCAGCATGTCGGTAAGTCTGATGTGGAATTGGTGTACTGGGTACCTCTTCAATCTTCTCCAAGTCATTAGCAGCGCCAGCGCTGTTTTGTTTATACAATCTCGGTGTTACCCTTCCAATAGATATAGATGATACAGAGCACTCCGATATTATTGATACAGGCTCGTCAGCCCGATCAAGGCTGAATTGCCTCTTGAGCAAACGACTTGAGCCTTTATTATAATGTTCATTTGGTGAAAGACACCTGTAATGATTGTAAGGCGTACTGAGATCATCTTCATCGATAAGTCCAACTCTACGATGTCTGCTAGTTGCACGAAATGCAGAACTCGATATTGAGCTTAATGAAGTTGTAGAAACTGCGCCTAAAAGTGCAGCAGCAACATCAGATGCAGTGGCAGGAAAATTGATATCTTTATCATCGTGTACCGATACCGCGACTTTTCGACTTGTGCGTTCTTGCAGAGATGGGGCAGCAGTGAATTTTGAGCTTGTGCAGTTTGTTGTTAAAGAACTACTACTTTGTCCAGAACTATTGTCATCGTCATCTTTTATTGGAGTTACTGTACGATCATCGATTGATTGTTCACGTAGAATAGGGGGCGGATCGATTGGTAAAACTCTCGAATCATCTTCAGAGCCGGAATTATCGATAGATTCCAATTTTATGGCTAAACTCTCTTCCAAACTGTAAACATGCACCGTTTGAAGATGAGTATTCATGCAAACTCGATTTTTCTTGTTATTGTTATGTAAAGCAATGAAGAAATTATTGGAATTCTTACCCATGATCATCTCTGGATCAAGATGGGGTATGAAATGTCCAGCATTATGGAAAATTTATGGTAATAGTTACTCAAATGATCGTTAAAGGTAATAATTAGTGAACAGGAACATAACCAACCTCAAAAAATATTGTTTATTTAACCTTAAAACCGTACCCTCGGTCGGTGGGACCACTATCAAAACTTTCATAGTGTATAACTATTTATAAATTGAAGAAAAAAATTTCAAACTCCTAGTATCTTCATATTTCATCGGTTTCAATCGATTCCAGGTATTTTTGATTTTTTACCCGTCGATAAATCGATAAAAATACCCGAAAGTGGGAAAGTTGCGGTCTCTCAGACCGGCCTGTGCAGTTAGTATGTCTATTCAATGCATGATAACTTATGGAAATTTTTTTTGAACACTTATATTTATTATTATCATTATTAACTCATTTTCCAATGATTTAACAACAATTAGGCCCATCAATTAGTGTCTCGATGAGCATTTTATTGAGGGCTCAAACCGTCCAGCGAAAAAATTTAATTAAGGGTAAAATAATTATTTGGGGAATGAAAAATTGTAATTAATTAACAAAAACTACATGAAATTATATTAAATATTCCTCTTAATATCGCAAACATTGAAAATAAGGCATTTTGTTAATGAAAATATCATAAAATAGAGCTACAAATGGTATAGCGGTCCAACAGACCGTGGGGTACAGTGAACGTGCGTTTTCGGAGGGGTACGGTCTAAAGGTTAATCTGAAGGTCATGAGTTCAAATCTCATTTGGATATCTCCAAAGTTTTATCCAAATTGATTTCCTTTGAAATTCAGTAGTAAATTGGTAAAACGGTTTAAGTCGATTTCATCCAAGGGGCAGTTTTCGATGAATATCTCGAAATCTGAGGGAGATAGCGAAATTTTCATGAAGACCTTTTTTGTAGAGTAAAATGAGAGCTACAAAAAAAGTATTCACAAAAATTTCGCTACCTGCCATAGATTCGAAGATATCCATCAAAAACTGACCCTAGGATAAAATCGACTTAAACCGTTTTACCAATTCGCTACTGAATTCATTTCAAAAGGGCGATATTCTTCCTCATTACCGATTATTTGTTTACTCACCCAAGTGGTGGTGGTGTCGGTAGTTGCTTATCGAATCCCTGTTTACCGAGTAACCAGTAGGTTGGCATTTTGCCTTTACCTTTGACATCAGTACATCCTCTATACTCAATTTGATAACCACCAACTTGACACAATCGATCACGAGTCGCTTGGCTCAAGTGTATACGCCATGGTGCACCAGTTGATTCCATTCGCGATGCGGTGTTTACAGTATCACCGAACAAACAGTAACGGGGCATTGTTAGACCAACTACACCAGCACAACAGGGTCCTGAATAAATATTTATGGTACTGTAGTTACATTTCGATGAAATCATAACATCTCTATAATAAAAAAAAAATTGAATAATGATAATACTCACCAGTATGAAGACCAATTCTCAACCGTAATTGCGTTCTAGGTAAATGACGGACTTTGAATTTGCCACTCTGATGGAGTAAATCTAGGGCCATTGTTGCAATCTGTGATGCATGATCCTGTATTCTAACGGGACATCCACCGACTACCATATAAGCATCACCTATTGTTTCCACCTTGTACACAGTGTATGCATTGATGGTATCATCGAAACAGGTGTACAGATCGTTTAATAAATCGACCACTTGGAAGGGAGTTGAATGAGCTGAAATTGATGTGAAACCAACGATATCGGAAAAGTATATTGTCACTTCGGCAAATTCCTCGGGATCCACGGGCATTCCTAGTTTCAGTTTTTCTGCAACGGTACTGTAAGTAAAGGGTCAATATTTTATTTAAAAAAAAGTAGAAATATCATCATTTTTTAAAAATGTCAATTTTACCTAGGAAGCATTCGATTTAAAAGTTGCTCAGTCTTCTTCTTCTCCATATCCAGCTGTTCCGTTCTCTCTCGAATCAACTCTTCCAGATTATTAGAATATTTCTCCAGCATTTGAAACATGGTATCAACAAAATTGACTTTTCTCCCGTGATTCAATTTTTTAAACAAATCATGGACAGCATTAAAATCGGGTCTCATGTCAGCGGCTTCAGCCCAGCACTGCCGCATGATATTGATGGCCTCAGGGGGTGCCGCACCCTTGCTGACAGAGGGTCTTATGAGTGGTGGAGGTTTCTTGACCTTTTCAATAATATCTGTAAGCATGACCAAACAAAAAAAAAAACTCATGAAATCCATAGGCTCCATGGGTACGAAAGAGATTTCATGAATTAATTCTGCACAAAATGACGTTTATAAAAAGAACATTATCCATATTCTCGATAGGCATGCGTTAATCAGAGCATGAGTATGCTGTATATGAACGAGAGGAGAGAGAATGTCCTGGTATAATTATAGCATCAAATAATCGATAAGTAATATCGGATACAGTGACGATATACCTATCTCGTTTATGTGATTAAGAGGAAAATGACGTGTGAAACGTAAACGTGAGTAACTGACCTTCAGGAGACAGTGCTAACATGCAGAATGGCTCACCACGTACAACAACTTCTTGCATGATGATACCAAAGCTGTAAACATCACCCGGTTGGCTGCCTTTTTTACGTAGGCCCGAGTGTCTTAATAATTCTGGCGCCGTCCACAGTAAATCTTCAACATTACATAATAAAAGTACATGAAAACAAATTAATGGACAAAGTTTTTTTTTATTATGATTATTATTTTAACGGTCTATTTGTATTCAGTGAATACCTCGGGCGTTCTTTACTGGTGGTACAATATTTTGAGCATCGTAGAATGCGGGCAAACCATAATCAGCTACTTTGAGCACCCATCTAGCGTCAATGACACAATTTCTTGATGTTAGAAGACCGTGTATACGAATTGGACTGTTGTGTAAGTATTTCATTCCCTGGGGAAAGTTTATGTTAATGGATTAGGATGAACGTGTGACGATTTGATTATTTACTTACTCGAACTAGATCAGTGAGGAGTGACAGTCTGAATGACCAATCGAGTTTTATTTCATCTTGGACGAGAACGTCCTCGAGAGATCCTCGGGCACAGTATTCGGATACTAAACAGGGCCGAGCGGGCTCGGTTAAACAACCGATGAAGGGATTTAGATTCTCATGCCGTAATCCATGTATCTGAAATTTTTTTAATAGGATTTTACGAGGGGCTGGGAACTCCAAGATCGAGTGACACGTGACTGCTAAATGCAGTCAATTTCACTAGTGATTTCAATGACTTCATTGAATTTATGATTTCAGTGATTGCAACCTTGATTATTAGTGATTTCATGACTCACCATGATTTCATTGACTTCATCAAACTGAAATCCATGACTTCTGCATCATTGAAATCACTAAAATTTCACCAAACTGAAATAATAATTGAAACTGAAGAATTATTTATCAGAATTATTGATTTTACTAGGACGGTGGAGATATTTATCATGAAATAATAATGTTCATGATATGGGAAAATTGACGATAAAATTGAAATAAAGGGATAAAAGGGGTAATTACGCATTTAAGTACATAAGTATATAAATTATCCAAAATAATAAAATAGTTTTTTTTTTTTTTTTTTTCTTACCAAAAAGCTAACGCGCGCGACGAACTTCCAGTAAGCGCTGTAGCGCACAACAATTATTCAAAATAGCTACCCGGCTACTCAGAACTCGCGAGAAAAATTGGAAAAGTGTTGAATTAGAGAAAATGTCAAAATTGGCCATTTTGGCTGGAGAATGGCTGACCCCCGAAACCGGCCAATCCAAAATTTCGTCTTTTCGATTCTTTTTCCTTTAATATCTTCAAAAGAGCATCCCGGCTACTCAGAACTCGCGGAAAAAAATAGAAAAGAGTTGAAATTCAAAGTTTTTCCTCTTGCATTCGCAAAGTTCAGTGTTAATCCTAATAAACATGTCTCGTAATCATTTTCTTTGAATAGACACCAGTCTCCTATATGACAATTTTGCTTTGTGGAGGTAAAGCAAGATTTGAGAGTCGTCACATGCATATTGTGATTTCTTCGATTTCACATGATTTCATTGACTGCGAATGAATTCATTGTGACTTCAAGAAATGACTTCATGGTTTGAAATTATGAGATTTCAGTGATTTCAGTAATATCACCGATTTCATTGATTTCAGGCGTGACTGCAAATTGATTTCAGTAGCTAGTGACACATGTCTGCAAAGAGTTTCCAGCCCCTCGGGATTTTATGATAGAATATGAAAATTGAATGAAAAATATGAGAAAATTATTTTTTTATTTTTCAAAATATTAATGAATCGAGAAGTTATTGCCAACAGGGAACTTGCATGAATTTCTATTAATTTTTTTATCTCAATATCGTAACTCCAATTAACAATTTTTCATTCGGAAATGTTCCAAAAATTGTTCAATAGTTAGTAATTAATTTTTAAAATTTCCATATTTCAAATAGTCTGAAATCGCTTGTGACGTTACAAGGTCTCTTGAACGCTGAACTAATCACAGAACATATCCAAGTCAACCTAACTTAATCTGTGGGCGTGTCTCAGCTAATGAAGGACTACGACTCCCCACCCTTGGACACTCGGCCAATGGGAAGCTATCCAAGGGACCTTGTGACGTTATAACCTAAAAATTGATCTCAGAAACTACTGATTTTTAATTAATTATCATAAATTATTTAGGAGATATAACTGAGCTCCATGCAAAATCCCAATTTTAATCAAAGGAGATGATTTTTATGGGTAATTCAAGAGAAATAGGGACGAAAGAAAATGTGATAATAATCCCACAGATCACTCACCATGATGAGCACATCCATGGCTTTACTCCTAAGCTCAAAGTTGTTGGCCTGGCACGGCAGTTCTTTGAGTTGCACCAAGTCACCCTGAAAAAAGTCGCCCCCCCTCATGAATAGGATTTAACCCGGACGGAATAAGGGCAGCACAGGAGATACGAAAATTGGATAAAATTGCATTAGGGTGACTGATACGTGAAATACATGCAAGGGTATATGAGGCAATTTTGAATCACTCAGGAGGGCAATCTTACGTTGTATCTCGCCCGAGGATCCTTGAGAATGGTATGCCATGCTAGACTACCAGTGCTTGCCTTCAAATGGGGCTTGAGCGATCCGACGCTACCCTGAAGTAGATCCGGTTTCTCTACCTCTGGACCTCCAAATTCCTGGAGCTGCTGGAGCCAGCAGCACAGCATTGTTTCTATCCCCTCATCGACCTATTATTTTTTTATAATAATTAATTGATGAAATAATTTTCTTCGTCTTCAATTTCAATTTTAAATACAGAAAAAAAAATAATACACTCACTCGTCGGTTATCTGTTGGCTGAGGAAATACGAAATCCGAGGCAGTTAAAATAATTTTAAATGGCCCTTTGGACACCCTCTTAGTCACCAAATGCCTTCGTATTAATATTGTTGTAATAAATACCATAACAATGAGTAATAAACAGGTCAGTATGATAACAATAATGTGAGATGTCCTCATTGCGAGTTGATCGTTTTCATTATCTCGTTTATCACCTGATGGAATTCATTAAAGCCCATCGATTTCACTATTTCATGACGTTTTAGTAGATAATAAAAATGAATTTAACCACTTACCCTTGCAATCACCATCGGAACACACTGGGTCAAGTGTCTCTTCATCAACTAGATTGTTTTCCACTAGCTCTTGCACCACCAAATAATCTCTACTTTCAATGACCTCAACAATGGGATACCAGCTGCCATTAGGATTTTCCGATGATCTCCAACCGAGTAAGCAGTAAGTGAACATTTTGTTATTGTTGGCGTTTAATGTTGAATTGTCATGAGTCAATATCATCAATGACTCGTTCAATCGGTCAACGATACGAGGATTTTTGTACTGTTGTGTGCCGTTGTATACTGACTCTATATTGTATCTGTTGAAATGTGAAATTTCAAGTTTAGAAACAAAAAATTGAAATTTTTATATAAATAGGGAACTTGCATGAATTTTTATAAATTTTTTCATTTCAACATCATGACCCCAATTAACAATTTTTCATTCGAAAATGTTCCAGATATTGTTCAGTAATTAGTAATTAATTTTTAAAATTTTCATATTTCAAATGCTCTGAAATCGCTTGTGATGTCACAAGGTCTCTTGAAGGCTAAGCCAATCACAGGACGTATCCGCGTTAACCTAACCTAATCTGTGAGCGTGTCTCAACCAATGAAGGACTACGACTCCCCACCCTCGGACATTTGGCCAATGGGACGCTACCTAAGTGACCTTGAGACGTCATAACCTAAAAATTGATCTCAGAAACTACTGATTTTTAATTAATTATCATATTATCTGGGACATATTGCACAATATTTTTTGTTGTTTAGTTATTCATTTTTTATGAAGAAAATGCACGAAAAAAACAATCTTAATTTGAGCTTTTCGATCTCAATTTGAGATTTTTTGAAATCCCAATTTAAACTTTATGAAAATCTTAAATTCAGACTTTCGAGAAGCTCAATTTAAGCTTTTCGATATCTTCAAATTCAACCTTCAATTGTCAAATTAAGATTAAAAAATTTCAAATTAAACTTTTCGAAAAGCTCAAATTAAACTTCTCATAAAGCTTAAATTGAGCTTTTCGAAAATCTCAATTAGAGACTTTTGAAAAGCTCAATCTAAGCTTTATGAGAATCTCAAATTGAGACTTTCAAAACGTTCAATTAAAGCTTTATGAAAAACTTAAATGGAGCTTTTCAAACGCTCAAATTGAGCTTTTTCAAAGTTCTCAATTTAAGAATTTGAAAATCTCAATTTAAGCTTTTTTTCCTTTGGGTGTGCATAGATTAGAAGTTTAAGAGAAACTGAGATTCATGCAAGTTCCCTATTCTCGGACAAATACCTTTTTTCAAATGGTGCAAAAGCCAGTAAATTCCTCATTCGTTCATAATATCGTCTTGGATATCTTCGAATACCCGTTAGGATGTCAAGAGGTGAATTGGCCATTGACGTTGCTCTCGTACTCGTTGAATTATCGGATAAAGTTCCAACGCTATTGGGCAGAAAGAATTCCGGCCCCTCGGGATTCACAAGTATTAAAACTGAATTTTCAGTTGGTGATGTACGTATTGTCTCCAATTCCTCCATAACTCGGTTTATTAATTTTTCGTCTTCCACAGGAAGGCAGAGGATTATCACTATTTATCGGGTGAATCAATTAAGTTATTGGAGATAGCTATTTTCATGGTATGAATTATTGATATTACCTCGTGGTATAATCGTCTCGAACGATGCGAGTGATTGATGAATCTGATAGTCATTCGATTGGCGTGAAACGAGCGCATGATGCCGTGGAATTATTCCGATACTCCGCAAAATCCCTATCACTGCTCTAGCTAAATTTGACCATGGCTCCTCGTCTTTAATTAATGTCAATTTGTCAATAAATTCATACTAACCGGGCGCTTATCTCGGTAACCATTGACTTTAGGAAAAAATATCATGATACTTTTTTGTAGATGACAAAATTTCCAACAAAAAATGTCCTTTGATATTTTCCCCTAGAATCAATCATTATCGAGATAATGAAATATTTAATAATTTTCAAATAATCGAATTACCCAATGCAATTATTGACGCTGATTTCCATTTGTAATGTAAAAATATTTTCCCCAGTGCTTGCCCGACAACCGGAAATGATGGGCTCAGTCTTATGATTGATGTCAGTTGATTATCTTCAATTTGCTGAAATGATTAAATTAAATCCAAAAATTACGAAAATTATTTCTATTTTAAGAATAATTCATAAAAACATTTTTGGCCCCTACAAAAGCTGCATTAATTTCGTATGAATCATCTCTCCAGTTCCCCACCTACAGAGCACCTCTTCAATTTCCCAGTGAATAACCGTAAAAAAAATTAAAAGAAGAAGAGGGGAAAGGAAAAAAAAGTGAAAGCAATGAAAAACTGACATGAAGTTGAGTAGAAAAAGCAATCTGGAAAAAACCACGCGGAAGGATTGATTTTCCAATTAAAATATGGCTTCTCATTGGTTGGAAAGATTGTATTGTTTTTTCCACGTATAGTCTATTCAGCTTTTTCCGTTTTGCTCAAGGCTTTGACTGGTTAGAACTTTACCCCGTCCATCGTCATTGGATGAAAGGCTTCTTCTATTCGTGCCATACCACTTCTCGATGATCACACAAAAAACGGTAAGTGTAGTTTACCCTTTGTAAGGTGTAGTTCACCCTTTCTTAAGTGTATTCTACACCAAATGAGAGGGAAATCGCGTTGAGGGTGGAATACACTTTGTTCGAGCGTGATTTACCATATTTGGGTGTGAATTACACCGTATATCGGGGCATTCCAACCTAAACAGATCCGGCGTCGACTAGGCCTTGTTGGTTTCTTATTCATGCCTAAAGTAGGAATGAAATTAGGGATTCAAAGAAAACTAAATGAAATTGGGAAATCCGATCCCAATTATGCTCGGTTTATTGTAGATTAGGCTTCGATTTATAGGGCAGGGTCGGGCAAGACGGACCAGGCGAGCAAAACGGACCCCTAGGGCAAAACAGATCATATGATTTTTTATTTCTCTTCTTTTTCTTACTCGATTTGGCTATGAAACATATGCCCAAATCAAGTAATATAATAGTAAGCAAGAAATATATATAGGTCAAACGGTCCAGAGTGGAGGGTGGAAAGTCGATTCGAAAGTCAAACAATCTAGAATGGAGGTTGAAAGGTCGATTAAAAGGTCAAACGATCTAGAGTGGAGAGTGGAAAATCAACTCAATGGTCAAACGGTCTAGAGTGGACGCTGAGAGGTCGATTAAAATGTCAAAATGGAAGCTGGAAAGTCAATTCAAGGGTTAAACGGCATCACTACTTGGATCGACCTTTCAATCTCCACCCTCGATTATTTGACCCTTGAATTGACCTTCAAGCCTCCATTCTAAACCGTTTGACTATTGAATTGATCTTTCATCCTCCACTCTCCAACGTTTGACCTTCAATTGATCTTCCACCTTTCACTCTGGAACGTTTGACCTCTGAATCGACCTTTCAGCCTTCACCTTAGACCATTTGCCCCTTAAATTGACTTTCCGCTCTCCACTTTAGGACCATTTGACCTTCTAATCCACCTTTCACACTCCACTGTAGCCCGTTTGACTTTTGAATCGACGTTTCAACCTCTACATTAGACTGTTTGATCCTTGAATTTGATTTTCAGCTTCTCCGCAGACCGTTTGGCCCTTGAATTGAACTTCCACCCTCCACTTTAAACCCTTTAACATAATATTTAGTTAGTTTGACTATATTATATAGTCCGTTTGGATATATATAGATATATTACTTGCTTACTATTATATTACTTGATTTGGGTATATCTTTTTTTGATGAGTAAGAAGAAAAAAAAGAAAAAAAATCACGTGATCCGTTTTGTCCCAGGGACCCGTTTTGCCTCACGTTCCGTTTTGCCCGCCTAATTGATTTGGCCTGATCCTTCCAAATCTTGAATCTGATTTTTTATAATGCATATTTGAACGAATAGAATGGAATAAAACAACCCCAGTTAAGGTTGGTTCGCACCTCAGAAAGCGTAGTTCAACCGTAGTGTGGATGTCATTTAGACTAACCAAAGGTTGGAATTCCCCTTAGATAAGTGTAATTTACACTTTAAAGTTTGGGTGTAAACTACCCCGAACACGGTGTGATCTGCACTTAGCGTTTTTTGTGTGATGATTCTCAACGTCTATACTCCCGTTCAACGCTTTCCGAGTGTGTTAAAAATCGCTCTGAGCCAAATTCGAACCCTTATCTATCCACGGCTCCGGCCGTCAATCTTGCGTCTCAACCCTAGATTGGTCGCGCTTTCCGACCTAACGCCTTTGGTCGCCTCATGAACGATTCGCCGGCCTTCTTATTCAAGCCAAAATGTTGGCAAATTCACTCTACAGCGCTCTGGTGCGTTGAGTGAGTCGTGGCAATGCCGCACGACGGGCGATTTCATTTAACATGGCAAAATTTTTCTCAACTCCTGGGATTCATTATATTACTCCACTAGTGGAAAAAAATAAGAACTAGATTCTAGTATATTAAATACTTAATTCAAGTATATTGGAATACTTGATTCTAGTATTTCAATATACTTGATTCGAGTATAAAATATACTTGAATCTAGTATATAAATATACTTGATTTGAGTATAAAAAATACTAGAATCAAGTATTTATATAAACTTGAATCAAGTATCTAATATACTAGAACTAAGTATTAAAAATACTTAATTCTAGTATTTTTTATACTCGATTCTAGTATTTCCACAAAGTTGATTCTAGTAGGGGAGAATAGGGCAAAATGGATCAGGAGCGCGAAACGGACCGCAGGGCTAAACAGACCCCCAGGGCGAAACGGACCATGCAATTTTAATCCTTTTTTTCTTACTCGATTTGGCTATGGAAGATAAGCCCAAATCAAGTAATATGTAGGTCAAACGGTCTAGGGTGGTGGGTGGGAGGTCAATTCAAGGGTAAAATGATCTACAGTGGAGGCTAAAAAATTAATTCAAGGGGCAAACCGCCGAAAGTGGAGGCTGAGAGTCGATTCAAAGGTCAAGTGGTATCAGGAGAGGCTGAAAGGTCAATTCAAGTAGTGATACTGTAGTTTGACCCATGAATTGACTTTTCAGGCTCTCCTCAGACAGTTTGATCCTTGAATTGACCTTCTAGCCTCCACTTTAGACCGTTCGACTTTCGAATCTACCTTTCACCCTCCACTGTGGACCATTTTACCTTCGAATTCACCTTCCACCCTCCACTTTTGACCGTTTGCCCCTTGAATTGACCTTCCAGCCTCCCCTGTAGACCATTTAATCCTTGCATTGGCCTCCCACCCTCCACCCCAGACCGTTTGACCTATATATTACTTGATTTGGGCTTATCTTCCATAGCCAAATCGAGTAAGAAAAAAAGGATTAAAATTGCATGGTCCGTTTTGCCCTGGGGGTCTCTTTAGCCCTGCGGTCCATTTTGCGCTCCCGATCCATTTTGCCCTATTCTCCCCTACTAGAATCAACTTTGTGGAAATACTAGAATCGAGTATAAAAAATACTAGAATTAAGTATTTTTAATACTTGGTTCTAGTATTTTTAATACTTGACTCTAGCATATTAGATACTTGATTCAAGTATATAAAAATACTTGATTCTAATATTTTTTATACCCAAATCAAGTATATTTATACTAGATTCAAGTATATTTTATACTCGAATCAAGTATATTGAAATACTAGAATCAAGTATTTCCTGGAGTATTTCAATATACTTGAATTAAGTATTTAATATACTAGAATCAAGTATTCATTTTTTACCGTGGCTAATTGTTTTAAATATAAGTTGGAAAAAATATGATAATATGTGAGAGGTTTCAATTGCCAAATACAATTTTTTTCAGAATTTTCTGCTTGATCGAATCCCTCATAGGGTACCGTGACCAATCTAGGGTTAACCACTCGGCCACTCTTGTCGGTTTTTATTTATTTATTGTTGTTGTTTTTTTCATATATAGCCTATTCAGCTTTTTACGTTTTTGTTCAAGACTTTGACTGGTTAGAACTTCATCTTCGGATGAAAGGCTTCTATTCCTGCCATACCACTTCTAGACGATGATTCTCAACGTCTAGACTCCCATTCAACGCTTTCCGAGTGTGTTAAAAATCACTCTGAGCCAGATTCAAACCCTTATTTTAAAAAATGGCATTGAATTTTCCAAAAGATTAACACGTAATATACGTTGAGAGTATCTATAAATATAAAATTGAGAAAAAAAAAGAGTTTTTTCCCTTTTCTCTTTATCCACCGTTTTTCTGGCTTTTACTCAGAAAACAGTGAAAAAACTAGGTCGTCTGTATACGTACGTTATCCAAGAAAATTCGAAACTAGTATAGAGACGCCCAGATTCAATAAATTGTCTCTGGTAATATTAAGTATTCTCTCATTCTTCCTTTGACTGTTATTTACCCTCTCAACAGCCCACTCTCTCCCATCTCCAGCTACATAAAATCTCGTTGAGAATGTTTACATGAATTGTAATAAAAGAAAAAAAAAATGTCGTGAAATAATGTTATCCCTCAACAGAGTTAAACTCAGGCAATTTCAGGCATAATAAATCAGAAATGTGTTGCGAGAAATTGCGTGAGCATTCATGAAAAAAAATTAATAAAAAGATGGAAACAAAAATGAAAGCATGCAATAACTAATGGAAAATAAGTGATAGGCACACATTCATGTAGTGAAAAAAATCGGAGAGGGGATGATATGAAGAGAGAAATCAGAGGGGCCAATCTAGGGATTTATCTGAGGAGATGAGAGAAAATTTGGCCACTCTGGAAAATTGAACGCAGTTTGTTTTATTTTTTATCTATTATCCTAGAACTTGTAATATATAGAGCAGAATGATACCGGTAGTTTGGCGCAGTGGGTTCATCAATAACTCACACGCGGCGGACCCGGGTTCGATTCCCACCGGTTACACTAGTGAGATACTAACTAGTATAAAAAGTCTTGTTTCAGGAGGCAGAACAGGTGGGAACAAACCGTAAAAACCCGAAAGGGTATACGGAAGGAAAAACATATTATAGAGCAGAATGTGATCAATAGAAATGGAGAGAACGAAAAAAAAGAGTTCAAGGAAATTCAGTGGTAAAAAGGTGAAAGGGTGAGAAAAATCAATTTTTCACCCCTCAATATACATCGGATTATCTCGGAAATGAGTCGTTTTAGGAGAAAATGTCAAAAGATATTTTTTGTAACTGAGAAAATTTCCTATAAAAAATGGCTTTTGACATTTTTCCATAAAATGAATCATTATCGAGATAGTTCAATGTTCTTCCCTTCGATAATGATTTTTTAAATCTAATTCTAAAGTGACATGCAAATTTGACGGTCTAGGAGTCAATTGGAGTCTCGGGTCATTAAACTTGCACATAAATCATTGATCCGTACCGCTGGACAGGTCCAAGTGAGGAGGGGCTTGTTCCAGAGATGCGCTAGCTTCTCAACTGCCTCACAAGTGTTGATATCGAGAGTAGCAATCAGGGCTCTTGTTGATGGTTTACCGAGCACATCCACCAGCACTCCAAGACCCCATGATTTTTTTTCACACGTTACTACGGTGAAAATCAAAAGAATAAATGAAAATAATTGTATTTTTTCTAAATAAAATTTAAAAAATTTTCACTCACAAGATTTTTCCAACATATTCACTGAATATTTTCCATTTTTATTGAATTCCCTCAGTAAATCCATAATTTCGATATTTTCAGAATCATAAATTCTCAGGGTTCTTTTCATGCTGCAGTTTTCACGTAAAAAAATAACAATCTCCGAGGATATATCGATCGTTTTATCACCAATACCAGCGCGAATTGGTCGCTGTGGTAAAGCTGGATGTCCTGTCAATAGGCACATGATAATTGTCATCAGGAGCCACCACCAGTGCTGGTGAAGCCCGCTCCGGGCCATCAGCCCGAGCAACCTCACCAACCGCAGTTCTCCTAAATTATTTTACTCTGATTAATTATTATTTGAGAAATCAAAGAGATTTTGAAAATCTTTAATCAATTTTTTTTATACTTGAGAGGCCTCGGGAGTTAAAAAAACTAGTGGAATGCAGGGAATACTTTACTCCACAAATTCTCCGCCAAGGGAGCATGGAAAATTATGAAACATAATTTAAAAAATTCGTTCATTTTTTACTCACAGGATGTAACGAGATGAGGATGCCCGGAAGAGGATAAATAATTTTTTTTAATGTTTAAACTTACCAGGTGGTTGACAGGTTCTCGTGCCGCCATCTTGCTTGGATACCCCTTCCCTTCACTCCAACATTGCGGCCCGAGGACCTGTCAATCACTTCGTAAGTTTAAACATTAAAAAAAATTATTTATCCTCTTCCAGGTACCCTCATCTCGTTTCATCCTGTGAGTAAAAAGTGAACGAATTTTTTAAATTATGTTTCATAATTTTCCATGCTCTCTTGGCGGAGAATTCGTGGAGTAAGACTTTAGTCTTCCCCGCATTTCAGTAATTTTTTTTTTATTCCTGAGATCTCTTAATCAACATTTTAATGGAAAATATAACGATGTAACATTTTACTGCAATTTATCTGATGATTAATTATGGAGAGCAGTTTAACTGCCAAGTGCACATAAAAGAGAATAAAACGAAAACTTTTTTTTTAACGAGGAAATTAATGAAACTCGATTGAATAGTCTCTCACAGCCATTAGAGTATTTCTCCAGTTTGAGATATTTTTTTATTCAATTGAAATGACGGAAACGGAAATATAATGGAACAATTTTATCTGAATAATTTATCATTTTCAGTGAAATTATTTATTAAAGATTTTTTTTTTTTCAATTTTAAGGGAAATTATACCTTTTAGTATTTGGTAGCTACGTGGTAATAAAGTTATCTTCAAAGTTGTTAATTCGATAATAAAGTTTTATCCTCTTGTCATGATGCTCATCAACACTGCTATCTCATGGTGGTGACTTGTGTTCCACATACCATATCGCTGTTGTTGGTGAAATTTCGCTTATTTCGTCACCTCTCATTTCAAAAATTCTCACCCCTATTCAGTGCAACGAAATTCCTGAGGGGATCATCCAAGATAGGGGAAACAAGTGTATAAATAGTCGAAAGAAAATATTTGATTTGAATATCAAATGTAGGACAACAAATAACGATTACTTTTTCATGTTAAGTTAAATTTATTTGTTACCTCTCATTGAATATTCAATTATCTCGGTAATGAGTGGTTTTACAGAAAAATGTCAAAAGGTATTTTTTATGGGAAATTTTATGATCTACAAAAAAGGTCTCTTGACATTTACCTCAAAAATCACTTATTTACGAGATAACTGGGTATTTAATAATCAACTTAACTATCGTCGATTCGACATTTTAGTCTTTTATTAAATATCCATTCATCTCGGTAATTATAAGTATTGATTTTAGAGGAAAATGTCAAGAGACCTTTTTTGTAGCTGACGAAATTTCTAACAAAAAATGTCTTTCACCATTTTCCCCTAAAATCATTGATTACTGCGATAAATGAATATTTAACACCATCCAAAAAACAAAATCTATTTCAATTCATGTAAATTCAACTTATCGCTACTGTATTCTTTCGATTCAATCAGTGCACTAATAAAAAAAGGTAGATTGAACCGGAGAACAATGAGCTAGAGAGATCAAAGTGGATCCGTTTGATTCAACAGAGCTAGAGCGTTTGAACGATTTGAATAAATAAAAATGCTTCATGTACCCCTTTGGATCAACTCCATCAGTACCCTGACACCCCACCCGGTGTCAGGACTAAATATCACATGGACATTTCATCACATCACATCAATTCATCAAAGCCCCCCCCCCCCCCTCCTCCAACCCCTTCCCGAGTTCTACAAGTTCTTCTCTCCCCGAAAAAAATAAATTTAAAAACCCATATTTACTCAATCTCCTTGTCCTACGTCTGGGGACTCGTATCAATTTCGCGATGATAAAATATTTACCCTCAAACACCTCTTAAAGACAATATCTACAAAGTGCACGAGAGTTATTCACTTGGAGTGGTGAATTTGCATGACGTGTATCCGTTGGAAAAATACTTGAGACGTTTATTGAGTGCCAAAGGGGTGAATATACATTAAATCAAGATAATAAACAAGTAATAAATTACGATGGATAAATAATTAAATTAATTACTCACTAAAAATAAAAAATTTCCGAATGTATTAAATTATTTTTTCAAATTCACATTTTCACTGGTTGATAGGTATTTAATTGCCCTCAAAATCACTCAAATTTTCGCGTGTACTCAGTACATGGATACCACAGCTGTTGTCCACACGACAGGGCCACCCCAGAGGGAGGCATTCGACTAGCGTTGGCGCGAGAATCAACGGAGGGCTGAGGGTTACATTGAGAGCGAGTGAGTGAGATTGTCAAGAGGCGCGCGCCACTCTCCGCCCGGGATAGAGCCAGTACAGCATCCAGTGTACCCCTAATTCTCATGTACACATGATGCGTGCAGATATACATAACCCTTTATCATCTACCCTGTGAATTATCAGGTCAACAAGATAAAAATAAAAAAAATTTTTTATTAAAATTAAAATGACTTAAATCGTTAAATTATTTACGACGGAAAATTGACGATTTTTAACTTAAAAATCATTGCTAATTGCATGAGAAAATGGCTATAATTAATTAAGATCATCATTATGGGTTAATAGTCATGTAACGCGTGTTGAATCACGCGCAGAAGTCATTCCTTGCGCAGGCGTTTAGCCCTGAGAGCTATTCTATTAGAGAACGTGATAGTTCTCAATTGCAACTCCATCGATCCATTTTTATTATATATCGCGATTCTGTTTGGGACACTATAGACGGGTAATTAATACAGATGGGTTTGAAAATAGAAGGGTTTGAGTAAAATTGAATAAAAAGGGTTTTTAGGAATTTATCAAATGAGCGATTTATTTATCGATTTGAGATCGAGAGGGAAATTAACCGATTACACGTGTAGGCAATGTTTTTATTTTAATATCATGACCCCAATTAACAATTTTTCATTCGAAAATGTTCCAAAAATTGTTCAATAATTAGTAATTATTAATTTTTTTGATTTCCATATTTCAAATGCTCTGAAATGGCTTGCGACGTCACAAGGTCTCTTGGAGGCTAAAACAATCACAGCACGTATCCAAGTCAACCTATTAATAATTTCCATAATTTCCAGTTTTCCCGATCGATATATTTTTTTTCATAATCTCCCATCCTTTCCCGACAGAAAAGTCCTGTTGTTCTCTCCTCCTGAAATGCATAATTATCCAGATATCATTTTTCAAAAACATATCCATTCGTTGCTCAGTCCAATTTTCTAATTGTTATAACTTAAACAAAAAAAAAATATTTTCAAATTTTTCCGACTGCAACTAAGATCTGCGGGCCACTCTATATAATGAAGTCCATTTCCAACAAAAGATAAAAATATTTTTTTTTTCCCTTTTCGAAATAGCGTGGAATGCCCCATATTTCAAATGGTCTGAAATCGCTTGTGACGTCACAAGGTCTCTTGGACGTTAAGCCAATCACAGGACGTATCCAAGTAAACCTAACCTAATCTGTGGGCGTGTCTCAGCCAATGAAGGACTACGACTCCCCACCCTCGGACACTCGGCCAATGGGAAGCTACCCAAGTGACCTTGTGACGTCATAACCTAAAAATTGGTCTCAGAAACTACTGATTTTTAATTAATTACCATAAATTATCTAGGACATATTTCACAATATTTTTTACTTTTAAGAGAAACTAGGCTCCATGCAAGTTCCCTATTAAATGTTTTTGTTTTATTTTAGAGAATTTTTTCAGTCTCTCAGAATATTGAATAGCAATGAAAAATGTATTGAATAGGGATTTAGCCCAATGAATTGAAAGAAGGATTTGAAACATTACGAGGCGTCTTGAGCACATTTTTGTTCATACTTTCCGCTCAGAATGAGCCCTCAGGCCTTCCGTTTTTTTGTTCATCGAATGGCTCAGGAGGGATACAGTGGGATTGGTGGCGAGGAGACAGGGGTAAATGTATTTATCAGTTCTCGAGGCCAACTAGGATTTGCAAGAGGGAAAGTAACAGCTTTGGAGGGATTCATTGATTCTCGTAAGGAAAGTGACACTGAGAGAGTCTTAAACAACTTCAATTTTATTTGTTCGTCAGTTTTTACTGAATATCTTCGAATCTAATGGAGATGGAAAATTTCTCATAAGAACCTTTTTTATAGCTCTCATTTTTCTCTACAAAAAAGGTCTTTATCAAAATTTCTGTATCTCTCTTGGATTCAGAGATATTTTCAAAAAATTGAAATCAAAGTTGAGAAATAAAAACCAAAGATCTAATTATTAAACACTGTGAGTTTTATTTATAATAGAAAAACTGCTCTAATAGATACATCGAACAAAAACATTGAATCAACTGAAGATTCTATTTAAACTTGAATCATAGACTAAATAAACTGTTAAAAATTCATTAACACTTGTCTATTTTATTCTTAAAATATTTATACTGAAGAACTTCTATGTATTAATAATGAAAATAATATGAGATAATTACGTAATGAAAAATAATAGAAAATTAAACTTTAATTTGTCAATGTACGTGAAAAAATTAAGTATCAATGAATGAATTAATAATTAAGAGGCCTCGGGAGTAAAAAAAAAACTACTGAAATGCGGGAAAAACTTTGCTCCACGAATTCTCCGCCAAGAGAGCATGGAAAATTATGAGACATAATTTTAAAAAATTCGTTCATTTTCTACTCACAAGATGAAACGAGATAAGGATGCCTGGAAGAGGATGAATAATTTTTTTTAATGTTTAAGCTTACGAGATGGTTGACAGGTCCTTGTGCCGCCATCTTGCTTGGATACCCCTTCCGTTCATTCCAACATGGTGGCCCGAGGACCTGTCAACCACTTCGTAAGTTTAAACATTAAAAAAAATTATTTATCCTCTTCCAGGTATTCTCATCTCGTTATATCCTGTGAGTAAAAAGTAAACGAATTTTTAAAATTATATTTCATAATTTTCCATGCTCCCTTGGCGGAGAATTCGTGGAGCAAAGTTTCCCCCGCATTTCAGTAGTTTTTTTGTTACTCCCGAGGCCTCTTAAATTGAATGAAAAAAAAAACTTGCAAATATTTTTTTGCAATATTCATCGGTCAAAAAGAGTTTAATTATACTGTAGAATATTATTTATGGTGAAACAAATATTTCTTGGATTTTAGGACTGTTTTGCGTACATATTCAACCTCAATACCCAATTTTTGAAGATAATAAAGAAAAACTCATTAAAAAAAAACATTTAAACATCGTATCAATTGCCCCCAACATCATCGATACCCTCATAAACCTGACAATCATGATAAACAGTGCAACATCCCTTATTGCAGTGACAAATGCTCGACATTTTGTCCTTCAAACATTTCTCCTTCATCGCATCATCCATCCCAACACAAGCAGCATTATTAATCCCCTCGATATGATGTAAAAAAACATCAATCCCAGCTGGATCATTAATAGCAGCTTTAACCCTGAGTTTATCCCCTTTTTTAATAGTTAATTGCTTGAAGAAGTGAACAGGCTCTTTAATATTCTCAATAGTAAACTTAAATTCACACCCATCGCAGGCATAAACAAGACTCCTCCCGACTTGTTTAAGAAGTGCTGTCTCTGATTTTTCAGATGCATAAGATTCCCCGATTTTATCAATACAATCACGCTCGTGAAGGAAAGCCATACCACATTGACAAATGTATAAATCACCCGGTACCAGGCTGTCCCAGGTTGTAGGGTCCTTGGTGTACTTGCAGCGATGTACCAATTGATAAGAGCATGTTGTGCATAATGCCTTGATCATGTTGCTCTTCTTATCATCTGAATTATTCATTTGATTATGAATAATTAATGGCTCAGCTGTTTGAACATTCTCTTGAACAGGTTCAACAGGCCCAACAGTCTGAGCATCCCAATCCTCAGGAGCGCTAGCCTGAGGTGGTGGTTCATCATTATCCCATGATTCAAGCTCTTCAGTATTAACCGGTGTTGATTGCACGTGAGAATAATTACCTCTTCCATTGGAATTATTCCACGATTGTCCTCGATTATTACTAGAATTTGAAGAATTCCAGGACTCCATCTGTTTACTGGGTTGAGGAGGTGCAGAATCATCATCCCAAGACTCCAGAGTAGCATCAGGTAATGGTGGTTGATTCCATGAATCATTACTCCTATTAAATCCTCCATTATTCCTTCTGTCCTGGTAATTATTACTATTCCTGGAATTCCATCCCTGACGTCCCTCAGACCTATCCCTGGAGCCGTTTCTATTCCATTGTCCATTATCACGTGATCCAGAACGATTTCTACCCCTATTACCTCTATTCTGATAATTTGAATATCCAGATTCAGAATTATTATCACTTGACCTGCTACCAGCACGATAATCATGTCTAAATCCTCGTGATTCAGAATTATCCCTGGAATTGCTTCTCTGTCCACGATAATTGTCCCTAGATTGATGAGATCCAGAGTCATTACGAGATCTGTTATTCCCTCGATAATTATTTCTCTTGTCTTGATAATGCCTTGGAGATGGTGCCTGAGCATTCCAGAATGATTCATTATTTCCTGACGAGGGGAGTTTTGTCACTGGAGTTGGTTCCCAATCATCAATGGTAACTGGATTAGCAGCTGCTGCTGGTGCTGGATCATCATCCCATGATTCTAGAGCTGCTTGAGATGGTTGTGGAGGTTCTGCTGTTGTTCCATCATCCCAGGACTCCGGAGTACCTTGATCACCTCTTGAAGCAGGTTGAGGAGCTCTGGAACGTGCTGGAAGTGTTGAATTAGCTTCCCAAGCATCATAATTCTTTGGAGGATCATCACTGGGTTTTGGAGGTGCTGAATTATCATCCCAAGACTCTAAATCCTTCATAACATCTTTATTAGCTTCAGGAGATGCTGCATCGTCATCCCAATTGTCCATATCATCATTTTTCTTGGGTTGAGGAGCTGGTCCATCGTCCCAGGATTCTAGATTCACTGGATTTTTGGCTGGTGCTGGGGCAGGATCGTCGTCCCAGTTGTCTAGGCCTGAATTACCAGAAGAAGCTGGTGCTGATGATCTATTATTTCCTCTTGGACCTCCTCCATCTCTCCAGGAATCTGTTCTACGGTATTTTGAGGGATTTGTGGGGGTGGAATTTGGGGGATCCTCTGTTCCATACTTTCGTTTTCTCCATTCTCTGTAGGATGTGACTTGGTTGGGATCATTTAGGGCTGATGCTGGGGTTAATTTTTGGGTTTTCTCGGGGGTAAATGAATTGTTGGCATGGAGAGGACTTTCTGAGTGATTGAAGGAAGTCTTTAGGGGGTTGGGGTGACGTTGGGGGGTGGTTGAGGCCCAATCTTCGACTCTGTGCATTCTTGATTGGGTCGAGTTTATGTTGGGGGGCTCAGGGGGTTTCATGAGGGTTGGAGTACTCCAGTAGGAGTAGGAGGGGGCTGGAAGGGGTGCTGAGGGGTGGGTGGAGGTGGTGGGTTGATGGAGGATTGGTATTGGTGGATAAGCCTGGCCTTGACTGGCTAGATAGTGCTGGTGGTAGTATATTTGGGCGTAGTATTGGTCGATACTTGTTACTTGACCGTTTGATTTGGGAATCGTTGGGAGGGTTTGGGTGGTGGCGAGGGGGGTGTCGATGGTAATGCCCGGTTCTATCTTGAAGTGAATGTCGTTGTTGTTGATTCTGGAAGAGAATTTTTGACGATTGAACGATTTGAATCATTATTTTTGGCGAATTATCTCGAGAACGAGGGGCTCTAGGGGAAAATGTCAAGAGACATTTTTTGTAGGGAATTCAATTTACAACAAAAAATATCTTTTGACATTTTCCTCTAAAATCTCTGCTTAGCGAGATAAATCGATATTAATTGAAATGTAAAAATTTGAGATTTGGAAAATCGATATATCAATCAATTTTTTAAAATTGCATTTATCTCGATTAAGGGAGGTTTTAGGGGAAAATGTCACAAAATATTTTTTGTAGCTGACAAAATTTTCCACAAAAAATGTCTCTTGACATTTTTCCGAAAAATCACTCGTTATTGAGATAATTCAATAGTTGCCAAAGGGTGGAAAATTGCGTTGTTTTATCACTTCAATGTGACTTGAATTATCTGATTTTTATTCACTGATGATCGCAGATAAATTGAAAACTTTGCTGCTAGATGAAAACGTGAGATGAAAAACTTACGGACTGCTTGTGCTTGACGCCACATCCTCTGGTTTTTTTCTTTGTTTGTATTCAGAGATTGATATCGTACGTCTGCGACTCTCAGCATGTGCTGCAGCGGTCTCTGGTGACTGTTTGGAGCTTACCGCTGGACTTCCATCATTGCCTGAGTATTCAATAATGACGCGAAATTGATTATCAATCATTAAACTCATTTATTAAAAAAAAATTATCAAAAAACACTCGATGCATTCAACTAAACACACCGAGATGAATCATTTTTCTTGAATATCTTCAAAACTAACCGAGATACAGAAATTTTCAAGAGGATCTTTTTTGTAGAGAAAAACGAGGGCTACAAAAAAGGTCCCTATGAAAATCTCTCCATCTCCCACAGATTCAAAGATATCCATCAAAAACTAAAAAAATAAAATGTTAAAATCGTCGTTCACCACATAAAAGACAAAGAATTCGTAATTAATTCAAAGAATATCAATAAAAAAAAAAAACTCACCATTAACACTAGAATGCCGTCCATTCTGCCCCGCCAATTCTCCCGAATTGTTGTCCTTGTTCATTTTATGAAAGAATTATCAAAAAAAATCTCTTGTTTTCAATTTACAAACTCATGCCGGCCGGTGGCTCAACGTAATAATTCCTCCCAAAACTGATAAATCGTCCTACGAGCACTAAATCCTCCTTAACAAATGAGTAAACTTATTTATTTCCAATAATAACACTCGCCAACAGAACAATTAACAATCCCACGCTGCGATTGCGCCAAAAACTGATGCGACAGAACCTCTAGAGAACCTGAGACGCTGATATCTCAGTACGAACGATAGCGACTGAGTAATCCGAAGACGAGAACTCAAACAAAGAGCACACGTTTAACACTAAAATCTACCCCTCTAGAGTGGGACTAGGGTCTGTAAAGTGTCGCCCTCACTCAAAAAATTTCTCCACTATTTTTTCTTATCTTGTTGTTATTTTAGTCGTTCAATTCGACTGTTGTGAGAGGTAAACAACGATTTCTGTTTATTTTATTTCTTTTCAAGAGATCAAATAAAAAATTTCATGATATTTTTTGATTAAATAAAATGATAATTTTGTTGAAAAATTGATATTTGGGAAAATATTAATTTTCAGAGGTTAAACTTCGAGATGTGACCTCCGAGAATTTCCGTAAGTTACTGATTTCACTCTGGAGGTATGCATCCTATGCGAATGTACCCAAGAAAGACAGAGAGATACCCTTGAGGGTCGAGTGACCACCCGGGATGTTATTTATCCTCAGTGATGAACAATACTATAATGTAGAGTTTAAGGATTAAGTTGTTAATGTTATTCCTTCTCAAGCCAGAGGGTATACAACAGACCATTAAATGGGGAATCCCCGAACGTTCCATTAGGTATTTTACGTGATGAACGAATGGAAACATTCATTTCTCGGAAATTTCAGGTAGAATTGAGAATATTTGTTGTGAATTACTTCGTGAACTTTCGAGTGTCCAATAAATGTAGCAAATCCACAGGGTGTCCATGCCCCCATTGTGAGTAGGCAATGGAGATCAGGTCAAAAGTATTTGGGGTACCCCCTTTTTAACCACTCCACTTCTTCCTCTTTGTTTTGGAAAAAATTTTACGGTTATTTATAGCTTCTTCTTGGTAACTATTTTTTTTTTTTTTTTTTTTTTGTAGAATTACTAATTCTGGGTTTTGTAACAATGGAATATATTCAACTAGGCAAAATCAGAGGTACCGTGGAGCACGTTAAATGCTGAATATGATGTTTTTACGACCTGAAACATAATTTAAACATTTATTTGTTAAAAAAAATTAGGGTTATTACGGTGCTAGGAGTAAATATTCCCCCAACAAAAATTTCCCCGGAAAAAATTCCCCACCACCAAAAAATTGCCCGTGGGGTGGTAACTCCGGGTGCGCCCCCCCCACCTACCCCCTGAATTAATCATCGTAAATTAAATAACTAATTCCTGAAAGTTATATAGAAATTTTTGATAAGGGAAATTTTTTCCGGGAAATTTTTGTCAGGCAAAAAAAATCGTGTCACTGTATTACCCCTTTGTGCTCGATATTTTTTGAAACCACCGATAGATTATTTTCAAATTTTTAGAATACCTTGTTGAGGGCTAATGATAGTCTCTGTGCAGGAGCAGACCTAGGAGGGCATTTTAAATTGATCTTTGGCAAGCCAAAATAATTGTAAAATTATATAAATTATGTGGCAACTAGGTTTGATTGTTTTATCAAGTAATCATCCGTCGATAAATCATCGATATAGCAATACGTTGTAGATATCTCTGTCATATTAAAGGCAGTTTAACAAAAAAAAAAACACGTCAAAAAACTTCTTACACTGTTGAATGATTCTAATGATAGAGTGAGTATGTAACCACTGGTGAATCTCAACGGTTTTTGAGCTCTAGTTATAATCATCGTTAGACTTCGTTTGGTTGTTGAACTGAGAATTGTCCAATCCATGCTATAAATCTCGTCGCATAGTTTTTCACTCTGAAAATCATCAAATTTCACGGTTCAAGTCGACTTCATTCTGGCGTCAGTTTTCGATGAATATCTCGGAATCTAAAGGAAATAGCGAAATCTTTACTGGGACCTTTTTTGTAGAGAAAAAGGAGAGCTACGAAAAAGGTTATTATCAAAATTTCTCTATCTCCCGTAGATTCGAAGATAAGGATGAAATTGACTTGAACCGTAATCATACGTACTGCGATAGTGATTTGATTGCCTGAGAAACAAGGCATAAAAATTTGAACAATCATGCTGATAAAGTACAAAAAGATGGAGAGAAGAGTCGGACTGAAGGCGTGAATTTGTGACAGTCGTAGGGTACTCATGCAAAGTACTAATGAACTGACTGTGTACTGCATGAATATCATGCCACTGAATATCCCATTATTAGTTCTTGCAAATCTATTTTGATAAAAATAATAATAATTATAATGGTTTTCCACATATAGCTTATTCAGCTTTTTACGTTTTGCTCAAGACTTTGACTGGTTAGAACTTCTCCCCGTCCATCGACCGAGCTTCATCATCAGAGAAAGGCTTCTATTCATATCATACCATTTCTCGATGAAGATTCTCGACGTCTAGACTCCCTATACAGTTTCCGAATGAGTTAAAAATCGCTCTGAGCCGGATTCGCACCTGAGCCGGATTCGAACCTTAACCACTCGGCCACTGTTGTCGGTATTTTGATAAAAATATTATCTCATCAAATAACTAGCCATGAATATTTAAATCAGTAATTCAAAACGTATTTTACACAACTCAAATATCTGAAGATGATGTCTAACACATTCCGTCAATTTCTCCGTTTCTAACGCCTCAATCTCTCTCTCAACGTTCCCCGATTCCTTAATCTGCTCTTTAATTCGTTCTGGAAGTGTGCGAAAACGATATCCAAGGATAGCGAATTGAGCACAAGCGTGAATCATCATCCCAGGGGCCAGTGTATCATATCCAGCATGCATACATAGATCAAAATAATGGGCGATAACTTGATGGATATAGGCACACCAGAATCGTGCTGGTGCGGTATAATCAAAGGGTATCCAGGCTTTATAATAAAGTTCTCCTTTAGGTACATCACGAAGAATACTCGCAATTGTTAATGTAGTTATCGTGAACAAATGCATCGTAATGTAACTTCTATTCATTATTCTGCAGAAAAAGAAAATTAATTATTAATTTTTTATCTATTAAATTCATTTTAATTACAATTTTACTTGATTTTTTGATTAAATTCTTCCTGAATCATCTCCTCTTCCGGTGATTCTGGTCTACATGGAGAAGACTTGAGTGTTTTAACCAAATTAATAAACTCCTGTCGATGTAGAATACAATGGGCACCTTTAACACCCCCAGCGATTGTCGATAGAAGTATAAATGATTTGTTTATAAAACCTTTGACACTCTCGTAAGTCGTAAAAAGATCGATAATCTGTGACAAAGTATTTGCATAAACAAAACAAATAACAAAAACAGTGTACACTGGGTACAATTTTTTTCTCCAATTGGGCCAACACTCTTCAGGTACCCAAACACCCCAAACACGTAATAGGGCTATGCTGTAGGGTAGCATTTTAAGATGATGTTCATGAGTCGAGAGTCAAAGAGAGACTGAGGTAAAAATCGAGGATATGGTATTAGTCATTTTATGAATAAATTATTATCTGAAATTATCAGATGGTTCGACGATTTTAATAAATCAATATCGAGAGGTCGTGGAAATACGTGTACTTGAATTTTTTAGATTTACTGCAGCAGTTGGATTTCTATTAATTTATGATGACGGTTGACTATTTTTTTAAAATAGAGAAGAAAAATCAGTTCTTGGTAGAGATGAGGGCAATGCACCCTTGACTTTTAGTGATTTTGTTGAGTTTAATGTTCTTCAATTTTTCTTTGGGAGTGATTGTGGGAAAAAAAGTATTTTTAGATGAAGGAGAATCGAATTTTTTTTATTAGGTATTTTATACTGGTCTTCACAGTGAAAAGACACTTTTGCTCTTAATTTAATCGAGCGAGAGTTCCATTTCACTGGATGGATCTCGTATGGTATTTCCACGAAGAGTTATTGTATTTTTTTTTTAATCTAAATAGAGAAAAAAGAAATATTCATTTTATAAGTTGAATTTTTTTATTATAGTTCAGAAGTTGCGGGTTTCCTGACGGAGTACGATGAATTATTGAATATTGGGATATATTCGAGAGGGAAAGAGTTTCTGGGATTATGATTTATCAATGAGATGACTAATACGAGGGAAAAATGAGGTTTTATGCATTAGTCTTCCATGAAACTTCGAAGAGATAAGATGGGCTCTAGTATTAGTGGTGATTTGTATTTAGAAGAATAATCTATTCAAATTTGGATCACTGGATTTTTTTCCCTGACAAAAATATCCAGGAAAGAATTTCCCTTATCAAAAAAAAATTTTCCCTAAAAAAATACCCCCGGAAAAAAAAATTCCGGAGGAATTTTTTGTTAAGAAAAATTTTTTCCGGGAAATGTTTGTTGGGGAAATATACTCCTAGCACCTATCTGAATTAAACTTTAAAAATACTATTTGAATTTAGGTCTTAATCGGACTGTACAAGCCTCACCATTTTCTCTTTTAGCTCCGACTGTACAGTCTTACCTTCCCGCCAGAAAGCTACGATGATTGTTCCAATAAACAGGTTAGTTAGTCATTTAAAATAATTAAATTAAATAAAAAATTAAAGTAAATTAATTACAGTCTAGATGGAAGAGGAGAAGGAGGCTTGTGTAAATGTCAAACAAAGAATAACTTTTGTAATATCAAAGAAATAAATAATATCCAATTGAATAATTACAGTCTAGACAAAAGTCGCAGAGAATGGGCTTTACTAGAGTTACAAGGAGACCTAGAGGCGTCATCAACAGATCCACACAGTGGACAATTTCTCGGTGATCTCCACTACAATAAAAATGGTACACCCATCATGATTTTGGGTATGCATGTCCTCCACGGTAAAGAGACAATTTTGGCAAAACCAATGGCAATATTTGAGAAAAAAAAATTGCCTGATTCCGTGGAATATGTAATCAAGGGAATGATCAAGAAGAAAGTGACATTCAGAGGAAGACCAAAGCCAATCGTCACAGATGTGCCTCTAACAGTATAATTAACACTTAAAATTCAATTTATTAAGTATTTTTTATTTATTTTTTTAAATTTATTTTCCTTATGTATACCCTTTTGGATTTTTACACTTTGGTTCCCCTCCCTTAACCCCTTAAAATCTCTCAATAGAATATACATTTCATCTTAAAATAGTTTTTCACATATAATATAAATTTGACTTTACAAAGTCTAACACAAGTAATAAAAATGACAAGTGAAAATGAAACATGAAAAATGAAAATAGCAATTTGGATACAAAAATATTAATAACTTATTACTAGTTGCCCTAGCCTTAGGCCTTTTTTCTGTGAGAAAGGTCCAGGGACTTAGTGGTGTAGAGAAGCCATTTCGCCACTCAGAGTAGCTCCATAGCCCCCAATACCTGAAACAAAAAACCTAGGATACGCGAAGCCATCAACTTCGCCTTCGACTAGGTTGTTAGAGGGTACTTCCTGCTCATGCTGCCTTGCCATGAAGCTAGGTTTCCCCTCCCTTTCTAAATCTATATTCCTACTTTAAACCCCCCTTCAAAATTCACTCCGCTTCCATCCTCCTCATTAACTTCTCCCACTCCCTTATAAATTTACACAATTTCGATATTGGATCAATTTATTAAGTATTTAATCAACTAGGAATAAAGGAAAACTGATAGATTTACAAATGGATTTTATTACAAATAAAATAATATTAATACAATTTAATCCTTCATCTCCCCCTCTTCATCCTCCTCGTCAACTCCTCTGATGTACATGACATTATTACAACGAATTAAAACTTCTCCAAGATTTCCTGTACACACACCATCAACGTGCTCCTCTGTATTCGCCAATTGTAGATTCATGTATCCATCCACAGAGACTAGATAACCTTTATACTCGTGGCCCCACTTCAATTTAACCATCACTGGTTTACCAGTGAGACCATTGAGAAAAGGTTTTGGATTAATGGGCATTGTTGCTGCCATTGTTATTGTTTTTTTGTTGATTTATCACCTGAAAGGAATATGTTGAGGTTAGGATTTTTGCCGGACGGCATTTTTAATTAATTATGCATGAAATTGTGATTATTAATCACGAGGAATTATCTATATTGTGTGATAGTTATGTAAAGTTTACTTACGTTTAATTATGAGGATTAATTAATGAGTTTGTTTATTGTTTAGGAGATTGTGTGTCAGTCGAGCACAATCTACAACAGAATGGGACGGAAGTACCGTCTTCTGCAGACAGATGGATGATTATATGAATGATGGATGAATGAAGTGCCAGTTTAAGATGGTGAGTGAAGAGATTCTATCTGATTAATGAAGTTGGACGTGTTTTTATATTTTTTTCGAAATTGAATATGAACGTTTTTTGGGTATAAATTTGAGGTTTTTTTTGGTAAAATAATGTGATAATTTATAGGTATTTAGTTTTTCTACTGTCGATGCAACAGATATCTTTAAATTATGGGGGCTTCCGGAAAATACTGCCATCTATAATACGTGTTTATGATTGCTATTTTCGCGCTGTTTTATAAAATTAGAAAGCACAGAGGAGATAGTACTATTTCCTCTGTGTAGAAAGAAATACTTGAATTAGAGAAAATGTAAAAATGGGCCATTTTTGCTGGAAAAAGGCTTGACCTTGATATCGGTCCACCCAAAAATTTGTCTTTTCGATTCTTTCTCGTTTGATATTCCAATAATAGCTGCCCGGCTACTCAGAACTCGTGAGAAAAATTGTAAAATAGTCGAATTAGAAAAAATGTAAAAATGGGCCATTTCGACTAGAGAATGACACACTCCTGATATCAGCCCACCAAAAATTTTGTCTTTTTCATTCGTTCTTGTTTGATATCCTAATAAAATCTACCCGGCTACCCAGAACTCGCCAAAAACATTAAAAAATATGTAAATTAAAAAAATTCATCAAAAATTCAAAATTTTAGCTGAAAAAGGCCGACCCCTATAACGGCTCCAAAATAAGACTAATTGTTCTCATTTCTCTCACAGCATCACCTGATAATTCATCAAAATATAAATACCAATTTGAATTTGGCGGGTATTTTCAGACCAATTGGAAATTATTATGAAAAATTTTCGCGTTTTTCTCAATAAAAAAAAAAAATCACAATCCGGAATGAGTGATCATCATGCGAATTCAATGTATTGCTCCGCGGATGAAAGTGGGCGGAGCGGGGCGGGGGGGGGAGGGGGCGGCAAATGTACAGCTGGCGCAGGTTACATCGCACGCGTATATCCATACATATATGAGAGAGATCCACACAAGGGACAAAAGCGACAAAAGGGAATGTTCAGTTCTCTTTCCTCTACTTGCTACTCCCCTCCCCCCACGATATGGGTCTCTCGATTCGCGTAGAGGGTACGCGGTCGAACAACTATCCTTATTTCCCTTATTTCAATGCTGTCTCACTCATTCCTGCGCATGCCTTTCTCGTGTGCTCTCGAATCTTTGTCTCTTATTTGTTTTTCTTTTCCGTTTTTTTTCTCTTTTTTTGCGTCATTCGCCATCTTTGGTTTTCTCGACGGACGGATTGGATTTATATGTATTTTATGGTTGAATTTTTATTTCAAAGGGGAGGATTTGAAGGTATTTATTGAATATTTGAGGAAATGTAATTGTAATCAGAGAAATTATGAAGAGAATATGGATGAATATTCAATTATGGAGATGAATGGAGTTTAATTCTCATTCATGAATTTATGGTTTTTATGAATGAATCAATTTTTTTTTCTTAATTTGATATCTTCAAAACATTTTCTCCTAAAAAAATCAGAATTAATTATTTATAATCATGAATATAATTAAATTTTATTGAAAAAAAAGGAAAAAATTTAATACGAATTCAGTCAAAATGAAAATTAATATTTTTATTATAAAAAAAAGCTCAATGAATAAAAGTAAAATAATGTACAATAAATACCTAAAGGCATACGCATGTGATATTTAAGGGTTTATTAAGGAGAAGGCGGCATGTGTAAATGTCAAACAAAGAATGCTTTTTGTACCATCAGGAAAATAAATATTAATTAATTAATTAATTAATAAAATACCAGGTGCCACATCTCATCAATTATACACAAACAATTTAAAGTAAAAATTTTTAACGTGTGTTGAGGTCAAGTCTTCGACAATAATTACTGTTTCGTGGGTACGCCACTGGTGTCGCCTCATCTCATTCCGCCATCGTCAGCCGTGGTGTGTGGACCTGTACATTAGTAGCTCCCTATTCGCGATTGAAATAATACCCTAAAAATTAAATAAATAATAACAAAATCATAATAAAATCAATTATTATACCAGTGAGGATATTTTAATCCTTAAATTGAACATATTTAATCAATCTCGTGTATGATTAATCGTCAGTTTAATCGGAGTGTTCTGTTCTGTTCTCTGTGGATTAATATATCAGTGTATTTTATTTGTGTTTGTGATTATAAAGTTTCTATTTGTGATTTTAACGTGACAACTGAACATCAGTAATCACAAAAAATAATTAATATCTGATAATTAACCTAAAAAACAAGAATTTCAACGCATCAACAGTCTTAAGGTGAATTTAATCATTAACATTAATCCTTGTATCTTCTCCGTACAATTGTGTTTTTATCGTTAAATAATTTTTTTACCGTTAATGACCTTAATAATAAACGCACTCTCATTAATTACCTTCACAATTAACAAATCGATGGCCTCGTAATCAATGAGGAAATTATTATTTTTTTAAAATAATAAACAATCAGATTTTCTTAATTTTTTATTTAATTTTATAAAAATACAAACGGTGGTGTTGGTGCATGACCGGTTTGCAAACGCCCAACGGTTCTTCCTTTGTCGGAAAAGGAATCCAGTCTCGCTCCTTCTCTCTCTCATCCTCTCTCTCTCTCTCTCTCTCTCTCTCTCTCTCTCTCTCTCTCTCTCTCTCTCTCTCTCTCTCTCTCCCTCTCTCTCTCTCTCTCTCTCTCTCTGTTTCCAAGTCGCTATCCACTGCGAATGTTTCATTTCAATTGTTTTTTTCTAACTTTTATTTCGTTCTAACAATTTTTTCATCGCCACAAGGCGATCACCATCTACTCTTGTCTTTTTTATTCTTCTTTTTTTGAAACTTGTACAATAATTCCGATTTTTCATCCTATTTGCATGATTAATCACCATCAAGCATTGACATGTTCATAAAATGGTTTTTAAATTCTTAATTCATTCCTTTTTTTCTTTTTTTAATCCTCAATTTCTCTATTTTTATTCCCAAAATCAAACACATGTTGTTATCATCCCCTTCCTCTTTATTATTATTATAAAAAATCTGTCTCTAATTGATAATCACGATAACAAAGTGTTTAATACGATAATTGGTGTCTCCCTCAGTAATTAATAATTACCAATAATTATAAGTTGCACTATTTATGTCAAGAAAAACGATAATATCTGAGTTAAAATGATAATTCAGTGGTGAATTGATAAAACGGTTCAAGTCGATTCAATCCTTTCAATCATTTTTTTTTTTTTTATTAAATTTTTCATGAATATCTCCGAATCTACGGGAGATATCGAAATTTCGATGATAACCTTTTTTGTAGCTCTCATTTTCCTCTACAAAAGGGTCATAATGAAAATTCCAATATCTCCCTCAGATACCGAGATATTCATCGAAAACGCCAGAATTAAATTGACTTAAACCGTTTTACCAATTCACTACTGATTTCAATTCAATTTTCTCTTCTTGATTCTCTAATTAAACAGTCAATAATTAAAAAAAAAATTATTCTATTTTTTTCTTCATTTTTTGGGGGTGTTAGTCACGTCAATAGATATCGATTTACGTTGGAACTGGGTAGCGAAAAAGCTTGGCTGCGTTTTCAAGTGATGGAAGGAGAGAGAATTGAACAAATGGCGCGGCCAAGAGGGGAGTGGGGGGGGGGGGAGGGGGAGGGTTTGGGTTCTTCGAAGCGGCTCATCGAGGCGTCGCAGTCGCGTTTCCATTTTCTGTCTTGCTTCGTTGTCCCCCAGGGGGATGAAAAGGGTCTCCAAACGGACGTACTGAGGATAGAGATGGCGAGGGGGAGAGGGCGGAGGGGGAACAAACCGGCATGCTCCCGAAATAATCGTCGTGCGTATCGATCCCACTGGGGTAGAGAGAGAGTTATAAATTTTCTGTGCTCTATGACTCGAGCGAGTACAAGCAAATGGATTACGTTTTGTTGCATTTTAGATATTTGTTTGTGATTTGGGGCTTTGGAAGAGAGGGGGAAGGGGGAGGGAGATGCTGGGGTTTTTTTAAGCAAGTGATTACGGAAATTGGGGTGAATTTTGGCAATTATGAATTTTTATTGTTGTTTAGGAAGAGGGAGATGAATGGGGTGGATTAATGAGGCATTCATCTCGGTAATGAGGGATTTGAGGGTAAAATGTCAAGAGACCTTTTTTGTAGGTGAGAAAATTATCTATAAAAAAGGTATCTTGGTATTTTGCTCTAGAATCACTTGTTATTAAGATAATCCGATTTTTATGAAACGGATAAAATTGAATATTCAATTTTTTAAGTTTGGGATTTGATATTTTCAGTTATCACGGATTCTCTCGGTAATGAATGATTCTAGAAGAGAATGTCAGGAAATCTTTTTTGTAGGTGAGAAAATTTTCGGCAAAAAATGTCTCTTGACATTTTATCATAGGATCACTCGTTATCGAGATAAATCGGTGATGAATCAGCTGTTAAAAATCACTCTTTAATTTATTCGCAATTATTCTTTAAAATTCGAAAAAAAAGTGCCAAATATAGAGACGAATAATACCAAATTCATCGAGTCCGTCTCTTTTGTAATTAAACGAGCCGCCTTGATGATTTTGAACCTGGCGCGCTCTGCTTTGACGAATAAGGAATGAGTGTGACAACTTTCGAGATATTTCGATATGAGACAACTTCACGACGTCCTGTCCCTTTTAGAATAGGAACTTTCGAGATATTTCGATATGAGACAACTTCACGACGTCCTGTCCCTTTTAGAATAGGATAGGACGAGATATTTCGATATGAGACAACTTCACGACGTACTGTCCCTCTCAGAATAGAGCTCATCTACATTTTTATGGAGACTAATTAGACCAAAATAAACACTAATTCCCCTTTTAAAAAAACCCCTGGAGTATTTATGAACTCCTGACAATCATAATCCATATATTTTTCATGCCTCGACCACAACTATTTCCCCTGTATTTTAATGACTTGAGTTCTGGCAGAAGCATCGGAAGATATTTCGCAGTGGGTTGCCCCGGACCAGACGATATATAATGGAGGGGGTTGGGGGGGCGCTGGGTTGTGTGTGGAGAGGGGCTTGAGGGGTATGGAACCACATTGGTAACTGATGGAGAGGGTGGGGGGGGGGGGGGCACAGTAGAGACCTGTGACGTTTCGGGATGCTTGTTCGCATTAATTATCGATTAATTATCCTGTACTGGGGTATTTAACCCAACAATATTAAATTATTATATGTTTATGATCAAAATATGTTTCTTAATCAATTCAATGTCTTTAAAAAATTATTAGAAAATAAATAAAAAATGTAAAAAAAATAATTAATTATAATTATTTATTAATTTATTAATTAACCTAATTATCTCGAGAAAATTGCAATTATTCGATGAAATAATTGATATATGTCTTTGGAAAATTGACAGACGAGTGATGAAAAAATGCAATCACAATTTTTTTGATTAAAAAATTTTTTTTCAAATTAATAAATTCCTATTAATGGCTGAAAGAGCTGGGATTTGCGTTGACTCTCGTCGTACAGTCACCTCACAAACCGGTGTACGTAAGACAGACACACGTATACATATCCGAGGTTGTCCAACCACCAGTGAGTATCCCTGAGTTATATTCCACACGCTAAAGAAGACTCTTACTCGGGCATCGCTAGGGCATTCATTTAACTCTGTCTCTTTTTGTTGCATCGTGCGAGAAGAGATTTTCAAAGCCGCAGCACCAACGCGAGAATTTTCAACTTCTCATACATTGGATATTCCCCTTCGTCACCTATACATGCACATTTGAGTGTAATATAACTATCAGTGAGCGAGACAAGAAGAGCCACAAGCGTTAACGCAGACAGTGGCATCTTCCTAGAAAGTTGGTGTTTATAGGCATGATCATGTACATATTAAAATCATCAACATTGACAATTATATTTTTTCAATTCATTTTCTCATATTTTTTTCAAATTTTTTTGTTTCTGGGGTTATCGACGCATCAATTACGACGGTTATTAGCGACGGCTCTGGACTCTTTCTTGTCGTTAGAGCTCACGACTATTTCCTCTGTACTTGTGGGTTACGGTGTTATGACAGTATTTCGAGTGAATTATCTGTATGTACTCATACATGATGGTGAGAATCAACTGTAACTGCCAGCTAGTTTCTCTAGACACGTGAAACTGTAGGTTGTGTGTACATAATTCAAACATGCTCAATTTATATCGGTATTTTACGTGTTTCATACTTTGATGGTGTCCTTATATTATTCGACTAAATTGAATAATCCAGAAATATTCCGCTGGTGCCCGGGATCGAACCCGGGACCTCTTGCTTATTTAAGAATAAAAATAATTATTTAATCATTTAAAATTAATTTATTTATTTATTTATGAGAATAAAGCTGATTGCATTTTGCAACAACACACGGTGAAACTCTTGCTCTCATGGTGAACGATGCGTGTGATTCACTAACGCCGATGATTCAGTCTCGATGTTAATGCTGACACGAGTTGTTTTCTTAAGGCAGTGTATAATGATTTTATCAACACCTTAAATGGTATTTCACATTCGCGTAATGATATTATACATTTGGAACTAGATTTTTTTTTATTATTGTTCAATTTATTAAGGTTTTTTTTATAATTTATTGGACGAAATTGTCTTGATTAAATGATCAACTTTATTATTATTATTATTATTATTATTATTATTATTACTAGTATTTATTTTAATTTAAAAATAATTTCAATAATTTTTCATAATTTATACATTAATATTAATTTATTAATCATCCACTCATTTTATAATTAAAATCGATAAATTTTATAAACACATCGATAATTTCATAAAAACTCAATTTAATTATTTTTTTTATGATTTAATAATTCATTTATGAATACAAACAAAAAAATTCATGAAATTACATTTTTTTAGAATGATTCAACTATTTTGAGTGAGTTATTCGGTTTATTTATGGCACTGTGAGAACAGAGAAACGACGAATTTCAAAGAGGAGAGAGTACGTGTACATGAACTAGCGGTAGGGCGGGAGGAGGGGAGGGGGGGGGGGCTGCTCCGACAGTTGAGCGCGCACGGGGGGCCAGCCATAACGTTTCGTATACAGATTGTAGAGCCTTAGGTGCAAGTAGAAAGCACAAGTTTGTGATTGTAATGGTGAAAATTTTATTGATCTAATGTTTAAACCTGTTTAACTGTACTAATTGTATTTATCAAATGTTTTTTTATATACTAGATTCATGGTCTAGGTCATGAGGTCAATGGATCATAAATATTATCGAGTTGAACGTGTGATTGACTTTAACAATTTTTATTAATAGTTTTTATTTTTAATTTTCTCTAATTATATCGATAATTTAATTTATCCTAAGATTTAATTACACGAGAAAAAAAAAGAATAATTTATGACGAATTTATACAAGAGAAAATGCTCAACTTTTGTCATTGATTGACGCTTTATTCTTATTTGTACCGTGAGATAGCTCTTGCAATGTTGTATTATGTCGACAGGTGCATAAGCACTCGACTATCGTGCCCCTCCCCCCGGGGGTCATTATGCCACTTGATCGATACGCGGGTGAACAAATTATATTTACGAAGTGTCTATTCACACGGTCCACTGTAAAAATTACCGTGGATTCACGGGAGTTTTTGCCGTCGATTTAAGGTAAATCGGGAGGTTTTTACCGTGGATCTACGGTAAATTGGGAGTTTTTACCGTGGATCTAAGGTAAATCTGTTCCATTGAGGGGGGGGGGGGGGGCGAACCACACACACATCGGAGTGATACAACGCACCCACCCGGAGTTACGACCCCAGGGATAGTTTTTGGGGGTATGTGTCATAATCCACAGTAAAAAGTCCCGTGAATTCACGGTAAAAGCTACAGATTTATCTTAGATCCACGGTAAAAACTCCCATGAATCCACGGTAATTGTTACCGTGGTACGTGTGAATAGACACTGCCTTATATGTTTTTCCTTCCGTATACCCTTTCGGGTTTTTACGGTTTGTTCCCACCTGTTCTGCCCCCTGAAACAAGACTTTTTATACTAGTTAGTATCTCACTAGTGTAACCGGTGGGAATCGAACCCGGGTCCGCCGCGTGTGAGTTATTGATGAACCCACTGCGCCAAACTGCCGGTAGACACTGCCTTATATTTAATCATAAAATTTTATTTGAAGTAAACATTAATAATTTTTTTTTTACAGAATAAAATTGGAATATCAAGGACGAAAAATGACTGGACATGGTGAAAATAGTGACGTGTGATGAATTCAATTGATGAAGTAAGTGAAACAATTTTATTTTCTTGGATATTGAGAGGAGAGGGGGTTAATATGGGTCAGTTGAGTGTGATTTTTTTCACATTTATTCTGCCCTCTGCCTCTTCTATTCAACACTTGATGTGAGTAGGTTCTATATCTTGAAAAAAAACGAAAACGAAGTTTTCTTTTAAAAAAACGCCAAGTAACCATTTTTACGCGTATTTGATTATCTTCTGGGCATTTGAAAAAAAAAAACAAATGGACTAAAAAGCGCCAAGTCAGATATACTTACGAGAAAAAAATTAGTAGAGGCAGGACCAAGGGACTTGGCGCGGTTTTTTTCTATTGTCAAAATCACTGCTGAGCATCATTCGATCAATTCAATTTTAGCAGTACTTACTGAGAGCCTCGTCGTCTTCATCTTGTCAACCGCGCCAAGTACCTTGGTCCTGCCTCTACTAATTTTTTTCTCGTAAGTATATCTGACTTGGCGCTTTTTAGTCCATTTGTTTTTTTTTTTTTCAAATGCCCAGAAGATAATCAAATACGCGTAAAAATGGTTACTTGGCGTTTTTTTAAAAGAAAACTTCGTTTTCGTTTTTTTTCAAGATTTCAGTAGTTTTTTCAAAATGAGTCCATAAAGAGAATCCTTTCTTCCGTACTGCTCTTCGGCAAAGCGCGAATTATTACGGAAAAATGTTGCCTGGGTCGTCGTTATGAGGTTAGAAGATTTTTTACTCGTGGGGAGTTGGTGGGCCGCGCTGGAGAGGAAAATATTTTTTTTTGTGTCATACGATTTTTGTGAATTTTCGAGAAGTCTGCGTTGTTTATTTTTGTATTTCCGTATAAATACTCATCGGAAAAATGAATCAATAGATTATGAGTTTTTGCAATCGTTTTATCATTTTAATCCTTTTAATTGAAAAAAATTATCCTAAAATTGTAATTTCGTATTCATTATTTTGCGATTATTTCGAGAACTAGTGGTTTTACATGAAAATGTTAACAGACCTTTTTTGTTTAAATTTCATTCTCTACAAAAAAGGTCTTTTGAGATTTTTCTTTAAATTCAATTTTTGCTGAGATATTTGTTAAATAATAAATGAAAAACTCAACAAAAAATTTATAAAATGAATTCATCTTTATTACAATGACAAAAATACAAAATACAAAATTGAAAAATAATTAGTCATCACTCATCTTCACTCCTCTCTCCCCTACAATCCTCGAAACTCTTAGAAAATATCAATTTATCTCCTAAAAATCCATAAACCTATCAATAATCCATTTATCATCATCGAATCAAATTAAAACTGATTAACTAAACTACTGCGTATCAATGACCCTATCAATATGTCCCTTCAACATCTGCAGTTGCCTGAGAGCCTCAGCATCCAACTGAGGAATATTAGAGGAAACCCCTCTCGAGTGTGAATTTGATCTTCTATCACTCGATGCACTCGATTTTTGGACTTTCCCAGTTGTTCTGGATGATGATTTTGAATTTCTGGGCTTTTGGGTCATTGATGTGACCTTGTCAGCCCTTGAGACCCTCTCCTAACCAATCCCACTTTCTGTAACATATCCATCGTCCACAGAAGCTGCTGTGTGTCTCTTCAGAGATTTTGAATTCTTGACTGTTGAGGGGGGAATTAAGGGTGGAATGTCTTCACTGGTTGATGAGACATCGTCGTAGTCCTGGTCCTGATCCTCCAGGAATCTTGATAGAACTCCAAGTGTCAATTTATGAGCCTCTGGGGGAATTTTAGAGAGTTACTCATTTGGTTTGAAAAACTTTTGAACATCATGTCGAAGTCTGAGTCCATTTTACGAAGGCGAGCTTTTGCTTGACGTTGATTGAAAGTCTTTTATCAGCATGTCACTCTCCTCATGGGTGGAGAGGGATGAGTTGCGTTTACGAGCCTGCTTGTACGGGGCATGATGATGGTGTTGGTGGTGGTGATGATAGAGATGTTGATGAGGTTCTGAAAGATTTTCAAAGCAGTTAGATGGGTTCCTTCAGTTTGGGGGGAGATTATCTGGAGAAGGAGGGGGTTTAGGGGGATATAAAAAAGGACCTTTTTTGTAGAAAATTTTGTAGGCTACAAAAAAGGTCTTCTAAGATTTTCGGATTAAGTCACTCGATTAGGAGATAAATTGATAATTAAGTGAGAGTAATTTAGGAATTGGTCCTATTGGAATTCCCTCTGATTAATTATTGAATTATCTGGAAAACGTGAGGTTCTAAGAGAATTTATCAAGAGACATTTTTTGTGGGAAATTTTGTCAGCCTCAAAAAAGGTCTTTTGATATTTTCTCCTAAAATGAATAATTCCAGAGTTAAATACATTATTGAGGAAGATTTCACGGTTGAGATTAATTATTTTATGATTTGGATTAGCAATTAGTGATTTTTGAGTGGATTTACCTTCGAGTCGGCGTGAGAATGTGTCAATGGCTGGCGTTTGGTATCATCCTTCAAGCATTCGACCTCTTTGAGGGCCAGATATTTTTTTTATCCAATTATTTAATAAATATAGTCGAGGATTATTCGATTGATGGCCAGATATCTTCCTTATCCAATTATTTAATTGTTTAAATACACTCGAGGATTATTCAACGAGTGTTTACCTGTTTATTTTAAATAATAGCAAATTATTCCTGAACAATCATTAAAATAAACCACTAATTAATGATTTTCTCTCTTAATTTTCGTCACTTTTGTAACGATTATTTGATAAACTGAGGATTTTAAGAGAAAATGTCAAGAGACCTTTTTTGTAGGAAATTTCATAATCTACAGGAAAGGTCTCTTGAAATTTTCGCTTCAGATGATCCATTACAGAGATAATTTGATTATTAATACAGTAGTTACTTTTTTGGATGGTATTTCAGCCTGTGAATGGCACGTAGAAATTCCAGTGATCCAGTGATTTGTAAATCAATTCCTCTGGCTTACGTGTATCAATTCAAAGCACATATCCATCCTCTTAACCCATAGCAACTTCATGGGAATTTACTGAATTCTAGGCAACTGCTGTTGTATTATAACACTCACCGTTTGATTGACAAGTTGACAAGTAAATTACAACAACAAGGGAAAATAACCTCAATATCACTCGCCACTCAGCGCATGCGCAGCGCTGTATTTTCAACGCAAACATTTTTGGCTAATTCCACGCCACTACCAACTTGCAAACTTGATTCTGAGACGAAATAATCTCAATTGATTATTTTCGAGAAATCCGCGTTGTTTATTTTTGTATCTCCGTAAAGACTCATCGGAAAAATATGATAAATATATTAATCACAAGACGATAGGCGATTTATATAATGAAAGTGACGTTAGTTTCCGCGTAATCAGTGCCATTCTCATTTTATGGAGATATTAATATACGGAGGTAGTGGAGGGGGTAGTTGTCTCGTGTATAGATACGCGGTAGCTGTCGGCCAGTTTTATTTGAGTCGAGTCGAGTTGAGTCGAGCGGGAAATTTAAAAAATGGTTACTTGGCCGATACGCTACCGCGTATCTCGATATCCTCTAACGATGAGCCACACGGACCACCGCGTTGGCGTTACGAGAAACGACGCGTTTCGGACTTTCGTCTCTAACTTGGTTGCTTGTCCCTCTTCTTCTCCTTTTTTCCTCTTTTTATTCTATGTATTACCGGGCGACTGCCTGAAATATCGAGCGTCTCACCCGCTGCAACGATGTTATTCTGTACAGCTGCCTTCACGAAAGGGGGGGGGAGGGGAGGGGAGTTGTATAAATTTTGTTTGTAGAGGCCAAAGTGTTGAAATTCAAGTGAACATTTTTTTTTTTAAATTAATTTTTTTTCCATTTTTGTACACAATAGGGAACTTGCATGAAGCTCAGTTTCTCTTAAACTTCTGATCTACGCATTATTTATAAAAAATTAATAGCCAAGCAGCAATAAATATTGTGAAATATGTCCTAGATAATTTATGATAATTAAAATTAGTAGTTTCTGCGATCAATTTTTAGGTTACGACGTCACGTGATCCCTTGGGTAGCTTCCCATTGGCCGAGTGTCTGAGGGTCCCCACCGGGGAGTCGTAGTCCTTCATTGGTTGAGACACGCCCACAGATTAGGTTAGGTTGACTTGAATATGTCCTGTGATTGGTTTAGCCTCCAAGAGACCCTGTGACGTCACAAGTGATTGAAATAGGGAAATTTTAAAAATTAATTACGCATTACCGAACAATTTTTGAAACATTTTCGAATGACAATTTGTTAATTAGGGTCATAATGTTGAAATGAAAAAATTAATAAAAATTCATGCAGGTTCTCTATTTCATTCTCCTGATTCTCGTACTCTCAGTATGTCTGTTACATTGAGAATGAAGGATTTAATGAGAAATGAGGTATCCAAGTGGTTTGAGAGTTGTAGGGTGCTTGTGACCTTGTTGGAATGTCTCTCCTGCCGACGGGTTTGTTAGCAGCCAGGTAGAATCATCGTATAGCGAAAGAGAGGAAAGGGAGGAGTGGACCGAGACATTCCAATGTGACGAGGGAGGATATGGCTTGATGTTCTTCATTGGTCGTCAAATATCGTGTGATTGTCCGGTTTTTTAATGACTGCACACTCATCTAAATGGGATCCGATGTAACCCTGAATTCAACTGCAACCCGTTTTGCATCAGTAGTTTGCATCAGTCGAATTGATAAAATTCATAAAAATTTCCATTTTCAACACCTTATTAAACGCACCATTATCTCGATAATGAGTGAATTTAGAGAAAAATATCAAAAGACATTTTTTGTAGAAAATTCCATTATCTACAAAAAAGTTCTTTTGACATTTTCTCCTAAACTTATTAGTTTCTGAGATAAATGGGTGAATATGAAAAAAAAAAAATGAATAACGCGAAAAAAATCAGGTAATGTCTGTGTTTAATTATGTCAAATCTTTTGTTGATGAAAAATCAGAGAAAGAGAGAGATATATAGACTAAAAGAGTTGGTAAGAGTGAAGAGAACGAGGGAGGAAAGTTATATAGAATCGATTCCTTTTGATGGCGCGCCAAGTTTCGTGGCTGAGGTATACGAGGGGGAGGGGGGAATCCAGTCGCGCAATTTCCTCGGCTTACCCAGGCTTTTATTCCATCTCTCTCGATTCTCCTTTACCTTTCATCTGCTCTCGCGAGATGCGACGTACATAGAGAAAAAAGGAACCGAGTAACAGGACAGAAACGGAACGGGTAGGAGGTAAAAAAAAGGGGGGAAAAAATTAAAAAAAGAAATGAAGCAAAAAGGTGGGAAGAAAAAGGGGATCCCTGGGCAGAGAATGGAGGGTATATGCCTCAGCTCGAGTAGATGCCAAGTTGAAAGAACAGGAAAGAGAGAGCCCCAACCTATATTACACACTGTACAACCCGGGGACTGATCGTCGTTGTTATATACCTAAAGGCATCAGAACGTTCCATTTGCGTCATAGCTTGCAAACGTAATTACGCTTCCTTGTTCAGGACGTATAATAAAGATACTGTCATTTTTTGATCAAAATTGAACAAATCAGTAGAGAATTTTTTCATTAATCACGTATATCTCGATAATGAGTGATCTTAGGGAAAAATGTCAAGAGACCTTTTTTGTTGGAAATTTTGTAATCTACAAAAAAGGTCTCCTGACATTTTCTTCTAAAATCACTCATTATCGAGATAAATCAATGTTTATTGACACTCGAATGGTGTGTTTCACAACAGAAATTATCATCATCGAAAAATGTTTGCACATGTGCTTGACAAATATCCGTATACCTAATACCAATGTTTATGACTTATATTCCACGAACATGCGCACACACTGTGGCCCCCTGAAAAAACACAAAGAAAGACCAAAGAAGAGAAGAAGAAACTCTGAAAGTTGTACGAGTATCAATGCGCCATCTCTCTCTACCGTAATGTGTTAGATGGTAACCACTCTCCCACATTATCCAGAGCTAACCATCCCTCTAGTGACGCCATCATTGTCCTATCTATTCTACCCATTCTCCAAGGGAGAAAATACATACAGAATGACGTCAGCGTCCATCTTACAAATTTTAGGGATATGTATGAAGAATGAAAAATTACAATTTTAATGCCGAAAACATTAATGAAATTGGATAATAAACATTTAAATGGTGATCGTAAGAATTCGTTCATTATGTAGCCAATAATATCATGACAGACTCAAAACCATGATATTCATCATGAAACTTCATTGATGCCTCACAGGTATTCACAAAAAAAAAATAGTTTTGAATTTTTGTTTTAATATCGACGACAATAGAACAAAAAAAATGTCTTAATTTATGAATTAATGACAAGAGATTGAAACTATTTGTTTCAAAAACTAAGAAAGTCAGATAAAAGCGAAACGAAGAGGCGGACTGGGCGTTGCAGACACCAACGCGATCGCACGGGCTTACCTCTCATGCAGGGAAGAGAGAAAACCAGGATAAGAGGGGGCGGGGAAGGGGTGCTAGTGGCAGCAGCTCAGTAGAGACGCATGCGGGGATCTCTCGAGTAGGCGGTAAACGCAGAGAGAGGACGTCAGTTGCTACGACTGAATACTTTACTAGTTGTTGAAAAGAGATGGTTTCAGATAAAAGACAAAGTAGGGGATTGGGCAAGAGAGAGAGGAGGAGGGAGGTTGAGGTGAGGGTCGAGCCTGGCACGAACTGAGAATATACACTCATAAAAAACTCCAACAACTCAAAATTTCAGCATCTTTATATTATCTTATTTGATTCATTCATCTTTCCAATCATGATTATCATGACTCAACGTCAAGTATTTACGCATGCGTGATTCAACCACGCGGGAATACGAGTCACGTGGGTATGTCTTTGTGGTGAATTCTATGGAAATAGATGAGTTTTCTTTTATCATTGATTTTTGTTGGTCAAAAGACATTTGGGATACACACGTACTATTTATTTAGGAATTGGGTAATTTAAAACAATTGATGAGATTTTATATTTTTCGGGTAATGTTTTAATTTGATCTGTAACAAAGTTATTTTATTCGTAAAATTTCCAACAAACTCGTTCGTCCAGTGAGAGCCCCTCCCTATACTCGTTTTTTTTCAGCCTCTCATGTATATGCGTGTAGCTTTCTTACAACGTCAGCGTGTGTTGCGTGCCTCCGCGTGCGTCCAGATCGATTCGCCCCGGCGAAAATTGGCTTGGGTTGCCCCTTCCTTCTGACCATACAAACCACGATGAGGAGGTAACAACGGCAACGCAGCACTGTCGTTTTGTCTCTGTGATACAATTAAATATCTTTCTCATCATAGAATTTTTTGATTTTGGGTGGAAACACTTTTTCAGGTGTTTAAATGTATTTCTTCGTGGTCATTGATTCATTATAAATTCATTTTGCGGGTAAATTTTGGCGCTGTCATACTTTTGACGTGTACATGATTTTAACGAGTGAAGAGGTCTTTGTTCGCCACTGAGTTAACTTGTGGGTTATTTGTGTATGTACATACATGTGGCTACTTTTCTTCATGGTCAGATGAATTCCACTCTAGGCAATGTGACGAGATTATACAGTTCAAACACACAGAAATTGTCAATGTGAAGAAAATCAGGAGTTGATGATTTTGTTGAATTTATGGTCAACTGTTTTTTGAGGATATCTCGGAATATAGGGAAGATATCGGAATTTTGGAGCAGACCTTTTTTTTAGTTCACATTTTTCTCTACAAAAAAGGTCTTCTGTTCAATTTTGATATCTCTCGTAGATTCAGAGATATGACTAGTTTTATGGTTTCATTCATAAAATTGAGGATAAATATTCATGATGAATCAAGTTTTCTAGGATTTTAATTATGATTGTAATCTCTCGACTCTAATTAATTTGATATGTATGTATATTTCACATGTATGGGCCCCATATTATGAAGAAATGAATTTATCATGAAAATGGTGAAATCGTAGCGAGTTGATAGATAATGAGGGGATGCCATCGTCTATACTATTTGTCCATTATGTTTGTCTTGTACACGGAATAACCACGTCAGACCCACTGATATGTTGGTGAGCTACAGTCGTTTGGTCATCGATCGGCTGGCCTGGGGTGCCGCCCTGACTTATTTCAAAGGAGAGTATTTGCTTCGCGTTGAAAATGCCGAGGCAAATGCTAGGCATCGTGAAGCTTTGCGATTTATTTCAAGGGTGCGTCCTATATTTATTATCATTTGATTGCGTGTTGGTGACATCCTGGGGTTTATTCGATATTCGGTGATTTCATGTTTTCCTGGATATCATGAATTATTGACGATTCTGATCCTAAATTGAATTAAATAATGACATAATTTTATCAACAAAATCATCATAATGATCATGATGAACATCATATGATCAAGGATGCAGGAGAATTTTTAATATTATTTCAGCGAAAAAATTTCAGAGAAAATCAAGATGAATTATTGACAAAACAAAACCATAATCATAACCATATGCTAAAACTGGAATTAACGAATACCGGAAGGTCTTTCTTCTTCTTCATTTTCTTATATTCTCATGATTCATTCTTTCATTATTTCTCCAATAAAATTTTTTCTTACTGTTTTTCATCGAAAATATGACATTTCTGGCATTCATGATTGAAATAACATGCGACTTCCGGTGACTGATTGAGATTATTAGATTTTAGAAGAAATTAAACAGAACATTTAAAAGATAATTCTGAGGTTAATACCGACAACAGTGGCCGAGTGGTGGAGGCGGAAGACTGGCGGCCGGAGCCGTGGATGGATAAGGGTTTGAATCCGACTCTGAGCGATTTTTTAACACACTCGCATATCGTCTAACGGGAGTCTAGACGTCGAGACTCATCATCGAGAAGTGGTATGACAGGAATAAAAGCCTTTCACCCGAAGATGAAGTCCGGTCGATGGATGGGATGAAGTTCTAACTAGTCAAAGTCTTGAGCAAAACGTAAAAAGCTGAATAGGCTATATGTGGAAAAAACAACAACAATAAATAAATAAAAACCGACAACAGTTGCTGAGTAGGTTAAGACGCAAGACTGACGGCCGGAGCCGTGGATGGGTAAGGGTTCGAATCCGACTCTGAGCGATTTTTTAACACACTCGGATACCGTTCAACAAGAGTCTAGACGTCAAGAATCATAATCGAGAAGTGGCATGGCAGAAATAGAAGCCTTTCTCCGATGACGATGGACGGGATGAAGTTCTAACCAGTCAAAGTCTTGAGCAAAAAACGTAAAAAGCTGAATAAGAGGCTATATGTGGAATGCAATAATAACGATACTTTTGGGGTAAACAGTGACTAATGGAAAATGGTGGCACATTGATGTTGTATGTATTCATGTATATAACCAGCTCATGGACTGTGTGAGAGATTATACCGACGGGTCTCTCTGTATCTCGAGCGTCAGTCGTGGCAGATCGATACTCAACCAGAAACTCGAGGGGGGAAAAGAGCCGGGGGGAGAGGGTAAAAGAGAATAGTGAATTGAGGGGAAGGGTACCGTGGTCCCTCGCCGGTAAGTTCTAGTGGTCCGTGGGCGCACACAGGTTTGACGAACGTGTGCACAGGCGAGGGATTAAATTGATGCGAAGCACGTACAGTTTATAAACTCTCCCCCCTCCCCCTTCCCAATGAAAATGGCTAACTATTGCGTGCGCCCATCGTTACTATGTTTTATACTTCAATTTTAACTTTTATAACTTGGGTAGGACTCATCTGATGTCTCTAGACAATGTAGGTGGGGGGTATAGCCTTGATAATTATTACACGTGTGACGAAATCTCACGAGTTTGCATGAGAATTTCTTGAGGAGTTGAGGAGATTGAGGGTTGCGGATGGTCTCATTGGATAGACAAAGAAATTTTTCATTAATTAAAAAAAAAAAAATAACCCATTTTGCCCCAGTAGTTTTTGAGAAATCATGGATATCCTGTTTTAAATTGATTTTTATCAATTTTATTGAGACAAAATAGACAACAGAAGAGCTGGATGACCATAAAGTCATACAAATGTCTCTCAAATAAGACGGTCAATCCACTCCTCCATTGCCCAGTTAAACTGAAACACCATGGGAGCTGTCCCAGGTAAACGGCTGACCCGCATCGACCTGCGTTGGCTATCGACGTGCCGACTAGACTCTCCTTTTATAACTCGCTTCTTCCGTGTTGGGTAATACCAGAAAAACTGTATATACACGGAGGGTGACTCGACGCTGAACCCAATAGAACAGAGCGGAAAGACTCGATCGACTTTATTTTCCTAAAAAAAATGAATAGAAATGAAAACACAAGACAAAAAAAAAATCATCAAATCAAATGAAATGCAGTCCAAATGGCTGAAAATTAATGATCATTATGTTGAATTGGTCTTGAAATTTTTTTCGTTGAAAGATCGTGGTGCCCTCGCACGGTGCAGAAAGACCCAGGTGGCAGCCATTGGAAAGGAAATACATACGTCAGCCGGCAAGCGAGTGCACGCGATAGAATTATTTCGTGGGTTCTTCTCCCCTTCTTGTACGTACTCATGAGGCTACAGAGGCCGTTGCCTCCTGTTTTCCAGCCATAATGGACTATTTCTTCTCCAAGAGAATATCCAAGTCGATTAATTCAATTGTATGTGTACAATATTCTCCCAAGGAATTCTTTCTTTTTGGGATTGAAGGGATAAGAGATACTGATCATTAACGATTTTTTTTTATTCCATTTTGGTTATATCCTTCTTGGAGAAGGCAAGTACCATAGATCATTAACGATGTGAAAATCTGGGCCAACCGTGGCTGAGAACTAGTACGTTGGTACAGTGCGCAGGTGCTGTGAACACCTTTTGCTGCCACGTGCATATGAAATTTGATTATCAAATATATTACCATTTTTTATTCAATTTTATGAACAATTTTTAAAAATTATTCATATAAAAATTGAAATTTAGGTGACCCGTTTTGCCCCGGTTGGGGCAGAATGGGTCGAATTTTATTTTCATTAGTTTGTCTGATATTTTATAAGAAATTTTGAACAAATTTTATTGACAAATTTCAATTGAATTTTAATTATCATAATATCTTCTCTGTTTCAGATATAATGAGGTCATTTTGAAGTGGTCATTTACTATGAGTTAAAGTCCCGTAATAAATTGTAAGTATACAAATTACATACCCCATCATATTGATGAATAAATCAAGTTTAAAATTGATGAAAAATTTTCGATCCTTGGAATGATCCAATAAATCCAATATTTAAGTGTATTCACACTGAATTTAACACAGAGAAAACAGAGACAGATGATGGTTTTGCTCTGCTGGCTCTGTATTGATTGCTGCTGGTGGCTTACCTCCACTTCCCTCCACCTACAGATTCCTCTCTGTACCTATCCTCCTCATACTCTCGTACATCGTCCAACATCCATTCTCAAGCATTGGTCCCTCACAACAACTGTGCATTCAGTCGCCATTTCTCACTCGACGTTAGAATTGATTTTCCCAATTTGTTTTTTAACAGAAAATAACATTTTAACATTTGATTAATAAATGAGGAAAGTCATCATAAATTTTGAAAATTATTTTACAATTGATTAAATGATCATAAATATCGTTTATGTGAACAGCTGTATAAGAGGGATGGAGGGGAAGGGGCAATCAGCTGATTGGGAGAAGAGGAGAAATAGATGAAAGGTGGAGGGGAGAAAGATTATAGAGACTTTCATCATTAAAATCCGTTCCTTCCTGTTCTGATGTTGAAATTAATATTATTGCAGGAGACTGGGCATGGAGAAGGAGAACTCCGCGTCGGGCGGAGGTGGGGGTGGTGATACAACAGCAACAACGGCAACACCGGGCTCGGTGGCCACCTCCGTTTCTGATAAATTACAAGCGGATCAGGCTAACCCCCTTCTTGATCCCAGTGCACTATTTGGTGGTGAGTATTTTTAAATTATACGATAAAAAATGTTATTTATCTCAAAAATGAGTGATTTTAGAGGAAAATTGAAAAATACCTTTTTTGTGGAGAATTTCATCAGTTACAAAAAAAGGTCTTATGACATTTCCCCCTAGGATCAATCGTTATCGAGATAATTGGATTTTAATGAGATGATAAAACTGAAAATCCAATTTTTCAAGTCTTCAAGATTTATTTGATAGTTATCACGCAGTTATCTCGGTAATGAGTGATTTTAGAGGAAAATTTCAAGATAAATTTTTTGTAGCTAATAAAATTCTCCACAAAAAATGTCTCTTGACATTTTTCTTTAAACTCCCTCATTATCGAGATAATTCATTATTTATTATTGAATACCCACAAATTTTTTTTTAGACACTCGGTTATAAATTTCTCTGCAACGTTATACCACACGTAAAAGCTAGTTCTGTATATTTATTGATTACCACCTCAGTTTGCCTGGCCCGGCTGCGGTACAGTCGTCGTTTTATCTCCCCCCTCCCCCTCTCTTCCCTTCAGCCCTCACCGTTACGTTTTAACTCCCCTTTCGTCCAACTCTCTTCACATCATTCTCCAACCTAGACGCTACACTGCACAGCATCCCAAATGCCGACATTGTGTCTCCAACGCCCATTGCTTTGAAAAAAAAACATCAATATTCTCAATATTCCATTTGATTCCACTATTTTCGTCTCTTAAAATACTTGAAATCAAGATATTTAATATCAGATGTTCTTTCTATTGAATTATTAAATTAATTATTTTTAACGAAAATAATGAATTGATGATTAAAATTCTTAATTGATTTTTTTTAAAATTATTTTTGTTTTTTTTTCATTTTTCAAAATTTGCCTATTTCCATTTTATTTTATTATCGTAGCGTAATCTCCTCTCATCACTCACAAAAAAATGGAAAAAGTTCTTTGTAGGAGAGAAAAGAGAGATAGAGGGTGGAGATGTCCGGACTGGGCACGTAGTATGGATTGTGGGGGTACGAGAGCCTCCGGAAACAGTGGGACAGCCGTGGAATAGAACCGAGATATAGAAAATGGGCAGGGAAAAGTGAGAAAGAGAGAATCGAGAGAGAGAGTGAACCAATTGCAATTACGGAATTGCACTAACGAGAACGTCCTTCCCATCCAACGAGCTTTTCTTCTATTCTTTGTCTAATTTTTTTTTCAATAACGAGTAATTGAAATACAATTTTAATGTTGTAATGTTGTAACTCCTCTTGTATTTGCCTCCTAAAACGCATAATTATTTGATTCATTGTCTATTTGCTGAAGAGTCTTACAGTACCCTTATTATAAAGGGGGATTGAATGCATAATTATTGAGATATAATTTTTCAAAAACATATCCATTCGTTGCTCAGTCCAATTTTCCAATTGTTATAATTTAACCTTCAAACCGTACCCCTCCGAAAACGCACGTTCACTGTTATGTATCCCACCGTCTGTCAGAGCGCTATACCATTTGTGACTCTATTTCCTGACATTTTCATTAACAAATACCTTATTTTCAATGTTTGCGATATTAAGAGGAATATTTAATATAATTTCATGTAGTTTTTGTTAATTAATTACAATTTTTCATTCCCCAAATAATTATTTTACCCTTAATTAAATTTTTTCGCTGGACGGGTTAAGCCCTCAATAAAATGCTCATCAAGACACTAATTGATGGGCCTAATTGTTGTTAAATCATTGGAAAATGAGTTAATAATGATATTAATAATAAATATAAGTATTCAAAAAAATTTCCACAAGTTATCATGCATTGAATAGACTTATATTAACAGCACAGGCCCGTATGAAAGACCGCAACTTTCCCATTTTTGGGTATTTTTATAGATTTATCGACGGTTAAAAAATCAAAAATACCTAGAATTGATTGAAACCGATGGAATATGAAGATACTAGGAGTTTGAAATTTTTTTTCTTCAATTTATAAATAGTTATACACTATGAAAGTTTTGATAGTGGTCCCACAGACCGCGGGTACGGTTTAAAGGTTGAACAAAAAAAAATATTTTCAAATTTTTTTCACTGCAAATAACATCTACAGGCAACCCCTATATAATAAAGCCCATTTTCAAAAGAAAATAAAAATATTATTTTTTGTAAAATGGATTGGAAATTAATTTCAAGTTCAAGGTTCATCGTACCCAGTGTTCAAGTGACCCGTTGATTTTCAATGCCACAGCCTTCACCAAGGTCACGACGGAAATCAACGGGTATCCATATACATAACTATATATTACGAAATTGGTTGGGCATAAAATTGCGAAATATCTACTCCTCCCCTCGATTAACATAATTGATGAGTTTAATCACATTGTGTTGTTGATAGTAAAATTATTTTTAATTAAAGCTTATTGGCCACGTGGTGACAGTGCAGCATCATCACTTTTTGGTGGTATGCCAGGTGGTTATGGTATTGGTGCTCATCATTTACCATCAGCATATGCAATGCTGGGACGTGGTGGTGCAGCACCTGGTTTTGGTGGACATACACCAGCATCAGCACCACCACCACCACCACCATATTCACACTCGAGTCTTGGTACACTGAGTGTTGCTGCAAGTCAAGCTGCCAGTTTAGGTAAATTAATTTAAAAAATGTATTTATCATGAAAAGCATTGATTTTAAATGAAAATGTCAAAAGACATTTTTTGTAGATTACAAAATTCTCTAAAAATAATGTCTTTTGATATTTTTCGATAAAACTAGTCATTATCGAGATAATTGAATATTTAGAAAATAAAAAAAAAAATTATATTCATAATTTCACTGAATTTAGGTATAAATTCAGCAAGTGCAGCATGGTGGACAATGGCATCACACTTGGCAGCACAAGATTATCTAGCAAGGTTACAAGGTGCTGCTGGTTTACAAGGTTTTCCACCAGGTGCTGAAAGCCTATTGCCACCATATCCAGCATCATTGTTGAATCCACCGTCCCTATCGTCCTCACACAAGTCCAGTAAGTGTAAGTGTATCGATTTAATATAAATAATAATTCATCAGGTATTGCCTGATTGATTATACTAATCATTAAATCAATTTTCATGCAACAGCTAAGTCAAGTAAAAGTCATAAACCAGCATCAACAAGCAGTAGTAGCAGTACTACGAATAATAATAATTCAACAACACAAAGTACTCATACAAGTAGTTTATCAGTGAGTCAAGCATCTGTAACAACGAGTCATCATAATACAACACCAACAACAAGTTGCAATACGACAACAGCACAGGCGAATATTGTTAGGTAATCACTAACGATAAAAATCATTATAATTAAATTGAATTTATTTATTACAATATATATTACAATAATGACATTAAAATTATTATGATCTCTTTCACGGTATTCAGTAGTCCTCCAGCGAAGGAAGGAAGGTGATTTAATTATTTATTTATTCATTATTTGTTTATACGAATTTTTAGTGAAAGTGGTGAATGACTATTTTAGCTTTTTTTTCAGATTTATGGAATTATCTCGAAAACTAGTGATTTCAGAGGAAAATGTCAAGAGACATTTTTTGTAGAGAATTCAATTTCCAAAAAAAAAGGTTTCTACATTTTTCTCTGAGACCCCACATTATTGAAATAATTTAACATTTGTTGTTGTTCACCATTTTACTACTGGATTTTTTGATGAATTGATGTATCTAATGTATTGGATTCAATTAGTTCTGATTTTAGTGATCCAAGCAGTATACTAGGGGGCGTGAGACTACCACCGGACACTGAAATCATCAAGTACACATCGAGTATTGTTGGACCAAAGGTTCCAGGTACGACGAATCGTGGTAGGAAAAAGACAATATCATTAGATTCACCGAGTGTAAGTGTTCATCCACCTTCAGTGCAGGCACTCAGTGCTCATCAGACAGCAACAACTACCTCATCCCTGGTTATGGAGCCGAGAAAATTCAATCGTACACCAGTGGTAATTATCCCATAAATAATTATTGTGATGTAAAAAAAAAAACAAGAATTGAATCAGATTATTTAATTTTGAAATTGTATAAATTTTTCAGAGTGAATCGAGTGAATACAGGGACTCCGTGGATCGTGTGGAGGTGATTAAGCTACCAGCTAATTCAACCAACGGTTCAGTATTAACGGCTCCTCCATTGTACACCATGAGCAACACAACAAGCAACTCCAACGAGTCAGATGCACCCCTCAATCTGTCACTGAAACCAGCATCGGCGAGCAGCAGTTCACCAATATTAGGCAGTCAACCTCTCAGTCAACTTAGTAATCTCAGTCAATCTTTATTGGCGTCTGATCGTACATGTAAGTACGACTACTTGTTACTTGGAAGGAATAAAATCCTTTCTTATTCAATTCACCATTTCTTTAACTTGCTGAAGACCACCAAGGCCAACAATTGTCATCAAAACTCAAAGAATCTCTAACAACGGTCACAATCCATCCAAGAAGGAATAAAATCCTATTGTAAGGCACTTGCATGAAGCTCAGTTTCTCTTAAACTTTTCATCTACGCATTATTCATAACAAATTAATAGCCAAACAGCAAAAAAATATTGTTAAATATGTCGTAGATAATTTATTTTCCATTTTTAAGAAGATCATACGGTCATGAAGTTGTTTTATATCGCAAGATCTCGAAACAGCCTGACACCTATGCCTCATTGGTCGATGAATAATGTAAAGTTAGTTACTGGCAAAATACGCGGCAGATTTAATCTTCTCATGTTCACAAACGATCCTCATAATTACATTTGTTCTCGAAACTTGAACAAATTAATTTACAAACAATCATTCATTAGAGATTAAATTAAATCATTCATCGACGTTCTATCGTGAGCTTTTAATTCAACAATGAATTTATTTCACCGTTCGTGAATTCGAGACAAGGTATTTTGTTTCAGAAGGTTTCAGAAATTCTTCGATTTTAAAGAAGAGAAAACAAGACAATTTCATATGGATAAACTAGATAAATTGATAACAATTCCTTTGATAAAATTTGAAGAAGAGATAGAAAATTCAAAAAACGTCAATTCAAGGCTAGCGTACGCACGGTCTAGTGATAATTGATTAAAAATCAGTCGTTTCTGAGATCAATTTTTAGGTTAGGACGTCACGTGGTCCCTTGAGTAGTTTCCCATTGGCCGAGTGTCCGAGGGTGGGGAGTCGTAGTCCTTCATTGGCTGAGACCCGCCCACAGTTTAAGTTAGTTTGACTTGGATACCGTCTGTGATTGGTTTAGCCCCCAAGAGACCTTGTAACGTCATAAGCGATTGAAATAGGGAAATTTTAAAAATTAATTACTATTTTTTTTTTATATCTTTATCCTTTGGTCTTACCGACGCAACTACTCGGTTTGAGATCTACACTTGCCACCCTATCTTTCCTCTCTTTTTTGCGGCCCATGGACCGACTTTTTAATCTGTACCGCATTTGTCCGAGGACTAAGGGAACCATGGAAACCTTAGCCAGTACAGTCGGCCGATAATGTAGAGCTCCAGTGTACCCCTCTGTCACACTGACGAGAGGCGCACACTGGGTCCCTACACCCGTGCCTACCGCTCAGCAATTTTTGGTACGAGCGACGGTGTTCCTAAACGGCCACCCATCCAAGTACTAACCAGACTCAACGCTGCTTAGCTTGGATGTCCGTTGGAGCAACACCTCGCTCGCCCAACCATTACTGTCGGTAAAATTAATTACTAATTATTGAACAATGTTTGAAACATTTTCGAATGAAAAATTGTTAAATGGGGTCGTGATGTTGAAATAAAAAAAATTAATAATAGAGAATATTAAAATTTCCTCTTTCCTCTTTTTGCTCCAGCACGACGAAAACCAGGACCCAAGCCACGCCGAGTGCCCCAAAATTCTGTAACAGTGCCAGCATCGCCAAGTCCCTCACTCGCTCAATTATTCACTGCTGCTGACTCACCCCAGCGCCCCAGCAGTGGTAGTGAAGAGAGTGAAACAACTCCAATCCACCACAAAGATGGTAGACCAAGAAATCTTGGACGTGGTGTATCAAAGCCCAAGAAAAATACTGTTGCCTCATTATTAGCACAGAGTCGTGCTCTTGGAATAAAACCAACACCAACACTCGATCCAAATGTACCATTGTCACATCAAGTATCGTTACTTAGATCTAATATACTTGCTGCGCAATTACATGCGTCAGCAACTGGTCAAATTGATGAAAAAAGTCACGTATGTTAATGTTTATTTCAATTAATTCCATTTAAATTATCAATTTTTTTTCAAATTTTTAATTTCAATTGTTTCATTTATTTTTTGTTTATCATTTTATTTTGAATAATTCATAATAACAACGCTTTCCAATATAGCGTTCATTGCAGGAAAAAATGAAGAATAAATTGCTCGAGGTATCCGGTGAGGAAAGTAATATGGATGTTACCAGTGAGAGTGGTAGTAATACAGATGTAGTTACTGATACTGATGATGATAATACCGATGGTATACCCAGTGCTAAAAGAAGAAAATTAAATCCATGTGACAAGGATTTACAGATACCTTTGGAGCGTGGATGGAAGAGAGAAACTGTTATAAAAGGTTTAGGAAAGACTGGAGTGATAAAAGGTGATGTTGCTTATTACAGTCCTTGTGGTAAAACATTTAGAAATCATCAGGATTTGTTCAAGGTCAGTTGAAATATTTCATACTATTTTCGGGGAAATTTTTGAATTTCTTTTTATTCAAATATATTATTTTAGTTTCTGGAAATGCAAAATCATGAATTAACGTCTGCCCACTTCTCATTCTCATCGAAACCTCTCATTGGTGAATTTCTACAACCAACGATGGGTTTAGCTGAGGCTGAATTTGTCAGACTTGGTGCCCACGAAGTAGCAAGAAGACTTGAGGAATTGAGGGCAGCTGGGGGGTTTAGAGATGTCAGGCCTACCAGTCAGTATGAGAGGGATAAACTAGCTTATGCTAAAAAATTGGCTAAGGAGGAGGCACAGAGGCATAAAGAGCAAGCTAGGTAGAGTCATTAAATATTGGATTATCTCGAGAACTATGACTTTTACAGAAAAATATTAAGAGATATCTTTTGTTAGGAATTTAATTCTCTACAAAAAGTGTCTTTTGACATTTTTTCCTAAAATTACTCATTTCCGAGATATTCACAAAATTAATAAAAATTTTAAATTCATCTCATGACAATTTACTAGTTTATTGCATAGTTATGAAAAAAAAATGAGTTTGATGAGTACATAAATACATCCAATATATATTTGTCATTCTAGATTGATAAAAGAGCAGGAAAAGAATGAGAGACAAGAAGCGGTTCGTCGTGAACGAGAAATTCGAAATCAGCAGCTCCTGGAGGTGAGTCACTCATACCTAAATAATCTCCAGAAATATTGATATTAAAAATTCTCGTTGTCTTTTAATTCCCACAACAAAACCATTTGATTGGTGTATCTATAAATATTTCAAAAAAAAAATCAAAGAAATCCCAAAAATCTTGATATTTTTCATAATTTACGTTCACCTGCCGTGTGTGTCGCATGTTTTCTGTGTGTGCCATATTTACACATCTGTTGATATACATGTATACCATAAATATTAAACCAAACACATCATCAGACAATCTAACAAATCATTGAATAACAATTTGTTCAAAAAAAATTCCACGAATGGTAATAGTGTTTGAACCTTGGTCCCCACCGAAAAAAAAACATCCAAGGAGACACTTCCATCCAATTTAAAAAAGAAAACGCTAGCAATAGTGACAGGAGGGCCCAGCATGTATTTTTATTTTATTTATCTCCCACAACAATTTTTCCCATCCAAACAATTTTTTTTTTTATAAAAAAAAAGTCTCAGAACAGACAAAAACGTGCATATATCGCTTGAATTTCTGTTGCCAAAAATAGAAGAGAATTCATTTAGAAGAATTCTTAAGTTAAGATTATTAAATTAATAATTCATTACACCCAATAAACGACTGGATAAAAACAAAACAAAACAAAACAAAAAAAAGAAAAAAAAAAGCAAAAAAATACGAAAATTGGTGCAGGGTCGGAAGAGGCTTGCATTCACCATAAAACAGAAGATGAAGATAATCCAGGAAATTGAGCGTGGAAAAAGTAAGAGTGATGTTGCCCGTGAATTGGGATTAGCAAGCAGTACAGTAGCAACAATATGGAAAAATCGTATTAGTATAGCTGAGAGCTGGAGAAATCGTGATATGATGCAATCAGACACCGATATTGATCAAATTGGTAAAAAATCAATGCATATACAAAATAATATACCATCAGGATCAGTGCCAATATCACCAATAACAACATCACCAACATCAATAATATCACAATCAAGTATACCATCTATATCTACATCACCATCATTGAATGCCCAATCAACTATGGACATCAATCATCAGGCACAAACCCAGGAATTCCTGGAGGTAAGGATTCCATCCCTTCAAAAAAAAAAAAAAAACCAATTCCTGCCTAAAAACGCCAAGTGCAATATTCTTCGCCTAAAAATGATAACAATTGGACAAAACAAGTTTTTCGATGAATGAAGAAAAAAAAAAGTTTGAACCCTGCATCTTCACTCACCTCCTCCTCCCCCATGAAAAATCAGCTTGTCTAGATAGTTAATTAGATGAAACGAAATTAAAAAAAAAATTGCTTGAATTGGGATCCGTACGATTCGTCGAAAACCGATTGGTCTATTTTTTTTTCATCTAATCTTGTTTGATCAAATGGTTTTTCTCGTTGAGAATCCATTAGTCTTTTTTGTTTTATCGTCGATTATTCTGTTTGCCTAATGGTTTGATTCGTCGAAAAGAATTTTTCTGAATGCCTTTTGATATTTTGGACAAACTTATTTATCAAAGATTAGAGTTCCCTTACTTTTCCCTACTCGGGACGTGTCCTTAAGCGAATTTTATTGGAAAGGGCATCTAAGGAATTGCTCCCACTCCGTCGCTCTGGGCAGCTTTGGAGAGGGAAGGTAGGTAGTGGGTAGGAGGAATTGTAGTAGTGGAGGAAAGAGTACATAACTCACAACTTTCAACCGTTTCATTTGTGTGACAATGCGCATTTCCACGCGCATAATGTCGAGAACAAGTATGAACGATGCATGAGGAGTGGGAAGAGTTTATTTAAGGGAGAACAGGCCGAGAGGAGAAGATTGGGAAAAGTAAGGGAACTCTACTGTAAACATTTTTGTTTTCGTTTTCGATTCCATTTCCTTTCCGATTTTCCATCGTGTGCTTATCATTGGTGTTGGGTGGATTGGAGAGTTCAGTTACATGTTATTGTTTGTGTATTCTCTTTTCCATGGATTGAGTGATTTGACTAATTCATTTTTCGACGTATCGACGTTGGGCGAATCGTCAATCGACCAATCGGTTTTCGACGAATTGTACCAGATCCCTTGAATTTTATTTTTCCTCGGTTTTATTATATTTTACGAAGACGGTCGTGGTTATGATATAGACAATACACATGTATATTGCACACACGACACAATAAATAAAAAAAACAATTTAGAGATGATTAAATGAGGTCGAAGAATGGGGATGTATATCGTGCAGCTCGAAATATATATATTTTTTATTTATCTGATTATTATTAGTATCGACAATTGATGCCATTGATAAATGGAAATGATCAGATAGAGGATAAATGAAGGAAATAAACAACGAAATTATGAAAATACTTTCCTTTGCCTTAGCTTCTCCTGTCACTATGTATAACAGCTAGCTAAATATTATGAATATAATCAAATAATTTATTTACTGAGTAATAATTAATTTTAATTAAGCATGGGCTCTATATGTTTGATTATTCAGAGGAATTCAGGAATTTATTCATTTGCCTTATTGTATTTTTCTACGTATTATCCTTATTCTTCTATCGTAATTTCTGTCTTTGATCTGCAAATTTATATATATTTTTATTCAATATGTGGATTTAATGTGTTGTTCATTGTACAGTGAACATATTTATTTATCACGCGGTGAAGAGAATATTCATATTTACAGAATTATTGGATTAATTATCATTGCTTGAGTATTGGTCGCATGTTTTACAGCTTAAAATCATTTTTTAAATGCAATTATCCCCTTCCATTAAAAAAAATGTTTATTATTAATTAACAGCATGATTTTTAAACCCTCAATCAATGAAAATACGATTTTATTAATATTTATCATTGACCGACAACAGTGGCCGAGTGGTTAAGACGCAGGACTGACGGCGGGACCCGTGGATGGATCCGGGTTCGAGTCCGGTTCAAAGCGATTTTTAACTCTCTCAGAAACTGTTGAACGGGAGTCTAGACGTCGAGAATCATCATCGAGAAATGGTATGGCAGAAGTATGAATAGAAGTCTTTCTCCGATGATGAAGCTCGGTCGATGGACAGGGTGAAGTTCTAACCAGTCAAAGTCTTGAGCATACGTAAAAAGCCGAATAGGCTATATGTGGAAGGTCAAATAAAATAATGTTTATCATTGAATAATATAATAATTTGAATTCAAAATTCATTGAACAATGAAATTTTCAATCGAACCGCACGAAAAACTCAAACTTTCGACTTCTCGCATTCGCGAAATTTATCAAAAGCTTGTTATAATAATTGAAGCACACTGCACAATTAATTAATTATGATAAAAATTATAATTAACAAATAGACAAATGTCATTTATTTACATTTTTTTTTTCATTAAACTCATGCAATAATTCACGTGTTGAATAGTAAATCACATACACATGATTTTGTTTTTATTCTGTAATTTATTATTTTTACCACGATCGTCTAATTATTTTATTATTTGTTTAGTAGATATTATTCAAGTATTTATATTAATCGTTAAATTTTTATTGTTTTGCTATTTTTCTTTGGACATGTGTGCAGGCGAGAAAAAAACGTCAGGAGGAGGTTGAGAAAATTCGTATGGAGGAGCAACAACGAAAACAACAGGTATATTTATTTATTTATTTATTTAAAAATACCTTTTTTCGTCTATTTTATTTTTAAATACAATATTTTTATTTACAGGAACGTGAACTAAAACGACAACAGGCTGTCATGCTCAAAGAACAGGTGAGTTGCGATTAAAAAACAAAACAAAAAAATAAAAAAAACATTCTTGACAAAATTGTGATCATGTAGATCGTAGAGTGTGTTGTAGTTAGAAGTGCATTTCATTGCTTTCTCGTCATGAATAAAATCATTGTTTCTGTCAATTTGAATGTATAAAAATTATCTTGAAATTCAATAATTACAAAATAGGGACCTTGCATGGAGCTCAATTTCTCTTAAACTTCTCATCTACGCATTATACATAACAAATTAAAAATCAGTCGTTTCTGAGACCAATTTTTAGGTTAGAACGTCACAAGGTCCCTTGAATAACTTCCCATTGGCCGAGTGTCCGAGGATGGAGAGTCGTAGTCCTTCCTTGGCTGACAAACGCCCACAGATTAAGTTAGGTTGACTTGGATACGTCTTGTGATTGGTTTAGCCTCCAAGAAACCTTGTGACGTCACAAGCGATTGAAATAGGGGAATTTTAAGAATGAATTACTAATTATTGAACAATTTTTGGAACAAAAAAATTAACAAAAATTCTCTGCAAGTTCCCTATTGTAATTATTCGAGAGATTTTTCGGGGATGAATTACAATGAAGAAAAAAAAGCATATAATTGATCTATAAAAAGCGATTTGAATGTGAGGGTCGATTGAGGTGTTTTTGAGCACTGGTGGATTGGATGGTGTGTTTTGTTGCTACAGATGTACATGCAGGAGCTCAGCAAGCAGCGCGAGATGCTCTACACCGTCGAGTTGGTATGTCTCGTACCCTGACTTTAGAAAAAAAACCGAAAATTTCTAATAATTTTTATTTATTTATTTTAACACGAAATTAACAAGAGGAATAATTAAACTATTATTATTAACAAAAATACATCTTCATTGTGGACAAATCATTCGGTTCGATTTATTAATGTTATTAATTGTCTTCATTCATCAATCATTGTTGTTTATTCTTTTTGTATTGTGTATTTAATTAACAGATTGATTAAATTCATTTATTAACAATGCTAATAACATAAAAAATTAATTATCTTAATTATCATTCAATTATTTTCAAAAGAGACAGACAATTCGTGTAGAAATAATTGTCTTGAGGAATTTAATTTCTCTGTTATGCACGATAACTCTTCATACCACTACTGGTACCTATTCTCATGCTCTACGTATCTAGTTATTTCGTTTGTTAGTTTAGAGGTGTTGGTTTTTATTATTTTAGGATTAATATTTTCGATTATTAATATAGAATTAAAATTGTTCATTTGAATTTTTTTATTGAGGAAAAATTTAAAAAACAATTAAGATTAATTGTTTAATTCTTAGGAACGTGAGAGGAGAAGACAGCATATGGCGTTAATTCGTGCATTAGAAAATCGTCGACGGATGGAGGAGAGGGAGAAAAAAAGACTCGAAGCACGAGCTGAGAGAATAGCGAATAAGGAAAAACGAGCGGAGCAGAGAAAACTCGAAATGGAATTGGTGGAACAAATAAGAAAACCAGTTGAGGATATGGAATTGACAGGTTTGTGAGGGATAATTACTAACACGGGGATTTAGGGCCTGAGCCATATCACATTTATTTATAAAATAGGCACAGAGATGTACAAAATTCCGGTATTGTGCTAATAAATAACCTTGATGGAATATCTCTGATAACTGTCCAAATTTAATTGATAATGGTTCAGTTAAATTACCAGATTGATAAATGTTCTGTTGAATGAGTTGAATTACGCGTTGAAGTTACGTTAGGTTTTGGTTGAGTTTACATAAATACTGATAAGATTCACTGATAGAGTCTACTGATAAAGTTCACTGATAAGAATCAATTGATAATGAGACGCATAAATCGTTGATTTAACACGATAAGTCGTTGTTGAAGATCTGATGAAGGTCGTTCAGAATGTGCACACCACATGGGTGTCGATGATGTACGATGAGATTCGATAACGAGTACTGCACCCCCGGTGGGTGCTGATGAGATACTTGTGCCACTTGAGTGACGTTGAAAGACTTGCACACCTGATGAGTGCAAATGATATACTGGCTCTCTACGAGAGACTAAAAGTAGCTGTAGTAGTATTTGGGTAATTCCGATGGTTGCCGATAAACCTTGATTAATTAGGGTATGACATTGGGATGAGTCCCGCGAGACTCAGGTGATTAGGGTCGGATTTTTAACACCCCTCATTATCAAGATCTTTCGATATTTTATTTATTACTCTTTTATTTACAGATCACAAACCCCTGCCAGACATAAAAAGAATTCCCCGCCTAAAGTTATCAGGCGAGGCTTTCGCCGAGATAGTAATGGTCTTTGAATTCCTCCATAATTTCGGTGAAACACTGGGTTTCGACATGGAGTCCCTACCCAGTCTAAAAAGCCTCCAAATAGCTCTTCTGAACGACGAAGAAGCCGAGGAAGAGATGCTCTCAGTAATGACCCACCTCCTGGTGTGCGCAATAGAAGATCCAGGAATTCCCCAGCCGGCGCGTCACACCACAGGCCTCGGTCAGTCCCTCCGTCAGGCGGACATAACTCACGCCAACATAAGCGAAGTCCTACGAATCTACCTCTATGCCAATGCAACTGGTGAAGTAAAATCACTAACTGGTGTTTGTTTAGAACGTGAACGTGACAAAAAATTTGCCGATCATCATCAAAATGGTGGTGATTATCCATCAACACCATCCGGCAAAAATGCCCAATTCTATGAACATCTGCACAACAACGATACCTGGAAAATGTCTGAAAGATTACGTGATAAACCATTTTTAGCACTCAATCCAACTCACAAAGCACAAATGCTTGGATTTCTTTGCAATGAATTGCTTCAGAATAAAGCTGTGATACGTCAGATTGAGGGTAGCCTAGAAACAGTTGCCCAATTGAAGAAAGAACGTTTTGTCCTAGACACAAAAATACGAAAATTACGACAATTGCACAGTAGAAAAGTACGTATGGAGGCTGTTGGTGTGATAATAAATAAAACTGGTGACACTATAACAATTGAGAAGAAAGAGAATGATGGAGATGAGACAAATACTAATATTATAAATACAAATACTCCAGCAATATCAACAACACCAACACCTGATGAGAATCCTCACGAGGATGAGGGTGAAGATATGTCTGAAAATGAGTCTGAGGGTACACAACCAGAGGAGGAAGAGGATAAAAATCTTTCTGCTGATGAATTAGGGAAGAAACTTGATAAATTACTTAAACAGTCTGAAGAACAATTACAAAAGCTCAATGGATCATCAAAACAACTTCGTGCACATGTTTTTGGGCAAGATAGGTACTGGAGAAGATACTGGGAATTACCATCTGCTGGTGGTATATTTGTTGAAGCTATGGAGAGTGCTGAGCCTGAAATACTTCATCTACAGGCTGAACTTGATGATAAGTGGAAAGACAAGATCATTGATGATAAGACTGATGAAAAACTTGAGGAAGATACCGATAAAATAAATACATTAGATGATGATAAAGTGATAAAAGAAGAAATTAAATCCGAAAATAATGAAATTAATGAGAATACTGTGAGTGAAAATAATTATGTAAAATCAGAGGATAATTTGACGAGTGATGCTAAAACAAATGTAACATCTGAAGAGATTAAACTGGAGACTGAACCGATGGATGTTGACAGTAAAATTGGAAAAATTGATAAATTTGATGATGGAGTTAAGCAGATTAAGATTGATGATACAAATGGTGATAAATGTAATCATCATTTGCCAAATGGTAAAGATGTCAATGGAATTGATGTTGATATGCCCTGGTTTTCAATATTACCACGTGAGACATGTGATACATCTGGACCAAGTAATAAACAGATATTTGGTATTGCTGAGTGTTCAGAATTGAGAATACCTATATTTCCACCACCAGCAAGTCCTGGATATGAGCGTTGTGACAGTCCAGCACCATTGGTATTGACTCAGGATGAGGCTGCACAGTTGGAGTATCTCAAGGTGCATGGATTGCCACCTCCAGGAGAGGCTAAACCAGTACCTGAGGATTTGAGATATGGTTGGTGGAGAATTACTGATGTTGATACATTCCAGGAGTTATTGGAACATCTGCACTCTAGGGGAGTTAGGGAGAAAGAGTTGAAGAGAACAACTTGGGCTACTATGGAGTCTTTTCTCGCTGTAACTGGAAAAATTCATGTTGATCCTGGAAATTCTTCGGCAACTGATCTTGGTGGTAATGATGATGATGATGAGGAGGAGGAGGAAGAGAGCTATGAGACACCTAGACCTGATAATCCTGGTGATTGGAGTGAACAGGTGGCACTCAGGGTTGATGCACAGCTGTTGGAGCAGGTGGAGGCACTTGAGGATAAGGTTGCTAATGCTAGTATGCAGGTTAAAGGATGGAAATTACCACCTAGAGCTGGTACTGAGGAGGCGGATGAGATTGAGAAGCTCCATGAGATGGAGAAGATTAATGCTGTGGAGCAGGCGAGACAGAGATTGCTGTCGTTGGAGGCTGCTATCGAACGGAGATATTTGAAACCACCTCTGGGGGTTTGTACTGGTGATCCCAATTTGGCAGCCCTCAAGGCAGAACAAGCAGCAGCAGCAAATGCTAATTCAAATTCATCAGATGGTGGATCAGTGCCTCCACCACCCGAAGAAACAACTCCACGTGGTTTGAACAATTGGCGTGAAGCTACAGCACGTGCTCACACATCAGCTCAATTAGCAATGGCCCTGTACATGTTGGAGGCGAGCATAGCGTGGGACAAGAGCATTATGAAGGCTGTGAGTCTCAATCTACGATATCAAAATTTATCTTCTAGTCTCAGGCCTCTAATAATCTCTAATAATCAAAGTTGGGTGAAATACTATTTAAATTGATTTAAAAAAAAAAAATGTGTGCGTGGTGGCCACGCGCGACAGAAGTGAAACTTCTCTAGGCTTGAAATATCAAGAGATGATTGTTGTATGAAAATTTCGATATCCTATCTATGCATAATTCTTTTTCTTGAAATTCGAGAGGAAGGGCAATAAGTGAAGAATACTCGTGGTATTAATGATAAATATAAATTAGATTTCATTCGACAGTTTAGATTTCCTTGCGATTTAAAAATATTCACGATATTCTCTGCTGCGGTCTTCGGTTTTTAAAAAATTATTATTCGATGTTTGTCACGACATGCTCTGTTGCATTCTTTACTCGTTTTTAGCATGATTATTCTGCGAATAAACTAATCCTCCAATTGATCTGTACGAACCAAACACATTTCAATAATTGATTAAAAACCCATTAATTAAAGATTAACTAACAGTGCATGAATTGTAGGTTACAATTTCACGACGATTCACGGATCAGCTGAAACAGCCCGAATCTTTATGCTGGTTCAACGTGCGGTTGCCTATTCAGGAGGTGGCGCCTCTAACGCGAGAAATGTGCAGTGTTCTCATAGAATATAATACGTATGCTATGAGTGTTCTCACTATGCACCGTAAGCGGAGTAGTACTAGAGCCGTGCTGGTGTGCTCCACTCCCACCACTTTTCGTTACGGCCCTCCCTTCTTTTTCGTCACTCCCGAGTACCCTCCCTCCGTTTCTTTTCACGCTGTATTGTCGACTCGCTCTACCGTGCCTAAAGAAGTTTCACTTCAAAAACAATGAATAAATCAATCCAGCTCTGATCATAACTGTCATCCTTGCTCTCTCCACTATTCATTTTATTTATTTATTTATTTATTGTTTGTCGAGACTCCACAGCACAAGGCCAATTAAGGGATCAAATGATTACATAATTAGAAACAAGTACTAATAAAATGAACAATAATTAACACGTAACACTCATGGCGGCACAACAATGTGTATAAGTATCTTACAAAAAAAAAAATCAACAACATCGTGATATACAAAACAAAAAGCATTTCCTTTTGTAGCAACAGCTCTCAGAACTCAAAAAACTATTATAATATTCAATTCGTCACATTTACTTTTAGATCACAGTAATATTTAGACGCCCACTGAAGACAATATAATGTTAATAATCCAAGGTCTCAATGATAATATTGTTATATCCAAGGAATAAAGTCACAACACACACAAATTGATTAAATGGTTAGGGCTGTTTATTAATTATTATTTGGAGAAATAGGATACATCAACGATGTGTCTTGATTGAGATCTTCTCAGAGAATTATTAAGAGGCTTTGGGAGTTAAAAAAAACTACTGAAATTCGGGGAAAATTCTGCTCCACAAATTCTCCGCCAAGAGAGAATGGAAAATTATGATACACACTTTAAAAAATTCGTTCATTTTTTACTCACAGGATGAAACGAGATGAGGATGCCTGGAAGGGGATGAATATTTTTTGTTTATGTTTAAACATACGAGGTGGTTAACAGGTCCTCGGGCCGCCATCTTGCAGTGAAGGGAAGGGGTATCTAAGCAAGATGGTGGCACAAGGACCTGTCAACCACCTCGTAAGTTTAAACATAAAAAAAAATTATTTATCCTCTTCCGGGCATCCTCATCTCGTTATATCCTTTGAGTAAAAAATGAACGAATTTTTAAAATTATATTTCATAATTTTCCATGCTCTCTTGGCGGAGAATTCGTGGAGCAAAGTTTTCCCCGTATTTCAGTAGTTTTTTTTTTATTCCCGAAGCCTCTCAAGTCTTGATGTTATCCAAAAGACAGTCGTTACAAACGGCCATCTCTGACATTCTTCAGACTATAGACAATTGAAAGGGTTCAAACTTGGTTGATAGAAGTACAAGCTCTGTATAAGAGTGAGGATGATACCAGGTTGGTATTAGCTAACGGGAGATAAAACATTTTATGTTGTTGCGATCTTACACATGATACTCAACGGCACTTGTTCGACAAGTTCAAGACAGTCAATATATCCTCTTACCAGTTTAACAATAAATAGCAATAGGCAATGAACATTATCTTCCTCAGACTAATTGAAAATATATTGTTTTCAATTATAGAATTGTCAGTTTTGTCACAGTGGTGATAACGAAGACAAATTACTCTTGTGTGATGGTTGCGATCGTGGATATCATACCTACTGCTTCCGTCCAAAAATGGAGAATATTCCTGATGGTGATTGGTGAGTACACGTCATGCTTATTCACTCTTTCATTCTATGAATAAATTATTTTAATATTAATTTTTTCAATTATCACTCAGGTATTGCCATGAGTGTATGAATAAAGCCACTGGAGAGAGAAACTGTCTGGTTTGTGGCAAAAGAGGTGGAAAAAATCTCGTTCTTTGTGAATTGTGTCCACGAGCCTATCACACTGATTGCCACAATCCTGTAATGCCTAAGGTATTTACCAAAATTCATATATTTTTCTTAAATTTTGTAAATATCTCACTAACCAGTGATTCTAGAAGAAACTGTCGAGAGATCTTGTGACGATTTCCACGATATTAATGATTAATACTTTATAGATAATTATGTACGCCCTTTGCCTTGGACGCCAGACTATTTTGCTCAACCCGGAGAAAATAGACAAAAGACGGACTGCAACTATGACTGAAAAAACTTAAACTTACCCGTACTCTACTTTACAAGGGGAAGGGAGGACGATACTCCCTCTTCGCACTCCTGGGTTTGACCAAATGAAACGCAAAATACCAATTTTATGCTCCAAAGAATAAAATATATTCAAGATAATATTCAAAATAATAATAATATAAAGAAAATTAATTTCAGGATTCTATATAATCCTAAACTCAAAATTAATGAGGACAATTGCCTCTTTAGCAATAATTAATGATTGCAATGCAATATTAACCAAGAATAACTCAAAATAATAGTAATAACTCGTAAATAAACCAAAATAATTCTTTAGAAAAAATGAAAAGAAGGAGAGAAAATTCCCTCCACTGGACTCGAGACAAAAGACAAAATGAATTGAGAAGTTATGGATGTTACGTAACTCACTCAGCTCGTTGCAAAGGTCCAGGGTCTCGATTGGGTTGTCCAGGTGGCTTCCTTCTACTGGATATTGTCCACCCCTCTCAATAATTAATTCTAATACTCGATAATCTGTTAATCTCTCCAATATCCTCCAAAAACTCTATTATTCTCAACGACAAATCTGTTAATCTCGAAAATCTATTAATTCCCAACAAATCTATTAATCACGACAATCTATTACTCGACAATCTATTACTGTTACTCTATTAATGAGCTCCTGCCTGGACTATGTCTCGGGTGGAACTGCGGTACCCACAATTATTCCTGTAGGCCCACAGATATTACAAATTCGTCCAAAAAGGGGCGGGGTAATTCCCCCCTATACAGGCATATACTGTTACAACTCACTGATGAACGACCCTGGACCTTGAGCTTCGTGTACAAAATATAATATTCTCATTTAATTTGAATAATTCTTCGGGATTAATTTCCCTTGATGTACGGATAGTTTGGACATCCTTCCTTCCTTCCTTCCTTCAGGTATTGGATGGTCCTGGTCCAGGCTCTCTTCTTTTGACTCCAAGAGATTTTTCTCAGAGTCTCCTCTTGCTTTACCGAGCCTCATTCCCATGTATAATTGTATGGAATTAATATTGGTGTTTCTGGGGTCTTCTGCGCCATCCCAATGGTTTCTTTTTCAAGGAGAGGGAGTGCGAGCTCTCCCCGAGACTTTGACTACTATTAACTTTAATAAATGCATGACTCTACCGACTGTGACCTTGACAATTGTCACAATCTTTTTTGTAGATTACAAAATTCTCCACAAATAATGTCTTTCAACATTTTTCTCTAAAATCACTGGTTATCGAGATATTTTGATATTTAACAATAATCTTAATTTAATTATTTTACAGATGCCAAGAGGCAAATGGTATTGTTCAAACTGTCACAGTAAACAGCCAAAGAAACGTAACAGTACAAGAAGGAGTCACAATAAAAGTGGAGGCAACACCAGAGACAGTGAAAGTTCTGATCATCCGCCCGCTAGGTGATTACGCTAACAAAAAACAAAAAAAAAATCATTCATACAAAAAAAAATGTTTTTATAATAAAACTCCAGCATCCTACACATACGAAATTTCAAAACACCATAATACTAAACTATAAAATCGATTAATTTAATGACTAATTTAATCCTAAAAAATATGCTTAATAAAATATTATGAATTCAGAAGAATACATAGAGTTAACATATAACGTGAATGAACCATCTGTCTAATTGTAAACATCTGTTGAAAACCGTCACAGAGAGCAAAAAAACCCCTCGGCAAGTGTTATTTATTTATTTAATTTTTTTCTAAAATTAATTCATTTTCCATAATTTTTTGTTTCGTTGAAACAATTTTTTTTCTTAATAGTTAAACGAAATTCTATTGAGATTAAAACGACTTATTCAGTCAAAATGGTATGTTGTGTGTCATGCAGGGTGTTCCAACGTCAGGCTCGATGGAGTTAGCAACGTTACGAGTGCCAGTTGCGTTCGTGATTAAATGGTACGTTGCAAGATTGAGAAAAAACGTCCGATTTAAAAAATAATTAATTGAAAAGAAAAAAAAATAATTAATTATTCGGGACACCCTGTACGTCCATTTATCTACAATTATTTCATTTATATAAACACTATTAGATATTTTTATTATTTAATCATTGGCACAAACATGAAAAAGTCGTGGGGACGGTATGAATAAGTCGATTAAATGAAAAAACTTGAGTTGAGGTGAATTGAGGGTTGATCAAATAACCGTATTGTTTTTCTTGTTTTATTGTTTTTGGTATTTACGCAGTCCAACACCATCAACGGCATCAAATACCCATTGTGATGATAATAATACATCAGAACCACCAACACCAACATCATCACCACGTAAAGAGACAAATTCAAGGAATTTAACGAAGAAACAACAGCGTGAATTAGCACCTTGTAAATTATTACTTGAACAATTGGAACAACAGGACGAGGCGTGGCCATTTTTGTTGCCTGTTAATACTAAACAATTTCCAACATATAAGAAAATTATTAAAACACCGATGGACTTGAGTACTATAAAGAAAAAACTTCAGGATACTGTGTAAGTAGATTAATAAAAGAGGGAAAAGAAAATATTGAATAAACTCGAAAACTAGAGATTTTAGGAGAAAATGTCAAAATATATTTTTTGTAGAGAAGAAAATTTCCTACAAAAAGTGTCTCCTGACATTTTTTCCTAAAATCACTTCTTATCGAGATAATTGCATTATTACACATTGTTTCTTTCAGAAAAAATACATTTTCGTTAGTTATGCAATTATCTCGATAACAAGAGGCTTTAGAAAAAAATGTCAAGAGACATTTTTTGTAGCTTACAAAATTTTCAACAAACAAATGTCTCTTGACTTTGTCCTCTAAAACCACTCCATGTCAAGATATTTCAATATTAAAAATGTAAAAAAATAAACTTCACGATTTAATTAATAAAAATCGTTTTTTCAATCTTTTGTTCATAGATATAAATCACGTGATGAATTTTGTGCTGACGTGCGTCAAATGTTTATAAATTGTGAAGTATTTAACGAGGATGACAGTCCAGTTGGTAAAGCTGGTCACGGTATGCGAAATTTCTTTGAAACTCGTTGGACCGAAATAACAGGTGCACCACCACCACCACCACCACCACAAACCCATAGCTGAGGTACGGGAAGATCGCGCAATACTTGCAACAGTTTCGCGCATTTTTACTACTGAATAAAAATTAATAAATCATCATGTCAACTGATTAATTTTCAACGTAAAAATTGAAAAAATAAAAAATAAATTACAAAAAAACCACGTTTTAGTGGTTTAAATCCACTATTGCCAAGTTGATATGTACATTAAGAGGCCTCGGGAGTAAAAAAAAAACTACTGGAATGCGGGGAAAACTTTGCTCCACGAATTCTCCGCCAAGAGAGGATGAAAAACTATGAAACATAATTTAAAAAATTCGTTCATTTTTTACTCACAGGATGTAACGAGATGAGGATGCTCGGAAGAGGATAAATAATTTTTTTTTATGTTTAAACTTACGAGGTGGTCGACAGGTCCTCGTGCCGCCATCTTGCTTGGATACTTCTTCTCTTCACTCCAACATGGCGGCCCGAGGACCTGTCAACCACCTTGTAAGTTTAAACATTAAAAAAATTATTTATCCTCTTCCAGGCATCCTCATCTTGTTTCATCCTGAGAGTAAAAAATGAACGAATTTTTTAAATTATGTCTCATAATTTTCCATGCTCTCTTGGCGGAGAATTCGTGAAGCAAAGTTTTCCCCGCATTTCAGTAGTTTTTTTTTACTCCCGAGGCCTCTTAATATGTACTCAACATCCAAGAACTGAAATTCAAGAGATAATACTCAAATTGAAGAATCCAATAATTTTTTTTCTTCCGAGTTTATCATCATGATCAACAGATTATTGTATAAATACAATCATTGTACTTACAAATGAAAAAAAGATTAATTTAATTAATTAATAAATTGCCTAAAGTAATTAGATTGTAACAACAGGTTGTATTATATTTAGATGGCGTTTAATATGTAAAATTAACTCTCATTTATTCAATAATAAATTATAAAATAAGTGATTAAAATAGGGGAGAGAATTTTATGTAAATATTATACATGACACAAAAAAATGACATTCTGTTGTAGAATTATATGATAATCTCTTCAAGATAATTATGCATAATGTCGAATGATGTTTATTATTCGATTTGAGGGATTTTTTTTTTTGTTTATTTGAGCTTTATGTCATTCCATCAATTTTTTTTTACAATTGGCAATTTATTTTTTGTTCATTGAAACCCTGAATTTTTGTTGATAATATTTTATGACTGAAATAAATGAAATTCATGATTCAATCGATTTTTATGAAATTATGAAAACAATTTGTGCTCTTGTAAATTATTAAAAATAATAGTGATCAAAGGAGTGAATTTGTAGTGATAATATATTACTTATAAAGAATAAGTAGGTAATTTAAACATGAGAAAGCATGATTTTCATATTGATAAAAAAAAAAACGAAATATCCATGATAAAATGGTTTGCAGGGTGCTTTGATCAATTTAAGTAGTATTATAAAATTAATAAAAAAAACTTATTATTTAATTATGAATTAATTGCCTTATTTTCTCGAACGATGTGAAAAAATTATTGAAATTTAATAATTAAAAAATTCATCGATCATGAAAAAAAAAATACCACGAGAAAATGATCCCTCCCTGCTTTTTATACGAAAATGAGAGAATTTAGTTGATAAACCGTCTGATATATAAATAATATAAATAGTATTATCAATTAATTGTAATAGGAATTTTCAATTGGAATGACAATGACTATTGTCACTGATTGATCTATTAAAATATAGAAAAATTCAGAGTGTTATAAATAATATAAACACTCGTAAACTTATTATTGTCTATATGTGAGCTTACGAAAAGGGAATAAATGAGATGAAAAAAAAATTATAAAAAAATATATTATATAAATAAAATAGTTTCAACTTACGAATGCTAATTAACACCCGGATTTAATTAATGTATTACGAATTTCAAATAAATAAAGAGAAACGAACGTACACAAAATTTTTAAATAAATATATATAAATAATTTATTATCATGGATTATTTACGTTTTTATTAATTTTTTTCAATCGCTTGTGACGTCACAAGGTCTCTTGGAGGCTAAACCAATCACAGGACGTATCCCAGTCAACCTAACCTAATCTGTGGGCATGTTTCAGCCAATGAAGGACAGCCTCGGACACTCGGCCAATGGCAAGATACCCAAGGGACCTTGTGACGTCTTAACCTAAAAATTGGTCTCAAAAACTACTGATTTTTAATTAACTAGTAAAACATTATGGCGCGGCCGCAAGCGGCCGCGCACGCATTTTTGTGAGGGTTCTCATGAGAATTCCCATGAAAACTGCTCATGAGAAGTACGCCATGACACTTTTTGCATGTACCTCCGCCATGACACTTTCCAGTGTATGCTTTTTTTACAAGGGGATTATCATCAATTTCATGTTTCACAATATTTTTTGCTGTTTGGCTATGCATTTTTTATGAATAATATGAGAAGTTTAGATTTATTGGTTTACGCCTGCCCATAACGACCGAAGCGATGCCACTTGAATCACCAGAAACTAACGATTCTGCTACCCCGCCCCTCTAAAATAGCTAGAGATACCACCCCAAGGTCCACAGATGATTCTGATTTTGTGTTCATGTCAAGCCTAAACTCTCCACAATGTTTATTTGATTAAAAACTGAGTGATCATTCATAAAAATTGATTTTTAAGGAATTAAATCACAGAATTGTCGAGCTATGAATCACTCAAATACCTAAAAATGCATTTTAATCCTCTTAAATTGTCACAATGATAATACTCCATTGTTAATAGACAATTAATTAGAACAAGGGATTCAGGATTTATTCTCAGGGTAAAAAATCACTTTTATTAATTAAATCAAAATAAAGAAAATTCTCATTTTTCCATTATTTCATTCCATTAAGTATTTCGTTAAAATAATTCTATTTTAGGTTATAAATTAAACAATTTATAATAATTTAAATTTTCAAATTCAGCGTCAGACGGGATTTGAACTCACAACCCTCCAGATTACTGAGCAACTGCTCCTACCAATAACGCTATCAATAATCTCCACAAACTTATTTTTAATATGTAATTATAGTCATTCAGAATGACAACGACAAATTGATACATCAATAAGAGTAACAACATATCAATTATTATAGAATTCATAATGTTGTTATTTTTTAAAAAATTCTGAAGATTAAAAAATCATCATGATGATGGCTGAGGAGGAGAGACAGATACGTGTAACTGCTGAGAATCTACTCAGTGGATCAGTGCAGTCCCAGATGAGTTCATACACTCAGAGAAGTATAAGTAGCATAAACAGAGATTATATCGTAAGTGAGGATTTAATTGCTGGGACACGTTACAATGGCAGAATGTCACCTGTCAGAAGATTTTTCTGTCTTCTCGTCACGTTCGATCTCTTGTTCACTTGTCTCATGTGGCTGATATGCACAACAGTATGTATACGAATTAATTGAGAAAAATTCGTTGTTTTTAAAAATAAATTATTGGATTTATATTATTGCAGATAGCTGGAGAGAATATTACTACTGCATTTGCTCGACAAGTTCTCCATTATCGTATTAAAACTTCATTATTTGATATTGTGGTGAGTTATTAATTAATAATAAGGTTTTGTTGTTTATTTTAGTTGATTTTTTTATTAAAAATAAAATTATCGCGGTAATGAGTGATTTTAGGCAAAAATATCAAGAAATCTTTTTTTTGGAAAATTTAATTATCTGCAAAACAGGTCATTTGACATTTTTCTCTAGGATCGATATTTTATGAGATATTTGCGAAAATGAAGAAGGTAGAAGTTGAGTTTTATCAATTTGCTACTAAATTAATCTGTAATTTATTATAAATGATAGATAACTACTTGTTTTAGATGTTGGCAGCATGCAGATTCACAATTCTACTTTTATTCTACGGTTTACTGCAAATAAGTCATTGGTGGTGCATAGCTGTGAGTTTTCATAATTTTTTACTAAAATAAATTCTATTATTTTATGATGGTAAATCATTGAATAATTCTAGCTTACAACTGCCACAACAAGTGCCTTCCTTGGAGCCAAAGTTTATTTATTCGATGTGAGTGAAATAAGCAAATAAAATATATAAACAGCAAAATTGTCAACAGATAATTTTTCACATCTCGTTAAACATCAAATTATCTCGATAATGAGTCATTTTAGACGAAAATGTCAAAAGACATTTTTTATAGAAAATTTTCTAATCTACAAAAAAGATCTTTTGACATATTCTCCTAAAATCATTCATTACTGAGATAATTCGATGTTTATTGAGATGTAAAATTTGATTTGTTATTTATTCACTAAGAAAAAAGATAATAATGTAATTATTTTGTCAGTGGACTGAAGTTACTCAACCAGGGTTTCAGGCTCTCTTAATCATAACTTCGTTTGTTCTCGCCTGGGGGGAAACGTGGTTTTTTGATAGTCGAGTTGTACCTCAAGAAACACAAGCAAGAGACTGGATTCAAAGTAAATTAACACATTTATTTTAATAATTATGATTAATTAATTGATAAAAAAAATTTGTTGGGACGACCTTTAGACACTGTAGACTCTGAAAGAGCTCCATTACTTAGACACGTATTCGATGGCCCTCCAAGTCGAATGGCTGAAAGTGTGGGAAACTTTTTTACACCCATGGATTCACCCACGCACTCTGATGATGAGGAACCAAGGATGTTTAGGAGACAGAGGGATATCAGGAGTGAAGAGGATTTCACTACTGGAATTCCTGTTATGCCCTCATTAACCCCTGAACAAGTGAGCAAATTATTTATCTGAATATCCATTCATCTCGAGAATGAGTGATTTTAGAGGAAAATGACAAAAGACATTGTTTGAGACGCAGATAAATTTAAGGGAATTTTTGAGAGAATAAAATTGAATAAATCATCGAAAATCTTCGGGTAAATTCGAGACCCCTCGGGTCAACGGTCAGAACATCTAGAAGACGCTCAACCCCCCCGGTAATAGTCGTTACTCAGCTATTGATGCGTTAAGATACAGTACCTTATTAGTCGTTCTCTAGCTATCGTGAGAGCAAGAAGTATTCTATTAGCATTTGAGGCAGTCAGCTATAGCAATAGTTTCAGTTATACAGTCTAAATCAATTAACTCAGCGAATCTCTATTGTTCATCAGTTTAAAGAAAATCAGCTATTTGAATTCAGTTTAATTATATTTGAAGCTTATTAATTATCAGTTTAATTCAGTCAAGGTCACTAGTTCAGTTCTTTTCTAATTAATAGTTTCTTTTGAGCAAATCAGTGCCATTCAACGTCTATACAGTCCACTATTAACTTTTCTTTTCAATTATTATTATTTCGAGTCATTTTGAACGCATCAACTGTAAATAAGTGTAATATTTCAAGTGAACGAGTGGTGCAAATCACAGAATAAACCAGAAACAGTTTTAAGGAATTTGGAGTTTCTCAATTCACTTAATTTATAAAAAACCTATTATACCACCCACATCCACAGCAAAAATTAGCTTCCATCTCAAACAGACATTTTTTGTAGCTGACAAAATTTCCAACAAAAAAGGTTTTTTGATATTTTTTTATAAAACCACTCAGAATCGAGATAATCAAAATCTTAATTATGAACTTTAATTAAACGAAAGGATTAAAAAGTTTTAATATATATATATATTTATTTGCCAGAGGTATGGCTTTTAAGCCTTATACACTCCCATCCCATTCTACATTTTCTCCTGTGTGCTTAATATAAAATAACATTCACAATATTGCATTTGTAGTCTTATGTCACTTGTATCCTTCACTGACTTATTTTCCCTCTATCTAAACTTACAAAATAGTATTTGTATAGTACAACAGAGAGTTAATGACTACATCTTTTCTCTCATTTGAAGTCTCACGTTCTCTCACTCTTCTTCTTTACATTACTTTAAAGCCTTAGACTCATTGTAACTCTCCTCCTTCCCTTCTTTGATTAATTTTTCAAAAGCTGCTATGTATGCACATAGCTCCTTCTTTGGTTTGTTTTTCAGCATCTCAGTCACCCTCTGCTTTAGTTCATCGCCCTCCCGGTTCTCCACCCAAGCCTCCACTGCCTTTACCCAGTGCTCATTTATTTTTGAGTGCGCTATTGGACACACCCAGACGTGCTCAAGGGTTTCCTCTTCTGCCTGGCATACCCTACACGACCAGTCCTGAAACCCTTTCTTTCCAGCTCTTCCGACATTGCCACATCTCATCCTGGCCCAGGTTTCCTTCACCCAATCGTCACAGTCCCGAAGACTCCAGTAGCGAGCCCTACCCACCTGGTCTCTCTCACCTAATTCTATATATCTCTTATTGTAAGTCGATACCTCTATCCTTCTCCAGTCCATTTCTCGTTCTCTTACTTTACCTAGCTCTAGCCCATTGGTGAGAATCCTGTCAATCTCCCCAGGGTCTCCCCTGTTCCAGATATCCTCTGCCACTCTCAGCACTTCCATCTCCTCCAACGCCACTTTCATTTCTTTCCCCCATTTTGACGGGTTCCGATTCAAAATCCCCCTCACCTCTTCTCTTAGACAAATTTTGGGCCATCTGTCATCTTGCATGTTTAGGATTTCCACAAGGTATCTGCAGGCCCTCATCCTCGCCATGCTCCTTGTCGAAAAGCGGCCTGCCTCGATTTTCCAGATATAGGCTGGAGTATTCTTAGCCACTCCCATTGCCATTTTTACAAAGCGTGACTGCCAGCTTTCCATCTCCACTCTCTCACTCCATCCCCACACTTCCACTCCATACAAGGTCGCTGATCTGACAATAGAATCCATCAAGTATAGTCTTCTCCAGAGTGTGTTGATCTTGGCTCTTTTCATGATTCCCCATACAGCATTTGCTGCTTGTTGGGCTTTACCCGTCATATTCCGCAGGTGTCTCGATGGACCTCCCTTGGTTGAAAACCAGTAGCCTAAGTACCTGAACTCATTCACAGTTTCTAATTTCTTCCCTTTGTACTTCCAGGTTTCCTGATCCAATTTCTTCCCACCGTTTTTAAACACCATTATTTTTGTCTTATTTTCACTTACCACCATTAGATTCTTTTCTGCATATTCTTCTAGCCGTCTCAACATCTTCTGCATGTCTTTTGGATCCTCAGCTACTATCGCAACATCATCCGCATACTTTAGGCAGTATATTTTAGTACCCCCAATCCAAGAGCCTCCCACCTGGCTGCTAGTCCACGTGTCATCAATATCATCTAGCATGATATTAAATAGCATTGGGCTCAAGGGGCATCCCTGTCTCACCCCGTCATTTACCTGAAACCTGTCCGAGACTCCTTCATCAGCAATAACCTCACACGTTGTGTACCTGTAGATCTCCTGTATCATACTGTACATGCGGCTTTGGATTCCTCTCTTCCGCAATTTTCGTAACATTAGCCCCCGGTCCACCTTATCAAAAGCTGCTTTAAAGTCCACAAACGTCACGTAAAGCCTGCCACCCTGTACCTTCAGACGATTGTTGATGAGCGAATTCAGTGTGAATATATGCTCTCTGGTGCCTCTCCCTGGACGAAATCCTGCTTGACTCTCATTCAGAATATTCTTCTTCTCCATCCACGAAGTTAGCCTGGCAGCCATGAGATTAGTCAAAATTTTGTATCCTGAGTCGAGTAATGAGATTCCACGATAATTTTTCGGTGCTGTTTCATCTCCTGATTTATGGATCGGCACTATTCTCGCAACTTCCCAGCCCTCTGGCAGCTCACAATCTTGCCATATACGATTGATGGCATATAGCACTCTTGGAAGCAGTTCTCCAGGAATGGCCTTGATGAACTCAGCGGTAATATCATCTTCACCAGCTGCTTTCTTGTTCTTCATGTTTCTTAGGGTGGATTTAAGTTCTAGCAGGGAGAAATCCTTGTCAAGTATCTCCTCTGTTTCTTCCTGCACTTGCTCCAAATTCTCTCCCTCCCATTCTCTCGGTTGCGGTGACTCCCGTTCGGGTCTATCTCCCTCCTGAGTGGCCCCCAGGAGCTCAGCAAAGTACTCCTGCCATTGCTCTTTCGAGATACTCTGCCCCTTCTTTTCCCTTCTCGGTCTGAATTTGTTGATGGCAGTCCACCATTCCGCCAGGTTGGCACTCTCGGCTACGTCCTGCAGTCTCTTCGTAATCCATACCTGCCTTGCTGTCTCTACCAGTAGTTTTAGTTTCTTTCTCTCTGCTCCCAGCACTCTTTTATTCCTCTGGGATCTCACTTTAAGCATTTTCTTCAGGCTGTTCCATACTATTTTTCTTTGTTTTTTACAACTCTCATCAAACCACCTGGGTTCCCCTGAGTCCTTCTTCGTCTTCCTGATCATCCCGGCCTTACCTGCCGCTTCACAAATACTTTCTTTAATATCAGTCCAGCCTATATTCTCATCCCCTTCTGTCGTTCTTCCGTTCATCACTGCTTGTATCTCTCTCTGGTAAATCTCTCTTTTATCCGCACACCACCGCATCACTTCCCTTCCTTGATTGTTCGATTCATTCTTGGACTTTACCAGTTTCTGCACTTTGGACTTTAGGCCGAACGTCACCGGCAGGTGGTCCGATTCTATCCTGGGGATCACTTTGACCCAATCTACTCTGGGCTCCTCTCGGTTCTCCATGGTGAGGACCAAGTCAAGTACTGAGTAACCACCTTTCACCAGAGTCAGTACTCCCTCTTCATCACCTTTGGCTCTGCCATTCTGCACGATCAGTCCGAGCTCCTCGCACAACTTCAGGAGTTTCTTTCCCTCCGGTCTTACCACTTGATCCTGTGATGTTCTCTCTGCTATCGGTTCCCCCTCCCATTCTGTTACACCTTGCTCCAGCCCAATTTGTGCATTTAAATCACCTGCAACGACCACCTATGTTCCATCCGCACCCGCGTCCTGTACTAGCTTTTTTAGTTCATCCCTTATCTTAGCCATGCCAACGTTATTATACACTGATATTATCGTGATCTTTTCTCTTCTCGTTCTCTTTTTCAGTACCAGCCCATGGCTCCATTCCTCCACATGCCACTCATCACTCATGTTCTTTCTAATTCCCACCAGCTGACCTCCACTACCCCGCCCCATTTTTTTCTCTCTTGTTGCAGGTTTAATAGTCCATTCATAATCTTTGTAGCACTTATTCAGTCTTTTCAGCAGAGCCGCCTGTCCCTTCTCCTCTACCCATGTTTCTTGAACCAGGATCACATCAAATTTGCTGATGAAGTTCACCGTCCTCCACAGATTACTTGCCCCTGCTATATTCCACGTTACTACCTTAATAGAACCCTCCTCTTCGTTCGCGAAATGGCTGCACTTCAAGTTGTCCTGTCAGATCATTCCAACAGTGAAGCTGCTCATTCACCCAGATTTTCATGTATCCTTTTTTTGCTACCCCTGTTCCCATTCTCAACACCTCAGCTCCAATCCCGTCCTGCACCTCTGTCTCTCTTACTGTCCAGTCATCCTCCACCCATACATCAGTACCCTTCAGCAAAGCTTTTCTCGCCATAACTACCTTCTTGACATCAATTGACTCCAGAGTGGCCACATAACCCTGACTCGTTCTGAACACCCTTGTGATTTTCGGGTCTATTGATAACCTCTCTCTCAACATACGGTCAACTTCCTGGTGAGCATTCCCCATTCCCACATTCAGGCCTTTAATACGGATATTTCTCCTCCTCTTGCGTCTCTCCAATAGCTCCCACTCATAATGTGCCTCTGGATAGGGCAGTGGACAGGGTGGCGCTTGATACTGATCGATATTTCTCTCTCCCTCCATCCATCCAGCCTCGTTCACATTCCTCCTCAGATCAGTAGGTCCATAATGCTGTGGGGCTTCGGGTTCTTCTTGCATATTGGGATTGATGTGTGAGCGATAGTCCCTGTCCCCCCAATAATTTAAGCCCACGAGGCGTTGTCCTCCCCAAGTAGCCTTTCTCTGTAGATTATCCCTTGGAGGCCTGTTTTCCTGTTGGCTTGCCACGCTGTCTCTGGCTTGGGGAGAGTGATGGGGGCCACCCTTGTTACTTATCACCCGTTCGTTGATTCTCTGTGGGAGCACTGTGTATTCTTTTGCTTGTGCTTGGGCTCTCCATTCCTGTCTCTGATCTGGTGATGCTGGACTATCATTCCAGCGTGTATTCCTGTCTCCTCTCCTCCTGATTGTCTCCTCGCCTTTACTCGCCATGGCTTTCTCAGGCACACTGTGGTGATTTTTTCGAGTTTCGCTGTCATGTAACTTTTTTTGCACCTCTTCCAGTTCTCTTTTAGTTTTCTGTAGTTCGAGTCTAAGAATGTCCACTCTTTCCTTCTCCGCTATCCACTTATTTCTATTTTTTTCCACCTCAAGGTTCCACTGTTGGTCCTTCTCTACCAGTTCCTCTCTTACCCTTTCCAGCTCACTGAAGGCTCGGTCTTTGGCTGACACTATTTCTGCTTGCATCTCCCTGGACTCATATATGAATTTTCTCACATAACAGAACTCTAGTTGTATCTTCTCATGTATCCTTTTCTCGAAATCTTCCAGTGTCTCTCGTATCACTCGTTCAGTCGTTGATGCTGGTGGTAAATATATTTGCGTGCCTACGTCTCGTCGCCTAGCAGAGCCCTCTCCGTCCAGGCCTTTAGCCTCTTCATCCGTTGCCCCCACGCCTCCATATAGAGTCTCCTGTGGGACCGGGGAGAAAGTGTCCTGCGTGGGGATTTGTGATCTTTGATTCCCCACAGACGTGTTGACGTCATTGGAGGCACCAATTCCCTCCTGCTCCTCAGCGAGCCCTACCAACGACTTGAGTAGTTGTTCGTCCCTTTCATCCAGCGATTTCGAGAGTTCATTTTGTCCTGATTTAGTCGAAGGAGAGTTTGCGATGCTAGAGTGGAGCTGTTCCGTTTGGAGATCCACCAATGATTTTAGAATCTGATTGTCATTTTCATCCAGTGACTCCTCGTCATCACCCTCAATGTCTTTCAGACTCATCTCCCCTTCGCCCGTCTCCCCATTGATTGACTCCGGCTCATCTCCAGAATTTTCCTCTTGTTGACGTTGACAGGCAAGTCTAGTACGTGGTGGATTAATCGGCGAATGTTTCAGTTTATCTCTCGTAACAAACACTTCATGTTTTGCCCTTCCATTCCCTGCCAGAAACATATCAATCCTCGGGGTGCTGGTCTTGGGACTCTTCTTACCCCTCTTATTTTTATTTTTACTCCCCAGGGGTCTTCCTCTTTTCTTTTTATCAGCCATGTGGGTGGTGCTTACCACTCCACTCTCCTGCTCATGTTTCTCCTCATCAGTTTCAGACCATACTAATTCAATCAGATTCTTTTCTGTGCTGTGCCTGCCTCCCTCAACCTTTTTATCTTTCCCCATCCTTCCCGCCGCCACTTTCCCGGGCATTCTAACCTCACTTCTCACTCACTGCTTTTATTACTCATCCACTGCTTCAAACCCTGTCCTCCCGTTTACCTCTGATATTCTCGGTTAGTTTATTAATTAATCAGATTGTTATGAACGCTTTTTATTCACTAAAAACTCTCTATTTACCCGATTCTACTAAAAAAATTCGTTTCTATCGTATCGCACGCGACTGTATTGGACGACGTTACCCTAAAAAGTTTTAATAATTTCGTATGTATCTCGTGAACGCAGGATTTTAGGGGAAAATGTTAAGAGACCTTTTTTGTAGAGTACGAAATTTCCTATAAAAAGTGTCTTTTGACTTTTCTCTCTAAAATCACTGGTTATCCAGATAATCCGATATTTAAATGAAAATAATTACAGATTAATGAATACAAAATAAAGGCATCTAGACTAATAAACCAAGCTCAAGAATTGTTGATTACAAATGAGTGGAAAACAATAACAACAACATCAGAGGGTGATGTTATATCAGCACTGAACCGTACCTATGGGAAAGTCATGCGTATAGAGGTGAGTTATTCTCACCGAGGTAGTTCACATGTCCATTAACTAAATGAGGTCATAACACTTGTTATTCAGGGAATAATCGATGCTCCTGCCTCACAACTTCTCAATTGTCTCTTCGAGAAGATTGAGGATCTTCCATTGTGGAATGAGGAAGTAACTGATGCTCAAAAAATTCAGGTTTATTAAGATTATTCATTTATTCTAAAATTAAGTATATCCACTGTATTTCAGTCATTTATTATACATTTTTTTTAACGATATCTCATGAACGGATGATGCAATCGAGGTCATCAATGATGCAATCGAAGCGTCTCCATCCAACTTGAAGCGGAAATGATTTTGGAAGAAAATTGTTCCAGCTGTTCTCCAGTTTTTCCACAAAAATATAAGATGAAAAAAATTTTCTTTGTTTGTTTTTCGTTTTTTTCTCTTCTTTTTCATTTTCACTGATTCCTACGTGGGAGCGGGTTCAATTAGAGAGGTAGGAGGGGGTTGAATGTGAGGAACCATTAGAAAAACAATCAAATCACATCCATTCAAGGGAGCGAGCTTACGAGCGATCAACAATATGAGTATAACTGCCGCACCACTAGTTCTTAATGATTTAATCTCGATAGATAATCGATGAGGATACTGACATCGTTTATCAGACAACAAAGAGCTTCGGTGGAGGTCTCGTTGGTGCTAGGGATTTTATCACATTACGTCATCGTGGCCAATGTGGTGATTATTTCATTAGCAGTGGAGTATCAGCTAATTCAGAATTACCGCATCGTAAAAATTACATTAGGTATGAATTGAATTATCTCGATAATGAGGTACTTTAGAGAAAAATGTCAAAAGACATTTTTTGTAGCTGACAAAATTTACTACAAAAAATGTCTTTTGACTTTTTCTTTTAAAACACTTTGTTATCGAGATATTCAGATTTTAAAGATGAGCATAAAATTTGACAAGATTTGATATTTTCATTAATTACTCATTTATCTCATGAACAAGTGATTTTAAGAGAAACTGACAAAAGATCTTTTTTTGTGGGGAATTTTGTCAGCTACAAAAAAGGTCTCTTGACATTTTCTTCTAAAAATCACTCGCTATCGAGATAATTTGATTAAATTTTTTTCACAGAGGGGAAAATGGAATTGTTTGCTGGATAACGCAGCGATTACTCACCCCAGACGATAAAGAAATTAATAAATGTAAATTCATATGGATATTGAATACAAATTTGAAGGGATGGCTGCCACAAAGAGTCATTGACAATGCTCTCACCACAACAATGGTTAATTTTATGAAATCATTGAGGTCTCACGTGAAAAATCTGTCAAACACGTTTTGTTGATTATTTTGTGATATAGTTATACTACATTATTTAATGTCCACAATTAGATGTCGCGGGTAAATTCAATTTCATGTACAAAACTTTGTTTTTTTTTTATTTCTCGAAGTTCATAAGATTAAATGTTTTTTATATTTTATGAGAATAAACATTGCATAGAATGGTTTATTAGTGCAATATTCATCATATAATTTCCAATAAATCAGCATTTGTGATTTTTCTCAACTGTAAATAAATAAATTTTAAATATTTATATGAAAAATGAAGAAATTGTGGTTTTTCAATTTTAGGCATCTTACTCAAATCGATTGATCTCGATAACGAGTGATTTTAGGAAAAAAATATCAAAAGACATTTTTTGTAGAAAATTTTCTCAGCTACAAAAAAGGTTTTCTGACATTTTCCCCTAAAATCCTGCGTTCACGAGATAAATACGAAATTATTAAAACGTTTTAATCCCTTCGTTCAATTAAATCCCGTAATTAGAATGTTAATTATCTCCATAATGAGTGATTTTAGAGAAAAATATTAAGAGACCTTTTTTGTAGGAAATTTGTCAGTTACAAGAAATGTCATTTGACATTTTCCTCTAAAACCACTCATTCTCGAGATAATCCGATATTTAACGAGATGAAAAAAATTAAAATTACCTTTCACCATTGAAACATACATAAAAACAAAAATATAGAGTGAGGATGCTGCGCAAGATGATACGCGCAGCATTACAGCGAGTACACCTCACACACGGTTATCTCTAGGAAAACGTCGTCAGTCGGTTCCGCGTTCGGCGCGTGTGCGCATCGTGAGTGTTGCGATAACATTAATTCTCACTCATGCACTCGATAATTTGCATTAATCCTCAAATCATAAAATTGTCTCTTGTTTAGTGCACCATAAGTTTAAAAAATTAACATTAATCTTCTAAAAAATATCAACAATCTCTCCTGAAAACAGAAATCGATAAATAAATAAATAAATAAACAAATAAAGGATTATCATTCTTATTAATCTCGTGCAATTGAAAAAAAATTTGTGATGATTTCGTCATCAAACAAGATTTATTTTGTTGATCCAAGGAAAGAAAATTGAGCGGGAAAGTAACCGAGGGGATGGTGAGTTTTCAAACTTTCATAATTTATTATTTTTTATTTTTTTTAAATTTTTTCATTATTCATAAAATTATTTATTAATCGATTTTTAATGAAAAACATTAATTATTTCATTTTGTTTTGTTTTATTATTTTAATGAGTTATTGACATTTTTTAAAAATTAAGGATGTCGATTTATTTTTATTGTTAATGGATTAAACATAAAATATTACTGAACATGACTTTTTAATTAACTCCTGAATAAATATTTCTTCTCCCTTGTTCTGTACATAACATGTACATGCACTTTATTCTGACATTTGACTTTTGACCTTTTCAATATTGAATGTATGCGTAGGTTCTAATGGAATTTCTGGATTTTTTCCAGTGGAAATTGAATTTTCTGGAAATTTATTTAAATTGAGAAATCTGATTATTTACATTTCGATAAATATCGATTTATCTCGGTAATGAGTGATTTTAGGAGAAAATGTCAAAAGAACTTTTTTGTAGCTGAGAAAATTTTCTACAAAAAGGTCTCTTGATATTTTCCTCTAGGATCACTCATTAATGAAATAATTAACATCAAATTTCGTGATTTAATGCAAAAAGTAAGTGAAACATTTATGAACAATATTTGAATTTTGTAATTATGTATTCATCTAATCAACGCGTGATTTTGTCAGCTATAAAAAAGGTCTCTTGACATTTTTCCCTAAAGTCACTCGATAACTGGAAAATACCGTAAAAAGTGGAAGAAAATCAAGTTTTATTTGTTTAAAACCAAAAAATATATAATAAAAATAATAAACGTAAAAGGAAAAAACAGTCACGAGTGGGCGGACGCGAATTCATCGTGTACGTTATATTGCAATCGACCGGGAGCCCCAGACGGACGCTCAGTCTACATATATACACATTTTTAAACTCTAGGGTAAAATGTATAGAGCAAGAATTTGTGACAAATTGGCGATTTATCCTGGGATATTAGATTACTATTGAGTATATCTATTATCCACATGAACAACTGAATAAAATGGCGGCAATAATTCATTATTTTATCTTTTTTTTCCACTTGATCAAAGAAAAAAAAACATTTCTTCTTCAATTTTTTTTTTCTAATTCAAGAAAAACCCGCACATCTCGGAATTGGAGAGAGATAAAGAATTTTTCATAGAGACCTTTTTTGTAGCTCTCATTTTTTTTCTACAAAAAAGGTCTCTTCAGAAATTTTGATATCTCCAGTAGATTTCAAGATATTCACCAAAAACAAAATTGTCTAACTGAAATTGGGAAGAAATGTCTTTAAAAATGTTTTAAAAAATTTGAATTATGATGAAGAAATGGATAATATGGTTTATCCAGTGGAATTGCTCGGTTTTCCAGTGGCCAATGAAAATAATACATCTTTATTTTCAAGTGTGCACGAGAAGAAAAGGCAACACTACACATTTCCTCCCATTTCTTCACTCATCCTTGTCGTTTTAACGTGCGAGTTGTGAAGCGTTCCAACAGGTTGTTGATTCAACCACACTGCTGCCATTTTTTTTCCTTCTGTATTCATTCTTCGTTGGGCAGTGTTCTAAGATTGCGGTGGGCACTGATGAAGAATCGTATAATTCAAATTTGAAACTTTTATTAATTTCGGGAATATCTCGAGAACAAATGATTTTAGGGGAAAATGTCAAAAGACATTTTTTGTAGCTGATGAAATTTCCAACAAAACAGGTCTTTTGACTTTTTGTCCCAAAATCAATCATTCTCGAGATAATTAGTTTTTTGTAGAAAATTAAATTTCCAATATAAGAGGTCTTCTGATATTTTCTTCTAAATTCACTCATTATGGAGGTAATTCAATTATTAAAAAAAAAAATTCTGATAATTTCTAATAATATATGTTTTCCTTCCGTATACCCTTTCGGGTTTTTACGGTTTGTTCCCACCTGTTCTGCCCCCTGAAACAAGACTTTTTATACTAGTTAGTATCTCACTAGTGTAACCGTTGGAAATCGAACCCGGGTCCGCCGCTTGTGAATTATTGATGAACCCACTGCGCCAAACTGTCGGTTGATAATTTCTAATAATAATTTTCTAATAACGAGGCTCAGAATTCCATGACTATTGGATGTCGTATCCTTTATTATTTCAAGGTCAAGGAGTGTAGAATATGTAACCATAGTGACGGAACGATCCCCAAGTAACGAGTCCCCTCTCTCGTGTCTTATTTCCCTTATGTACTTTTTTTTTCCTAAACATTCTTCTTTTCAATTTCTCTTACCCTCAATCTGTCGCCGTAAGAACCGCGTAAATCTGTTTATCGTCTGAATAAATAAAAATAAATGGAGGAAAAATCTGGACAAGAAGCTAATGGGCAAGAGGGATAGAACCCTTGGATGATCTTGCTCGAGTTACAAACTAACGAGATTCCTCTGTCATTGGATATAGGGGATTTATAGGGAATCCATGTGTATGTAATAATCCTTGAAAAGTGAATAAATATGAATTAGAAAAGAAAATGAATAATAAATATCGAATTATCTCGATAACGAGAGGTTCTAGCGAAGAATGTCAAAAAACATTTTTTATTGGAAATTCAATTCTCTACAAAAAATGTTTTTTGACATTTTCTCCTAAAACCACGCGTTTACCAGATAAATCAAAAATTTAAATATTATTCATAATTTTTTTTTTTCTTTTAAATGAAATTATAATGTTAATTACCTCGATAATGAGACGTTTTAACAAGAAATATCACAAGACATTTTTCATCAAAAATTAAATTTTCTACAAAAAATGTCTTTTGACATTTTCCCCTAAAACCACGCGTTCCCGAGATAAATGGATTGTTCAAAAATTACATCATCCTTTTCAAAAAATCACCGGGGCAAAATGGTTCATCTCTATGCGGATAAATTAATCTCTGTTATAAACACGTGCGGAGAATATTCCCCCTCCACCAACGAGTATGTACATGAGTGCCTCTCAAGTGTATATTTAATAATCACCTCGATGAATTATGATACAGAATATACCTGCTGGATATTTATTTTTAGTTTTTTTAGCATTGAATAAATATGCGCATGTGTACTATCTGCTGAATATCGTTCAATAATCAACGGCTTGTAGTCAAACTATTTTTATTATATTTTTCATATGATGATGCAAAAATTACAATTTTTTTTATATTTTTTTTGAACAATTTAACAAAATTAAAAGGCGAAAATTATTTCATTAAAAAGACAACAAAATTTGATTCTAATTAAGAAAAAAAATGACCCATTTTGCCCCAGTGATAAAAAAAAGATTTTTTTTTCAAAACAGATAAACAGAATTTTTTTTTAAATAATTTGAAAAAATTGTAACAAAAATTTTAATCACTGGGGCAAAATGGGTCTTCTCAAGTGTTTATACTTATCTATAATCCATTGATAACACCCATTCCTTCCCCCCCCCCCTCCTCATCTCGAGATATTGATTTCTAATAAGAAAACTTGTTCGGAATATTGTAATTGTGTGTAGCCTAGCCCTCGAGATCATCGACCACTTATTACCCGGAGGAGTAACGAGCTTCATTACCTCAAGTAGTTACTCCCAGACTGTAGTCGGACATGTACTTTTTAATTAACAAAGTTCTCGAAGTCTGGAAAGTAATTAAATATCGTGATATGAGAGATTAAAATTCGATTTTTTTAATATTTAAATTATCTTGATAATTATTAATTTGAGAAGAAATGTCATAAGACCTTTTTTATAGCTTGTAAAAATTCTCTACAAAAAAGGTCTCTTAATATTTTCTCCTAAAGTCGCTTATTACGGAGATACTTAACAATTAATTTAATGTAACTAATTATTTTTAACAATATTACAATTTTTTAGTAATTATTATTTTTTTTTATTAGCACAAACCCTTTGGGATAGGTATACAGCTTTATAAAAAAAAATATATATATAAGTATCAAATAATAACCTTCGATCTTCCATCTACTCCTTACACTAGCGTTTACAATAATATTTTTGTGGTGTAGCCAGGAATTTTATACATACAGTTGACATTTTTGAAGGAACTCTGAGATAATCTGAATCCATTTAATTTCAAGTTTTTTTAAATATTGTTCGAGTATTGTACGGAGGAAAGTACTGATTTGTTCGCAAAGAGTTGTACATATTTTTCTCTTTGTTGATCGTATGACGGGCGTTCCCATAAAACGTGATCAAGATCTTCGCTTGGGTGTCCACATTTGCATTGGACGGATGCTATGTATTCTTTTCTCTTGATATGAGAGATGCTGCGAGGTAGTAATGATTTGCCCGGGCTTTTAGCAATTATGCATTTATCTCGATAATCAGTGATTTTAGGGAAAAATGTTATAAGACCTTTTTTGTAGGAAATTTCATCAACTAGGGAAGGATGGGGCAAAGTGGAACAACGGGGCAAAGTGAAATGCGGGGCAAAGCTAAATAATAACAAAAAACGCATCTAGAGCGAAATTCACGTAACTCGTTTTTTCTCACTTCTTTTAATTTTTTTTTCAGTTTCATAGTAGTTTATGCACGAAATTTGGAATAATCGTGCTTAGTTTGACCAATATTTCTCGTCAATTGCACGAAATTCTCGGTATCGAATGAAAAATTTATAGTTCCGAGCGTGAATACTCTAACAAATTAATGATTAGATTGAAATCGAGGCCTCTAGGCAAAGCATAAGAGTAGGGACTAAGGATCTTAATAATACGAGTTAAAGAAGGATCTGACCAAGGGGCTAAACGAAAGTTTACTCAAGAGGCCAAACGAAGGTCTGACCAAGGAGTCAAACAGAGGTCGAATCAAGGGGCAAATTGAAGGTCAAACAGGGATCTGACCAAGGGCTGAACGGAAACCCCTTTCAAGCTCCACTCTAGACCGTTTGACCTTCGACTTGATGTCCAAAACTTCACCCTAGATCGTTCGACTCTTTTGAACCGACCTCCAAGCCTCCTCCCCAGACCTTTCGACCTTTGAATCGACCTCCAAGCTCCCATCCTAGACTGTTTAACTATTGAATTGACCCCCAAGCTTTTTCTCGAGACCTTTCAACTTTTGAATACTCAGCCTGGTCTTTTTTTGGAGACACGAAGTACCTAACAAGGCTCCGGTAGTCCCTAACATGAAATTGACTACTATTTCACTTTGCCCCGCCGTTTCACATAGCCCCGTTGTTCCACTTTCCCCACCCTTCCCTATAAAAAAGGTCTCCTGACATTTCCTTCTAAAACCAATCATTCTCGAGATAAATCGATATTTAATGAGACATAAAAATCGATTTAATCAAAATTACTTGAAATTATGATTAGTAAATAAATTTATCATTATAAAAGTATTGTAAAAGTCTCAACACGTTTATCCTTTTCATGTGTCCATTGACGTTAAACTCGATCCACTGATCGATATTTTACACCCGGTACAACGATTTCACAGCCCTTTCCATACTTACTTCGTGTATTCTTAAATATAATACCAGGCCTGTGTGTATGTTTTAACAGATGATTATTTACACACGTTGTATGTGCGTAAACGCCACAAGCTTCTGATTTATTTACCCTAAATTCTGGGTACGTGCGTAGGTGTTTATACCCTCAGTCACTTTTTTCATATTTCAATTTTCGAATAAATTCCATAAAAAATCCAAAAATCTCCATTTATTCATCTTCAAAATCAAGATAATGGGGTCGAAAATGACCCCATCGAATTGCCAGAAAAATCCCTAATTTAAATACTGATAAACGACCCATTTTGCCCCAGTAATAAAAATACATTAATAATTCATTAATTTTTTTCCTAAATTCAATTTAATTTCTTTAAATAATTGTTGTAAGGAAATGGCAGGATATCCAAGTCCCGACAGGTGTCAGGTTTGTCGCAAAAGAACGAACGGTGTGTGAGGAACTTATTGATTCGCTTTGCCGAGTGGCTTGAATGCACTCAAGACGTTTTATCTTAATTTTATCATTAGGGTTTATTTTATCTCTTAATTTCTATTTATGTAATATTTTTTTTGGGATAATTCTAGTACATTCTGCTGTTTCTGTTAAAAATTAATGAATTAGTACATTAATTGAATTGATAAACATTAATTTTTCCTCCAATTAAGAGGTCTCGGGAGTAAAAAAAACAAGTAGGCGGCAGCGACATGCGACTATAGATTTGTAACTACAGATTTGCGGTTGTGGAGTTTGTTAATTTTACGTGTGCGTTTTTTTTCGCCATCAATCAATTGATGGAGCGCTTCCGAATAGTCCTTTCAATCCTTTTCGCGTATTATTATAGTAAATGTTTTGCATTTCATATCTCGAAAATTGAATATCTCCGGAACCACCTGTCCGATTGAGCTGATTTTAAATACCAAAAAATATGACAATTATGAGAGTCACCTTCATGCCAAATTTCAAGTTGATATCTCAAATTTTTCAAAAGTTAGCATCTTTACAAGGATTTTCAGTGAAAAACAGAAAAATAGCCATATCTCGAAATTTTTGTATCAACAAGTATGTATATTTTGATTGATTAAGATAGAAGACTTAAAGATTTAAATACAACGTTGAATATCTCCGGAACCGCTTGTCCGATTGAGCTCATTTTTATCATCAAATATGACAATCATGAGAGTCACCTTCATGCCAAATTTCAAGTTGATATCTCCATTTTTTCAAAAGTTAGCGTGTTTATAAGAATTTTCCGCAAAAAACAGAAAATTGGCCATATCTCTAAAGCCTTGCATCGACCGGAATATATGTATATCCTGGTTGATTCAGATAGTAGACAACGAGACGAAGATTTTGAGAAAAAAAAAACCAATAGGTTTGATCATTTCTGAGATATTCACAAAAAACGATTTACAAACAAATCACTATTCCGCAAAAACTACTCAATCGATTGAGCTGAAATTTGGCACAGAATTAGTATCAACTAATACCAACAATCTGACAAAATTTCATATTTTTCGGAATTGATTTTCTCAATTAATTGGTCAATTTAAGGAAAAGTGACCCCCGAGTGGACACGCGAACAGACGGACATTGGCTCCAAACTTCGTATTTTTACGTTTCAGACCATTCTACACCATTTCCAACCAAAATTAGAAAATGTAAAAATAGGTCGATGACAATGCTTCCATTCGGAAGCAAAAAAAAGTACTGGAATGCGAGGAGAACTTTGCTCCACGAATTCTCCGCCAAGAGAGCATGAAAAATTATGAAACATAATTTAAAAAATTCGTTCATTTTATACTCACAGGGTGTAACGCGATGGGGATGCTCGGAAGAGGATAAATAATTTTTTTTAATGTTCAAACTTCCGAGGTGGTTGACAGATCTTAGTACCGCTATCTTGCTTGGATACCCCTTCCCTTCACTCCAACATGGCGGCCCGAGGACCTGTCAACCACCTCGTAAGTTTGAACATAAAAAAAATTATTTATTCTCTTCCGGGCATCCCCATCTCGTTACATCCTGTGAGTAAAAATGAACGAATTTTTTACAGTATGTTTCATAATTTTCCATGCTCTCTTGGCGGAGAATTCGTGGAGCAAAGTTCTCCCCGCGTTCCAGTACTTTTTTTTGCTTCCGAATGGAAGTATTGTCATCGACCTATTTTCACATTTTCTAATTTTGGTTGGAAATGATGTAGAATGGTCTGAAACGTAAAAATACGAAGTTTGGAGCCAATGTCCGTCTGTTCGCGTGTCCACTCGAGGGGTCCCTTTTCCTTAAATTGACCAATTAATTAAGAAAATCATTTCCGAAAAATCTGAAATTTTGTCAGATTGACGGTATTAGTTGGAACTAATTCTGTGCTAAATTTCAGCTTGATCGATTGAGTAGTTTTTGAGGAATAGTGATTCGTTTGTAAATCATTTTTTGTGAATATCTCAGAAATGACCAAACCTATTAGCTTTTTTTTTTTTTTTTCAAAATCTTCGTCTCGTCGTCTACTATCTGAATCAACCAGGATATATATACCGGTCGATGCAAGGTTTTAGAGATATGGCTATTTTTCTGTTTTTCACTGAAAATCCTTGTAAACACGCTAACTTTTGAAAAAATGGAGATATCAACTTGAAATTTGGCATGAAAGTAACTCTCATGATTGTAATGTTTGGTATTTAAAATCAGCTCAATCGGACAGGTGGTTCCGGAGATATTCAACTTTCGAGATATGAAATGCACAAAATTTACTATAATAATATGCGAAAAGGATTGAAAGGACCATTCGGAAGCGCTCCATCAATTAATTGATGGCGAAAAAAAAACGCACACGTAAAATAAACAAACTTCACAACCGCAAATCTGTAGTTACAAATCTATAGCCGCATGTCGCTGCCGCCTTTTTGTTTTTTACTCCCGAGGCCTCTTAAGGAAATTTCTCTAAATTCAAAACAGAATATTCACGATATCTCGAGAACTTGATATGAGGGGATTAGAGGTTGCAAGAGGTGTTATTGGAGAGATGAGGAAATTTTCTGCTTAATAAAAAAAAAGACCCGTTTTGCCTCAGTAGTTTCCAAGATACAACAAAAATCTTAGTTATACTCATAATTTTGATTAATTATGCAATTATCTCGTGAACCATTGATTTCAGGTGAAAATGTCAAGAAACCTTTTTTGTAGATGATGAAATTTCCAAAAAAAAATGTCTTCTGACATTCTTACCTAAAATTCCTCATTATCGAGATAATCAACTATTTAAACAGACGTGATCCACTTGTTACACAAATTCACTTGTATCTCGATAACTACTGGGGCAAAATGGGTCGTTTGTTTTTCAATTCAAAAGGAAATTTTCCTGGCTTTCCAATGCCACCATTTGCAACCTTATCCATCTCCTCAAGTTCTCGAGATATCGTGAATATTCAAGAGTCTTCAGTAAACAATGAATTCCATTGAGAATTGAACGATCAGTTGATGAGAATTTTATCGCGTGACTTGTAGCACACGCCTTAATTATGAAATTCATCAAGAGATAATGCATTAAATAACAACGTTCACGTGTCTTTATTCAATTATGATTATTAGAGAATTTTTTTTTTAACAAAGAACTTGAAATTTGTTCAATTCTTCATGGATACCCACAACATCTCCAAAACATCTTTCTCCAGTGATTCTCCAGAATCTCAGAGTCCTGGAGACGAAGGGAGTCCTCGACCATTCTCCATAAGTCTCAAGAAATGGTCAGAAATGAAAAAATCAAGGGAAATTTACGCAATTTCTAATGAAATTTCTCACGAAATTATTAATCATTCAATTAATCGTATTCATGAAAAAATATTAGAGGAGATGAGTTATGGATATATTGTACATTCCATGTATCTGGGTTTCATTAAATTCTTCGAGGTTAGCCACCAAAAAATATCAAATTATAATAAACAAAAAATTTTTATAAGTTTTCTTCAATTCCAGAAAACTAATTCTGAAAATGACTTGAAATTCAGGGAATCACAGGGAAAAATTGATGTAAAAAAATGTGATCATTGTATTTGTAAAAAAAATTATGAAAATAAACATAAAAAATGAAAAATAATTTTTTCTTTAATTAATAAAAATTTTTTTGTAATTGATTTTTTTTTCCAGATGTCAGATGCAGTAGTCACGGTGAATTGGGTTGGCTGCCCACGAGATACCAGCAGATAATAACCAATCGAGGATGACCCTACAGTGGGACAAATTGTCTCCAGCAGAATTCCAGCAACTTCAGGATTTAGCAGCTTGTGAGTATTAAATAATAGCGTGATTTTTTACATCTCATTAAATATCGATTTATCTCGATAACGAGTGATTTTAGGAGAAAATGTCAAAAGACCTTTTTTATAGATAAGGAAATTTTCTACAAAAAATGTCTATTGACATTTTCTCCTAAATTCACTCATTATGGAGATAATCAACATTTTAATTTGGAAATTTAATGAAACAAAGTTTATGGACAATATTGGAATGTTATCTCGGTAATTAATGACTTTAGAGGAAAATGTCAGAAGACATTTTTTGTTGGAAATTTTATCAACTATAAAAAAGGTCTTTTGACATTTTTCTCTAGGATCGATAGTTTCCGAGATAAATGACAAATTATCAAAAGGAATTTTGATATTTTTACCCTTTACCATCTTGAGAGCTTCGATATTGCATTCATCCTTCTCCATCAATTCCTCGCGCTTTTATATATAGAATCAAGGGTCATGTACCCAAAAATACATATCCTCATATCATTGCATAATTGCGTCATTGGTGAGTAATCGGACAATGATCTCAATGAAAATATGTATACATTATGTATTTTAGACTCAACACGTAAACTTGGAGATGTACTCACAGAGTTTTGTGGCAACAATACAGCATCGAGTGGAGTCCCCAAGTATCATCCAGATGGAGTGAGTCATGAAATTACCAATCAAGTATTAAATACTGAAAAATCCATTTTTACATATCGCTAAATATCAAAATATCTCGACAACGCGTAATTTCAGAAGAAAATGTCAAAATACTTTTTTTGTAGAGAATAAAATTTCCAACAAAAAATGTTTCTCAACATTTTCCTCTAAAATCCCTCATTCCAGAGATATTCACTCATAAAGAAAATTGAATTTCCCTCATCACGTTTTAGTACTTTCAATTAAATATCGAATTATCTCGCTAATGAGTAACTTTAGGAGAAAATATCAGAAGATTTTTTTTGTAGAGAATTAAATTTCCAACAAAAAAGATCTTCTGACATTTCCCTCTAAAATTACTCATTACCGAGTTATCTCCACAATTAAAAAAAAAATGTAATGAAATGAATTTCCTCCATTGATCCAGAATTTACAAAAATAATAATAACAGAATAAATTATGACGTCATTAATGTCACATACCCAAGTACATTCCCAGGATCTAAAAGAAGATATGTTAAAATACAATAATCGGTGAAAACTCTCTCAGATGTGTTGTTATGGTTGGCAGTTGTAAGACGATAACATTTACGATTGTGGCATGATCACGAAAAGGGAAAGAAAGATGGTACATTAACCGTCAATGACGTCACAAGTTGCCTTTTGGATGTGTATTATCACCCCTCTATTCAATGGTGCGAAGAAGAAATATTCCAAGTATATTGTACGACCTAAATTCATCCCCTCTGTCTTCTGTAAAAAATTTATTTATTCATTAATTCATTGAAATTTAATTTTCTCATCAATTATTCTTATTTTCATTCATTAATTCATTCATTCATTGTTGATAGCGTAATTGGTAAAAGCAGTTGCTCAGTAATCTGAAGGTTGTGAGTTCAAATCCCGCCTGACGCAGAATTTGAAAATTTAAATTACAATTATAAAATTGAAATTATCATAATCAATAAAAAAAATAGTGAAAGAATAAAAAAAGAAGAATTTGAGGCGTTTCGTGCTGAAGAAGATGCTGTCCATATAACTAGCTCAAGGGTGCGGTTGCCCTTAGCTACGTGACGTCACGTCATAACATACTTTAGCTCTATCAGATATGATCAAGTGTATAGTTGGATCGGATTATACTTGAGGATATCAAACTAATCAATTATTGCATTTCTCTTGTTATTAAATTGCTCTATTCATTGGTTATCCCATATTATGGGATATTATGGTCATGAATATGGTATATTATGCTGATAGAAGATCAATGATGATGATGAAAAATGCATGAGTTTGGCAGTAATCCAATATTAGTCCGTGCGCCTGGGGGTCAGAAGGTATGCAATCCAAAGGGTATGAGGTCCAAGGGTCAATTTGGGGTTTTTTTTTTTACGTTTTTTGGGTGGCAAAATCCGAATTTGAGTCTTGGCTTGTACTAAATTGATCCCCTGAAAAATTATAAACAAATTAATTGTTTAAATGGGTATAACTCTACACCTATGGACTGTACAGTAAAAAAGTCGATACAGAAAATTCATGTCAAGAAAAAAAAAAATCATTAATGGCTGGCAGTTCGGCGCAGTAGGTTCATCAGTAGCTTACACGCGGCGGACCCGGGTTCGATTCCCACCGGTTAGACCGGTGAGATACTAACTAGTATAAAAAGTCTTGATCAGTCGCCTGAATAAGTTTCCAACGAAATTTCAAAAAGAGACGTTAAAACAAATGAAAAAAAAAAGAAAAATTCATTATCGTTTGATTCATCGTAATATATGAAATGAGTATGAGGCCAATCGTCATTCTCATGACGAAACAAGGTACTGGTGTATTCACATCACAGGCAGTTTTTCAAGTTTTTTTAGATGATGAAGAGGGGGGGGCTAAGGTAAAATATATTTATTATTTGATGAAATAATTAAGTTTGAGTTTGTGACGTCATTGCAGTCATTGTGTCCATGGTTACCATCTCGTGTATAACAATGACGTCATCACAGTATCAAGTGCAAATAGGTCGATGGACTATTGTGGTGCATTTGAATAAGTAGAATGGAGTATTCATGGATGAAAATACACACGTAATGAAGAGGAATAAATTATGTAATTTTCATGGTTTAATGGAATTGTACTAGAGTCAATATGATCGTGGTAGGCACTTATTATGTTTAAATAGGGTGTGGGCTCACTCTTGAGTCAAATGCTGGGCTCTTGTCTCCCTATCACTGGCTCAATAAGAGGTTTAATTGAAGCCAACCCTCTTCGCCTCAATGTCTATTCATTCTACATATAACGTTTGTTTAATGTAGATTTTAGACCTCACGGTCTCCAATATTTCAATCGTATTCTTAGATGTATAATTGGTCATTAGGAGGAGAAATAATGGGTGATTTTAGAAGATAATGTCAAGAGACCTTTTTTGTAGATTATCAAATTTCCTACAAAAAGTGTCACTTGACATTTTCCTATAAAACCACTCATTATGGAGATAATCAACATTCTAATTTCACAGTTTAATGTAAAAAATATTGTAAACAATATCAAATTTTTTTATTTTGCATGTATCTTGAAAACACGGGATTATAAGAGAAAATGTCAAAAGACCTTTTTTGTAGATGATAAAATTCTCTACAAAAAAGCTTTTTTGATATATTTCTCTAAAACCACTCATTAACGGGATAATTTGAGATTTAATGACATGTAAAACATTGATCATAATTAAACAAAAAAATTTCCCCCAAAAATACTTCACCAAGAAACTCTAGAAGTTCACTAAGTGATCTCTTCAAACAAAACCGGATATACTCACCGAATACTTACACATCTCAAGTTTGATGAAAACCTGTCATTTTCATTCGGGATTACTAGAGGAAACTTTCATTCGGAAAACCGATTGTATTTCAGTAGGAAGATAGCACTCGATGTGCCGAGAATGACGAAAAAGAGAGGGTGAGGTGGGAGGGGGAGTTGGCAGCGCGCATTGACCCGATTTCGTTGGCCTGCTGCGCGTGACGACTAAACTATGACGTCAGTAGAAACCAATGACGTCACGTCTCTCAGCTACGGATCGTTGAGCATCCTGTCCTTTTATTTTTTTTATTGTTGCGGAAAACATTAATGGATGCCCTAACATCTCCTTTCCGTCAACATTTCTCACTTTCTTTCTCACTCCAAATATTTTTTTTTGTATTCTGAATGAAATAAAAAATAAAAAAATTATTTTCTCTAATTTTTTGATATTGTTGTTGATTTTTTGACCGTAAGATGAATTTAGATTGGATTTTCCTTGGCCTCTGCGGTCATCGGCAGACTCGATGTGAGGGAGAATGAAAATTAAACTCTACGTTTCGTTGAGGTTATGCCCAATATTTAGGTCCTAGAGGCTTCATTTAATATAGGAGACAAAAAACTAAAAAATAAAAAAATCACAATAAATTTCAAACTATTAGAAGAGCAACTAAACAGAATTATGCAATAATAATTACCTTGTTGCACAAAATAGGGATGTAAAATAACCTTCATTTTTTATGCGCGTCAAACACGGAGAAAAAAATACGGTAAAAATTCGGGTGCTAGCACAGTAAAATGGGTGCAATCGCCAAGCACCTGGAATTTTCCTATGCAGCACCGGAAAAATTCCTATAATCACAAGAAAAATTCATATACAAACGACTAATTCATATAAATACGAGAAAAATTCCTACAAATATATGAACAATTACTGTAGTGACAGGAAAATTCCAGGTGCTTGGCGATTGCACCCATTTTACCGTGCTAGCACCCGAATTTTTACTGTATTTTTTTCTCCGTGAATCAATGGTAAAATAAACGTTTTCTGACCATTCCTGACCTGACGCCCATTTCCCCATGCAAACTGACTGTCAATTTTCCTAACTGTCAGTAATAAAATTTCATCGTCATTTTGTGAGAGAAATGATTCATCTGGATGAAAAATGACCGTCATTTTTGTACTTGGTCATTTTGTATGGCTCTCAGAAGTCAAAATACCTGAACGACGATGAAATTAATCAAGTGTAATGTACTACGTAAGTCATATGAACTGCCAATATTTAAAACTCAATCACGTCGACAAAAAAATCGAGTTGGTTATTCAGATGCAAATCGACCGTCAACAAAGTTTTGGGTCATTTTTGTGACATGAGGGTTTGTGATTTTTTTTTAACCAAATATTGTCAGTAATTGGCTCTTGGTCAATTACATGTAATTTACCGGTCAGATGACGGTCAATTGACCGGTCAGTTTTGTAGGTTCACAACATAAAAAAGAACATGACCAATTTTTTAATGAAAATATTGAATCTTCAATTTTTAATTAACAATATCGATGTACCCAAGGTTCAATCCAATAACTACAATTTTCATCATAAACTCCTGGAGTTGAGTTTTTCCTGTGCATAAAAGGCCACAATTTATAGGTAAATGCTCACCAGTGTTGATTGCCTCTGGCGACATACCCTTTTGCCACATGAATCGGTCGTGGTTAATGGAAAAAGAAGGGCAAAGAGGGGAAGAATGCATGTGCAGAGAAAAAAAAATCTAGCTGGTGTACAATATGGGTAAGGTGCCCGCATCAATAAATGTCACCGAGAAAACTTTTCAAGCGTTCAATGTTTCGCACAACTGGTGATACTGGCTTACGCCCTGTGTTTATCCCTCTCTTGATTAATATTGTTAAACAATTTTTTTTTTATTCATCATTTTTTTTTCAGGACATTGACTATGAAGGATTTCGCAAGTTCTTGGACACCTACCTCGAGGTTGCAACGCCCGATGAATTGTCACGACATTTATTTTTGTCATTCCTTAAGAAGGGATCGAAGAGTGTTGATGGTAAAGCATTTAAAGTGAGTATTTTTCACTTTTATCAATTAAAAAACCAAATTTTCTCAATTTGAGAAAATTATTGTTACTTAAATCAGCGAATATCTCGAAAAATATGGGATTCATCAAAAAATGTCTTATGACATTTTTTGTAGGTGAGAAAATTTCCAACAAAAAATGTCTCTTGATATTTTCTTCTGGAGTCACTCATTATTGAGATAACTTGATATTTATATAAATGCAGTAAAGAATGATCATTGATATTGGTCGTAAGGGCATGTCCAATTGACCCCATCCCCCCTGAAGATATAAATATAGATAATTCTATGACCCCAAAATAGTAAGTCAACGTTATGAATAAAACATGAGAATTCTAATAGCTGTAATAAATTTTTTATAAGCGAAAATTAACATCCAAAAAAAAATTCATCTCCCCAGGAAATGGCGGCATTATCATCAACAACAGCATGTGCCGCCATAACTTCACACACAACATCAAATACTAATGTCAACAGTACGGGTTTAGCTACTGGAATAAGTGAGAGTCATGGATCATCTCTGGCTGATAAATTTCATGGTCTTACGGAAAAAATTCAAGCACTTGGGCATCACAGAACTGATAGTGAGGCATCTGCTCGTAATCGGATAGGTATTAAATTTTTTTTCCTTTTTCTAATCATAAATTTTATTATGACATTTTCAATATTGCAGGAAGCGTACATCCGATGCTTACAGTAGCACATACATCGTACAGTTGTCACGATGTTCTTGAGAAAAAAAGCACTGACAGTAGTCCAAGTCATAGTCAAGTATCCAGAAATTCATCGAGAAAATCTAATAATTCACTTTTTGTGAATAATGGAAAATTAGAAGGTATTTTGAATTTTATTAGTTAAATTATCTCGATGAGTGATTTTATGAGTGATTTTAGGGGAAAATGTCAAAAGACATTTTTTGTAGAGAATTTTGTCAGCTATAAAAAAGGTCTCTTGACATTTTCTCCTAAAATCACTCATTACCGAGATAATTCGATATGAAAAATCGACTTGTTACTGAATATTTCATAAAAACAAAAAGAAAAGGTATTTTATTTTTCTAAAATATCCTATTCCGTACGGGTAAACCGTAGCTCGCTATTTCGCTTGACAGAACAATAAAATTTTCTGCTGACTCGAAGAAAAAAAGCCAAAAGATGTGAGAAGAATAAATAAAAGACTCCACTTGTGGTGAAACTGAAGAATTTGTCGATTTTTTTCCACAAAAGTCTATACGTATCAGGCAGAAGGAGACCATAAAGAGGTACACTCCCTTGTTGCGACAGCTCCAATCGATCCCCAGAGAGGTTTCACAAATTCTTATGAGAAAATGTGGTTTTTATCAGTGGCTGGAGGCGAGATAAGTGTACAGAAAATTGATGATGGAAGAGAAAATAAAAATACATGCCAATAGTTTTCTCTTCCATCAGATTATTGCCAGTGGTAATCTATCATTTTTCTTTTTAAAATAGAATAATCTATATTATTTTTTAAAAAATCTTGTCAAACTATAAATTACCGACTTCAGTGGCTGAGGGGGCTAAGTCTACGGTTTCGTACACGAAAGGTTCCGAGTTAAAATCTCGGCTGGGGTCTGGATTTTTTCGTATTTTCTGAAGAGTAACCAGACTAATCACAAAACCATTTCAACACAACACAATATTTCTAGACACGATCAAATCAACACAGAACAAATTCGACTCTAATCAAATACTATTACATACATTTTTTTAAAATTCTTTGTATTCGACAAAGTTCTTTCTGAAGTCTTATCAAGGTTTTCGTAGTCCAATGTGCCATACAACGGGTTAAACAGCCATTCGTCTGAACCTTCTGAAGACCGAGAGGTTACTCACTGAGTAGCCGCCTGTACCGACATGAGTTTTCTGTGGTTCCCCATCACTTATCATGAGAATGTGGGGTATTATCCACATCATCGGTCCATATATCTAATAAGGATCGAAGGCTTAAAAGTATAAACAAAAAAGAAAAACTATAAAAAATTATTTATTTTATTTTATTTTCGTCATAACAATCGCAATAAATATTTGTCTACGTAACACACATTGCATCTGCGATCGAAATATGTATTTTTGGTCATTGGTGTGCACATCTGGACGACGTTTTAGTTTCTAAATTTGTCGTATACCCAAAAAACCAGGAAGTCTGTGAGAAATTCAGTACGTAGCAAACTTTTATGAATTCAACCGCCGTTCTGAAGCCTTCACTGCGTCAGCAGACAGTCAGTGTTTACCGTTGCACGGTAAATAACCGTCTGCCTTTAAATTTCCGTAATTTTTTTTTCGTCTGGGTTATTTATGGATTATTGAATCGAGGTATCTATTTGTGAAATTGTAATTTTTTTAATTTTGTGTGAAATAATTTTTTTTCACCTGGTTTATGTAATAATAATTTATTCAGGGATGTATGGTGACAAACACGTGCTCCACAAATTCTAAAAATAATTAAAAATACCAGTCTCCTCTGCCTTTTTTAAAAAAAACTACCAGTGTGACGTCATCATTGGGTTAAAAGTAATTTCATTGCATTTGCGTGCAGTCAAATCTTGAGTTCAGTATCACCATCATTGCTCGCGATGCAACAAGTGTTGCTCCAGGATAACATCCTATTTTATTAATAAATCTATTCTAGATTTTTTAAAATATTCATTGGATACAAGTTTGCTCGGGATTTTGAGTGAATCAATAAAATTGTGATGAATTTTTTTTAATGGATTATATAAAAAATATATCGGGATTGCGATTGAAAGAAGGTGTGATGATTTTATTATTTGAATTTTTGGAGAATTTTTTAATCCGAATTATTGAAAAGATCATTTATTTCTTGTTCATAAATTCCAGAAATGCGACACATTGTCAGAAAACAGAGTACCATTGACGTATACTCTGTCAAAGTGAGTTTGAAAGATATCGTGTGCTACTTGTCTCTTCTCGAAGCTGGGAGACCCGAGGACAAATTGGAATGTAAGTTTTTACGATAAAACTTCTTAAAATTCAATTTTCCACTGCCAATATCATCAATCTATATTTCTACTTCATAGTCATGTTTCGTCTCTATGATACTGATAGTAATGGAGTGCTGGATACAAATGTGAGGAAATTTTTTTTCATTAATTCCATTTTTTATTGAATCTCTAAATTTTTTCAATTGAAAAAATTATTTAATTGCTTGATTATTATTTTGTGGTTCAGGAAATGGATTGCATTGTCAACCAAATGATGAATGTTGCTGAATATCTGGGCTGGGATGTGTCAGAGTTAAAACCTGTGAGTAATATTTGCTCATAATAGGGAACTTGCATGAATTTTTATTAATTTTTTTATTTTAACATCATTACTTCAATTGACAATTTTTCATTCGAAAATGTTTCAAAAATTGTTCAATAATTAGTAATTGATTTTTAAAATTTCCATATTGCAAATGCTCTGAAATCGCTTGTGACGTCACAAGGTCTCTTGAAGGCTAAACCAATCACAGGACGTATCCAAGTAAACCTAACGCAATCTGTGGGCGTGTCTCAACCAATGAAGGCCTACGACTACCCACCCTCGGACAATAGGAAGCTACCCAAGGGACCATGTGACGTCATAACCTAAAAATTACTCTTAGAAACTACTGATTTTTAATTAATTATCATAAATTATCTAGAACATATTTCACAATATTTTTTGCTGTTTGGCTACTATTGTGTTAATTTTGACAGTTCATTGAAATAAAATTTTTCCATCACTAAAATAGATCCTCCAAGATATGATGATCGAGATTGATTACGATGCGGATGGCACAGTTTCCTTGGAGGAATGGAAACGAGGTGGATTAACAACAATTCCACTCTTGGTACTACTCGGTCTTGATTCAGACGTTAAAGAGGATGGAAATCATTTGTGGAGACTCAAGCACTTTAGCAAACCAGCATACTGTAATCTCTGTTTAAATATGCTCGTAGGACTTGGCAAAAAGGGCCTCTGCTGTGTTTGTAAGTAGTATTGATTTTTTATCATAAATAATTTCATAAAATATCAGATCAAACTGAATCACAGTTCACTTTTCTAAGGATATTTTTGAATCTGTAGGAGATAGCGAAATTATCATAAGAACCTTTTTTGTAGCTCTGATTTTTCTCTACAAAAAAGATCCTCTTGGATATTTCACCATCTCCTTCAGATTACAAGATATTCATGAAAAACTGAATGATTGAATAGAAAAATGAGAAAATATTGAAATGCGGAATTGATCTGCAGTCTGCAAGTATACCGTACACGAAAGATGTGTACAAAGAGCACCAGCATCATGCATAGCGACATACGTCAAAAGCAAGAAGACATCGCAAACAATGGTGCACCACTGGGTTGAGGGTAATTGTCATGGAAAGTGTTCAAAATGCAGAAAAACTATAAAAAGTTACAACGGCATCACTGGATTGCACTGTCGTTGGTGCCAATTAACTGTGAGTATCTACTGTGAATTTATCTTTACTCCACCCCACGGTCTGTCGGACCGCTATACCATTTGTGGCTCTATTTTGTGACATTTTTATTAACAAATGCTTTATTTTCAATGTTCGCGATATCAAAAGGAATATTTAATATAATTTCATATATAATTTGGTTAATTAATTGCAATTTTTCATTGCCGAAATAATTATTTTACCCTGAATTGAATTTTTTCGCTGGACGGTCCTCAATAGAATGCTCATCGAGACACTAATTGATGGGCCTAATTGTTGTTAAATCATTGGAAAATGACTTAATAATGATATTAATGATAAATATAAGTGTTCAAAAAAAATTTCCACAAGTTATCATGCATTGAATAGACTTATATTAACATCACAGGCTGGTCTGAGAGACCGCAACTTTCCCACGTTCGGGTATTTTTATCGATTTACCGACGGATAAAAAATCTAAAATACCTAGCATTGATTGAAACCGATGGAATATGAAGATACTAGGAGTTTGAAATTTTTTTCTTTAATTTATAAATAGTTGTACACTATGAAAGTTTTGATTGCGGTCCCACAGATCGGGGGTACGGTTTAAAGGTTAATTTAATTATTATCAATAAATCTCTGGTTAATCCTCATTGTGATTTAATTGCACAAATATTTACAGTTGCACAATAGATGTGTTTCTCAAGTCAAGGCTGAGTGCAATCTCGGTGAGAATGCTGTACACATACTTCCACCTACAGCTATTTGTCCAGTTGTTCTGGACAGACAGAGATCATTGTCCAGAGACAGTAAACGAGGGAGTAAACATGGACAGGACACGTCTTCCATTGGATCAGTGGGTAGAATTTTTCAGTTATTCGAGAATATCTCAGAATCTAAGGAAGATAGAGAAATTTTCATAAGGACCTTGTTTGAAACGCAACTGTTTTTCTATTAATTTAATAAGTCAGTTCGAGTGAATTCGGAAACAATCGAGGCCCTTCGGGTCAACAGTCAGTCCAGGAGAAAATTACTCCACTTTTAAACGAGAGTAGTAGTCAACTAGCCTTCGGGCAAGCAAGTAGTCTTGATTTAGTACTCATGTAGTCGTCATCTAGCCTTCGGCTAAGCAACAAGTCTCGTTCGAGCACTCAACGAGTGCGCATCAAGTAGCTTTCAAGCCATCAATTAGTCCCTATAATGTAATCGAAGAAGTGAAAGTAATCTCAAACCTTCGGGCAATCAATCAGTAATTCATCGAGTAAATCCTTAATAAGTAAAATCATCGAGTCAGTGTTAACAAGTTATTCATCTAATAATTCAGCAATTAATTCTCAAAAAATGTATCAATCTAGTATTCATCAAAGTATTTCTCAATAATCTGTAGAGTCATCCACGAGTAAATTATCTAAATAGTTCTCAAATAGCAAGTTCTCAAATCAAGTAGTTTTCGCCTAGCAACAGTTCAAGGACATTCATCAGTTTAATTCTAGTATATTTATCAGAGTAAAATATCCAATTATATTCTTCAACGAGCTAGCTTATCACGAGTTAATTATCAGAGACAATTATTAGTGAAAATCAACGATATTATTTAATAGTAAAATAATTCAGAATTTATCGAATCAACTATCATATCAAGTAATTCTCAAGTCGCTTCAAGGTCACTCTCAATATCAACAGTTTTTCTCAAGTGTTTATCGCAGTTTAGTCAGTTAATCAACAACTATTTCGAGTCAAGTCAGTGAAGTTAATAATCAATTATGAGACAATTAGCAACCCTGTACATAGTGTAAATCATTTTAACGTGCGGTTCGATTCCGTCAATTAATAACTGTGAGAGATTTTAATCAAATGTGTCATCAATATGGTTTTCCACAATTAAACACTTCCTTCACACCACGCACACAGCCAGCAAAATTAAGTCTCACATCAAACAGACCTTTTTTGTAGCTCTGATTTTGCTCTACAAAAAAGGTCTTGATAAAAATTTTGATATCTCTATTAGATTCCGAGTTATCTTCGAAAAACGAATTGTGAGAATTTAAAAAGATTGATTAACAATTGATTTTTATGTGTACAGGGTCCCTTCCTTGGTTCCAGTAATTCATCAAATCAACAACCAGCCATGTCATTCCAAATAACACCATTAACAGGCACAAAACCATTATTGGTATTCATTAATCCAAAATCTGGGGGAAGACAGGGCGAGAGAATGTTGAGAAAATTCCAATACATTCTTAATCCACGACAAGTTCATAATTTGGCTATTGGTGGACCCATGCAGGCTTTACAAATGTTCAAGGATGTACCTAATTTCAGGGTGATATGTTGTGGTGGAGATGGAACTGTTGGGTGGGTTTTGGAGACTATGGGTATGTATTTTTTTATATCAATCCACTTGAATGTTGGATTATCTCGATAACGAGTGATTCTAGGGGAGAAAGTCAGAAGACATTTTTTGTTGGAAATTTTATTAGCTACAAAAAATGTCCTTTGACATTTTTCTGTAGGATCGATAGTTTCCGAGATAAATGCATAATTAACCAAAATAATTTCCATCATGTACAGATCGTGTTCAATTCGAGTACCAACCAGCAATAGGAGTAATTCCCCTTGGCACAGGAAATGATTTAGCACGATGTTTGAGATGGGGAGGTGGTTACGAGGGTGAGGCAATACACAAAGTCCTCAAGAAAATTGAAAAAGCAACACCAGTGATGATGGACCGATGGCAGATAAACGTAACTGATCAAAAAGATGAAAAAAAACCAAATCACGATTCCATACCCTACAACATAATAAATAACTACTTCTCAGTTGGTGTTGATGCTGCAATATGTGTTAAATTTCATCTAGAACGTGAGAAAAATCCTGAAAAATTCAACAGTCGTATGAAAAATAAATTGTGGTATTTTGAATATGCCACAACTGAACAATTTGCTGCTAGTTGTAAAAATTTACACGAAGATTTGGAGATAATTTGTGATGGTACACCCTTGGATTTGGCACATGGTCCATCTCTACAGGGTGTGGCATTATTGAACATTCCATTTACTCATGGTGGATCAAATCTGTGGGGTGAACATCATGCAAGACATCGTCTTGGTAAACTCAAAAAACGTCCAGACAAGGAACTCAGTACAAGTAGTTTCAACTCGGTGGATCTCACTGTAGCAATTCAAGATATTGGAGATAATTTGATTGAAGTCATTGGTTTGGAAAATTGTCTGCACATGGGACAGGTTAAAACGGGACTTCGAGCGTCTGGTAGACGATTAGCGCAATGCAGTAGTGTTACTATTACGACGAATAAGAGGTTTCCCATGCAGATTGATGGAGAACCTTGGATGCAAGGACCATGCACGGTAATTAGTCAATTTATTTATGAATTTAAGATTTAAGTTAATTACTCGGTTTGTTGAATTTTTAATTATCTCTGTAATGAGTGATTTTAGGGGAAAATGTCAAAAGAGGTTTTTCGTAGCAAATTTTGTACAGCTACAAAAAAGGTCTCTTGACATTTTCCTCTAGAGTCAACCAATTTCGAGATATATGCATTATTGATCAAATTAATTTTAAGATTTTTCTTCAGATACGTATTACCCACAAAAATCAAGTGCCAATGCTAATGGCACCACCTCCAGACAAAAGTCGTGGATTCTTTCGATTTTTGAGAAGATGAAATACCAAAATATCTGCATGAGATGATTTATCAGAGCCGTATAGAATTCAATTGTGGCTTTTCTTCATCTCACATTCGCGTAAATTTTCTATAGTAAATTAAATTAACAATGGATACAGTATTTTATGTTTCAATCGAGACCAAAGAAAATATTGAAATCATTAGTCTAGTCATTTTACAGCTTTACCTCTGCAATTAATCGTAATTATCGATTATTTATTACTATTTGCTATGAATATTTAGTTTTGTACATATTTATTGATATTCTGGAATAATTGTCTCGTTATTTATTCATTGAAAAGAAATGACTACAAGCATATCTGTTAGCGTGTATGTACGAGACGCATATTCAATGTCATAATTTTTAAAACTTTATGTCTTCCGTAAATTATTAGTTTTTGTGCCAATAAACTTATCAACCATTTCGGTTGAGAAATTTCTGTATTAATAGGGGGACGTGCATGGAACTCAGTTTCTCTTAAATTTTTTTTGTGAAATGTCCTAGACTATTTATGATAATTAATTAAAAAATCAGTAGTTTCTGAGACCAATTTTTAGGTTATGATGTCACATGGTTCCTTGAGTAGCTTCCCATTGGCCGAGTGTCCGAGGATGGGGAGTCGTAGCCCTTTATTGGCCTTAACACGCCCACAGATTAAGTTAGGTTGACTTGGATACGTCCTGTGATTGGTTTAGCCTCCAAGAGACCTTGTGACGTCACAATCGATTAAAATAGAGAAATTTCAAAAATTAATTACTAATTATTGAACAATTTTTCAAACATTCTCGAATGAAAAATTGATAATTGAGGTCATTATGTTGAATTAAAAAAATTATGAAGCCTCGGGAGTAAAAAAAAAACTACTGAAATGCGGGGAAAACTTTGTTCCACGAATTCTCTGCCAAGAGAGCATGGAAAGTTTTGAAACATACTTTAAAAAATTCATTCATTTTTTACTCACAGGATGAAATGAGATGAGGATGCCTGGAAAAGAATGAATATTTTTTTCTATGTTTAAACATTCGAGGTGGTTGACAGGTCCTCGGGTCGCCATCTTGGAATGAAGGGAAGGGATATCCAAGCAAGATGGCACGAGGACCTGTAAAACACCTCGTAAGTTTAAACATTAAAAAAAATTATTTATCCTCTTCCGGGCATCCTCATCTCATTCCTCCTGTGAGTAAAAAATTAACGAATTTTCTAAATTGTGTTTCATAATTTTCCATGCTCTCTCGGCGGAGAATTCGTGGAGCAAAGTTTTCCCCGCATTTCAGTAGTTTTTTTTTACTCCCGAGGCCTCTTAATAAAAATTCATGCGAGTTCCCTATTCTATTTAATGTAGAGTTTATGCAGAAGAATGATCATTGTATGTAATAGAAGAAATTTATTAGATAATTAATAATCGATCTGAAGAATCACGATCGAAAAATTGAAAAAGAAACGTAGAGAGATTATTCCACCGGGCGAGTATAATTTATTTTAAAAAAATGTATGGAAATATGATAAACACCAATTACGAAAGCGTGAAAAGTAACAAAATGTGTAATTACTCTCCGTCCGATTGATAACAAAAATGGGAAACAAAGAAAAAAAGACATATACCACGCAATATAGCTGATTCACTTCTTGAATTAAATGCAAAAATTATGGATTTTCTATTCAGCTTTGAGATAATGAAAGTGAATATTAGTTAAAACAAAAAAAATCAAATAATGTATTGAAGTAAATTGAAATAATACTTTATTAGAATTAGTTATATTAGGAGAAAACAGTGTATTAATTGCTCTCTAAAGAAATTTTGCTTTTGTTTAAGAATTTTGGGCTAAATCCTCTCTAGAATACAGATTCCCCATATCGGAGTACTTAATTGTCGAATAATAAAAATCAATTTATCACAGGGACCATTTATCTCTTCACTCATTGGCCAATGGACAGTAGCTTGAAATGGAGTAACGAAAAATGTTAAAAAATTGCCAGAATGAATAAAACTCTCTCCTTATTATTATTCAGTGTAGTTGAAAAAAATCGGCTAGCTTTTTATAATAATCATACTGAAGAAAATATACCTCTCAACATGAAATTCAATGATGAAAGATGATTTGAAAAAAAAAAAAAAAAACTATCGCACTCCTACACAAATCCGATGCAATTATTTTTTATGCATTGACTGTAGTTGATTATATATACACAGAATATATATATTTAGGTGATTCGATGAACTATTACGCTTATCAAGAATGAATCAAGGAATGAATTGATCAAATAAATGAAGTAAATTAATTCTCAAATTGTTAAAATTTTGTCTCTGATGATTTCTAGGGAACTTGTATAGTTAAAAATCAGTAGTTTCTGAGATCAATTTTTAGGTTATGACGTTTCAATGTCCCTTGAGTAGCTTCCCATTGACCGAGAGTCCGAGGGTGGGGAATCGCAGTCCTTCATTGGCTGAGACACGTCCACAGATTAGGTTATGTTGACTTGAATACGTCCTGTGATTGGTTTAGCCTCCAAGAGACCTTGTGACGTCACAAGCGATTGAAATAGGGAAATTTTTACGATTAATTACTAATTACTGAACAATTTTTGAAACATTTCCGAATGAAAAATTGTTAATTGGGGTCATGATGTTGAATTTAAAAAATTAATAAAAATTCATGCAAGTTCCCTATTGCCATTGTAAGGAATTGTCTCAGTGAGAGCAATGGAATTTTATCAAAAATTTTATCTAGTGAATTGTAAATGTCGCATTGATGAGACTTGATATATAGAGAGAGAAATATTGTATTTAAAATTTTGAAAATTTATTTCAATTTTATTTTTTAATAAAATTTGTGTAGTGTGCTTCATTGTCCAGGAGATCGAATAATCGCATATAATTATGCCCCGAGAATGTTCAAAAGTGAAGATATTTAATCGAATAATAAAACACATGCACTAGGCGTTTATTCCAAGACTAAATGAAGGAATTCAAATTAAAAAAAATTAAATATATAGCTCGATCTAAACTGCCACTATCTTTTTTCGGTCTTATTATACGTTCTAGCACTACTGCCATTTTTTCAGATTAAATTTTAGAAATTTTAAAATCAAAAATCGTGAATTAATTTTAAATAAATATTCAAGTGATTCGAGGAATTTAAAACAATTGTATAGTGTATGATAATAAAACAAAATAAAGAGATGCAATCAAAAGAGAATTAATTTGTTTTTTGAATGGGGATCCCGACATGAGAAACTCGACGCAGGTAGCAGCACCGAGACTGAAACCTGAGATTGCATTGGATCGGGTGGTAGAAACGGTCGAAATCGCTTTTTTCCAGCTTCTCTGACAATTTTCGTTGAAATTTATGTCCTAATTTGTTTATTTCAAAGAAAGCCTATTGAACAGATTTCTAGCTACGAACAGAAAAGCTTTTACGAAATTTTTTTATATAATTGTCAATAAACGCGCTTTTTCCATGATTTCTGCCTCAGTGTCGCCCCTAGCGAAACAAATTGTCACGCGGGATCCCCGTTGATCATACAGGAAATGATGTAGCAGAAATACGTGAAGATGGCGCCAGATGAATCAAAAAATGAACAATCTGTCGATCATCAAATGTTTAGGTCGTTGTAATGAAATTTTAAATAAATTCAGAGATTATCAAATCATATAAAAATGAGTCGTTATCACTTGAGACGAAGGAGAAGACAATTTCAAGTATCCAACCATACCCGAATAAGGAAACAATTCCCTTCGAGTTCCCAATCACCCAAAGAATCAACAAAGTCATCCAGAATAATCAAGTAATCCAATACTCATCATCATGAATTCATAATCATACACTCAAAAAAAAAGATGCCTGCATCAAGTCGAAAATCGACCTGCTTTAAACAGGATATCTATGGCTGGATCAAGCCGTATTTTCGACTTATTTCAAGTAGAAAATCGACTTGATTCGAAACGGAAAAGGTCAAGCCGGAAATCCTGCTTGATTCAAGTCGGAAAAATGGGTTGAAAGTCAGAATCCGACCCGAATCAACTCGGAATCCGACTTGAATCAAATCGGAATCCGACCTGAATCAAGCCGGACCCCGACATGCTGTTCATCAAATCGACTTGATTCAAGTCGGGTTCCGACTTGATCCAAGTCGAATGAGGTCAGGTCGATTTCTCGACTTGATTCAGCCATCTTTTTTTCTGGGTGTAGATTAATTACTAATTAATCTGTTTTAATTCAGAAATTATGAACATCCTTATGCAACCCGCTCTAAAACCTCTCGACACTCTTCATTACCATCAAATGGTACCAACGACTCTGATAAAAATACACCAGATTCAAATGTTATTTACCTAGGAGCATATAGAAAAATTCCTAGATTCATTGATTTAGAAAATAATGAAGAGAAGCCACAACACATAGCGTTAATTGACAAATTTGAGCCGAATTTTAAATTAAAAGTTGAAAAAGTGAGATTTAATTCATCATCAGAAATTGGATTGAGTACATAATGATAAAATGATTATTCCAGATGGATTATCAACACGATGAAGGCTGTAATAATTGAATTTTGCTTGGAAAATAAAGAGATGTCAGGAATGACAATGAAATTTCAGCTACACTCTCAATTTCTGCTTTACCGTTGTACAAAAAATCGAGTTCTCTAATCATATTGTCGTCTAAATACCTTCTTCGTTTGAGGCTTCTCATCTTGATCATGTCCACGTCGGTTAAGGGTATTGTTTGTAGTCGTAATTTGGAGACTTCTGATGGATAGAGACCGATCCATTCGATGGTGGGACAGGCGAGATTATTGTACTCCCATGATAATGCTGACGATCCATATCTGTGAGCAAGCGAATTGAGGACAAGAAGTTCATGTTGTTACAGATTGTTTTTGGTATTTTCTGTACTCACTTGTAGACAAACATGATGTCAATTCCATGTGGATCAGCATCAACCAAAATATAAGAAGGAATCTTTAAGTGGTCAATCAACATCTTCACGAATCTCCTAGTTGCTGCGTCAGGATATCCTTTTCCCGTGATAAGAAGACAGTTTAGCTTTCGAGGACAATTTTCCTCGAGTAATCTTTGAAAAATAGCATCTTTCTCAACGACAATGATACACGAAACACTTGATTTGATTGATATCACAGCAGTCGTTATCTGTGGAATTAAAACACCACCAGGTGTCTCACAATCTAGGGTATCTCCTGATTGAAGGACAAGTTTCAGGGCACCTGATATCAGGCCTTTAGCTGTTGTAGTGAAGCCTGAAAGAGGAATTATTATGAATCTACGACTTCAGTTTTTGGGAGATATCTCTGGATCTAGAGGAGATAGATGAATTTTTGTAAGAACCTTTTTTTGTAGAGAATTAAAAGAGCTACAAAAAAGGTATCTATCAAAATTTTTCCATCTCCATTAGGTCCCGAGATATGTATTCAACAAAAACGAAAGAGTTATTTGTGAATAATTACCTAAATCCCAAGTAGTGCAGTCTAACATTCTAGCAACACAATTGATAATTCCATCAGTCGTAGATTGTTGATGAATGAATCTTCCAAGTGGACCACCCTTGAGTTCATAATACATGGACCTTTTCGTCTGATATTCATCAGCAACAAGTAACTTGTGTGCTTTACCCACCACTGTCATCATAAGTGCCAACTTAATTTTACCTCTCTTGTGTGAAAAGTCAACGACAATTCTTCCCTCTTGATTGATTCCATCTTCCTCGATTTCATCTGAATGGAACACTTCAGTGCAGGTAGATGTCTCATCATTCAAGCATGGACCATTGTCACTCACATAATATTCCACAGATTCTGGATATTTATCATCAGGCATTATGTTTGAACATAAATTATCAATTTTTGGCAATTGTCCAGTTGTTACTTGCTTGATTAACATGAGAACCAAATTTTCCACTCGATCAATCAATATTTTTCTGTTAAATCACATTACATTATTTTTATTAATAGACGCAATAGGGAACATGCATGAATTTTTTATTAATTTTTTTAATTCAATATCATTACCCTAATTAACAATTTTTCATCCTAAAATGTTTCAAAAATTGTTCAATAATTAGTAATTAGTTTTTAAAATTTCTCTATTTCAAACGCTTGTGACGTCACAAAGTCTCTTGAAGGCCTAAACCAATCACAGAACGTATCCAAGTAACTAACTTAATCTGTGGGCGTGTCTCAGCCAATGAAAGACTACGACTCCCCACCCTCGGACACTCGGCCAATGGGAAGCTACCCAAAGGACCACGCGACATCATAACCTAAAAATTCCATGCAAGTTCCCCATTTTTTATTGAAAATAGAATTGATCAAAATTACTCACCTATTCCCGGAATTAATTGTTACTGGTATATCCATCATGTGTTGATCATTTTTCCATATTTCTCTCTCCATTATTCGATTTCTGGAAAAAAAAATCAAAATAGTTTATTAAATAAAAAACTAAAATGTAGATCAATTCATAAAACTTATGTTACACTATTATCCTTCACTGTACGCACTTATATCAAGTAGCGAATCTCTTGAGTTGTGAATTTAAACGGAGGGGGCCCTCCCGCTGCGCATTTATGTGAACCAAAAACCAAACTTCAATCGTGGGGATTTCAAACTGCGACATTATTATTTATTTTGATCATGTCTCTTAAAAAAAAATCGAGAGAAAAATCCCTACGATTTTTTTTTCCATAATAAATTCAATTTTTTTCAATTAATTTTGTAAAAATGAGAATTAAATATATTTTTTTTGTTCATTGTAGTGAACATAAAAAGACACTTGAAGGGGTTACAATGAGACCGGTAATGTTACATTGTGGAAGAAGTATATACCCAAAAAAAAAAAAAAAAAATGTAAGAATACACTCGAGGCTTCAAATAGCCCGTATAGCCCCGCTCGTTGTATACATGTGTCCTTCCAAGGTATTGATTGTCCTCAAAATATCGGTTGAGGGATGCATAATATACATTGGAAGTATTTTCAAGAGATTTGTGAACTCAACGGGAGCTCAAGTGTGACCTTTGAGTGTCTGTATATTTCTTTGGATCACTTGTCTGCATGAAATGACAAGAAAATCACCCTAAATACTCGTAATCCATTCGTTCTCTTTTTCATCCATTTCCAGTGGTATGAGCACTTTATATTCATATTTATGAATGAATTCATCTCTCAGATATTTGATATACTACTCTGAAAATATTCATTTTATGCAAGAAATTTGATTTTTTTTTTTTATATCCAATTTTTTCCCACCGGAAGTGAGAGTACAAGACCGTTGAAAAGTGGTAACAAATGACTGAAGAATTCTTTGTTTTTTTTTTTAAATCTCAAAGAGTATCGATAAAATCAAATTTGTTCAAACAGTAGGATATGAGTTTCTCTTTAGTTATGAAGGAATAAGAACGACTCCGTATGGGGTTTTAGACGTGATTCATTACACTCGATGGTTCGATAGAAAAGAAATGAAAAATTTTTTGAAGTGAAATTGGAAAAAAAAATTATCAGTTGTAGAATTTCTGTGATTTTTCATCAATGAATTATTATTATTATTAAATAATAATTTATTTGCTAATAATAGTGTTAGGGAATGAGCGTATGTTTGGTTTTGAGATCGACAAGAGAGTCAGTTTTCATCGGATGGATAACGAGTGACGAGTAAAGATGTAGAGCGACCGCAGCTCATTTGACTATGTTTTATATCAGTTGTATTGGGAGCCCATTAAACTTTGTGTAAATTTGCAACATTTCCACCCTCGGAGGTCGTGTGAAAAAAAAAAATAAAAACACCTCCAAAAAACAATTTTTTTGCACATAACTCGGAAATGAAAAATGTCATCGCAAAAAGTTTTGAATAATAGATATGGGGAATAAAATTCTACGTAAAAAAGGTCCTATGACTTTTGCCTCTCATCCCCATACTTTGACAGCTAGGGGTGCACAAAAAGCTGGGGGGGGGGGGGCGAGTTGATGTCTCCAAAAAATCATGAAGTATCGAGTATAACGACTTTGGTCGCCTCATGAATGATCCGCCGGCCGTCTTATTCAAGCCAAAACGTTGCCGAATTCACTCTACAACGCTTAGGCGCGTTGAGTGAGTTGTGGCAATGCTGCGAGACGAGCAATTTCATTTAACATGAGAAAAATTTACTCAGCTCCTAGGATTTATTATATTACTCCACTAATTGCGTAGAATATAAGTTGGAAAAAATATGATAATATGTGAGAGGTTTCAATTGACAAATCCCATTTTTTTCAGAATTTTTCGCTTGATCAGTCAGCGGTAAGAAAATTAAAACGCGGCGAATCCCTCATAGGGTGTCCAATCTAGGGTTAATTCAAATATATTATTCTTTTATTCCATTATCGTATATTTCGATACAAGTGCGGGAAGTCTTTTGGCGAAGCTTTTCTTTCGTCAAATCCGTGAGTTATATGGCTCATAACACGTAAGTATGAGGAAAAATAAATATCCTGTTCCTCATGATTATGATCCTACAATTATTTTAATATTAAAAAAAAAATATTTTGGAAATATTAAAAATAAAAAAAATGGCTGAAAATTCTCTCGATAATGGAACATTTATCGAGTACCCTCAAAAAGTTAGCTTTTTGATACATATGAGGGATGCAACAACCGCTGTGTTTCACACACTGAATGTACCCGATAGAAGTACATCCACTCGACTTTTACACACTTCTCTATAACAATGTAAGCGCTTGGGAAAAAATGGTGTTACGGGGGTTTTTCTCAGCTCGTTAAAGTATTTTTTTTTATGTTTGGAGGTGAGTTAAAATGTTCAAACTTGTACGCAAGACTCTGACACCAATTAAATGATTTTTTTTCTTGATCTGACGAGAGTGGAAATCATCTCTGAGACTGAAGGCGGGTGAGTTGATTCAAAGAAATCCGACAATATGTGAAAAAAATTAAAATAATTGATATAAAAAGTTGTTTCTCCAATTTTGATTAATCAAGTGAAATCCTTGAGTTGATTGAGCAATCATGTATAGCAGTTGCTGTGTTTTTTTGTCAAATATTTAATTTTTTGATATTTTTTATCACTCGGAAGTTTTAACAAAACGAGTCGATTTCGGTTTTTAGTAAATATCTTGGAATCTAATGAAGATAACATGATTTTCATAATGACCTTTTTTGTAGATTTTTCAATTCTCTAGAAAAAATGTCTTCTTCAAAATTTTGATATTTCTCTTGGATTCAGAGATATTTACAAAAAACTGAGGTAACTATTGATTTTTCTTTCGTTTTCATCAAAATCTTCAATTAAACTAAATGAAAACTCATTAGTGAGTATTGAAAGTTGTTTAAATATTATCAAATTATATAAAAAATATTTATGCATAAACTATCATGCACATACGCCTCGTACCTGTCCCTCAGTCACAGCTGCTTGGATGATTTTTCTAATTGTACCCAGCTGAGCACTGGATTCTTTTTATTTCAGTGGTTAATAAAGTTGGTGTGCGCAGATGCTTTCAAGACACATTGACGCTAGCCACAGAACAACGAGTCGACGACTGCCACGCGTCTACAGTTTTTCCACAAGTTTTTCACATTAAATCGATGCGGTTGAAATAAAAATTCACGACCGGATACAGTGGCTATGACTTTGCCACTATATATTTCATTTTGTGGGTAAATTGGCCAGATGGTAACATATATTGATTATAATTTGAAAAAAGATTTTTTTTTTTATTTTTTTTTTCGCTAGAAAAAATAATTTTTTTTGCTGAAAAAAAAACAATTTTTTCTGAAAAAAAAAATCAAATTAATTTTATCACAATTATTACTAATTTTATAATTAATGTTTTGATGATTTTCTGAAGGATATAAACGACATTTCTACCATAAAACAGCACTTCGATTGGTAGTTGTGAATCTCGTTCGACCCCTCTTATCTCAATTAGCTCCGGCTGCTGTGATAATGGGCCAAAGTTGCGATATAAAAGACTCGAGCTTATGGGGATTAACAGAGTGAAGGATGAATAGCCATCGTTCGTGGTTACCAGGGATCATCGTACAGGTTTTGATAAGAAATACTGACTATTGTCATTACGATAAAATAAACCTCCTTTATGGTTGATAAATGACCTAATAACATTTATGATGAATATTGTATACATATATATATGGTATTGTTTTTTGCACATATAGCTTATTCAGCTTTTGACGTTTTGCCGAGGTTTTGTTCAAGACTTTGACTGGTTAGAACTTCACCCCGTCCATTGTCATCGGAGAAAGGTTTCTCTATTACTGCCATACCATTTCTCGATCATGATTCTCGACGTCGAAACTCCCGTTGAACGGTATCCGATTGTGTTAAAAAATCGCTCTGAGCCGGACTCGAACCCTTATCCATCTACGGCTTCGGCCGTCAGTCTTGGGCCTTAACAACTTGGCCACTGGTGTCGGTATTCATGATGAGTATTTCAATTATTGAATCGAAAAATTAAATTGTTAATAAAAAAAAAAATATTTCATGAAAATTATAATTGCATAAAAGATGTTTCAATACCCATTAATCGTGGGAGGTTCACGCATATCAATTTTCATGGGTTTACCCATTGAATTCTCAGTTACCCAATCCTACTCCATTCACACATTTTTCCCCCATGAATTCTTCAAAATGTGTCATGCAAATAGATTTTCTACTTTCCAAGGGAAAAAGGGTTGAATGTAATCCTAATGGAATTTACGTTTTATTGCCAAATGCACGGTTGAGGGTTTTTCAAGGGTGCGTTTATATAATAATTGCATTATGTTGTGTGGGAGATTTTTGGGTAAGAATGAATAGTTTTTGAGAAACGATTGGTATCACTGGGGGGGGGGGGGGGGGGTATTTTTGGATATTCTGAGGGGCTCGTGCCCATCGAGAGATGAGATTTGACATGAACATCAGCAAGAGCATTGTTATGGAGAGCTACTGATCCACCAGGTGATAGTCATAGTCATTGTCGTCATTTTGAGATATTTTTAGGGGATTCCATTACGTTGCAACTTTTATGAATTTTTGAAGGGATTTGATTTGTATAATAATATTAATATGAACATTATAATATTGATATTGTGTATATGATAAATATTATGGTTAATTATATTACGATATTATAATAATATAATGATCTAACAATATTATATTATATATCATAATATATAATATATTATTTATATATCATATATTATATAGTACAATATTGATATATTATATAATTATGTATGTTATATTATCTATTGATATTATTATATTAATATAATATTAATAACATATAATATATCAATTATATACTATATAATCTAATTATATATTGATTATATATCATATAGCATGATATTAATATAATAATATCATTATGATAATGATAATTATCAATAATAATAGAATTTTTATTCTTCTCCAAAATCATACTCCAAAAGAGGAAATTCATGAAATAATTTCAATATAAAATATAATGTGATAGTTTACATTTATTCAGGATGAACTCGTTTAATTAGCTCAATCTTAAACTGGACTGGTGACACGGGCGGAAGAAGATGAAAGTGGAAGTAAAACGGTTTGTAAATCACGCAGGCGCGATTTACGATGAACAAGGTCGTACAAATAACTATATGTGAGGTGAGTTGAAGTGGTTTTTTCAACGATCAATCGTGTGTACGTGATCGAGTGTGGCTCAAGGAGGGCAATATATCGACATAGTAAAATATTAATTTATTCAAAATTTAATCATAAATGGTTAATGGATTTTATTGATGGGTATATCCGGTAAAAATAAATTTTTAAAGATTTAAAATTACGATAATTATTAATGGCGCTGGGTGAGACAAAGATATTATTTTATTTATAAATATATGCTGACACTGATTTGAGTATGAAACCGGTCGAAATTGACTCTTATGTATTACGACCGGATGTGTCTTTTAAGGGGGGAGGGGGTAACGAGAGCGATTCCAATAACCGATAATATTTTCGATCTTCCAGCATGTCGACCTTCGTGACTTCCTCTCTGATTATATTCAGTGAATCTGTAGAAATTTATTTTTTAGTGAATTTTTGAATTAACAAAAATGAAAAATGGGGCGACAATGTTATACCGGGATAATTACAATGCAGGATTACGATTTTTAAGGTCATGGGGATGACGATTTCTTGGGTTTATAGTCCTGAGGGGATTTTAACACCTGCAATGGTAGATTTTTTTTTATTTCTCTCCCTTTCTCATTCTGAATCTCGTAATGATGGTGCTTATCAGCTTGGAGGCACTATCTACCTTGTGCCATTATTGACTTGCGTGTAACTGTTGTAAAGACAGTTATACTAATTTTATATTTTCTTAAATTGTACGATTTTTCAGTGAAAAGTTTATATAAGTTAGAGCAGAAGGGAATATCCACGATATTTCGAGAACTTGAGGAGATGAGAGATTGCTGATGCTGTCATTAGAAAGCCAAGAAAATTTCCTTTTGAATTAAAAAAAAATACCCATTTTGCCCCTGTAGTTATTGAGATACAATTAAAAAACTCATCACGTCTGTTTAAATAGTTAATTATCTTGATAATGAGGAGTTTTAGAGAAAAATGTCAAGAGACATTTTTTGTTGGAAATTTTGTCAGCTACAAAAAAGGCCTTCTGACATTTTTTCCTAAAATCAATGGTTCACAAGATAAATGTCATTTTCTCAATTATTTAAAGAAAATTCTTTCAAATTTTAATAAATGAAAAAATATTTCACCTCAAAAGATGAAAAATGGATAATAAAATTGTTTGTAAAATAAATATCTTTGAATAAAAATGAAGTCATTGAGTCAACGTACCATTCAGTATCATCAATAACCTCCCGTTTTTCAAATCATGTTTTCCCTCCTATTCATTCTATTTTTCCAAAAAATTCAAAGGACATTTTTTTTCTCATTAATCCTTCAAAAACTCAAATACCCTCAGGCCATACGAGAGCACACGAGTGTACAAAAATGAAAAATACATCCGTCGTATAAGATCCTGTTCTCGTCGTCCTCGAAAATGTTGAGATGGCCACGCGAGTACGTTCTATATATAATTGTGAAATATCGTGAAATAATGATAATTGCTGTTAACCAACAAACGTGACTGGCTGTACCCAACAAATCGTCGGCTCCTCAGGGACAGGAAGGTGTCAGTCAAAATTAAATAAGTCAATCGGATAATTGAGGTACCTTTAAGGTTCTTATTGAGTACTTATTAGGTACTTTTAGGGTGCTTTTAAGGTACTTATTGGGTACTTGTTAAGTACTTATTACGTACTCATTATGTACTTATTAAGTACTTTCAAGGTACTTATTATGTACTTATTAAGTACTCATTAGGTACTTTTTGAGTACTCTCGAGGTACTTGCTAAGTACTTAAGTACTTTTGAGGTACTCGTTGGGTACTTATTAATTACTTTTAAGGTACTCATTGAGTACTTATTAGATACTTATTACGTACTTTTGAGGTACTTATTGAGTATTTATTACGTACTTATTAAGCACTTTTAAAGTCCTTATTAAATTATTTTTCAATTAAAATTTAATTTTTTCCCTCATTTCTGTCCGAAAATTGAATATTTCATTTAACCCTAGATTGGTCGCGCTTTGCGACCTAACGACTTTGGTCGCCTCATGAGCGATTCGCCGGCCGTGCTATTTAGGCCAAAACATTGCCGAATTCACTCTACACTGGTCGGGCGCGTCGAGTGAGTTTCGGCAACGTCGCAAGGCGAGCGATTTCATTTAACATGGGAAAAATCTTCTCAGCTCCTGGGATTAATTATACTACTCCACGAATTGCGTAAAATATGAGTTAAAAAAAATATGATAATATGTTAAAGGTTCCAATTGACAAATACAAATTTTTTCAGAGTTTTCCGCTTAAACAGTCAGTAGAAAAAAAATAAAAACAGCGCGACGCGGTGAATCCCTCATAGGGTGACCAATCTAGGGTTAAAATAGAAAATTAAATATTGAATTAATTTTTACTTAATTTTCAGTTAAAAATGAGAAAAAAAGGGTAATTTTTACTTTCAAAAAAATTTCACTTTTTCTGGAAGAAATAGGTTTTATTATGCGGTCAGTCAAACCTACATGCCCAGTTTTTTTTCCTCCATCATTGATATGTTCATTCTTCGGGTACCTTTAGGTAAAGAACACGGACAATATCCGGGGACCATCTCGAGTACAGATGTAATCGCCTGAGAATCCGCGAGAGAGAGAGAGAGAGAGATAAATAATATTTCTATACTTTCCCTTTTTTCATGCCTTTTCATCTTTCTTACACCTTGCACACTCTCAACTTCTTCATCTCAAAGTCACAATGAAATTGAATGAAAAAAATAACAGGTAGGGGATGGAGAATGAAAAGGTACGTGTTCGATAGTTAAGTGATCCATCATATGTTCAATGAAATACTGAATTTTCTTACACTTTCAATTCAGTAAAGAGGGCTCGATCCCACACATTAATCTGTCGTGTTAACCGTGGGATCGAGATAACATTGAGATTTTTTTTTTTTATAATACATTTTGATGACAAAATTATATTTTTTTTTTTGATCGATTGAGAATTTTGAAAAAAATTTTGACGTGAGAATGCGATCCATCAGGAAATCGTAAGCCTTGCCTAATTAAATTCACGAAATTTTTATTAATTTAAGACAGATTTTTTTTTTTCAATAAAACAAAAATTTTTTTTTTGTTTATTTATAGGAAAAAAAATTTGTTTATTTAAAAAAAAAATGTAAAAAATGAAGAAATTGAATGAAAAAAAAAATGTATGACTTTATAAACAAACGGTCAATTCGAAAATATTGCGATGAGTATCGCCTCTGCAGCTGCAATATTTTTCCTAGACACACATTTAACCACAAAGTACGTTCATACCTCGTCGCATGTGCCCAAGAGAGAATGAAAAAAAATAAAGGGAAAAAAGGATTATATGTGCCGCACGCGTGAGCAACTTTTCGCTGGGATTTTTTCACAAGTTTTATTTTATTCAGTCGTTTTATCATCTAGACGTATTCACCTGGTGCTCGTAATTATCTACATTTGCAGCGGATTATATGAACAATTTTATTCGTAAAAATTTTAATCGTGAGTTAATAAAGATTATCAATTATTTTCTATATCAATGGAGTGTCTGAGGTGAATCTGTTCTGGGTTTTTAAATTTAAAAAAATACCCGTTTTGCCCCAGCAAATGAATTAAGCAATGAAATGATAAATAATCTCGTAATTTTTATTAATTATCCATTTATCTCGTGAACCATTGACTTCAGGAGAAAATGTCAAAAGATAGTTTTTGTAGCTGATAAAATTTTCAACAAAAAATGTCTTCTGACATTTTTCCCTAAAATCCCTCATTATCAAAGATAATTAACTATTTAAACAGACGTGATCCACTTGTTACACAAATTCACTTGTATTTCGATAATTACTGGGGTAAAATAGGTAATTTTTTTTTTATTCAGAAGGAAATTTTCTCCCTCCCCCCTCCTCCTCTGCAGAGGCTCAACTGGAACTGTTTTATCAGTCCTGAACATCAGGTCAAGAGAATAAAAATCAAGGACAACGAAAATATTATCACAAAAAAGAGGAAAACTGGACAAATTATCAGGTCGAGTGTCACAACATAAAAACATTTCCCCGAATGACTTCACACGAAAATATAAAATATGAGAATACCCAAGAATAGTCTCATGGGGTTCCGAGATCTCCACCCCACCACGCGACCATCTCTCACCCGAATTCTTCGGTGGTCGGTGTCACTAAACGGTCAAGCGAGTGAAAAAAAAATACACCATCGACTTTTATATAAGATCCGAGGGTCTCAACTTCTCCCTTTTTATCCATTTCTTAAGCCCATTTTTTTCTCCCTCTCATTGTACTCCATCCATACAGGATCAATAGGTGAAAAATAACGTCTTGCTGAAGACTTTCGTGTCAAAGAGAAAAAAAATATAATGTATAGAGAAAAATAGATATAAATAAATGAGAATATAGTATCCCTCATCGAGTCCTCTAGAATTTTCACACCATCAATTTTTAACATTTTATACTTTATTACCGTGTGATTTTTTATTTAGTCATAATCCGAGGGATTATATTTAATGAGGTATGATATAAAAAAATGATATTTCAATTTCGAAAGAAAAAAATTTATTGAAAAGAAACAATTTAATAATAATTTAATTAAAATAAAAAAAATGAATGAAAAAAAAATTTCGTCACTAAAAAAATGATAACAATGAAAAATAATGATAATAATAATAATACGTCTATTCATTATTCATAATATATGACAAAATTCCTTTAAAAACTCACAACTGGCAGATGTTTATGAAAATCTATCTAAATAATGCTAAAAGAAGATGTCAGAGAATGATACGACATTATTTATTAATAGTCCAAGGGGTTGCAATTCCAAAACTTTCTTCAGTTATCCTTCTCTCTCTCTCTCTCACTCTCTCGACCCCCTACAGTTAATTCCTGATGAAAGATAAAGTCAAGTGTTCACCTTTCTTCTATTTTTTTTAACCACCATGACACCTTGGGTGACATGAATGACGCACGCGTGTTAAAGCCTCAATTTTCACTGAATTCCCCTCTCATCCCTCCCGTCCCCTCAACTTTTATCAAAGTTCTCGAAATTCGAGTAATAGTATATCTGAATCATTATTTAATTGGCGCTGAGGGGGTGCGAATAGAAATTAAACGCATTCGGACACGCTCGATGGAAGGGTCATATAAATTTTTTTGATACTAGTTTTAGGGGAAGGGGCGATGCCAGACAGCGTCGAATTAAGGCGGAATTAGTCTCGATATCATCGCGCCATTTGGCTGGATGAAGGCACCGCTCTCAATTGGTAAATTTATAATTCTCTTGGTGATATAAATCTTGCAAATAATTACAATTCGCATATGCTGAGTTTTTTTTTAAATCCTTTGTTAATGAAAATTGATCATTGATGAGTTTTTTTTATAATTGATAATTGTGATTTAATGAATTTATTGAAAATAATGAATTTATTAATTTTTTTGTTTCAAAATCATGACCCCAATTAACAATTTTTCATTCGAAAACGTTTCAAAAATTGTTCAGTAATTAGTAATTAATTTTTAAAATTTCCATATTTCAAATTCTCTAAAATCGCTTGTGACGTCACAAGGTATCTTGGAGGCTAAACCAATCACAGGACGTATCCAAGTCAACCTATTAATAATTTCCATGATTTCCACTTTTCCCGATCGGTATTTTTTTTTTCATAATCTCCCATCCTTTCCCGACAGAAAAGTCCTCTTGTTCTTTCTCTCTAAAATGCATAATTATTGAAATATAATTTTTCAAAAACATATCCATTTGTTGCTCAGTCCAATTTTCCAATTGTTATAACTTAAACAAAAAAAATATTTTCAAATTTTTTCGACTGCAAATAAGATCTGCGGGCCCCCCTACTATATGATGAAGCCCATTTCCAACAAAGAATAAAATTTTTTTTTCCCCCTTTTCGAAATGGCGTGGAATGCCCCATATTTTAAATGTTCTGAAATCACTTTTGACGTCACAAGGTTTCTTGAAAGCTAAACCAATCACAGGACATATCCAAGTAAACATAACTCAATCTGTGAGTGTGTCTCAGCCAATGAAGGACTGCGACTCCCCACCCTCGGACACTCGGCCAATGGGAAGCTAGCCAAGGGACCATGTGACATCATAACCTAAAAATTGGTCTCCGAAACTATTGATTTTTAATTAATTATTATAAATAATCTAGGACATATTTCACAATATTTTTTGCTCTTTGGCTATTCATATTTATCATGACGTTTAAGAGAAACTTAGCTCCATGCGAGTTTCCTATTGCATTAAATTCAATTATAAAATGTCACGAGTGTAAAAAAATTTCATTCAATTGAACTGAAGAATCGCGTAATCATATTTAATTAATGCATGAGAGCATGAAGGAAGAGATAATTGAATTTAAAAAAAAAACACGACCTAGTACTTTCAGAGTAATAATCAATGGTAATGAATATAATGATCAATCGAGAGGTCAAATACACATTTTTTTTCTTAACACTGGATTCAATGTATACGTTAAACGTATATGTATGTATTTAAATCAAGTTGTTAATGTTCATCTCTGAGAATAAGAAAGTAACTTTTGTATATTTCACAGAGGGAGGTCCTGGCACACGACCCAAACGACAGAGTGCGTGCAAGGGTAGACGGCCTGCGGTGATCTGGTAGATTTTTAACTTGATGGAGAGGAGGAGAGACGATGAATGGAGGAGAGAAATATCCAGACTCGGAGATGGGAATACATGGTGCCCTTGGAATCCCTAACCTACATCTAATACTTTTGAGTAATTTTTTTTTTTTGTTCGATTTACCCTTTTATGATGATATGATGATGATCATCAAAAAAGAAAAAAAATCATATTTTGAAAATACCATATATTTTCTGAGAATATCATATGGTTGGATTTACATATAATATATATGTATATATAGTTAGATTTTTTTTTTCTTGTTTGTTGGAATTCTGAAAGGGGAGGGATTGTTGTCCACGTGTCGACATTGGGGCGTCAGAAGCCGATGAATGACCACCAAATGAGTGGCAATATGGTCAATAAATGGTTGTGCTTGAGAGGGGATATTTTCCAGGGGTTTATGATAAAAACTGTGATGCTTTAAATCAACTGTTACTGTCCACACATAATGGATGTTCGAGTGGTGGAATTTTTTGGGTTCTGCACGGGAGTATTTAGTATGCTATTCAGAGACTGTCATGATAATCATTAGGGTGACGAAAAAAAAATGAAGAGAAATCGTAGGATTCAAGAAAACGAAAATTTTTGTGTTTTGGAGGTAACCTACGAAACTGACCGGTCAATTGACGGGTAAATTACATATAATTAACCAAGAACCGATTACTGACAATTTTTGGTTTAAAAAAAATAACAAACCCTTATGTCACAAAAATGACTCAAAACTTTGCTGACGGTCAATTTGCATCTAAATAACCTACTCGATTTTTTTTTCGACGCGATTGAGTTTTAAATATTGGCAGTTCATATGACTTACGTAGTACATTACACTTGATTAATTTCATCGTCGTTCAGGTATTTAACTTCTGAGAGCCATACAAAATGACCAAGTACAAAAATGACGGTCATTTTTCATCCAGATAAATCATTTGCCCCACAAAATGACGATGAAATTTTATTACTGACAGTTAGGAAAATTGATGGTCAGTTTGCATGGGGAAATGGGCGTCAGGTCAGGAATGGTCAGAAAACGTTCATTTTACCATTGACTTGACGCGCATAAAAAATGACGGTATTTTTACATCCCTATCTGTATCGACTCCGAGTTCATGTTTTCTAACATGGGAGTGGGGAGAATTGCAATCAAAACCGAAGACCACTCTCATGCAGTCCCGACGATATTCAATTAAACAACATGAGGGCATGCACGAAAAATCAATTTGGTTCCAATGACAGAGAAAGGAGGAAATAAAATCAGAGAGGAAAAATGAATAAAAATAAGATTGCCCGAATATCGAAACATTGGCCGTTAAATCCCATTGGTTCCCCACAACCGAACGGAATTAGAGATTATGTATAACCTGTAATCTATCGGAGGGAAGGGCTTGACAGTTCCAGTAGCTCTAGAGTGCGCGCGCGTCTCGTTGGCTCGTGCCGTTAATGAGCCCGCATAGTGCGTGGCATTACCGCGACGTGTTTAAAATGCACAAATACAATCATCACTAGCATCGAAAAGCATTGGGTTTGTCGTTGAGTGATACAAGGCCTTTTGGCTACATCGATGTGTGGTAATGTAAGAAAACGCAAATAAAACTAATACTCAACACCTGCTCAATGGTTGATGTTCATATGACTATTATCCTAAACTTGATTTAACATTTTCAATTTATGATCAAAATTTTTTTTCAAATTTTATTTCATAAAAAAAAATTAGTTCATTTTTTGATTTTTTTTTTCTTTAAATCAATGAAATTGATCAGTTTAGGATTCACTGATAATAATAATAATAAACATAAACCTTTTCACAAAATGAGCCTGCGGTTTTTATCATTTTGGCACGCGCACGAACGTGTTCTACCGTGTGCCCTCTTTTCACCCACCCCTCACTCTCTTTTGGCCCAACGAAGGGGCCCCGGGACATGTAAACGGATACCCCACAAAGCACTTCATTGTAGGATATTCAATACTCGGTGAATACCGATGAACAACATCAGGACATCTCATGATGTTCTATTTAGGAAGAAAAAAAATTAATTCCATTATTATTATATTTTATTATTAATAAATTTATAGTATTCAGATTTTTATGAAAAAATTTTGTCTAAAAAACTACCCGTTTTGCCCCAGTAATTGACAAGATATAATAAAAATAAGAATTTTCTCGAAATTTTTATTAATTGCGCATTTATCTCGTGAAATATTGATTTAAGGAGAAAAAGTCAAAAACCTTTTTTGTAGAAAATTAAATTTCCAATAAAAAATGTCTTTTGACATTTCTCCCTAAAATCACTCGTTATAAAGATAATTAATTATTTAAACTTTACTCAAAATAAAAATTCTTTAATTTTCAAATTTTAATCAGGAAATCCTCAGATTGAGGTCACGAGTATTGATTGACCCCCACGATTTCGTAAAAGACCGCGGAATTTAAATACTATATTTACATATATCTTTGAAATTGACCCGAAAAAACAGAAAATTTCACCTAGATAAATTACTTTCAACAATATGCTCTCGATCTAGTCATAAAATGGGGATGAAACCGATGACTACTGCACTGTATCGAATTATTTCGGTGTCATCGGGTGATTAATATCACATATGGAGGCTGCAATAAGTCTCTATAATTCTCTCCGTCATGTTTAACCTAGACGCGTGTGCCCATGAATCCAATGACGCTGCATTAACACTCTCAACTCAGAAAACCTCATAAACAGGTACATTCGATAAATTTTAGATGATACACAATATAAAAAAAAATGGATTTTTAAAAAAAAATTATCGATTATTTAAAATTCTAAAAAATAATCATAATAAAAATGACAATTAAAAACGTTGGCACGTGGTCACGTCGATAAATGGTTAAAACAGATAAAAAAAAATAGTTTACAATATAATGTGACTCTCGCAGTGGAAAGTCCGCTATGATAATCAGCCCGTATGTTATAATCATAATGTATTTGTTTCAGAAGTATTATCGTTGTGTCCCCGTGCTTCACCTGCTCTCTCGCCATGATACAAGAGCTATGAGCATATCCTGAATATGTTGTGCCACGCGTATGAACATTTCCCCTTTGTGCATATGTAATATTTTCTATTTTCTATTTAACACTTTTTTTTGTTTATCGGTTAATTGTTATTATTATTGTCGATTTGTGCATGAGGAAATAATGTTTACGTTTGACATGTACATTATGAGGATTAATAAATATTTTTTTGAAATTGTTTCCTTATGTAGCTCCGAGTATAGCTCAGTAGGGAGTGCACCTGATGCATAATCGGAAGGTCCCGGATTCAAATCCCGGTCTGGACTATTCATTTTTTCCTCGATTTTTTCAGTAAAAATTTTTGTAAACTGATATCGAGAATTATTCTGGTTCCCCTTCTACTCCAAAATTCTATCCAATAATATCCTGTGATGTCGCAAGGTGTGGAACACTATAAACTCCCGTCTTCAGTGTAATTTATCGAAATAAATGAATTATAATTTTTTTTCAAACATGGACATGAGCATAGGCATTTCCGTGAAGGAATCGAAGACACCTGAGGCGCCACACACAGAGCAGGTAATCCAAAACTTGGAGGGGTATGTTGTGAGGACTCTCTCGCGACAGACATGCCGGAGCATAAAAGAAATCTTTAACCCTTTCAGCCTCACACACCCTGGATCATCTTTCTATTGACGCGGTCTCTACCATCTAAGCAGGAATGAGTGGTTAAATGTGCTTCATGCGAAGAAAATACTCAAGAGAATTTTTTTAGTAAAAATTACCATTCCGTTTGATAAATGTCTGCTTCCATAAATTTTTCCCTCATTTATAACTCGATTTTTTATTGAAATCGCAAATTCCACGTCTAACGTGTGCAACTGGTGCATGAAAAAGGGGGCATCATCAGTATTACCGTGACGGCATTGCTGAACCCCCAAAGACTAAAAAAAAAAATTAAAAAATCCATATAAGCATAACTGTCGAAATTTTCGTGGATGAATCAGTAAATTACCATACGTAATTGAAGCGATTACCACTTCGCGCAACTGGTGTTGCTGTGATGGTATTTAACCGGGCCATCCCCTCGTATTTATATTGGTGCAGAGCCTACCCCCCCCCCCCCCCAACGCAGAGGGCGTACGGAGAGAAGAATGCGACACGCACATACGCTATTGTGAGTCTGCGCACATGTTTTCTATGAGTGTTTGACCATGCGCAAAATTTTTTTTACGTTCATGATGATGAGCATGACATTAGTAACAGAAATATGCATCATATAGGTACGCTTGCAAATTTTTTAAAATCATAATTTAAAAAAAAAAATTATTCAACTAAATTTCTAATTAAACAATTGAATTTAGATAAATTCAATAACTGAAAAAAATAATCATCTTGAGTATTTCTATTATAAATTTCACACTTGTCAGAAGTATCATCATGCAACAGTGATTGCCCTTTTGTAGACAAATAAAATTCAAGAAATAATGGGGTGAAACAATAGTGAGGGAATATAATAAGAAATTTGTCTCAATTGTGTGTTCAATCCATTCAGAATTGTGCACTTAATGCTGCATTCATGTGTATGAGTGAAAATTATGAACTATCAGACAGAATTTAATTAATTTTTAATCATTAATTAATCAATAAAATTTTGATGATTGATTTTTTTTTAACAATGTGGGGCATAACGGGTAGATTAATACTACATTTTAGGAGCGAATAACTAGTACAATGACGACAATATCTACCCTCAAATGCACTTGCTATCGCTGATGAATTTTGATCAACTTGTCCAAGCGATGAAATCAACTTTGGTACAATCTCGAGGAATATTGTACGTATATGAGAGGGTAGTACTTCAGTATATGTATTAATGTTGGCTTTGTACTTCTGAGAACGGGGGGGGGGGGCTTTGGGCCTTTGTCACTGGAGCTTTCCCCCCCCCCCTCCCCCCCCCCCAAACCATTCTCATCTCTCATTGTTAGACAATACCGGACGTTACATGTCCGAGGGTCACAGGAGGCGTGTTTATGACACTGAGACGAGATAAACAGATATCCAGCGTTAGACAGTCGATTAATTACATTTGGACATTAACCCGAGAGCAGAGTTTATGGAACATGAATGAAGATTTCAGTTTTTTTTTTTTATCAAACATTCGATTTTGGTCATGAAAGTTTTTTTTTTGGATTGGGAAGATTATCTTGAGAACATGAGAAGATTGAAGGATGTTAATGGTTTCGTTGCAGAGAGGGGAAAATTTTATGCTGAATTAAAAAAAAATTGACACGTTTTGCCCCAGTAGTTTTTAAGATATAATAAAAATGAAGTTATACTCGTAACTTTTAGTAATTATGCATTTATCTTGTGAATCATTGATTTTAGAAGATAATGTCAAAAGACCTTTTTTGTAGATAATGAAATTTTGAACGAAAAATGTTTTTTGACATTTTTCCCTAAAATCCCTCATTATCGAGATAATTAACTATTTAAACAGACGTGATAAGTTTTTAATTTGTATCTAGATAACTACTGGGGCAAAATGGGTTTATTTATTTTTAATCTTGTCAGAAATTCTCTCATCATCCCAATAAAACCCCACACCCTCTCATAAATCTCCTCAAATTCTCACGAAATCGTAAAAAAAATTCTCGGAATAAAAATACAATTTCCTTAATAAAAAAAAAAATTCGTCTCAAAAGGAACAACTTTAATTATCATTAAAAAAAGGGATAGAAATGGCAGTGGTGAATCTTCCCACACCAATCAAAGAGGCACCCCTCGTACATAAACGCTCGATCCCCCCCCCCCCCCCCCCCCTCTTCTCCCCACTGTTGGCCCATCCAATCCCCTGGGGAGTCTTCCCCTTCTATCTGTTGGATGTGTACCGCTTAAAAGCCCCTTAATTCCGTTCATTTGTGCCCATTGGAATGTCCAATATCACACCCAGAATAGTAAAAATATTCTCATCTCCGTGATAATTAAAAAATAATAATTTTAAAAAAAAATTATAATTCGATCTAAACAATATGAAATAATGTAATCACTTTGGGTTAAAGTGGTTTGTTATCGAGTTGCGTATCAAAACGTTCAACGAACCAGTATAGCGTGACCATAATAACCACCTGGTGGCATCACTGACCACGTGTTGAGATAATTTAATTTAACAATTTGAAAAAAAAAAATTATAAAATTCATCTCAATAAAAGAAATCATCTTATTAAATAATTAATTAATTACATTTAACCGACAAAAGTGACCGAGTGGTTAAGGTGCAAGACTGACAGCCGCAGCCGTGGATGGGAAAGGGTTGGAATCCGGCTCAGAGGGATTTTTTAACACACTCGGAGTCTAGACGTCAAGAATCATCATCGAGAAGGGGTATGGCAGGAATAGAAGCCTTTCATCCAATGATGATGGACAAGGTGAAGTTCTAACCAGTCAAAGTTTTGAGCAAAACGTAAAAAGCTGAATAAGCTATATGTGGAATAAAATAATAATTAATTACATTTATGAGTAATCAATAAATTGATTAGATACCATAAATAAATAAAATATGAATGAGAATCAAATTGTACTCATTCAAGTAAAAACGACATTTAAAGAATATTTTTCCCATGGATATACATAAACGTTTCGTATTATACATATAAGGGTAGATTCTCCTGAACGGGTCACGATGGGGGCACGAATGGGCTCTCCTGTCCTCTGTTAAAGGCGTTTATATGTCCCTCCCCCCCTCCCCCCTGTGGTGTACAGCAATACGCTACCAATCTACCATACCCACCCCATAAACATATACAGTATATAGTTATAGGCTTCACTTCGGTCTTCAAGTGTCTTATTTCTACATTTATGTTATTGTGTGAGTGAATAAAACAACTCTTGAGTGTATCGGGCACGTTGAGATGTATATTTCAAGGACACTTCCGGATTTTTCGTGATTATTATTATTTTTTTTTTTTTTGGACGAGAAATATTCTCATCGAGAAATGTGAATGGAGAGATTTATTGACAGTTTTTCCGGGGTGGGAGAGTGGGGATTCTTGTGGAATCTCGTGAGAATCCGAATGGTTAACTTGATAGTCAGGACATCAATACATGTGGGCGGCTTGACGGCTCGATGAAGCGTGACATGAGTGATCCGCTTATTCGGATATTATTTTTTCCCTGATATGATTGAATTTGAAAATTTGTCAAAATTGGATTTTTGATGATTATTTAAAAATTTTATTTTCTTCGAATATACGAATTTAATTAGATAAGTAACCAAATTGTTTAATTAATTTTTTTTTTAATTTTACATAAAAATCGAGAAAAATTCGTAAATAACAGAATTTATAATTTCGGGAAAAAAAATCAAATTTTAACCACAATCATCCCCATATGCTCAAAATCCTATATATACTCATCAGTATAGAGTTACTCGTAACGTACAATTTAATACAAAAAAGGATGTGCAATGTGGGCATGCGTATGGAGAATGAAAGTATCCGTCGATCATTCTCTGACAGGACAACAGTGATTTTGGTAAACCTATAGGTTTGGAAAAATACTTGAAAAGGGGCTGTAACGCGTGCCAAAGTCTGCATATTGCTGTTTTTCACAATTCAATCCTTAGTATATTGAGATTTTGAGTCCACGGAGAACATTATCCTCCACTCGACACTTCAAAAATGATGTATTGAGTTTATCCAAAAGTATTTCAAGGCTTTTATTCTCTGGAGTAAGAGAAAATGGATAAACCTCTATGGGTCATTGTTAATGTTGGACTGGATTACTTCTAACTGACCTTTTGTAATGGATAGGGTTCCACAGGAAAACGCCAATGTCCAAATAGAATTTGAATATTTATGAAAAAAAAAAAAATAATGAATATTAAAAAAAAAAAATCAAAATTTAATTTTTCAAAAAAAATCCAAAATAGAAATTAAAAAAAAAAACAAGTAGGTCATCGCTCCCATGTGGCTGGCGTTAAGGATTAGAATAAATGCTTTACTATTATTATTCTATTATTATATTATGGTTCTCTTTTTTTTTGCTTCCGAATGGAAGCATTGTTTTCGTCGGATTTTGGCTTTCTCCAATTTCGGCTGGAAATGATGTAGAATGGTATGAAACGTGGAGAAATGATATTTTTAGAAAATGTCTGTATGTGTGTGTGTGATAATTTGAATTTTAGTTGATTATTTTTTAGAAAATACAACACTAAAAGGATAAAATTCATTCGAAAAAATTTGAAATTTTGGCTGATAATTGGTATCATTGAGATGCAACTCAAAAACTCTGTGTCAAATTTCAGCCGGATCGGTCAACAGGTTCCTGAGATATAGCCATTTATCGGAAAATCGTTTTTCTCAAATATCTTCTAAACTATTTAACCAATTGAATTTTTTTTTTTTTTTCAAAATATTCGTCGTGATGTCTTCTATCCAGATCAATTATAATATGTGTACCCGTTCATTGAAAGTTTTCGAGATATTGCCCATTTTCTATTTTTTACCTAAATTCCTTGTTCGCACGATAACTTCAGAAATAACAGGAAAAAAAAGTTCAAACTTGGTAGGATGTTAGTTCTTATGATAATGAAGGTCCGTATTGTGGATGAACCAAATCGACTGATAGGTTTCGAAGATATTCAACTTTCAATACCTAAATTCAAACTGGTGGACCGAATTTAATGTTTTTTTTGTCTGTAATATCACACGATATTACAGTGATTCGAGATCCATTCGGAAGCATATTACCAATTAAATTGGTAGAAACGAAGAGAAATGCGAGTTATAATTGCATGTTTTGTTAAACATTCAGCCGCTGCCGCATTCACTCCTGCCACATAGGAGCCTACACGGAGAAAAAAATTCAGGAAAAATTACGAAAAAAGTCACGTAATCGTGAGCTGAAATGTGATTTCAGCGAAATTTTATTGAAAAGTTACAGAAAAAATAAGAAATGAATTGTAAATTTTACGATTTGCTCCGGAAAATTTATTTCAAAGTTCCGTAATTTTTTCTATAAATGTAAAATTTACTGAGTTTTCATTAAAAAGTACAGAAAGAAATGGAAATATTACTCAATTTCTCGAAATTTTTCTGTGACTCTTACTGTTTTTTTTACGTTTCCCAGTTCCGTAATTTTTTTCTTTACGTGACGTAAATTTTCCCGTCTAGTATGGAGAGGGGGCTGGCTTGACCTTGCATAGAAAGTGTGCCCCCCCCCCCATCCTAATGATTCGGAATCCCTCGATTGTCGTCGGACAATTTCGGGGGTACAACTGTTCCAGCAGTGTATTGCGTCTTATTGCGTTATTCATTCGAACTAACAAGATAATTAGTGGTGACAGTGTATAAATGAGTGGTAAAAACAGTTGAAAAACCTAGATATTGATACAAGTGTGTGTTCTGTGTTCCATTAACTAACGACGACTGTATTTTCATTGTAAAATTGTGCCATAGTGTTTATTTAAACAAACGTATTTAATCGTATAAACTCGACGGTGAACAATACTCTTGAAGTTTACTTAGTTCCAACGACGTAAAAAGTTGTTTAATCAGAAGGATCGGAGGATACGTGGGAGAAAAATATATTTTGGAAATATAAAATTGAGTTTGAATGTTAGAATGAATCTTGTTCACATTTTCTAATAAAAATAATCAGTGAAAAAAAATTCTTCATTTTTTAATCCTCCTTCTTGATCCTCATGTTCCCCAATAATTCCCAAAATTATGATCTAAAATCGGTATTAGAATTAATAAAAATTTAAGATTAATTATCATTAATATTATTATCATTATTCCGCACGAAAAAAAAAAAATCAAGTCAGGGAAAAATTACGAATTTATGTAGGAAATTTTCCTACACAGGAGAGTCAATTTTTACGGAACTGAGTATCGTAATTTTCACCGAGAGATTCGTAAAATTTCCGCTACGACACGTACTTTTTACGCAACTACATTTCGCCCCACGATTACGTTTCGGATCGTAATTTTTACGTGACTTTTTCCGTAATTTTTCCTGAATATTTTTCTCCGTGTATGAACTACTTGTCTACCAATTCTATTGGTAGTCTCAGCTTCCGGATGGATCAACAATTCATTCTGTTCATACATTGATTGTCTGTATCGTAGGAACTAATTGACATATCGATCTCAAATTTTACACAGAAGTCGAACCCGATAATATCAAGTACTAGTCACAATTTCAGATCCTCACTCCAACTCCTAGTTGTATTATAGTACATATGAGCGAGTTTCGACAATGAAAATAGAAAAACAGCAATATCTTGAAAACTTTCAATGGGAAGGGTATATATATTTTGATTGCGCTAGATAGGAGCTATGGTGACAAACATTTTAAAAAGAAAAAAAAATCAAATCGATTTAGTAGTTTTTGAGATATTGAAGAAAATAGTTTTATACATAAAGTCGAATATCTCCAAAACTAATAGCCGATTGCGCCCATATTAAATAGCAACCATTATTATCATAGGGCCTAAAATCATACCACGTTTGAAGTTTTCAACTCCAATATTCCTCAAGTTCTCATGCGTACAAGGATTTGAGCGAAAAAACTATGTGACTTCTCCATGGTCCGGCTGAATTTTTAATTGAAATCGATATTTTCATGGAAAATATTTTGAAAAAAAAATCGAATCGGTCAAATTGTTCTCGTGATATTGAAGAAAAATGATTTTTCGATAAAGAGTGATATCTGAAGAACTAATCGACTGATCGAGCTGATACCAATCATGTATCAAAATTTCAGATCTCTATCGATAACTTTTGTCGTTTTATTATTACAATTTTAGGAAAAAAACGAAAAATTTGCAGAGTGTTACATACATACACACAGACATTTTCTAAAAACATCATATCTTTGCGTTTCATAATATTCTAGATCATTTCCACACAAAATTAGAGAATGTGAAAATCTGGTGAAAACAAAGTTTCCATCCGGAAGCAAACAATCCAAAATTGAAATTTTCCAAAAATTTTAATAATTTAATCCACTCAATAATTAAATAATAATTCAATATCAATCCTCAAATCGCATGGGAATTGATTTTAAACGGTACTAGAGTATCAATGATAGGATAAAAGGATTACCAAGGCTAGAATTTGTTGACGTTAATAGAAGGGAGAGGGGGGGGGGGGGGACTCATCCCCCTTTTTTTTTTCTCGTCAAACGTTTGGTTAGACCAACCCCTTCTGGTAGTCCATGTGACACCAGCCAGTGACACCCTATATGTTTGAACACATTTGTTGATAACCCCTTTAATACCTTACGTATCAAATAACACGTTTCACATAACCTACAAATAGCTATTACTCTTAAAATTGTATTTAATCATTTAGAGAATTGGAATTTTTTTTTGATTGAAAGAGAAAAAAAATTTAAAAATCATTTTCAATTTTTTGATGATGATGATGATTATGATCATCATTGAGGGATGTAAAAGTACCGTCATTTTTTATGCGCGTCAAGTCAATGGTTAAATAAACGTTTTCTGACCATTCCTGACTTGACGCCCATCTAAACTGACCCATCTAAACCGACCGTCAATTTTTCTAACTGTCAGTAATAAAATTTCGTCGTCATTTTGTGGGACAAATGATTCATCTAGATGAAAACTGACCGTCATTTTTGTACTTGGTCATTTTTTTATCACTGCAGAATTTTTAAACTTTTTTTATGGCTCTCAGAAGCTAATAAAATACCTGAACGACGATGAAATTAATCAAGCGTAATGTACTACGTCATATGAACTGTCAATATTTAAAACTCAATCGCGTCGAAAAAAAAAAAACCAGTACATCCCTATTTAGAGGGTCAGTTTTTATTTTCATACTTAATCATAAAAAATTGCAAATTTATATTTTATGCGCGTGTCAACTTGGCGAAATCGAGGATCATTGTCGACGGGGTGCCGGATCATTTACAAAGGGGTCAATGGTTTAATTTGTTTGGGTATTTTATAATAGGATGCAACCCTTTCGTTGGTCATGTGGAGATTTAAGACAACCGGAAATTGAGAAATGGTCTCGTTTGAGAAAACAATGATTTTTTAGTGGACAATAGGAACAATGAATAATGGTGATGTAAATATTTATTATCATTTTCAATAATAATAAAAATGATTAAATAAATTATTATTTCATGTTAATTAAATACCGATTACCAACGAATGATAAATTCCTATCGGTTACAGTAATACGGGTGCCCCAATACATCAATCCAACTCTAAAAAATTGTCATTCAAATAAAAATGTTTCTATTCACTAAAAAAAGAGAAAAAAAACATGACAACCTCAACCCCAGGTAAAACCTAAAATGCTCCCGTATCATAGAACGCTATTTTTTTTTTTTTTTTATCAAGCCACTTTGAAACATTTTCTCTTGACAAGGTTGAGAATATATATATTATGTACAGGATCGCTCCTTGTGCCCAATTGAATTTAATTTGGTGGGTAAACCCCAGGCCTAAACGAGCTTCAATTGGTTGACAATGAAGGAGGGCATGAGTTTTTGAGGGTGTAGGGATATATCCCACGAAAAATTCATTGAAATTATGATGAGATATTAAATAGTCTAAGAACATCAAGGACTCTTAGACATTTTTTAAAGTATAGGTCATGGTTTTAATTCGAGTCCCTTTCCAGCTACTCAATCATGAAAATCCCAGGAAATGAGATATGTCAACTCAATTAAACACAATTTATTTAATAATTGTAATGTCACTTCTTGGAATTAATTGAGAATAATCATCACAAGATATTTTCCTAATTCAGTAAATTCATGATGTTCCCACGGAAAAACAATTTCCCAGGGATTTAAACAACTGGAGGACTGATAAATAAGAAATACAAGAGAGAATCGATAATTTTGATGATAATCACTAACCGCACCTATTTTTCCCAGCTGTAAAAATCACCCATTACAGTGATAGGTGGACCCAAACCCTCCAGAGTCACACGTTTCTATGTGACACCATCAGCAATTTTTATTTGGTGATTGAGATAATACAGTATACCCCATAAATTATGAAAAAATAATTTTGACTTTTTTTTAACAATTAAATCAATGACTCAACTTTGAAAAAATTTAATTCTCTCAATAAATAAATAATTAAATATCAATTGACTTTTCTACCTTCTCTTCATGTTCTTTTCAAAGGTGAGGTCAAAATGGTTAAGCCAGTGGGATAAACCGGAAGCAGCCGGCACGAGACGCTTGCACCCCTTCAATGTCATCTGTCTCCCCTTTCCCATTTATATCTAAATGTACCTAGATACTCTGGGGTTGACAAAAAAAATACCTAGAGTGTATTCATATGCAAACGTTGAATAAATTTCTTCAAGCTAGATGAATAGAAAATGTACTCAGCACATTAAATTAAACATTGAAATTCAGACAAGATGATAGAGAAGACGCTGCGCACGTGAGCATGACAGGTGAAAGAATATGCGACTCGTAGGGCAGTAACAGTAGTAGTAGTAATAGTGCAGTTGAGACTGTCTCTATTGGATGGGCACGCGACTCGTTGTGTTTACAAATGCGGATGTAGCAGATGTAGTTTAGGAATATTTATGGTTTGAGTGATAAGAATCATGGGTCAAACTTGTGTGGAATATGGACCGAATGTAATTATTTTGTTAAAGGAATTTTAGTTGTTGTTGTTTTTTCCACATATAGCCTTGCTCAGCTTTTTACGTTTTTGACTGGTTAGAACTTCACCCCTTCCATCGTCATCGGAGGAAGGCTTCTGTTCCTGCCATATCACTTCTCAATGATGATTCTCAACGTCTGGACTCGCGTTGAACGATTTCCGAGTGTGTTAAAAAATCGCTCAGAGTCGGATTCGAACCCTTACCCATCCACGGCTCCAGCCGTCAGGCTTGCGCCTTAATTTTTTTTTTTGTAACAAATTTTGTTTATTGATCCTGATTAGATTCTTTGGTTGTGGATACAAACAAATTCTTGCGCCTTAACCACTCGGCCACTGCTATCGGTATTATTTCTAGCTCAAATAATATTGTTTCGATAATTTGATAATTCTCTCCGTTTCCCTCAATTTCTGCTACTGACAGTATCTCTATAACCTCTGTATCCAATCAAACAGCGAAATGTTCAATAAAATTGATACAAATTCGTCATATCGAGACCTTTTGATGTATCCCATATGATAAAAAAAATGTCAAACGTCAAAACATGAAAAATTCTCAATTCGAAGGGCAGAATAAAAATCGTGAAGACATACTCTCTCATCGTGATTATCCACTGATGAGGAAAGGGGAGAGTGGGATCAAGGGGGGGGGGGGGAAAGAGATATCCATGAAGATCAGGGGGGGGAGAGACAAACGGTCGCAGCGCCTCTCGACAGCCACGTTGATTAACGTCGGCTGATTCTCCGAGATAGTTTCCTCGCTCAATTCTCGTTTCTATCTCTATACATGTATATGTGTGAGGTACTCACCAATAAACGTTCTTCCTCGATTATTCCTCCAAATGTCCAAATAATGATGATTTTTTAAATTTGTGATTATGAAAATCTGAAACAAAAAAAAATTAATGAATAAATATTAATATTAATTAATTTATTTATTGTTAATTAACATCCTCTAATGTCAAATAATTGTCATAATTATGCGAAAGAAGTGAAAAATCGCATTTTTAAACAGAGAAAAAAAAAGATGGAGGAATTAATAAAGTATGATATTGTGTCATAAACACGAGTTTTTAAACTCAAAAAGAGAACATAATAAGTGTATAATACCCATAGGTATGTACATTTTGAATGAAAGATGAGTTCACGGGGGGGTTGGTATACATGACAATGGGGACAGTTTCCGGACAATAGTTGCGGCAACAATCAAATCAGTCCTATCAGCGCCCACCCCATTATCCTTTGATCCGCGACGCGTCTCGTCTCGCTTGTAGGGCGGCAAACACTCGCTGATTGCTCCCCCCCCCCCCCCCCGTCCCTCCGAAAACCCACACCCCTTGTATTTCCTCTCATTCCACCTCATCTTCTGATCCCTGTGTTTAAACAGCTTCAAATCATCCCCAACTCTTGGGAAATTGTGCACAGTGAGGAGGATGACACATCTCAATTATGTCTATTAAGGATGTTCTGCCTACATTTTGGACATTATAAGGAAATATAAGAAGTTGATGAAATTTTTTTGTAAGATTCTTCAATCTATTGAAGAACCGCATGCAAAATTTCAGCTTTCCTGCGAGCTGCATAATAAAGTTATGATTTTTTAAAAAATATCAATTTAACACGTGTTCTTATGGAAAATTCACGAAAAGTTAGTGAAATCGATGAAAAATGGGTCTAGCGTAATGAAACTCCGGCTATAGGTCAATCGTTATGTCACGGAAAAACGTTATATTCTTACGCATCCCCCAGACTAATAATTAGTAATAAAAAATGGCAAAATAGGCGAAAATTTACCTTTCTTGCGCGCGCAGCTGGAAAGTACGACAACGTCGCGACACTTTCAACGAGAGAGGGGCAGCGCGCAAAATACAAATCTGGGGTATCTGGGGAATGAATAAACGTTTACAGCCGAGTGTGGCCTAGTCAACCAATGGTACCAGCCCGTGTTACCAAATTTCTCTAGTTCCCAACGTTGCCGCTGTTAACGACTAGATTTATGTTTTTTTCAGAAATTATTAAATCGATTATCGGAAATTTTTTGATTGATCCTATGAATATTTATTAGGAAAAAGAGTTATGAGGAATATAATGACACCATAAAAGTGACCAAATTTAACCTCAATGGGGTAATTTAAAATTTCATTTTTTCGTCTTCAGGGGTTGGAATTCCCCACAAAACCCTACCTTCCCCCTACAGCTCACCCCCCCCCGTTGCAATCTAGGCAGAACATCCTTAATGTATTTTTTTTATCTACATGATTTTTAAAATAAAAGAATTCATTTTTAATTTTTTTTTTTGTTTTTTTTAAACTGATATATATTGAAAACTTGAGGAGATTGAGGGTTGTGAGTGATCTCATTGGAAAAACGGGGAAATTTTTTGCTGAATTTAAAAAAAAGACCCGTTTCGCCCCAGTATAGTTTCCAAGATATACAACAACAATCAAATCATACTCGTAATTTTTTATTAATTATGCATTTATCTTGTGAATCATTGATTTCAGGTGAAAATGTCAAGAGACCTTTTTTTGTAGATTATGAAATTTTAAACAAAAAATATCTTTTGACATTTTTCCCTAAAATCTCTCATTATCGAGATAATTTTTACTATTTAAACAAACGTGATAAATCTACTTGTTACACAAATTCACTTGTATCTCGATAACCACTGGGGCAAAATAGGTTACTTTTTTTTTCTTAATCTTGTCGAAAATTTGTCTTGGCTTTCCAGTGACACCTTTTGCAACCCTCAATCTCTTCGACTCTTCAAGATATCTCAGATATTCTGAAAAATAAAGAAAATGGAATCACGAAAACGTTGGAAAACCGCTGGGAATCCCCTTTATCATTGGAAATGAGCGTTATGGATGGACAATTTTAACACCAAAGAGGACACCTGCACCACGTGGTAGGAAGTGACTGTGTTATTATCAACTAAAACTGCATATGCCGGTGTTAAATCGCACATGCATGAAAGTGAACACTGTCAACCCTATTTTATCGTCTAAAAAGTTGCTCAAGAATATCTCTATCTGAACATCAGAATAATTTACACAATTTCTCTTAAACTTGAGAAATGAATAGCCGAACAGCAAAAAATATTGGGAAATATATCCTAGATAATTTATGATAATTAATTAAAAATCAGTAGTTTCTCAGATCAATTTTTAGATTATGATGTCACGTGGTCCCTTGGGTAGCTTCCCATTGGCCGAGTGTACGAGGGTGGGGAGTCGTGGTCCTTCATTAGCTCAGACACGCTGACAGATTAGGTTAGGTTGACTGGGATACATCCTGTGATTGGTTTAGCCTCCAAGAGATCTTGTGACGTCACAAGCGATTGAAATAGGGAAATTTTAAAAATTAATTCCTAATTACTGAACAATTTTTGAAACATTTTCGAATGAAAAATTGTTAATTGGAGTCATAATGCTGAAATAAAAAAATATCTCTCTAAAATCATCATTTCCTAAATTAAAAAAAAAAAATTTTTTAAACATCAATTGATAAATATAAAACCCTAAAACCCTGGGAAATTCCAGAATGAAATATTCCTGTGAAACCCGATGGAAACGAGAGAATGAGGAAAAACTTTTGGTGGTGTATATGTTGGATGTGTTTGCGCATCGTGGGTTACACATTCGATTGAGGCGTAGCGGGCCGTTTTGTCTTTGGATGCGGGTACCTGACGAGGCTACATGACCACCCACCACCCCACCCTCTAATATTCCCAAAATTCTGTAGAATTCAAAATTCACCAATTTTGACTTAAAAAATTGATTTAAAGAAAATTATAGAATATTTAATTATTCAAGCATATTCAAAGAATCATAAATAATTTATTAAAAAATTGAATTTTCCAGGAAAATTGATAAATTGATTCAAAACAGTAGATGATCTCTGGAATTATTTTGAAGGGTGGTTTTTTTTTTTTTGGTGGAGGGGGTTAAAATACTCAAAAGGGTGGAGCTGGTGAGGTATGATTGGCTGGGATTTTGGCCACACCCGTAGGCGGATACGTTCTATAAACACCCGTTCTACTAGGGGGAAAAGACCCGGCCAACAATTCCAGTCACACACGTCAGCATTCAGTTCTCGGTGAGAGACGAGAACGCATGCACGCGCTGAAGTATTCCCCCGGGTTTAATCGGATGTAAAACGAGTTCATCAGGTACTTGACAAGTTGGTTAAGTACATTTAAGAGGAGTTTTTATTTTTAAGATAATTTTTGATTAAAAAAATTTTTTTTTTCTTTTTTATAAAAATGAAAGTTTTGGTTTTTAGTGAAAATTTTAAATTTTGAGGTATTGAGTGAGTATTTGCCACTGAGTTTAGTGGAAGGACTAGTCAAGTGGTACTTTTTTGGAAGGACTAGTGACAAGTGATTTTAATACAGTGAAATTGGAAAATTATCGACGAGAATCAGCGATGGTTGTGCTGTAAGTAATTTTTGGTATTCTGTATATCTCGGTAATTAAGGGGTTGAGGGGAAAATGTCAAAAGGCATTTTTTGTGGGGAATTTTGTCCGCTACAATAAAGGTCTCTGGACATTTTCCCCTAAAATGACTCGTTTTCGAGATAATTACGTTATTATAAAGAAGTTTGGGGTATTTTTATAAATTGGAATTTTTAGCTTGCTGTGTTAATTCCTCAATTATCTCTGTAATTAGTGGATTTAGGGGAAAATGTCAAAAGATATTTTTTGCAGGGAATTTTGTCAGGTATAAAAAAGGTCTCTTGGCATTTTTCTGTAAAATGGCTAGTTTCTTGGATAAATGGATAATTAATAAAAAAAAAGTCATGAAATTGAATTTTTAAAAAGTCTTGAATTTTGCTTCATGATTCTCTTTTGATTCTGGGAGTTATTTTTTGCAATTGTTGGCTATAGCTATCTAATCAGTGGGCGTTATACCCAGTTCACCCATTGGCGTGTGGGCGTTATGATTGTGTCTTATTGGTTGCTAGGTTATCCTAGGTTTCCCCGCTACTTCATATTGCAGAAATTCTTCTCCATATATAAGAAGATTGACCGACAAAATGTAGTATCATAAAGCATACTCCCAAATTAAATAAAAAAGTAACCCATTTTTCCTCAGTAATGATCAAAATACAAATTAAATAACAAGTAGATTTATCACGTCTGTTTAAACAATTAATTATTTCGATAATGAGGGATTTTAGGGGAAAATGTCAAAAGAGACATTTTTTGGTTAAAAATTCATCATCTACAAAAGAGGTCTCTTGACATTTTCTCCTAAAATCAATGGTTCACAAGATAAATGCATAATTAATAAAAATTACGAGTATAACTTCATTTTTGTTGTATTTTAAAAACTACTGGGGCAAAACGGGTTAATTTTTTTAATTCAGCATAAAATTTTCCCCCTCTCTCCAATGAAACTACCCACAACCCTCAATCTCCCAAAATTCTCAGGAAAACATGAATATTTTTAAAATAATAAATTTGTCTCTTCATTAAAAAACATCCAAAATTCAATAAAATTCACTCATAATCATGAACAACACCCTCAGAATTATCTACTGAGTTGAGAGGTCTCGGGAGTAAAAAAAACTGCTGAAATTCGGTGAAAACTTTGCGCCACGAATTCTCCGCCAAGAGAGCATGGAAAATGATGTAACATACTCAAAAAAATTTGTTCATTTTTTACTCACAGGATAAAACGAGATGAGGATGCCTGGAAGAGGATAAATACAGTATAGACTCTCGTTATAGTTGAATGCATGGGGGAGTAGGGGAACCGAATTCGAAGAGTCCGACTATATTTTTCTACCCCCACCACGCACTTCGAATTTGAGAGAGATTTATTTTTCGGCTTTATTTTTTCTGTAATCCTCTATGCCTCACCAGAGAGAACAATGGATTGTTTACATCTTAGAGCTAGAAGGTGATAGAGTGGAGGAAGCGTTAATCTTCGAAAAAATCGATATGAAGGGAAGTTCGACTATAATAAGAGTGCTTATAACGAGAGTCTACTGTAATTTTTTTTTCACTATAGTATCAGTGCGGCCGCAAGGTTGATCCCGTTTGATGTCGGTTCTTGTTTCCAAGCAATTTTCATTCCAAATTTCATATTATTATTTCATTTTACTTCTATTTTATTTTTTCTTCATTCATATTTTTCCGTAACCCCAAATATTATACCTTGATTAGTCAGAATCAGAATGAAAAAAAATTCTCCGAGAAAATCTTTCAAAATTAATCACAAAATTTCCCTCACGTTTCCCCGTGCAACAACGATCGGGATGACATTTTTCTACACTGTTTCTACGTTTAGCTCGTGGGTTATGAAAGTCATTAGCTAGTGACTCCAGAACCCCACTCGCTGAACGTGAAAACACTGTAGAAAAAAATCGAACGCAACGGGTGCCGCAGGGATAACTAACGCCATGCGATTGCATCCCTCGCCTTCGGCTCGGGCGCAAACTTCACACGGCGTGAGTTATCCCTGCGGCACCCGTTGCGTTCGATATTTTTCTACAGTGTTTTCACGTTCAGCAAGTGGGGTTCTGGAGTCACTAGCTAGTGACTTTCATAACCCACGAGCTGAACGTGGAAACAGTGTGGAAAAATACTATATATTTCGCACGCCTGTTTTCTCCGATCACAGTGCCATCTCTCGGTGTTCTCCCTGAACCCTCTCATCATTTTTCGATTTCGATGTCCGCCATATTTAATATCTCGTTCCATTCGACAGTTTCTGTCCTTGTCTATGTCATGTCTTTTTTTTATAGTGGATGGATGTCCAAACATACGAAGTGATTGACAGGTCCTCGGGCTGCCATCTTGGAATGAAGGGAAGGGGAATCCAAGCAAGATGGCGGCACGAGGATTCGTCGACCACCTCATATGTTTAAACATTAAAAAAAATTATTTATCCTCTTCCAGGCATCCTCATCTCGTCACATCCTGTGAGTAAAAAGTGAACGAATTTTTTTAAGTATGTTTCATAATTTTCCATGCTCTTTTGATGGAGATTTTGTGGAACAAAGTTTTCCCCGCATTTTAATAGTTTATTTTTTACTCCTGAGGCCTCTTAAAATTCCTGATAATCATCCATGAAGATCTCACCCTCTTGACAATTTTCACCACTTTATTCATTCCCATCGCATCACCCTTTTGAAGATATTTAGTGAGACCGAGATATCGCGTTTGATATCTGAAAAAAAAAAAATTTCTGACTCTCTTGAATAAACACATATACACCGTACATGCTGACATAGAAAATAATTTCAACGAAACAAGTAAATAAAGTAAATACATATACACCTCTCGGTTGATCAAGTTGATGCAATGGAGCAGAAGTTAAAAAATATTTACCTATATGCATATACGTGTACACCATATATGTCTTTTACCACACACTCTCTACACAATCTTGGCACTGTGATCACTGACCGATGTATCATCTTACGCCGGTGCTAAAGGCGATGACTTTATCACCGATCCGGGCAATCATTCACTCTCAATGTATAACCCTTTACACCCTTTAAATTCATCGCTTCACACAAGAAAATAATTTAAAAATCATCATTTTATCATTTCAACTTCCGTTGAAATTTCTTTTTCATCAACATTTCCGGGTTGTCAAATGATTTTATCGAATGACTTGTGATTTCAGACATTTACGGTATTCACACACCTACTCGTGATTTAATAAAACGTCTCGAGAATTATTTTTCATGAATAAAATTATAGGAAAAGTCATTTCTTTGAATTTATTCGAAATTGAATAATCATAAATAGTTTTTAACGGATATCTCTGAATCTGATAGCGATGAGGATTTTTAAAGAGGACCTTTTTTGTAGAGACAATTGAGATCTAAAAAAAAGGTATTAACAAAAATTTTGATATCTATCTTAGTTTTCGAAATATTTGTAAAAAACTATTTTACAAATTTTTCCTGTTGATTCAAAAAAAATGATTTTTTAAATTTTGGAAGTAGAAGATAAATGAAAAATTTAGATGAAATAAACCGGAAAGAAAATGCGTGTGAACAAGCTTGTCAAGCCCACCCACGGACACCCATAAGTATAATACAAATGTGTATGTGTCGTGGTGTCGTCGGTGCGTAAACCATAAATCGGGATTTTATCTCGCGTACATTTCTGTTCAGTCACCTTTGCCGGTTTTGCAATTGCGCAATGTTAAATTATATTTTTTTTTTTGTTTAAAATATTCTTCGAAGAATTTTTTTTTTATTTCATTCTCGAGAGATTGATGGCTCGAATGATTCTAGCTGATTTAACTCGTTGATTTATAAGACGGAATTAGCATATTCGATAATGGATATAATTTTTCATGGATAAGTAATTCACTCAGGTAATTGGTACATACGCATGTTTAAACTCGTGTTTATTTATTTTCCAGGAGTCGAGTTGGCTCGCCGACAATGTCAGCAACTGTTGCCGGCAATCAACAACAGCAGCATCCACATCAGGAGTGGGATATCAATGATTCTAATGTACCACGGGTAACTATGAATTATTCATTCAAGAAATAATTTTTTTTCTTTAATTTAAGGAAATTTCTTTCAATAAAATTTTTCTTATTTCAAGAATTTTTCCAATATCTTGAAAACTTGAGGAGATTTATGGTTTTGGGTGATTTCCTGGGAAAGAAGAGGAAATTTTATGCTGAAGTAAAAAAACAATTACCCATTTTGCCCCAGTAGTTTCCAAGATACAACAAAAATGAAGTTATACTCATAATTTTTATTAATTATACATTTATCTCGTGAACCATTGATTTCCGGAGAAAATGTCAAGAGACATTTTTTTGTAGATAATTAAATTTTAACCAAAAAATGTCTCTTGACATTTTTTCCTAAAATCCATCGTTATCGAGATAATTAATTATTTAAACAGACGTGATTGTTCGATTCCGAATTAAGAACGATTTTTAATGTTAATTGACTCAATTAATCAATCATGTGTTTTGTGTTCTATAATCAAAGGTAGCTGAATACGATACATGGTCAGAGTGGGCCGACGGACACGTGCGAAAAGTCTACGCGCCAGACTGCGAAGAAGCAAGAAGACACGCGTCGGGTTGGGCAATGCGTAATACCAACAATCATAATGTCAGTATTCTCAAGAAATCATGTCTCGGTGTGTTGGTATGTTCACAAGGATGTGTACTACCTAGTGGAGGTAGAGTTCACCTCAGACCCGCAATTTGTGATAAGGTAAAGCCCCAAGAATTCTCCCAAACCCCAAACAAACAACTCAATACCAAAACAATGAATAATACCACTGTAAACCTCTAATTATCTCAATAACAAGTGATTACAGACAAAAATGTCAAGAAACCTTTCATGTAGGAAATTTAATTCTCTACAAAAAATGTCTCATGACATTTTCCTCTAAAATCATTATTTCCAGAGATAAACATTGAATTAACAAACTTTGACACTTTGAAAAAGAGTAAATTCAAGTCTCAATAAACATTGAATTATCTCAATAACGAGTGATTACAGAAAAAAATGTCAAAAGATCTTTTTTGTGGAAAATTTTTTCCTCTACAAAAAATGTCTTTTGACATTTTCCCGTAGAAACCCGCATTACCGAGATAAACCCACAATTATGAATGATTCTGTAGGCTCGTAAGAAACAACAAGGAAAACCCTGTCCCAACAGACAATGCACTGGAAAATTAGAAGTATTATCATGTCGTGGACACTGTGGCTATCCAGTGACACATTTTTGGCGACATACCGAGCATGCAATATTCTTCCAAGCCAAAGGACAACACGATCACCCACGACCAGAAGCTAAATCAACATCTGAGGCAAGACGAAGTGCCGGTGCTGTACGTCGTGCACGAGGACTAGTAGCTATACTAGCTCGTGACGCTGCACTTGGTTCAAAAGTACGTTTTTTTTGTTCATTTACACTTGTAAAAATTTATTAAACAATGAGTTACTCACCCCACAGTGCGTCCTAACCTCATTTCCATTCGATTCTTCTCCTTTTACTTCCAAAAGTGATTGAAATAAATCGATGATTATTTTAAAATAACAAAAATTATTCACTAAACACACACACACTTTCACTGCAATTAATATTCACTATTTTGTTACAGTTGATGTCTTTACGCGGCACTAAACGACCAAACACTGAGCCCCTCGACCTCCCACCACGAACTGCCCAGCCCCCACCACTAATATCTGCCAAAGGTTTGTACGCATTTCAAATATTCGGTAGTAGTGGTATTTGAATATTGAAATATCTCGATAACGAGTGATGTTAGAGTAAAATGTCAAAAAACATTTTTTGTTGGAAATTTCCTCCTCTACAAAAAAGGTCTTTTGACATTTTCTCCTAAAACCATTCGTTATCGAGATAAATCAATTTTTAAAAAAATATAATTGTGTAATTCAACACTTAGTCTCTAAATTGAAGAAAATTCATAAAAAAACAATTTAATATTATTGCAGGATACTCATGCTCTTGTCCACCATTTGAATGCATCTGTGGCCTCCAAACATCACTTCACCCCTACCAACCCCCTCAACAAACAAGCTTTTACCCCCAACAAACACTCCCCACAGATCCGCCATTTTGGCTACAAGAGCCACAACAAACACACCACGAAAACACTCTGGGTTATTGTCTACCAAGTCAGGTACCCCAAGAGCCATCATACCCAGACTTTCCATCATTCCCAGGAGATCTATTCCAGCCCGAGGAGATATTCCAACTGGATCAGCCCCTCAGACCAGATTACCAAAACTCCCAAGAAGCTGCAAGATCACCACCATCTTTACTCGACTTGGGCAGTGGAATAATAAAATACGAAGTATCCAAACAATCTCAAGACACCTATTGGCACCAACTATTAAGCGATGACTCAAGTAGTAGTCACATGAGTCTCTCACAACCGAATAATCACGACGAACCTATACAATTCTCTAATTTCGAGACCTCACGAACATGTTCTAACGAACCTATTGTCTACAGTTACGATAAATCGAAACAAATTTCAACTGATAAATTCTACTTTCCCCATTACGATGATAAATTGTCCCAGGGACAAGATCAGGGGCATTGTACAATGCCTTTGAATAAACACAACCTAGACTATCAGAAGGAGATTGAGACTGCAATGAATCCTAGTCAAAGTCCAAATACTCAAACACCAGCATTCAACAATTTTGATGATTATCATCAGATAATTGACACAAGTGTCACAAAATCTCTAACAATCGGTGATCGATTGTTCCCAGATACTAATGAACCAACAATTCAACATCATTCAAGTCCAGAACCTTATTTCTATCCTAATGAACGTTGTCATTATACTTGTGAAGTTGACACAAGATTGCCACAGATTCAACTGCCACCAAATAATTCTGGTAATTATGATGTTAATGATATTGAATTACCACAATTTGTTGATTATACACTTGTGGGCATGTTGTGCAATTCTGGTGATGATGGATTGAGTAATAATGTACTGATGAATAATTGTCAACAATCACAGGCATATGTACAAAATCATTAGATTGTTTATTACTGTTTAAGATTTGTTTGTAATGTACGTTGGAACTTGTATTTGTATTATAACATAAATATACTGATTAGTTGAAAATTTTTGAATAAGTTATTTATTACTGTTACTAGGGATGTACAATTACCGTCATTTTCGGTGGTAAAATGAACGTTTCTTAACCATTCTTAACCTGACGCCCATTTTCCCATGCAAACTGACCGTCATTTTTGTACTCGGTCATTTTTTTATCGCTGCAGAATTTTTAAAGTTTTTTTATGATTCTCAGAAGTTAAAATGCCTGAACGACGATGAAATTAATCAAGCGTAATGTACTACGTAAGTTATATGAACTGCCAATATTTAAAACTCAGTCGCATCAAAAAAAAATCGAGTGGGTTATTTAGATGCAAATTGACCGTCAGCAAAGTTTTGGGTCATTCTTTTGATATGAGCATTTGTCATTTTTTTTTTTTACCAAAAATTGTCAGTAATTGGCTCTTGGTAAATTACATGTAATTTACCGGTCAAATGACGGTAAATTGACTAGTCAGTTTTGTTCGTTACATCATTAATCGTTACTTGGCTGTTGTTTTGCATATAGCCACGCATTATTGCTACTTGACCTAGGGCCACAAATGTACATCTGCATCTGGATTTCAGAGTTTCAGGAGAGGCGAACATAGTAGCTTATGTCACAAAAATACTTATTGGGCCTTGTGACTTGTGACATAATCTACTATTGTGCATAAACTGGTTGAGCTTGACGAAACCATTTGAGTCGATAGTAGGTGACTCGTTCCCACTGGGGGCCTATACGCCTGTGTCGTATCTCTCTACTCACACACAATCAAGAAATGAGCATGTATAACCGTGTACATATACGTCAATCAGCGCCATCTATTTGAGAAACAAATGTTAAAACTGAGTTACAAGCCGTGTATGTACACAACCATGTAAAGCAATACCTACACATAGGAGAGATGCGACACAGGCGTATTCTCGATGAGATCCGCCATCGATTTTCACGTGAACGTGGCTCCGTGGCGAATTTTAGGAGCGAATGATATAGTGTTCACGTGAATGATCTTGAGTTACGCGCGTATTGAATTTGTGTGTCGGTCATTTCGAGATAGAAATACCTCCGAAAATTATCAATTTTTTTAGTAATGTGGATATTATTGGAGGTTAAGTGTTCACGCGCGGATATTATTCACAAGTGAATGTGGAATGACCAAAAGAACACAAACAAACAAACAAATTCAATTCGCGCGTAACTCGCAATCGTTCACGTGAACACTCATTCGCTCTCAAGATCCACCACAAAGCGACGTTCGCGTGAAAATCGATGGCGGATCTCGTCGAGAATAGGCTCCCTGTGTTTGGGGTCGTTGTATTTGATGCACGGATGCACGCACTTTTATACCCGAGAGTCGGTTATGAACTTGAAGTGCGCGTGCGCCAGTCCCAAGATACTGACAAGATATCGCATTTTTTAATCAGGCGCAATGGGGCTCTGTCAACTACGTAGTACGGTCAGTAAAGAAGACTGGCTAATGGCGCCAATTTTAACAATTCCAAAAAAGTATCATCCTCTCTGGATAGATATTAAATGAAGAAATGGGTCAAGGACAATTCATTAAATCAAATATATGCAACAGAAGCATTCATAAAAACTGTTATGGGCTTATATATGCAGTTATCTACTGCAACAATCTAACTCATATTAATTATAAAAATTAGCATGGGCCAGTGATACTGTCATCCAGTGACGTCGGAATGCAAAATGAAGAGCAATGTGTAGCGAAGTGCCACGCTGATCCCATTCATCTCTATTACCTATTAGAATTGATAAATATTGTTTGAAAATGCCTGGTGGTGTTGTCTTTCTCGTCTGCATTCCAACATTATCTCACGAGCACCAATTAATCTTTGGAATTCCAGTAAAAGTGTCGAAGAATAATAAAAAGCCTGCATCGAAAATCGGTGCAAAGGTCGACTTGAGACTGAAAGAAGTGAAGAACCGCGATTTAATCACAATTGGAGATGACTCTGACGTGGATAATAATGATGGGAATGATGATCGAACTCCAGGGCCCAGCAGGATCAACAAATCACCAGTTTTTGTGCCGATGGAGACTGTACTAGAGGAATTGCTGAAGAAGTTGAGAGTGGAACATGTAGTCTGGTGCAAGGACAAGGCAAATATGTATTATGAAGTTATTTTTCCAGTGCCCGCTGGAGATCCTTGTGAGAATTGCTTGCATTGTTTGACAGAGATGGGGATTGGAACGCGGATGAATTCCATCGTGAGGTATTTTCCAATAAATTTTCATAATTAAGTCAAGCTAATATTTTATGAAATATTGCAGTGTGATACCCACCCAGTGTACATACAGTAGTATGCATAATCCGGCCCCCCTACTCCTATCCCCCAATTTGGCACAGAAGAAGGAAGATGCTGAGGATCGTAGAAACGCCTGGGAGGCTTTTGTGGGCTCTATCCGGTCAAAATTAACTGTAAAACAAGTCGTGGATGGAGTTCGAAGTGGTGGTGATCTCACATTCGATTATATTCTTCTTGTTGTAACCGCAGAGTAAGTAAATTTACTTATGCAGGATAATCAAATTATTAATCCTCTCTCTCTCCAGTTGTCTTGCGGCCCTTGGACTCGTGGAGAACAGTGCTACTAATGTCGTCGCTGCTATGCTCGTGTCTCCTCTCATGGGACCAGTCATGTCTCTGACATTCGGAACAATAATTGCAGACAGGGATTTAATATGCGTGGGATTAAAAAGTTTACTACTTGGAATATTCATATCGATATTGTTTGGATTCATCTTTGGACTTATTCTGGGGACAACGGAGATGCCTTGGGGGTATAACGACTGGCCGACTGATGAAATGAAGGGAAGGTTTGTTTATTACAAATTCTTTCTCCTCATGAAACAAGTTCGGAGGCTTTTTTTTCGTAATTTTTTCTGTTTAGAGGAAATTACAGATCACTCTGGATGGGAGTCCTTTGGGCTCTTCCGTCTGGCACAGGAGTCGCTGTTGCTCTTCTTCAGGGAAGTAATGGTCCATTAATTGGTGTAGCTATTTCTGCATCGTTGCTCCCTCCAGTTGTCAATTGTGTATGTTAAAATCATTGATTTTTTATACAATTTAACACCGACGCCGGTGGCTGTGAGTTAGAGCGGGGAGTTGGTACGTGAACGATCCGGATTCGATGCCCGGTCAGGGGTGGGTGGGGGGGGGAGGGGGGGTTCAAATTTGGAAAGCTCTAATTTCACAGTTTTCACTGTCCAAACGAGAGTCTCGCAAGAGATGACTGTACCTGATCAGGTTTTCCTCGATTGAAGTTTTTCCTCGGCCCTCGGCGAATGCGGTACAGCGGGGATGGGAAGGAAAAAAATCGTAAAAATCTGAGAGGGTATACGAGAAAACGAATATACAATTTAATTAGTTTAGGATGTTTTTCGACCGTGGTTTATATAATTAAAGGGTTAGGTTTTTCGGCCTTGCGGCCAACCCTTTAATTATACAATTCAATAATAATAATTGATTGATTTTATCGACTGTTATATGTGTATCTTTCTATTGAGGCGGATACGAGAACCGGCGTAACATCTAACATTGACGCCCTGAACTCTCGCCCCCTCGTGAAGAAAGTAATAGCTTCGATACCCACTCGAGCTCGATTCCGAGCGCTTCCAATTTTTGTTCGAATTATATGTCTATTTGAATTTCAAGATTTAAATAATACTAATAATAATCTTAAAGGGTCTTTTCTGGGCTCTTGGATGTATCTGGCTGATTTATCGTCCCATAAAAATGCCCCACATCAAAGGAGAGTCATATACAGACTTGAACAGCTCCTACATATATGTCTACACAGATTATCTTCCAGTCGAATTTTTCTGCAATGGAATAATTAGTGCCTGCTTGACCTTTGTTAATGTCTGTTGTATTTTTATCACTGCGATAATCGTACTCAAGGTAATAAAATTCTTACACTAACTCGGCTAATCCGTTTAGCCAATCAATGAGAGTGATTTATTCAGATCAAGGAAGTCGCCGCGCCATACACTTCAACACCTGAATTACGAAGATTCTGGCAGCATGATATCAGGATTGCGAGGGATAGAAATACATCGAGGGATGCTAGCTCCGTAGACTCAAGGTGAAGGACATTAAATTACATCTATGGTCAAGATTATAGAATACGAAATTTCAATTTTGTTCCAGCTTTTATGAGGGATTGAGTAAACCCAAACAACGGGCATTGGAGAAGACTTTGAATCGAGCTGTTAGAGAAGCTATGAATGACGAAACATTCAGAGAGGTCAAGAGAATGAGTTATGGACAACATGGGCCTGATGATGTAATTAACTTGATCTCATGAATTAATTAGGGTTATTTTATATCAATTTTATAATTACTTTCTATGCAGATAACACCAAGATTGGGACTCGGTGGACAGCTCTCAACCCCCAGCCCCTCCCGTCAACAAGAAATGGCACCATCTCACAATGAAAGTCTACCAAATCCCGAAAACACGAGTGAAGACTTGGCAGCCCTAGATCGTCTCGTTTCATATCTACTTGGTCAACCTAGTGGTAACCTAGATAATTGGCGACGTTCCCGAAGAATGAGTGCTCGTGGTTACCGTCAGCTGCGACCCACTGTCATTGATTCTGGTGCCAACACACGTGCATCCAATATAGGCACTACACGATTGTAATTACCTACTGAATTACACAGATAATTCATTGTTTATTCATTGTCTTGATCCTTTTAATACCTCAATACATCTGTAGAAATCTCTCTATCCTCATTATTTACACAAATTACCAAAAAAATCATTCAAATTCATCGAAATTCGAGGGTTCTGTACCAAAATATCGGTCACCAAAGTTTCCAATACCCGGCAGAACATAGAACTTTTCGTTAATTTCAGGATCTAGAGCTGATGTGACGATTTTAACGCTTGGGAAGGCGTAAGCGATTGAATGGACACCTGACTCTGCCATTAAAAGAGAAACCACGAGTATATTCTCCTCTGCAACATCGTGATCTAAAAGCACTCTTATCGCCATCATTGCTGCTGCTCCAGTAGCCACTGTTGCATCCATCAGAATAACTCTGTAGTCCTTGATGTCCTTTGGAAGTCGTTGATAGTACAACTAAAAGAATAATGTAAATGATGTAATAGATGATTTCTTGATTATAAATATAAAATTTACCTCAGGCTCATCAGTCACGAGATTTGTCTGGATAAGAATCTTTCCAATTCTGATATCCTTGCAAACATCACAAAGAGCCTGTTCCATAGTCTCACCAGCTCGCAATATGGAGACTCCACAGATCTTGTCAGTGGCACTGCGTTTACCATGATACGGAATACCTTGCGGTGTTTCTACTGTTATTTCCTCAAAAGGTAGTAATGACAGGGCATATTCGATGACAAGTCTTATGAGACGACGAGAGTAGAATATGAACTCATCTCTATCTGTGTGTTTATTACGAATGAATGTGTGAAGTCCTTTAACTTGAGGGGTATCTGGTAACATGAAGAGGGATGAGGGCAGGGGTTGGCCGATGTACGAATGAGCGAGTTTCTCTCGTAATTTGAAACCTCTCTGAAAAAATTACTTAATTACTCATTGATTCCATTGAATTTGAAGGTAACACGTCACGGTAACACATACCAAAATAACACCAACAAAAATAACTCATACAAAAATATCACGGAATAATAATAAGAATTATATACATCAGATACAATATTATACACCCAAAAAGTGTTACAAGGCCCCTACATTGATGGGCCCTCTTTTCCCTGGGCCTTTTTTCCGTGGACTTGTGTTTCTGGGGCTTTTTTGTCCGGACTGTTTTGTGATATTTTTGTTTTAGTTATTTTTGTCCGTGTTATTTTTGTGTTATTTTTTTCGCTTGTGTTATTTTTGTTTGCGTTGTCAAGATATGGAACCAATTTAAATGCATAACCAATTACCAATTGGAGCTGTGTATGAACGTGTTGCACAATGAGTTCAATTGCCACCTCATTGTCCCCTCCACGAGGCACGATTATATCAGCATGAACCATCGAGGGTGCAATGTAATAATAATACGATGGTTTCACCATTGTGCAGTATTGTTTAAGTACACCCTCCAGATCTCTTCCTCTCTGTGAAATATCTCGCTTCAGACGACGAGCGAGCCTCACGTCTGCATCTGTGTCCACAAATACTTTCATATCACACAGCTAAAATATTGGGAGAAAAAGAATTATTTTTCATTCAATTTCATCAATTCTTTGAAAATAAATGGTTACCTTCAATACTTCTGAGTTGTAGAAAGTAAGGATTCCCTCGAAAATTATCACATTGGCACCGTACATTGGTTTCTAAAAGAAAATTAAATGTTTATCGTATAATATGATAGTGAATTGGCAAATTAATCCGCGAATATCTTGTGAATTAGCAGATTTAGAAAAAAATTTCTCAGTCAAAATTTTCCTCATCTCTAAGAAAATCTCTTGACATTTCACTCTCTCTTCTTCAATCCTACCCGCATCTTGCTTACTAAGAGTCCACTAGATCGATATAAATTTGATCTCTGTTGTTATTATTATTATTTGTACAACGTTATTTTTCTTTTATTTTTTGCTTTTGTACAACTTACGATGATTATCTGCACACTTGCTTTTGCTCTAACTCTAATTGCTACATGAACTTGTATCATAGTTTTTGTACAACATAATGTACAGTAATAAATATCAATCAATCAATCAATCAATCAATCAATCTGAGTTACTCTCGATTTTAATAAAACTGTTAATTACGGTTCGATTTTCCCTGCTGTGAGTTACAAAATTATAAATAGGAACATCAGCCTTCCTTCCTTCTTTCAGTCTCTGTAAAGTAGTTTTCAATAATTCAAAATCGAATGCATCAGGATGATCAAAATTGTATTCATTACGAGCTGCTAATTCATGCTGTTTCTCATTGAGTACCTGTAACAATCGATAAATATTCACTACGAATATTCATTATATCTAAACATCGAATGAGAAATTACTTTGTAGAATGAATCCATGCTTAATAAAGTCACCCAAGGTACGTCCAGAGATTCAATAATTTTCGTCGCCACTGTGGTCTTCCCAGAAGCACTTCCTCCACAAATCCCTGATGATGCAATAATTTATTTTATTTTTTTACTTTCAAAATCAATGACAACTGAATACAAACCAATGACAAATGGCTCGACCTGTTGGCCAGCAGAATTATACCAGGGAGGTCTTCCAGCAGTATATATTGTCCTTGATTTACTCCTCAGTATGGACTCGGCCGATGTTTTTTTGCTCGACTGTGACATACTCGTTGTTCGTTGTCTTCGGGATCTGGGAGACTTTTGGGAACCTAAACCATGAAAATTTTATCAATTGTTGATGAAAAGATGTCTTCCAGAGGAAATTTCTTGACATCAAAATAAAGATAAATATTTTTTTCAACAGAAAATTTACATCAAATGATCAAATTATTTACCTTGCGATGGTGGCCTAGGAGATTGTGGAGTTGGCGTGGACATATCACACCGGCATTGCTCACCATCTTGACTGGCATCGTCTACCAGGAATGCGCTACGATCCTCGAGACATAGGTCACCGTCACTGCAATTAGATATACCCAAATTTTCACAACAACAACCCAAAATCATCGTTTTCAACCCTTTATACTCATCCAAAAGGTGAGATTGACATTCTGAGACTCAACAATGGGCAAAATGAACTATTTCCATCGTAGAAGAGTTCAGAAAAATAACAACAATGGATACTTGGTGAAAAAAAATACCTTTCAGAACTAGCGGAGCTGGGTGGCTCGAATTGTTGCATCTTTGCTGCCATTATCGCTTAATGAATTTATTCTTTCGTCACTTCGATGATTGAGGAAATATTAAAATTCAGTTGCACTGTACCACGTTGTTATTGGGCTCGAGGGGCTCGAGTTATGGTCATTATGGCAAGAGTTCATAGAGAAAGAATACTCTATTGGTAAATAATAATAGCCAGCAGTCGGTAAATTATGTTTCTTCCCTTATTCTTGAACTCCTCATGTTCTCCTGGTGAAATCTATAATTTTTCGAGCCGTATTTCAGACAAGAAAATTCTTCAAATGAACCAGGAGCGCAGGAGATATAGAAGTTGCTCAGGGGAGCAATGAGGTTTGACTTCTTGATACTCTTGTGCTCCGGATATTTCCCGTGACTCCACGAGCCGTTTCAAACAACATACGGGTGGGATATGGATAGACGAGAGTCGCACAGATTCCAGAGTGACTCATTCAGTGATTCTACCTGTTAAGTAATCAGGGACATGAAGAGAAATCATCAAGGAGATCTTTCTTGTTGAAATTTTTGACATTTGTCTCAAAAATCATGAAATTGCGCAATGATTTTTTAATTGACATTCTCCCTCTCCTCTCCACCTTCATTAATCTACAAAAAAAAAACCAAAGGGGCAAAATGGATTTATTACTCATTTTCTAAATTGACAAATCACTTAAATCTCTATTTACATTCAAGAGATTCCATGATGACTCGATGATTGCGTTAAAAATAAGGAAATTGCATGAGTAATGCTGCTCTTGTTTTCATTTTTTGGAACAGGTGATTATACAGACGCAATAAGAATCAGAGAGTGATTGTAGGACAGGCCTTATATTACTCATACATGGGATAACGTATCTCATCACTGATAGTGATAGAGTAGAATTTGGTGTGGCGTTGGAAAGGTGTGGTTGAAGTTAAACTCTTTAGTCAATGATCTTTTACGTTCATTTTCATTGATAATCCTTAGTTGCCTGTGAATGTCCATTGTTCTATTACAATGAAATATTGAGGATTCTATGCAAAAAAAACTCTGAAAAGTTCTTGAAGACATCAACTACATCACTTAATCGGAATTGGTACGATAGCGGATCGAGATGAATTTCGTGATTTTCGTCGGTCTTTTAGGCATATTTCTCGGTAAGTTTCACCACTTTTTATTTAGTTGATTGAATGATCATTTACCTTCCTTATTATTGATAGTGAGAGGTCAGGAGAATGCACAGAGCAAAGTCTCTGATGGAGTTTTAGAGTGTTACAACAATACTTTTGCGTTATTGAAGCAGAACAGATTATCGCATAATATTCATACCTTTATTGCGATAATTAGGAAAATCGAGGAGAATCGGGAAGTCAATATGGATCTGCGTCAACTGTCAGTGGCATTATTACACAGGTAAATTTTCTCATGAGTCATTTATCTCCATTTTAATATGTCCATTAAATCATTTTTCTTATCCATTTAAGATTCCGTCAGGATGGAATTGTGATAAATCCAGAAGTTGCACCTCAAGAAGGAGTGACTCCTTATGGCACTGAAGGATTTCAATTTCACAGACACGCGGAAATGTTGAAGTTGATTCAAGGAAATGCGGTGACATTCAATAACAATAGTATAAGTCTGATCGAAAGGGTAATCACGGTTTTTTTTCGGGGTGATAGATCATTTAATCCTGTAAAAAAAAGTCCCAAGCAATGTGCTCTTGTGCGAAATGGTCCTGGGAAGAAAATTTTTAGTTGGTGTAATTTATAAAGAATTAGTTTGATGAGATGCCTGTGTTGTAGTATGTGAACCTCTACTAAAATCGATACCTGTCAATACAAATACTGGCAATCGAATAAATTCACGGCCAGCGTATTTCTTCACGCCCTCTTGTTGATGTGTCGATTACACTTCAGTGATCCCTGAAGTGTGTCGTGTACACATGTTCACGGACCTGATCACGTAATAAATAAAACGTCAATATCTCGTTTTGTTTATGATTTCAATTTCTCGTTACCTGAAATAAATCTGGTTATTTATCTTTTTTTTTCTACTTTTTTTGTGTTTTTGAAGTCAATAGAATTAAATTCACGAGGTTTTTTTCAGGTTTTTTTTTTTTTTTACGAGGATGAAGTTTCCTAGGGTATTTTGTACCAGGATTGAATGGTACAGGATCATTTTTTTCAGGATTATTTTTACCATGATCAATTTTTCAGGATTAAATGACATGTATTTTTTTTTAAGCCCAGTCCTTTTGAATTTTCAATTAGTTACAGCCTTCGTTAATTTCTTCCAGTGCACCTTTCACTCGATGATTTCCAGCTCCATCGATACACTGCTCCGGGAGGACGAATCGTCCACCTGCCGTTTGGAAAATCTAGACTATCGCCAGTCTCAAAATAATCGCTTTCGTCGCCAGTCTCAAAAACTTAAAAACGACGTTGAAACCTTCATCCCTGAGCAGATTGAAACCATGAAGAATGTAAACGATGATACCAATAATTTCGACCCCAATACCTGGTATCCAGCGCTACCCTCCAACCACCCAGATAGTGCTCGCCTTCAGAAAGAGACCATCAGCAAATGTCTCTCAGAAACAGGAGTCCTGCAAACCGATTGGGGAGTCGTATCCGGAGGTCCCCTCCTTGCAGGGATAGCAGCAGCACTCCAGCCCCAGAATGTCAGGATCAGTGACTTGATGAGACGAGACTGGACGAGCAGAGAGTCTCTCTACTCGAGTGTCACCCTGGACAACAAATGGATAGCAACATTAGCCGGTGATCTAGTGGAAGTTGCTCTTCGTCAAGGGCCTGGCAAAGTACCGTACAAGATAGGAAGCCAGGGTCACTGGAACTCATCCAATACTCCCAAGTACTACTTCCTCAATACCGATCAAGGACTAGAATTCACTGAAGCTGAAGTTCGGGGTGATCTAGATGGTCTTATTCTCGCATCCAACGTCGCCTCATGGTACTCCAGCATCCCCAGCCTGAGACTATCCCAGATCTTCGACATGTACTACAGCGACCGAGGAGTCTTCAATGACACCATCAGAGCCTGCAATCGCAGAAATCTTCTCACCACTGTTGCACCTAATGACACTACAAGTGCCCAAACCCACAGAGCTGCACTGGTACTCAATTCAAATACCAAATTACCTAAAGCTACCATTTCCACTGAGAGAGTCCAAGAATTCTCAGTCGACGCTGTTAACGAATTATTCAAGTTTATTCCCTCATCGATGAACAACGATAAAACTTGTGACCAGACGAATCCAACTAAGAACTTATTTCACCGAATTGCTGTGGACTTGACCATTATTTTAGACACAAATTGGCCTTTCAACTACGTCAAACCGATTTTAGATTCGATCCTCGAGAAATCTGAATTGAACAGATTTGCAAGTAACTTTTCTTTAATCAATGCTGCCAATGGAGTCACAATCTTGAATAGTTCTCATAGTATTCTCGACTTTTATGCGCTCAATGAGAGAGATTATAACGCGTTATTCAGAGGTTTTAATTTACCAAAATCGTTGGATGTTCTGAAAGATTCTGCAACGAGGAAATTGAATTACGAGAGGCAGATTGGTGCAGGTGGCGGGAGGGCTGAGGTGGTGCTGATTGTTCCATGGAGCAGTTCATCAATTTCTGATGTTGATAAGGAGTATTCATTGAGCAGAATTTGGGAGATGAGGGAGGAAACTCCGGATGTTAATGTACTATTTTTGACCGCCGGATCCAAAGAAAGATGGAGGGATCTGGCGAAGGAGGGGAGTGATATTGTTTCTGTGGGGACTGGGAGTTGGAAAGAGTCGATTGGGCCTATTGAAGAGCTTGTGAATCGGATGAGGAGAATTCCTAAACGTTTGATTAATTCGCAGTGTGGAGGGGATTACTCGTCTCTTGGGGGAATGGCATCGTTTGTGGAATATTTGGAGCCTTCTGGGGTGCAGTTTTACAGACTGCATCCTAATTATTTTTATAAAACTGATGAGAATGATCTGTCGACAGTGAAGATTCAGGGAATGAGTGGAGAGAGTCTGATTATTTGCTCCTCGAGGAATCCTTTGAATATCAATGCTAATGAATCTACAATCTGCACTACTGTCAGTGGAAATAGTCATAGCATCAATATTAATTGTGTGGAGGCTGAATATATTCATAAATGCAATCCTCTCTTTATATCGGTTACGGCTGGGAATAAAATGAATGGGGAACCTTATCCCTGCAGGGGTGAGTTGAAAAACTGTTTATTATTGTATTTCACATATGGTCTTTTCGGCTTTTTACGTTTTGCTCAAGACTTTGACTAGTTAGAACTTCACCTCATCCATCGTCATTGGATGAAAGGCTTCTATTCCTGCCTTACCACTTCTCGATGATGATTCTTGACGTCTAGACACCGAGTGGGTAAAAAAAATCGTTCTGAGCCGGATTCGAACCCTCATCCATTCAGATCTTGATTCATCTCATATAAACTTTGACTTGACTTGAATTGACGTTTTTTGAATTTCCTATTTCTTCGAATTTTTCAAAGAAATTGTTATCAATTTATCTAGTTTATCCATATGAAATTGCCTTGTTTTCTCTTTTTTAAATGGAAGAATTTCTGAAACCTTCTCAAACAAAATACCTTGTCTCGAATTCACGAACGGTGAACGGTGAATTAAAAGCTCACGATAGAACGTTGGTGAATGATTTAATTTAATCTAATGAATGATTGTTTGTAGATTAATTCGTTCAAGTTTCGAGAATAAATGTAATTATGAAGATCGTTTGTGAACATGAGAAGATGGAATCTGCCGCGTATTTCGTCAGTAACTAACTTCACATTATTCACCAACCAATCAGGAATTGTCAGGAGCTGGAACGTGTCAGGCTGTTTCGAGATATTGCGATATAAAACAACTTCATGACCGTATGATCTTTCTCAAAATGGAATTTTTTTCTGTTCCAGATGCAGAAATCTGTCGATTCCCTGACATGATTAAATTCACAATTTCTTACGAAAATCTTGTTTGCACCAGTGGAACAGCTGCAACAATATTCTCTCCAATTTTAATTTTATTATTAACAATTTCATTATTTTGGAACAATTAATTGTTCTGCTCTGCCTTTGACATCAATAAATTTCAAATTTCCCATTCATCAATTTTATACCTGTTTGTACTTCCAATGATGATTATTCATCATTTATCAGAATGAATAAACGATTATTTATCAATGATTTCTCTATTCAACAGTTATCAATTAATTGTACATAATTTACAAAAATTAATCCTCATCCTCCCAGTCTTTTTTCCGGGACTGAGGCTCCGTCTCAGGCTCAGGCTCGTCAATCAAATTTGCTGCTTCACTCAACATTTTACCTAATACTTGAAGAAGTTGCTCTTTGTAGTCTTGAATTTGATTGTAAGCCTCTTGATCCTCAATCGATAGTCCTTGATTAGCAACCATGTAGCGTACAACTCCCCACATTATATCTCGGAATTTCAATAACATGGTAGCCGTCCTGAATATTGAAACATAAATATATCAATTGATCATTGAATAAAAAATTCTAAAACAATAACTGAATACATACTCTCTACTACATAGCAGTCTGATATTTTTTCGACCCCTCATCGAGAAGACAATTTGACTGTGTTCATCCCCTTGATTATTAACTGTTGGATTATACTGTGAAAAAAAATCCCATTAGGATTAATGAATTATCATTTTTATTAATTTTTTTATTTCAAAATCATGATCCCAATTAACAATTTTTCATTTGGAAATGTTTCAAGAATTGTTCAGTAATTAGTAATTAATTTTTAAAATTTCCCTATTTCAATCGCTTGTGACGTCACAAGGTCTCTTGGAGGCTAAACCAATCACAGGACGTATCCGCGTCAACCTAACTCAATCTGTGGGCGTGCCTCAGCCAATAAAGGACTACGACTCTCCAAGTCTCCACCCTCGGACACTCAGCCAATGGGAAGCTACCCAAGTGACCACGTGACGTCATAACCTAAAAATTGTACTCAGAAACTGAGCTCCATGCAAATTCCTTATCCCCGCAACACTCAGTGAAATAAACTTACCAAATATCCCAGTGCTTGTGCTTGACTGAACATGAAAACAGTCAGAGGTGACACAATGCTAGTCTCCCTAACAAGACTCATCCTCCTCTCCTCACTGTGAGTGCTCCTGACATAAGTTAAATAAGGACTAGGCCACTTTTTCCTCTTAAAATTTACACTATCCGGTGTAATGGTAACTCTGGTTCCATTGTCCGCCAAGAATGTTGGACTTCCCTTCTTCACCTGTCCCTTCCTAATTTCAAAATCCCTCTGATGAATCACTCGATCAACCCCCGATAGCAGCACCCCCCTCACCATCTCATCTAGCTCAGCATATTCATTAGTCTTAGCATCAATATCATGCAAACCATTATGTGTCTCGATCATTCTGGCATGAAGCAGATGCTCTCCATACAAATCTCTAACTTTACTCAGCGTATACATTCTCTCAGGATAGAGTCTTGATTTAAAGCAGAAATCACGAACTTCCTGTCTTCCAGCTTTGGCATAAGATAACCACTGTTGATAGAGCCAAACAAGACTAGTATGATCACTAGTTGGATGATACATCTTCTTGATATTCCTAACAGCTCCCTTATTCTGGAGAATTCCAGTGAATATCTCACTCTCTGAAGCCATCGCAGCTGATATCGTTAGCATCGGAGAAACACAATTGAATATCGAAGAGTAAAGTAAAGCCTTGCTCAGCCTAGGATGAACCGTAAAGAAGGCAATTCGTTTGCCCAAAGGTGTTAAATTTTCATTTTCATCAAGTGCCCCAAGATGAACAAGATCCCTCACAGCTTGTTCAATGATTCCAGGCGCTGGAGGCTCCGGTACACTTCCAAAGAAATCCAACGCCTTCTCATTACTGCTATAAGTTTTGCCATCCAGAACAGTCTTCTCCAATGAGGAACGCTTGATCTCAGGCACTGGATAAGGACTCAATTTCTCAAACATCTCTTTCGTAACAAAATGATAACTCACTCCAGGTCTAACTCTTCCGGCCCTCCCTTTACGCTGATTGATGTTTGCTTGTGATGCCCATTGATTACCTATCGATGATACCCCACGTTTTTCGTGCCACTGGACTTGTCTGTGAGTGCAGGAATCAACAACATAAACAACATCAGCAACTGTTATACCAGTCTCAGCGATATCGGTAGCTAGAACAATTTTTCTCACATTCGGTGGTGGTCTATCAAAGATTTTCCTCTGATCGTAATGAGGCATTTTCGAGTGAAGTGGAATAATTATTACATCACTCTTTCTTCTTGATAAAACACTGAATTCCTCCAGGTACTTCCGCATCTGTGTTATTTCAGCCCAACCAGGGAGAAAGCAGAGAATAGCACCTGGTGGCTTATTCTGAGTTATCCAGGCAATCAATTCTCCCATTTTAACAAGATCAATTGTTGGAGCGTCATTCAGTACTTCTGGTGTCATTGGTCTTCTGTCATCAAATAACATTCCATTGTAAGAATTCTGGGTTCGCAATTCTAAGCTATCAATGACTTCCAGAAAATTAGCTTCGACTGGATAAGTTCTTCCTGGAATTTCTATTACTGGACAGTTGAAATAATTTTGGAATAATTCAGCATTTATTGTAGCTGACATCACGATCACTTTCAGATCTTTATTAATTGCCATTGCACGTTTCAAAAGTGCCAGCAGCATGTCAGTGTTGATGGTACGTTCGTGTGCCTCGTCTACGATCACGTGAGAGCAGCCCTCGAGTTTTGGGTTGAATTGTAGTTTTCGTAGGAGAATTCCTGTCGTACAGAAGAGAATTCCAGCTGGTGTATTCGGTAATTCTTGACTCAATCTCACTTGATATCCAACCACATCACCAACTTGTTCTTTCCTCTCATCTGCAATCCGTTCAGCGAGAGAAATGGCTGATATTCTTCGGGGTTGAGCGATTAAAATATTACAATCAGTTGCTTCTCCTCTTCTCGCAAAGCTGTCCATTATATACTGAGGTACTTGCGTAGTTTTTCCACAGCCTGTATCACCTTTTATCAGAACCACCTGATTATTCTCTATTTCATTGATAATTTTATCCTGAAAATCGAGAATTGGGAGCTCCAAGGGATTACTCGACATGATTCTGTCTTCGTATCTCACCTGAAGTAATTTATTTCGTTCTGACATCTTTCCAGGCATTCTGTTGACTGGATTAGACTTTCCCACTGGATCTATTATCGCTCCAGCCTGGAAACAAGATTCATAGTGTCTTGATGACGCAGAATCTGTGTGAGTTTCTGCCTCAAATTTATCTAATAAATCCCTGATCTCAGTTTCGTATTTATCCACGATGAATTTTACCTCTTCCAGTGCTTCTGATGTAATATTCAATGGTACCGGTTTATCAGAGAGTTCTTTGATGTCAGTGGCACTGTAGATCAGGGGTTTTCCATCTCTGAGTCTCTTCTGATTCTCCAGATGGTGCAGAAGCTTGAGGGAGGCTGAGTGAGAGGCTAGGGACTTGTTGTTTGCAACAGCCGAGAAGGATAACTCCTCAGGCCAGGTGACACTGACTGTACAGGTCCATTTGGAATTCTTCTGTCCAACTTTTTTAATTTCATAATTAATAGATTTCTTCTGCAACTGATTGAACACCGTCTGGTAAATCTCGTGGATCTTTACTTTTGGATGTTTGTACATCCTCTCGATATCTGTGATACTGTACCTGTCCTTTGAATGCACGTGCTGGAGCTTTGGGGTTGATGGAGACTCTGATGTCTCCTGATGTTCCAACACTTCTTCTTCCTCAATCCCATTATCTCTGGAGTTGAAGAGTTTATCGTCTTCGAAGATATTTTGAATTCTTAATTTTTGGGCATCTTCACTGTCTTTTGAAGCCACTGGAGACAGTCGTGGTAGATATGTGTGGAATTTTTTTATGTATTTTATTTTTGATGATGAAGGGGTGAAAATTTTTTTTGGTGTCGACAACTCATGTGGAACGAATTTAATTTTTGAGGAGATGCTGGCGAGCGAGGGGTTGCGAGTGAGAATTGCACCATAACGTAACATTTTTAAGGATTTTTTTTGTCCACTGGAATCAAAAATCTAACCTCACGGGTAGACGTAATTTTTTCGTTATTTAATTGATGAAAATTTTAAGGTGTCATTTTTTCAGAATCACTTTGAACGATTATCAAGGATTTTAAGGGTTTTTTCACACGATAAAATTATTGTTTACTTATTTTCAACACTTTTGTTGCTTTATAACTGAAGATTATTCGGTAATGGTGCCTCTCTGGCACGTGAAGTGATTTCTAACCTCACTTTTTACACCCCAACAGAATGCGACATCTTCTGGAGATGAATCTGGATAATTGTTATTGAGGTTATCACTGAATTATTCATCATTATTACTGTCATCACAATAATTTTATCATCTCAATTCATTATTCACATATTTTTCAATAATCTCTGATTAATATTATCATTAATAATCAATTATTTATTATTAAAATATCATTTAATTTTTTATAACGAGAAATCCTCAACTTAAATTTCTCGTATGACCGTTGTTTGTGACGTCATAAAAAAAAATTTTAATGAATAGTTTCATAAATTTATTTCAAGATTTTATTATCATTTTTAAAATTAATTTTAACGACTCAAGATGAAAGTTCTTCATTTTAATCATGATTTTGACATTTTTAAAAATCACAAAATGTATACGTGATGTGTACCACGTGATCATTTGACAAACCAATGATATTTTACCTCCTCCCCCCTCACTCCTGATGTATGTATATTCAAAGAAATAAAAAGTTTAAAAATGTTAAAAATAATTCAATTATTGAATAAAAAACATTTTTTCTCCCAATTTTCATCGAATTAATATTTTTAAAAAAATTACCCCCCCCCCCCCCCCGCAATACATTCGCCATTTTAACTTTCGCTACGGTCGCACGAATCACACGAAACGACTGTGCGTCCCTGCAAAATCTCTCGGATTAAATTCAACTCAGTAGTGTCCCTCGTACGCTGGTTGTGTACAAGCTGCGTTAACACTTGGTCCTTGTGTGATTATTTAAACATTAATAATTATTTAGAATAAATTTATAATTAGTGAAAATCAAGGTTTAGTTAATTAAATTATTATTTGAGTGAGAAAATTGAAGATAATGGTTTTGGCTGAGAGAAATTCTGAGAATGTTAGGAACGGGCGGAGATCCAGGGGCCCCAGCCCTAATGGTCAAAGTGACTCCTCGAGTGATGAGGATGGAGGTGAGATTAATTATTTATATTATTTTTTATTAATTAGGAAATTATTCTCATAATTTTTTTTTCTTTAAAAATTTTAAAAAAATCATTTTAACAGGGAAAAATTAGATTTATTTAAACAATTGGTTTCATTAGTTAATTAATTAGCTTATGGAGTGATAATTGAGGGAATAAATTGCAGTTCCAGCTGAGAAAATTCGAGTTGGGAGAGACTATCAAGTTATAGTGCCTGAATTTATTCCGGTAAATGGTGAGTTTTCGTTATTCATTTATTTATTTTATCGTAAAAAGAGTTTTTTATCATATTTTATATGTTCAGAACGCCGTTTAGATAAGTGCCCAGACAGAGCCCTCCTCGTGTGGTCGCCGACTACAGATATTCCTGACCAAAAATGTAAGTTTGGAAATGATTTTTTAAACTTCAAAACTCTTTATTCGGTTAAATATTGAATAATCTCGATAACGAGTGATTTTAGGAAAAAATATCAAGAGACATTTTTTGTAGATAATTAAATTCTCTACAAAAAATATTTCTTGACATTTTGTAGTAAAGTCAATGATTCTCGAGATAATTCGATTTTTCAATATTTTTGGAGTAAAAAAAGTTGAATATTAGGTTTTTTTCACTCATGATCTTTCTCGTTATTGATGTCAGTGGATGAGTATATTATACTAGCTAAAGAAAAATATGGATACAATGGTGAACAAGCACTGGGTATGTTATTCTGGCACAAGCATAATCTCGAAAGAGCTGTACTTGATTTATCAAATTTCACACCATTTCCTGATGAATGGACTGTCGAGGATAAAGTATTATTCGAGCAGGCATTTCAGTTTCATGGAAAGAGTTTTCATCGCATCAGGCAAATGGTAAATACCCCCTTTCATTCGATTTTCCATTAATTCTCAACATTTTTAACATTTTTTGTCATTTAATTCAGCTCCCTGATAAATCAATTGCCAGTCTTGTAAAATATTACTACAGTTGGAAGAAAACAAGAACCAGAACTTCACTAATGGACAGACAGGCACGTAAATTAACTAGTGGAGGAAAAGATGGTGAAAATGGTAGTGAAAATGGTAGTGAACTTGGATCAAATACTGACAGTGAATCTGAGGAAAAAGTAAGATATTTATTTTTTATTAAAATTTAAGTGCATGAATTAATAATTTTTTTCAGTTTTTAATTTCTTGAAAATTGATTTAAAATAATTTATCACATTTTTAAAAATGTATCCACACGAAAAATTGAGGTAATTGACAAAAAAAAAAAAAAACATTCCTTAATGATTTTCGGATATAAAACGCACGAAATTTTTAGATAAAATTATATAAACGTGGAGATGTTTTTTTATTGATGATATTCGTTTTTTTTTTGTGTGTGTGAGAAATTAAAATGAGTGAGAGATTTGAGAAAAAGAGTGAAAATGTAATGTGGAACGTTCCAGAAATGGACGATCCACCGCGGAATACGACGTGGAAAAAACCAAGCTGTCCCAGGGAACGCAGGTGCCGATGGCAAGGCGACCTCAGACTCTGAAAACATCCCCCAGGTTCAGGTACATCAGCCTAAACCTTACCCCAAACGAATAAACTGCACATTAGAAATGCTTACACAAATTCATTAGTAAAATATTTTCATTAAATGTTGACTTACCAAATGAAGTCTTGAAAAATCAAATTTTCAGATTTTCAACATTTCATTAAAATCAAATTATCGCGATAACGAGTGATTTTAGAGAAAAATGTCAAGAGACTTTTTTTGTAGAAAATTTAATTATCTACAAAAAAGGTCTTTTGACACTTTCCCCTAAGACCAGTAATTATCGAGATAAATGTAAATTTATCTACCATGAATTCAAAAATCACAAATTTACTAATGAGTTCTCCCTTATTTTCTGCATAATAACCGCTAAATAAATCCAGTGCACACGTCCAAGTAGATAATTAGTTATCCCTCAAATATCCCCCAATTATTAAGCACATATACCCCCTTAAAAAAAGTAGATTTAACCAATTGCAATCAAACTCGAAGAATCAAAGTTTTAAATTTTCTTTGTACTCAACTTAAATGGGCATTGTATTTTGTAGGGGTCATGTAGCAACTGCGGCGTTGCTTGTCATAGTGTTCGTGCAACGCCCAAGGGACACGCGTGTCATAGCTGCTATCTTCACTGGAGGTCAGTGGATGAGAGAATAAAAAAAATTAAAATTATCCTCTGAGAGTAGAAAATTGAATTAAATTGAATAAATAATATGATTTAGACGAACGGGTGTCGCTAGGCCCTTGAGTTCCATGCCAGGTCGTTCAAATAAACGTAAACCCCCTCGTGGACTGGTAGTTAATCACGATGATCTTGCTGTACTTGCTGGTCAACCAAATCAAGCAAACAACAGCCTTCAAGCTATCGACACTGAAATTGTTAGCCTCAAACGACAAGTATGTTATACATAAGCATTATGAATAGAAATTTAATCGTGTGGATACATTTTTTTTTTTTACTTTTTTTATCATCTGATATTTTTTTTCTAAAAAAAAAAAATGAATTTTATTGATTTAATTTAATTAAATTGACAGATACAATCGAATAAACAACAAGTCAGTGCAATGAAACGTAAAACAGCTGATGGAATTGATGATTTACGTCCACCTGAAGTCTCTAGTCGTATTAATGCACGTTGGACAAGTGATGAATTACTTTTGGCTGTACAGGGAGTTAGAAAATATGGTAAAGATTTTTCAGCAATTGCTGATGTCATTGGGACTAAGACTGAGGCACATGTTAGGTCTTTTTTTGTTAATTATCGAAGAAGGTATAATCTTGATGCTGTGCTCAAGGAGTATGAGGCTGAAAATGGACCAATTCTTATTGATGATGAAAAAGAGGAAAAGGTGAGATTATTTTTTGATTTATCTCGTCAATTAGTGATTTTAGAGAAAAATGCCAAGAGATATTTTTTGTGGGAAATTTAATTATTTACAAAAAATGTCTTTTGACATTTTCCTCTAGAATCAACGGATACTGAGATAAATGCAAAATTATAAATGTGAAATTTGAGTAATAACATCTAAACTAATCTCACTAAAAATCCAATTATCTCGAGAACGGGGAATCCTAGACAAAAATGTCAAGAGGCATTTTTCGCAGGAAATTTAATTATCTAAAAAAATGTCTCTTGATATTTTTCTCTAAAATCACTCATTACTGAGATAATTCGATTTTACAAAAAATTATTTTCATTATTAATTAATTTCAGATGGACGTTGATCAACAAACAAATAATGAAACAACCGATAGTTCAAAAAGCAAGACTTCTGTGAGTGTAAGTCAAACAGTGAAATAACATAATGGAACGTGAGTAAAGCGTTGATAATTAATTTAAATAATGGAATGCAATTCTTTTTTTCTTATGAATAAAATATAAAAATGAAAATGTGTACAGTACCTAAAACATGTTAATTAACCAAGAAAATCATTGTTTTCTCATTTATTTATGGAGATTAATCATCATTCATTCATATATATATATATATTTTTTTTTCATCATCACTCAACAATTTTTAATACTGTAAAAAATTAGAAATTAAAATTTCTTATTTGAAAAAAAAAACAAAGATATATATTTCTATTCACACAATTGTTCTGCACTTTGTGTTCGTACATTAAATAATAATATTCTCTTGATGATGAGAATATCATTCGCTGAAGTCACGTGTTGCATTAATTATTTATTGTCTTTGGCGAGTAATTTCGAATGAAGAAAAAATTAAATAAATAAAATCAATTATTAAAATTAAAATAATGACATAATCGAAGATAAATGACGTGTTTCAATATTAAATGATTACGTGTGAATATAAAAAAAAGAGATTGAATCGTTAATTCAACGATTTTACAAGTATCCGATTAATTTTAATATTTTTTCGCATTAACATTGTCTTATTTTTTCATGTGTTGCCAATATTCCTCATGACAAAAAAAATATCCATTGACTTATGGTGAATTGTAGAATGATAGAAAACAATTTTAGGGATAAGAAGCGATAAATTATATTAATTATTAAGAATTCCTCAATTATCGTAATTAATTATTCAGCTTAAGATAGATATGTTATCTAGGTAAATTCTAGATGAATAAAGAAAATGGATAAAAATATATTTACATGATTTAATATTTTTTTTATTAAATTTAATACATTTAATTTAAAAAAAAGTAATTAAAAATAATACAATTTTTTGAGTTTGTAAGAGACATAATCATCAAAATGAATATTTAAAAGAATTGAAAGTTTACAAGAATTTGAATTTTCCATAGAAATTGTGATAAATTTATCCATACAATCCCTTCCATTCTCAATTATTTTATCAACATCTATTTTAGAATCAATAATTAATTGACTAATAATATCAATAATTTTACCATCTTCTCTATAACTTTCATCATAATTATAAGGACTTTCAATATTTTCTTTAAATTTCCTCGAATATCTTCTGTTCAATATATTTTTCACAAAATTCTCATGAGAATTTTTCATTCCAGAAGATAAATAATAATTAATCCCAAATTGTAAAATCTCATGACCATAAATTTCCGAATGTTTCAATAAATTCGATTCATCCTCAGGAAAAACCTTGAATAATTTACCAACTGAAGCCCTAATTTCCGGACACTCGTCGTTCAAAAGAATCACGAGAGCTTCAGCAATTCTCACTTTAAATTCAGGTTTAATAAATCCCTTTTTGTTGTTAATATATTCATCAAAGCAGTCTAAAATCCAAAATTTATCTGAATTTTCGTCATGAATTTTTAGTGAAACGTAATCAAAAAAAATTTTCTCCCTCTCGTATTCATTATAAAGAGTTTTTACAATCAATTTAAAACCTAATTTTTTCAAATAATCGTTATCATCTCGGGGATGAAACACTAGCCAAGGGAGAATTTTCACAATTTCCGAGTGAAGAAAATTCGCTTCATTAATTCTATCATAACAACTATTATCTAAAATATTCATTATAAATTCAAAAACTGGTCGAAAATAATTTTCAACATTAAAATTACATTTTTCCACAATTTTCCCCAATTCTTTGAATAAACCCTTTAAAAGATTTCTTCGTAATTTAATTTCACCCCCATCATCCGTTATTTTCCTCACATTCTTCACAAATTTCATAAAACATACATTATACCTCTCAACCCCAAAAAAAACATCAGGAAAATTCCTCAAACATTCATCAAAATCCGCAAAAGTCCAATGAATCTCCACCAAACGATCAACAAACTCCCAAAAACCTGGAAAATTCCCTTCTGTCTCAATTTTCCTCATAATTCCCAAGTGTCCAATCCTATCAATTTCAAAATCCCCATTTTTCAACTGTGGAGATGCTAATAAACACTTGATAAACGTAGATTCCACGATATAATCAATTCTAAATTCATCATTGCACCATTTTCTAAACAAATCATTCAATCTCTTAAAATAAGTTTCAGTAATCACCAAAGTTCTCTCTAAATCATGAACATCATAAAATAAACCCTCACATCCTCCCCGAATTAGCAGATAAAATTGTGTCAAAAGATAAGAATGTTTGAAGTTATTGTCATGCCTATTAAGATCATAATTTCCCATAAAAAATAATATTTTTCCGATATTTCGTGGTGGAATGAGTGTAGCATAAGTTTTAGCTGCTAAATATCTGATCCTGCTGACTTTATGCTCAAATAAATGATAAATTTGTTGACTGATATCTCGTCTGAACCCATCAGAATGATCAAGATCCCCAGAAACAGTCATTCTGGACAGCAAAGTGAGACTAGCCATGATCACCCCATCATTACCATCAATCTTCTTCAATTCCCCTGACAATTGAGCCGACAACTTCGGATAATGCATATAAAAATGTGTAACAGAGTATCCCCCACCTCCAATATCATTATCACATTGTCCAACCAATCTAGGTACAACTGCTCCAAGAAGCTGAAGACTAGCATTTCTGATTGACCACTCAATCGATCTCAAATGAATAAAACAAATCAGCGAAATGTCTTCCATGTATGGGATGAGATGCTGATGCAGTGATTTATCTTCAACGATTGTCCTTAAAAAATGAAGTTGCCTAGCCACTGGATTATCACTGGAATAATCAAGATTTACCACTGAATTATGACTTTTTAAATAATTTAATATTCTTTCTAAGGAACAAGTAAAGAGTTTTTCCCCATGAGTTATCAAATTATGAAACATGATCGTTTGTCCAGCACCTCTCCTAGTTAAATCAATCTTATCGTTTGAATTGAGACTCAATAGTTTGTTCAAGTGTTTAAGAAGATAGTCTTCTTTGATATTTTTATTATTCATCAATCTACCAAGAACAACACCAGCAGTTTCAATGACACCTTTATGACGACACTTCATCAAAATTGTGACAACAATGTTTATTGAACGTATGTAAATGTCTTCCCTCAGTGAATTTATGTTTGTTAATTTACCAGACAACTCGCTTATTGTTGCCAGGGACATCCAGATGCATGAGAAAATTGTTTGATGGGCTGGAGATAGAGTCCATTCATCTGAATCATCGATTATTGAACTTTTTGTTATTATGGATTGTATCGCTATTCCCATTTCAGCGAATGATGATGAGTATTTGGGGGCCTCAGGGGCTGGAGAGAGGGAGGAGAGAAAAAATATTGATGATTCTTCTAGTAATTCCAGTAGTTCAAGCGTAAATTCATCAGTTAGATCATTTTTATTGAAGTCACAGGTCTCAAAAAGTCCTGTTAAGGCACCATAAAACGGTGAACCCTCAGTCGTTGCTCTCAATATGTCTTCTCTCATTGCAGAAAGTTGCTTCTTCGCTTCATCGAGAAGATTATTTGATAGATTTCTTCCAGTCATTGTTGTCAGGACTTTAAGCAATTTTCCACCTCCAGAGATTTCATAAAACTTCCAAGATCTGCAGTTTTTCATTCCTTCTCTGAATAATGTCTCTTTCTCTTGATCTGTCAATTGGGTAGGATCGAAATAATTGCAGAGAATTTCACACGATTTTTTTCGAATTTCGTCCACTGGGTTTAGACACAATCTCGCAAGATAATGAAAATATTTTTTTGAATTGTATTCAATTTCAAAAAATTTTATAGATTTTTTTGATCGAGTTTTTATGATTTTATCACGTGATTTTGTTTTTTTTTTAGTTTTTTTATCATCAAATTCTAAGATTATTTCATAGAGGCTCAGTCCAATGATTTTTCTCTGATAACAAGACCCAATTTCCAAACAATTCAATAAAAATTCATAAAGAAATCTTGAGAAATTAATTTCCTTCTCTCCAATACAGCGTTTCCCCACTTTATCAATTAATATTTTAAAATTATCGAGAATTCCTTTTCGTAAATGAGTCGAGGCTGCTTTTGCATTGAAATAAATAAAATTTTTGAATAAATCGTAATCATAATCATCTGTTTGTTTATCAAAAGTTGCTCCGCGACAATAAACAGCAAAACCATTCAATCTCACACATTCACGTTGATCATTAAATACAAATGGAACTCCAGTTGAATTATTTCTAATCCAAACATTTTTAATTAATCCATCATCTTGATAATATTCATATGATTCCAGTAGAGACATCAATTTAATTCCCCTCTCAACAGCAATTTTAACAAAAAATGACTGCGATATAATCATTTCATTGACAAAGAAAAATGGCCAGAGATGATAAAAAAATTCACGACTAAATTTTGAAATTGTAGGTTTTAACCAGAGATCCCAAAATAATTGCAATGGATATAAATTATTTTCTCTCTCCCATGATTGAATAATCGGATGAACTATTTTATAAAAATTCAGCCATTCTTGCTCATCCATTCTGCCCCATATGACTGAATATAATTTTGTTGATGGATGTTTCAAGTGATTTTTGGTCAAACTTTTGACAATTTCTTTGACATCATTATCATTAATTTCGGAATGAACAATCATGACTGTTGATATTCCTGTTAATGCAATGAATTTAGTGGGATTATACCATGATAATTTATCCAACACGAGATTCAATGATTTATCTAAGAAATTCGGGTATTTATCCTGCATGATAATTAAATATAATGGATATATTTCAGTTGCGCTCAACTTGGCCACGTCGTTCAGGCAATTGTCCCAGTTTGATGTTATCAGATTTTCCAGTTTTTTCTCCAATACTCCGTTATCGTTTTTCCAGATGATTGTACCTCTCGTGCAGGTTAACCATAATTTTAATAATCGGAAGGCAAGGAATGTTTGTTTAGTGTATGTAATACAATATTTCTGGATTATTTCAAAGAAATTCTTGTAAATTTCTGGGGAAATAATTCTCTGCGAATTAATGTGAAGATGGCTATTTATAATTATTAGTTTAAATATGTCTGGATCGGGTATTTCAAAATTGTGAGTGAAAATTTCCACATTTTTTTCATCATTTGATACTTGTAAAAAGACTTTTGTGAGGTTTTCCATGACTGATGGTTCGACTTTTTGGGATAAAATCGAGAAGATTATTTGTCCAGTTAATAATTGTTTATCTTGCTGTTTTTCACTTATCATGAATATTAATAATTCGATAATTAGGGGATGCCATTGTGATATATCGCCCATTATTTCTCTTCGACAAAGTCCTAGGATTTTCTGGAAATGAGAAGAAACCAGAAGTTGAGGATTTTTTTTGTAACCTTTAAACCGTACCCCCTGTCTGTGGGACTGCTATCAAAACTTTTAGAGTGTATAACTATTTATAAATTAAAGAAAAAAATTTCAAATTCCTAGTATCTTCACGTTTCATCGGTTTCAATCGATTCCAGGTATTTTTGTTTTTTTATCCGTCGATAAATCGATAAAAATATCCGAAAGTGGGAAAGTTGATGCGGTCTCTCAGACCGGCCTGTGCAGTTAGTATAAGTCTATTCAATCCATGATAACTTCTGGAATTGTTTTTTGAACACTTATATTTATCATTAATATCATTATTAAGTCATTTTCCAATGATTTAACAACAATTAGGCCCATCAATTAGTGTCTCGATGAGCATTCTATTGAGGACCGTCCAGCGAAAAAATTCAATTCAGGGTAAAATAACTATTTGGGGAATAAAAAATTGCAATTATAATTAACAAAAACTACATGAAATTATATTAAATATTCCTCTTGATATCACGAACATTGAAAATAAGGCGTTTGTTGATGAAAATGTCAGAAAATAGAGCCACAAATGGTATAGTGGTCTCTGTAGAGCGAGGGGCACAGTGAACCTGCGCTTTCGGAGGAGTATGGTTTAAAGGTTAATTAAAAATTGAAGATGAGAAATTTACTCACTTGAAGGGTTTCCAATTTGCATTCTTTTGCAAGTAGAAATTCTTGAAGGGCATCAGTGGCATTCAGCGAATCATTAGAGATGGTTTTGTTGTTCATGATCAAGGGTTTTTTTTCGTCTATGAAACATAACCTCAATTGAGTGTTTCACGCAAAAATCATGATTTTATCTTATTTTCAAGGATTTTATAGGAAATATATGAAGTTAAAGATGAATATTTAGGAATATATTGATGAGAAATTACTTACATTTTTATAATTTCGGTGAATCTATCAAATTATCATGATTTTTCTCATGTTGTTGTCATCAGCGTCAACACATGGGACACACATGCGTTAGAGCCAATGACACATTCATCATTATATTTTTGTATATTTACAGGTTTCAATTAACAGGAATTCAATGAAAGTGAGTTTTTACTGACAGTGATGTTTATTTTTATTTTTAAGATATACATTTTAGTAATGGCTATCTTGAAATCTATGGGAGATAGGGGAATTTTTATAAAGACTTTTTTTGTAGAGCGGAATGAGAGCTACAAAAAAGGTTCTATCAAAATTTCACCATCTCCCCTAGATTCCGAGATATTCATCGAAAACTGACGCCAGGATGAAATCGACTCGAGTCGTTTTACCGATTCACTACCGATTTTGCTAAATAACTGTTCTCAATGAATGTGACATATGTATATATGAATGAAAATAATAATAATAAAATAGATAATAACAAAGATGAATAGGTAAATATATGTTAAGTGTATATATGTATATGTAATTTGTTAGCATTAATGACTGATCAGTATGTAATACTCATTTCTGTAAAAATATCTACTGTTCGCCATCTGGCTCTATATCTATATTTATGTACAAACGATATCTAATTTTTCTTTTTATTCTACTATTGATGTATTCATGTAATGATTTGACCCTCTAATTGGCATTGGCTGTTGGGTCTTCAATGAAATAAATAAATAAATATGTCTCTCATACTTTAACAGGTGTATATATTCTCAAGAGATACTTATCCCTGTACTTACCCGGCAATTGCCCCCTCTGAAGACTATATTCAACCGAAGACTATTAAAATATTACATTTTCACTGTTAAAGAAAAAATCACAGGGAATCCCCTCCCTTGATCGACGCTTCCGGCAATATTATCGATCATCGGGTGAATAATTAATGCTATTATTGCCTGTAGCGTTGATGAGAGGGACTGTGAAATATTCTAGCCACTATTGTACACCATTTAAGACCAATTTGCTTGAATAACTCAAGTCCTCAGCACGTGTCACTGCGTCCACGTTCAATGATTCATGGCTTTCAGTTCTAACGATTGTGAACCGATTGGCAGAGGAGTCAGAGTTGAACGGAACAGAAGAAAATACACATCTTCCATTTTATAATATAAATATTCAAGTATGAGACCAGAAAGAATAATCAGTATATTAAAATTCTTGGGTAATCTGACTTGCACATGGCCACCGGATCACAATCATGGAAAATTTCGAAGGATTTTTCACGATTTCAAATGGTTTTTCATGCTCATCAATGTCATTGCTCTTCTCATACCACTCATATGTAGTGTTTATTATAATCGTCAACATGTCAGCACTGCCATGAAGGCACTCTCGGAATTGACTGCTCTCGGTGATGTTTTGTTCAATCTTGTTCTTTGCAGAGTCCAGAGAAATCGGTTACGGGTGAGTTTTAATTAAATTGTTTATTTATCTCGATAATACGTAGTTTTAGGAGACAATGTTAAGAGACCTTTTTTGTAGATCAATAAATTCTCTAAAAAAATGTCTTTTGACATTTTTTTCTAAAATCACTCATTCTTGAGATAATTTAGTGTTTAATAAAATTTAATCATAAATTTTGTCTAATGAGTTTAGTCATTATTGGCGGAAGTCAGCAATTACGCGATAACTATAAGAGGATACGAAAAGGAAATATTTTATAAAAGTGTTAACCATTATATACCATTTTGTGTATTCGTCGGACTATCATACCACCTAACGGCTTTTGCATTTTCCTGTGGTCCACTCGTAATGTCATCAATTCTCCCAGCTGACACTTGGTATCCATTTTCCATTGAAATATCCTCAACTGTATATTTTCTAGTCTACGTACAACAAGTTTTTGCTATTATCCAAACTGGTATGTGCATCACAGTAGATTTTATGGTTGCATTATTGCTGAGTTACCTCTCAGCAAGATTACAAATATTGAGAATCAAATTTCGAGATGTTGAGAATTTGAGTGAACTCAATTTATACATTAGACAGCATCAGAGTTTAATCAGGTGATGATTGAATGATTTTTTATCATTATTTATTTGATAAATTGGTCATAATGATGGTAATTAATTTTTTAGATTTACAGGTGAAGTCAGAGTTGCTGTCCGATTTATCATACTCAAGGGCATTGTCACAATGGCTATGGCAGCAATTTTTGGAGCTTTTCCTATTATTGAGGTGAGTGTTTTTCCGAAATATAGCCTATTCAGTTTTTTACGTTTTGCTCAAGACTTTGACTGGTTAGAACTTCATCCCATCCATCGACCGAACTTCATCTTTGGAGGAAAGGCTTTTATTCCTGCTATACCACTTCTCGATGATGATTTTCGACGTCTAGACTCCCGTTAAACAGTTTCCGAATGTGTTAAAAAATTGCTCTGAGCCGGATTCGAACCCTTATCCATCCAAGGCTTTGGCCGTCAGTCTTGCGCCTTAACAACTCGGCCACTGTTGTCGGTCTTGAATTAAATGTTCAACAAATACTTTTATGTCACAGAATGAATCTCTCCCTGTAATTTCACAATTCATCCTCATGGTCATTGGTGGTTGCTTACGACTTTACGTGAGTGCATGGCCAGCGGATGATGTTCGTGAATCGGTATAATTATCAATTATAATCATAATAATAGGGAACTTGCATGAATTATTATTAATTTTTTTTATTTCAATATCATGACTCTAATTAACAATTTTTCATTCGAAAATGTTCCAAAAATTGTTCAGTAATGAGTAATTAATTTTTTTAATTCCCCTATTTCAATCGCTTGTGACGTCACAAGGTCTCTTGGAGGCTGAACCAATCACAGGACGTATCCGCGTCAACCTAACTCAATCTGTGGGCGTGTCTCTACCAATGAAGGACTACGACTCCCCACCCTCGGACATTCGGCCAATGGGAAGCTACCCAAGGGATCACGTGACGTCATAACCTAAAAATCGATCTCAGAAACTACTGATTTTTAATTAATTATCGTAATAATGCATAGTTAAGAAGTTTAAGAGAAACTGAGCTCCATACAAGTTCCCTATTGTATTAAAAATGATAAATAATTTAATTATTTTATGATCCAACAGAGTGAACAAATAGCATGGTCAATTTATGCTTCATCATGGATTAAAAATCCCTTAATCATGCAAAAAACTATACGCATTGTTGTACAACGTGCTCATAAACCACTTGTCATCTCAATTCACGGTATACTTCCTGCATTAACATTGAAATTCTACGCATATGTGAGTTTTAATTAAAATAATTTTACCAAAATATTTGTCAATTTTAGTAATTAATTCACCTCTTATTTCTAGTTTCTGTCATCAACACTCTCGTATTTCATGACATTACGAGCAGTATTACGGAAATGAATCTTCCATTTATTTATTCATACGTAAACAAATGTTTATGAAAATTCATTATTAATAAATTATACATTATTTACATTTAATTAATTTCGAGTTTCACTTATCGTTCTGACGTAACAAAAAATAACCGCAGATTTTTATTAGAAAGTCAATGAAATTGTTGAAATTTCTTTATTTCTATTTATCCAAACCCATAGAGAAATTTCAACCAGCATCAGTAGCTGAGTTTGATCAATACTGGAATAATACGATTGACCAACGCGCAACGAAGCGAGTCGCGTTCCATTTTCCGTTTTTTTGACTTCCTCACTTCCACCTGAATAATTGAGTGTCGTAACTCAATCAATTGGTGATCGATTGTAACAATGATGGTAAGAGAAGAAAAAGTGATAAATCCACGAAAATTCGTTGATCAGGTATAAAAGGTACCATCAGCATGACCATGACATCAGTGAGCTCTAGAGTCTTAGAGTAAATGCTTTAACGATGAAAAAAATTATTGAAATTTTTGGTCTTATTGTCATTTGTATCGTGTATACAAATGCAATGAAGTATGCACGTTCATTTCAACATTTTCATGGTCCAGTTAGTGGTGATGATAGAGAAGTTATTTGGACGGATCACAATGGTCACAAGCATGAGGATTATGTTGCTAATCCACATTATGAATTTGCTTATGGTGTTGATGATCCACATACTGGTGAACATCATGGTCAGAAGGAATATCGTGATGGTATGATTAATTTTTTATTATTTTTTCTTCTCATAATAATAATAATGATAATTTTTTTAACAGGTAAAGCAGTGACTGGAGAATACACAGTGAAAGAACCAGACGGTAATATTCGAAAAGTTAGATATCGTGCTGATGAAGATGGTTTTCATGCTCAAATTATAAATAGTAATGATAAGGGTGATGATCACAGTGATGAAGGCTATTAAATGTATTTCATATCGAATAATTGTTTAATCAGTTTTTATTTGAATTTACAACAAAGTGTAAATATATGGTAATAAAAATTTATTTTGGAGGACAATTGGTGGTGCCATCTCCAGCGAAATAGTCACAGCCATGTGACCATGCGCAACTTTCCCTCTTTTTCATTTTCAATAAACATGTTTATTTAGCAAAAAATGATACAGATGTGATGGAAAAAAAAACAATGGAGGTCTTAACAGCTACTAAAAAAATCATGTGAAAACGTAGTTGACTTAATAGATACATACAAGCTATGCTCGCTTCGTATCTCGTTGGTAACTGTCTTTTATGACTATTGAGGCATTGGTTATGCCTTTTATTTTTGTATTGTGTCAGTGATTTGAACTGGAATTTTTTCAGACCAGGAATTTTTCCTCTTTGCAGTACGAATGCCCTTCAATATATGACCCACCCATTTCCTCAGAAAGGGTGAATTCTGTTTTCGTGTTAAATCCTCTTCTCCCTCAACTTTTGATAAACTAAGTTCACCGTTTGGAGAACACATTAACCCCAAGTTTTTGATTACTCAAATGGATCGTTTGTGTGTCCTGGACGATCTCCAAACAATAATCTCCTAGAGTCATTGACTAATTTCATGAAAAAAGAATAACCATGAAATTTAAGAAGTAATGAAAGATCATTCTCCCGTGATTTCTCACCTCTCTCCAGAGCCACTGGAAACCCGTGGTTGTCATGCGCACAGTCAAAACCTCTTCTTTTCACACACCCTTATTTTCCAATGCTGGAGGGAGGTAGGGATATATATTCCACAGAAATTCTGTGGAGCATATATTTCATTACTGCTGAGTGGGTTCTCTGCTTTTCAAGACCCACAAACATTGTACATATCTCTATGTGTATGAATTACGTGATAACGATTACTTTTGTCGTATCAAATGAATAATTATCTCCATGTGATTAAATAAAAATTCAATATAGGGATATATGCAAGTAAAGACTCCCACATGAATTATTAATAAAAAATAAATATATCATTAAATAAAATGAAGTGAAGTATATAAATGTTAGAAATAAGTGTCGGAAATGTTTAACTGGAGTTGGAGAATAATGAAAAGAAAAATACATAAAAAATGACATCACTGAATTGACACCTATCGCTCAATATTTGTTTATTATGATGAAAAATTAAAATTTTTACAACATGCCCCTCACCCTCTCCTCCCTCCCCCCACCCCATCACATAACACTCGCTGATTCTTCTCTCAAGTATCAAGCCAAAACGAACATGACCAGAAAGGGTATGAGAAGGGATGAGTATCAATTACATAGCGAGCCCCCTTCCCCACCCAATGGAGTTTTCAGGAAATTCTGGGTGGTGCGAACAATGTCTGGAGCAGGCTGGAGGTCTGTGCTTTTCATTTGCATATGAATTGGCGTAGTCCCAGAGACTTGTAGGGTGGAGGGGGGGGGGGGGGATTCGAGTTGTGTGGCACAACTGTACGAAAGGATAGACTTGTGCGATTAAGGAGAGCCAAAGGCACTGAGTGTACGTTCAAGAGGGGAAGGGGTGGAGAGGGGGAAGGAAGTGCACTGAAATAGTTGAAATTACTCTTCCTACCCCATTCGGTACTCACCTCTTCCACCCACATAACATCCGTGAAGGTACGTCCTTAAATTACAGCTTAATTAAAGTGCAATTACAATGCGGTTGAGTCCATCCTCCTGAATTCAATGGTACCAGTGAGTCTATACTTGGTATGAGGATGCTATACCAATGAGAGATGTATTTTCAGTGAGGACATGCACAGAATGACCCATTGGGCTTGTTATATATCCACTTGACATTCCAATCAGATAACTATCCTCAATTTTTTTTGGAGAGTAATTTATTACAGTTGAGTTTGTTGGATATGTTCAATATTCTCTGGACAAAATTATTTTGACCCATAAACCAATGATCAGGTTAATATATAATCTCTTGCCGAAAATCCCCGGGATCTAAGTTGACCATATACACGTCGACCCCATGAATCTCTTGCACTTGCGCGCTAACTCCAGTGAATACTTTTTCGTTATTCTCTCTCGAACAATCCCTGGAGGGTTTTTTTTTTTTTTTTTTCTCCAAAAATCTTCACCGGGAGCTCTGGGAATCCGCTGACAAACAAAACTATTTGTCTCTATCGTGAAATGCTTTCATACAAGTTATGAGTAATTTCATCAATTTTTTGATGCAGAGGTTTGTCCTCAATTCGTGAATTTTTTTTTTTTTCATTCTGAGAGTAGATTTATTTTATTATTCATAGAATTTATTTATTACGGTTGGAATACCATAAAGTTATTTTTGTAGATATCGATGAATATTGGATTATCTCGATAATGAGTAATTTTTTGTGGAAATATCAAAAGACATTTTTTATAGAAGATTTAATTATCTAAAAAAAATGTACCTTGACATTTTCCTCTAAAATCACTCGTTCTCACGAGATATCAAAGACAAAAACTCGAAAATTAAATTTACAAATTAATAAATCTCATTAAAATCAAATTATCTCGATAAAAATCAATTTTAAAAGAAAATGTTAAGACACTTTTTGTAGCTGATAAAATTTCCTACAAAAAATGTAATTATCCAAATAATTCAGTTTAAAAATCGAAATTCAAATTCCAGAAATTCAATTTTTTCTTCACCGGAAATGTACATTAACCCCGTACGATAGAGTCCCCCGGAAATGCTAATTCTCCACATACCTCAAACCGGAAATTCAGTGAGGAAATTTGTTGAGACAGTAAAGCCACAACAGCTCGGCTGTTTCCGATTGTCACATCACAGGAGTTTCTCCTGCATAAAAGGCGCATTATCAACAATGTTTACCTACCCCTCCCCCCACCACCTGTCTATACCATCTATCTCATCGTACTCTAGAAACATGACCTCTGTATATACAATTGTCTACACATCGTGCTGCTGGGCATGTCGAATTGTCTAAATTTTTCCTTTTTACTCACCCTTTAGTCATACCTAAACTCCACACGTAAACATCCCGGTATATGTGTTAAATCGGGTGAATTTATACTAGGCCATACACACTCTACATTCCCCCACTACTGACCCCTTCAAGAATACGGTAGAGGTGGAATGTACATGCGCATGCTCATACCAAACAAATTCACCCCAGTCTTGATAAATCTGCCTCGGGGGTGAGACTCTGTGTGTTATGGTTTCTTCATAATCGTTGTATTAATATTTTTTATAAATAATATTTAAATGCGTTAAATACATTAATAAATCAATATTAAATTTATTTATCAATGATTTAATGTTATATTCGTGCTCAAATCGAGTTAAAGCGTGATACTGTATGGGTATTGTTAGTGACAATTGTCAATAGTATGACAAAATAACACTTAATTTCATTTTTAATAATAATAATAAACAAGACATGTGATGAGTTTAGTCATGATTATAACGTGCTTAAACAATTTAATACAATTTAAATCATCAACATCAATGGCTTCTATTTGGATTAAGGTGAACAGAAGAAGACACAAGTGAACGAGTATCGTAGTACATTGATAATAATCGGATAATGAATTTTTAATATTAACAGAGTGATCAAGATTGTCTAATGACTTGTGGTTAACGGATATTGCCTCGCGGATGCACTTATCCTGTAAATTTCTCATCACTTCCATCGTATATCGATTTTATGATTGAACTCAGCCGATGGGAATTTGAGGGGAATATATCTGATATATTTGTTAATTTATAATTGTTTGTTATATTATTATTTTCATGTATTTTATTGTGTAAAAATCAGTGCGCATCTACTGAAATTGATATTGATGCTGGGGTACACAGGGGCGGTGTCAGAAATAATTTACTTGAATTGATGAACATATTTGATATTTATGGTTAATATTTTGACCATAAATATGGTCAATGGAATTGTTAAAGTGATGATTTAGTTTATTATTGTTTTAAAATAATTTAAATATTGAAAAATAATATTATGTATTATTTTTTTATAATTTATTATTAACATAAAATTTAGTGATTTTTATTGTTAATAATATAACACGGAAATGGCTGTGCGATGGCAAACGAGGTTGTCTATTGTCGCCATATTCTTCATGTGTTCTGAAGGTAATTAATTTAATCTCAAGTACAATATTACAATAATTTTCACTGATTATTTCATTTTATCACATTTACACAACTTTACAAACTTTTAAAATTATTCATAAATACAAAAATTATGAAAAAAAAACAAAATTGTTTTAATTCACAATTTTGTAAAATTTTCGGTTGAAAAAATATCAATTAAAATTCTTGGGGTCGAGGCATGAACACGGGTTATCCATGATTATGAATTACCCAATCAAGCGAGTGCACAAGTGTTATGGGTTAATAAATGCCCCATTTTATCGAAAGTATATGATTAAAATTAATCATGAGATTGTTGATGGTATTGAGAGCACAGAAGCCTCACAATATATATATCGTTATTAATGCGACCATTGGGGTGTATTGAAACCCTGAAAATTGATTTAATCGTATAAAACTTTTCTTTAAAAATATAATGTTAAACACTAGATTATCTCGATAAATAACATACCCATCACGATAAGTAGTTGCCGGCTACTATCAAAAAAGTTTTCCTTTCAGCCCAGTTGCCCCAGTTTTCCTGCTCATGCAGGCTCTTTCATCCTCCAACATGACTCCCTCCACCCATCTGTCTGTTTGTATTATCGTTAATCTCTCATGTCTACATCCTGATCAGTCTTTTTCTGCCAATATCTGAATGTGATATCATTGGTACTTTGTCCTTAGAGACGGCGGGTGCGATAAGCACTTGACCTATGACTTTATGACGGGTGTGGTTTGATCATTGTGGAATGGGTATCCATGTCTTGAGAAATTTTTTATCAATTTTTTTTATTTCAACATCATGATCCCAATTAACAATTTTTCATTTGAAAATGTTTCAAAAAATGTTCAGTAATTAGTAATTAATTTTTAAAATTTCCCCATTTCAATCGCTTGTGACGTCACAAGGTCTCTTGGAGACTCAACCAATCACAGAACGTATCCAAGTCAACCTATTAATAATTTCCATAATTTCTACTTTTCCCGATCGATATATTTTTTTTTTCATAATCTCCCATCCTTTCCCGACAGAAAAGTCCTCTTGTTCTTTCCTCCTAAAATGCATAATTATTGAAATATAATTTTTCAAAAACATATCCATTCGTTGCCCAGTCCAATTTTCCAATTGTTATAAGTTATAACTTAAATTTAAAAAAATATTTCCAAATTTTTTCGACTACAAATTAGATCTGCGAGTGCCCCTATATAATGAAGCCCATTTCCAACAGAAAATAAAAATATTTGTTTTCCCCCTTTTCGAAATAGCGTGTGAATAGCTCTGGAATCACTTGTGACATCACAAGGTCTCTTGGAGGCTAAACCAATCACAGGACGTATCCAAGTAAACATAACTCAATCTGTGAGCGTGTCTCAGCCAATGAAGGACTGCGACTCCCCACCCTTAGACACTCGGCCAATGAGAAGCTACCCAAGGGACCATGTGACGTCATAACCTAAAAATTGATCTCAGAAACTACTGATTTTTAATTAATATTAACGTAAAAAGTCTAGGACATATTTCACAATATTTTTTGCTGTTTGGATATTCATTTCTTATGAAAAATACGTAGATGAGAAGTTTGAGAGAAACTGAGCTCCATGCAAGTTCCCTATTGCAGATACACTGAGCATGGGTGTTATGGAGAAGCCTGATAATCATCAAAGCCAGGTCAGACCTCGCCAACAGATGATCGATTACTCAATAAGTCACAAATCAACACTAGAGCCAACATTCGATGTTACTCAGGCCACTAATGTCACAGCTCTCATTGGAAAAACAGCTTATCTAACGTGCAGAGTACGACATCTTGGTAATAAAACGGTATGTTTTGTCTGTATTTATGGAAAAAATGGTCAGTACATGATTCAATGATCCCCTGAATATTTTATTTTATGATTCAGGTGTCCTGGGTACGACTACGAGATATTCATATATTAACTACTGGAGCATACACATACACGAGTGATCAACGGTTTCAAGCATTGCACAGACAAATCAGTGGTCATAATAATGAATGGTCAGAGTGGACATTGTGTATAAAATGGGCACAAGAGCGTGATGAGGGCATTTATGATTGTCAAATATCTACAATACCGCTTAAATCACATCAATTTTATTTGAATGTTGTTGGTTAGTTATCATTAATTATGGTTTAATGGATTTTATGGTTGAGGATTGACTTATGAGTTTTTCTTTATTTGTTTTGCAGTGCCGACGGCAACTATTTTAGGTGGTCCCGAGTTATATGTCGGGGCTGGTAGCACTATTAACCTGACATGTGCCATTCGATTCAGTTCAGAGCCTCCGGCGTTTATATTCTGGTACTATGCTGATAATGTACTCAGTTATGACAGCCCCAGAGGTGGTGTCTCAGTTATAACTGAAAAAGGAACGGATGTTACAACGTCATGGCTGCTTATCCAGTCAGCTCAAGCGTCGGATTCCGGGGAATACAGTTGTAAACCGAGTAATGCTAATATTGCATCTATACGGGTTCATGTAGTCAATGGTGAGTATGAATTATGGATGATTGTTTTTTTTAGGTATGAAGGGGATTTAATTGAAAGTTGTGTAATTTTTAATTTGTATTTTTAAGATTTATTTTTATGGGGAATTTATGGATAAAATTATGGTCAATTTATGGTTAAATTTAATGACATATTTTATGGTCACATTCATGTGCAATTTATGATCAAATATTAATGGTCTATTTATGGTAAAATTTCATAACCATTTTGTGGTCAATTTGTGGTCAAATTTCATGACCATTTTATGGTCAATTAATGATCAGATTTCGGGTTAAAATATTGGTCAATTTATGGTTAGATTCCATGGCCATTTTATGGTCAAATTAGATAAACAATTTTATGGTCAAATTTCATAACCATTTTATGGTCAAATTTCATAACCATTTATGGTCAAATTTCACGACCATTTTATGGTTAAATTGCATGACCGTTTTATGGTCATATTTATGGTCCGAGTGAGGTCAAAGTTATGGTAAAATTTTGTGGACACTTTATGGTCACATTGACAGTAAATTTTATGATAAAATGGATTTTTTTTTTAAATTTCACAGGAGAACGACCAGAAGCAATGCAAACCGGCACTGCAGGACCCATTCTATCCTCGCGCTGTCTTTTGGTATCGCTCATAATTTTGTACATATCCTCAGTGTAAAGTTTCGTGAACAAATAATGGGATAACACTGAAAGTGAAAATTGACATGAACAATATAATATAAAAAAAAAAACTAAATATGTTTGAATTAATGGGTAAATAGCTTATGTAAAAAGTATAAAATCGAGATATTAAGTTAGTTATCGATATTGATGAATCTTATATTGGTGATAGAAAAAAGAAAAATATTGAGGTGATAAATAAATGATAAATGAGTTGAGTGAATTCATTCTTGTGTTTACTTGACATGCCAACTTTTACTCCATCCGTATCAATTCCGAAATAAGTGTTATGATTATACCGGGGAGAACTGGAGGATTACTGATAGGCATCATCCACGCTCTTCAACGGATCAACTCTATTCAAGGTAGGACATAAATCACTGACTTAAACACCTCCAACTGGAATCATTTTCACATTTGTCATTGATTTAATCAAATGGGACTAAAGTCTTTACCACCGGAATTTATTTTTAGGGAACTTTCACTCGTGTTTACATGATCAGAATGCGAAAACATGTCGCTATTTTTGTTTTTATGGAAAATTGTGAGTAAAAAATAATTGGAGAATCTATGTACAGATTGAACTTGTGAATCACTTAAAAATTCATCAACGTAAATAAACCAAAACGTAACAGTAATGGATCCGTAACACTATTTCGATGAAAGCAGACAAGAAAGTTTATTATAATGCACGAATTGTCACTCCCTCGAGAGTATTTATATTAGTGACGATATGAGAATAAGTTTAGTTGACAAACGTCAGTTAATCGGACACAATTAAAAGTGTTACATCGATCATAATAATAAAGTGTCACAGTGTCATGGATATGATTAAATTTTTATTTGTATGGAAAATTTTTATTACTCATAAAATTGTCAAAAAAATTATTTTTTTAAATTTAAATAATCAATATTTATTGCAGATGGTCATCATACCATTGACATTATATATATCCCCAACAATCGCTGATGATGATCATCAAAATGTGATTAAAATTGATTCTCAATTGGATTTAATAACTCAACAGTATCAAGAGGATGTCAATGGAACAAATGGAATACCTAGAAAAAGAAATTTGAGGCATGTTTGTCAGAAAAAAATGGTAAAATTAAAACCCAGACCGTTCAGTCGATACGGCCCTCCACGCTACCCAAGTATTTCACAATTCAAGAGACCCTCACCTCAAGTACCGAACGAACATCTTAATTCTTGGTCTCATCACCCTAACGATGGTACACCTGAGAAAATCCAAGGTCTGAACAATAATTACAACCAAGAACAATATTCACCCCTACGACTAGACGTACCAAGTCAAGATTTCAAACATCATGATCCCATTGCCAGTCAGAATAATGAACCATTCAATCACAACGTCGCTAATTACTTACCACCTAAGAACCAGCAATTACCCGGTTTCACCTCTTTCCATTTATTCCAAAATCAGCAACCGACGCATCTCCCCACCGATCACAAAAATCCAGGAGATTATAAAATCTCTGATGCTACATTTTTTATTCTAAAAAATGCTAAAGCAATATCAAAACTCTATGAAACCCCAGTGATGAATTTAAATTATCCACCATTTGGAACAACTGGAGATGAATCTGGAAAAGATAAATTTAACGCTCAACAATCCATAAAAATAATGAAGCAATTACAATCAAAATGTAACAAGTTAAATCGTGATACATTGAAATCCGTTGAATCAACTCCAGACGTACCGATTCCAGCAACCATTTCCACAAGTCACGTACACCAAGGAACAACGGTATATCCGTATCCGCAGTATAATGGACTTTTCCCACTTTTTGGTACAACTTTTAATTTGGCGAATAATATACCAAGTTACGAGGTAAGTGCTGGAAGTTCCAGTATTTATCCGACACCAGTTTCTGGAAATTCTTCACCGACTCACTCTGGACTTCCATTTTCTGGAATTGCGGCTGGTAGGGGGGATATAACACCCGGTACTTATTCACATGTACCTGTTTTGTCTGTCATACCTGCAGTCACACCAATACAGAATTATCCAGCATTTCCAGGAGATTATATTCGAAATTAGATATTAAATTATGTTTATCATATTTTATTTATTATATAGATTAAAGAGGATTGATGGATTGATGAATATTGTGATGGTTTTATCATTTATTTTGGAACCCTAAACAACCGATGGATAAGGGTTCGAATCCGGCTCAGAGCCATTTTTAACACACTCGGAAACCGTTTAACGGGAGTCTAGACGTCGAGAATCATCATCAAGAAGTGGTATGGCAGGAATAGAAGAAGCTTTTCTCCGATGACAATGGACGGAGTGAAGTTCTAACCAGTCAAAGTCTTGAGCAAAACATAAAAATCTGAATAGGCATATGTGGGAAAGAAAATACAATACAGTAGACTCTCGTTATAGTCGAACTCATGGGGCAGTAGGGGAAGCGAATTCGGAAAATTCGATTATATTTTTCTGCCACCACCACGCACTTCGAATTTGAGAGAAATTCATTTTTCGCTTTTATTTCTTCTGTAATTCTATATGCCTCACCAGAGAGAACAATAGATTGTTTACATCTTAGGGCCCGAAGGTGATAGAGTGGGGGAAGCGTTAATCTTTGAAAAAATCGATATGAGGGGAAGTTCGACTATAACGAGAGTCTATACTGTATGTACAGTAGAGTCTCCCTGGGGGCCTATTCTCGACGAGATCCGCCATCGATTTTCACGCGAACGTGGCTCCGTGGCGAATCTCAGGAGCGGGTGAGTATTCACGTGAACGATTGGGAGTTACGCGCGTATTGAATTTGTGTGTCGGTCATTTGGAGATAGAAATACCTCCAAAAATTATCAATTTTTTTAGTAATGTGAACAAAAATGTGAATATCATTGGAGGTTAGGTGTTCACGTGCGCATATCTTTAATAAATGAATGTAAAATGACCAAGAACACAAATTCAATACGCGCGTAACTCGCAATCGTTCACGTGAACAGTCATTCGCTCTCAAGATTCACCACGGAGCCACGCTCGCGTGAAAATCGATGGCGGATCTCGTCGAGAATAGGCCCCCTGACGTCTCGGGTTCGGGACCTAAAATTATACGCACTGAAACGTCCTGGGACCCCCCACTCTTGCGCTGAGAGCGCCAGTAGAACAGAGAGAGTAGAATCTCTCCGTTTCACTCCCTCTGGTGTGAGAACGGAGTAGTGGGGGAAGTTGCCTTCCTCAATTGAAATCATACGAGTACGAATCATAGTTTTTTTTTTTTTTTTTTTTTTTTTTTATCAGCTTTTATTAATTAAGTGTTTAATATTAATAAGCACACTACTGTACATATCTGAGATGGATTGGCAGGATATCATTATTTATTATAATATATTTATTATAATGAGAACCATTAATTCTACAAATTTTAATGCATTTAATCAGTCAGTCATCAAGTCCACTTGATATTACATAATCATTAGTGTAATTATTTCTTAATTATGTACTTCGTATTCATGCATTTTTTTATTCATCATGATGACTGATTTGAGTGGTTTATACCCGTTGGCTTGGATCAGTGAACATTATTCATAATTATATTTTTTTGAAATGAATATAAATAACGAAATAGAAGAAAAAAATTTAATCTTCATCAGCAATTTTGTTGTTTCATGAACCCAGCAACACCCGAGGCAATAAAGATACTACAAAGTCAAGGCCTTGCATACAGCCGGTGGCTTGATAGAGGCCATTCACTTTCCGCTAGTAACCCAGATCTTAATTCAGTTTTCTTTCATGTCGTATTTAATTTTTTTTATTTTCTTCATTTCCACGCACCCGTCCAAGAACTTTTACCGTTTGAAAATAGTACGAACTATCGATCCGAATTTTTTTTTCTTCTTTTTATAATTTTCTCAGGAGAAGGTATGTTTCATTATTATAACAACATTACTGACGTCATACTTTCTTCCATTTTATTTTAATCACGAGAATGGATTGACTTTGACAATTGTAAAAGAGAGCGGCTGGAGAATAGTCCAGTGACATTTCTCTAGAGATTTTATTTGAAATGAATGAGAAACCACTGAATCAATTATCCTCAAAGTTCTCAAGTGGTTCAAGTCACTCGGAGACGCTGGGATTTTATAAAATATGAGGATAGGGAATTGGAAGTGTTTAACAATCGGAATTATTGAAGATTCAGAGAAGAAATATGCCTGGAATAATTTTAAAAAAGTTTGATACCCAAATTTATCACATAATCACCTAAATTAATTGAAACCCAATAACGCAAAAAAAATGTAAACAACAAATAAAGTTGACGAGTGTGTGAATTTTACCTTCACCTAGACCTTTCTTTTACCCGCTAGTAAGAGGGGGATCTCAATATAAATGCTGTCTTCAGACTTGCCAATAGCATCAGATACATTTCAATTCACCACACCATCATCATCATCATCATCAATAGTTTTCCCAAAATGCGTTCATTAGTAAGTTTATAAATTTCACCATAAAATTAGTTTATCTCAAATTTTTGAACATTTCAGTTGTTGATAGGGCTGATTGTCCTCACGTCCTCATCAGCCTATACCAAAGAGAGAAGAGCAGATAGATATCGTAAATATGGACCATTTGGATTGAAGGACAAACGAGGCACTGACCATGGCCACCTATCCCCTGGAGGGCCATCAACAGGATTCTTTCAGCCCATCAGTGGACCCAGTCATCCCTCTACAAGATCAATCGCAAGTTACAATCAACATCAGGGACTTGAGCATTCGAGTTTGACTCATAATTCACCATTTTCATTGATGGGATCTTCAGGTCATGGATTGGGATCAATTGGTATGAGTCTTGGTGGACACAGTGGACAAATGTATACATTTCCAGCATCATCACTGCAGCTGTCATCATCAAAAACCCCTCTGAGCTTTGGATTCTCTAATGGACTGTCAGGATACACTGGATCTGGCTATATGAAGTCTATCTACCCCTCTGGACTCCAGAGTCTCGCAGGGTACACATCTGGAGTATCTCATGGCTCCAGCATGCTACCAACTGATGCAGCTTCCTACGGACATGCATCGTACAGCCTTCCCGCTGATCTTTCCAGTCTCCAAAGTCTCCAAAGTCTTCAATCACACTCCAGCAATCCTCCAGAATCATCTCATGGTATCTCTGGAGGACTAGTATTCATGGAGAGCCCTCATGGATCATCATTATCATACAATACCCCCAGTATACATACGTCTCACTCCAGCCAGGCTCCATCACCCAATTATCATATTGGACTATCCAGCGGATCTTCAGACAGCTCCAGTTATCATTTACCCATTTCCTCTAATTCGTATCCAGTAGAATCCAGCCAATCACACTCCAAGCATCGTCCTCCTCCTGTCTCATCAGCAGGAAGCTCATACTCAGCACCAAGCTCATCATATTCCTTCCCAAACACCAATTATGGAATTCCAAGTGCTTATGTTCAGCAATCTTCAACCAGTTCAGTAAATCCTACTGTACATTACTCACCACCCGCCTCATACACATCATCACACTCTTCCTACAATCCTTTAGACACCCATGACTCAAGTTCTAATGTCAATTATGCTTCTCCAAACCCATCATACTCATTATCTGAGTACTCAAATCATCCCCAAGGACTATCCTCCTACAGACACGCTGAACAGCAAGCATCTTCCTCTAATATTATACCCATTCACAGCCATCAATCTGCTAAAAGTTATGATCATGCTGACATACCCAAATACGACACAATCTCTTATTCAAGTTCTTAGGATTAATTATTTATCGAAAAAACCAAATAATTCATATGTTATCAATATATTTATAATTTTATTTAAATAAAATCACATGAAATGTTTTTTTTTTCATCTTTTATTAAAAAATAAAATGTTTAAATGGCAAAATCGATGGACTATTTTTATTATTTAATTGACGAGTCATTTATAAATAAATAATCATACATTATCACAAGAAAGTTATCAATAAAATGAACAAGTTTCAGTGATAATTCAAGAAGAGAGAAGTGAGGTACATGAAAAAAAAGTTGCAGGTTCACTTTTACTGAAAAGTTTTGTAGAGAGTGATATGGGTTTGAACTCCTTTCTAAATTCTTGGTTTATTAGGGAAGCTGACAGTCGTCAAATAATCACCAACAAGTTGTGAAATCTATCAATGTACTATCTGCACGTATTTCATACTGAAGGTCATTGAAAGGAGAGTGTAGGTCACTTGGTATTTTAGTCTCTTTCACTCTCCTTTTCTAGTCAATTTAATTGACTCACATGCCACATTCAATCTTGGACACTGTCCAGTCTTGTTCCGCTGGTTTTTGCCATTAGTCCCTTTCTCCTGCAACTTTGTCTTCCTTTCCTTTCTTACTTGTAACGGTAACCCATAATATCTGAAACATTGTAAAAGTCGTTAATCATAACTTTGTTATAAAATTATGACTTTATGACTTCTTATATAAATTCACACCATTAAGTCATGATGATTTTTTTATCTAAATTAAGTCATGACAAGTTGACAAAATTTTGATGACAATAATAAAAAATTGAATTTATAAATCATGTTCAGAGATTATCGATATGAAGTGCAAAGAAAATAGCGAGAGGCGCGGCTATATGTCTGAATGAGTAACGGAACGCTTAGAGAAAGTGAAACCATTAACAATCCTCTCCAGAAGACGCGTTAAACATAGTAGTTTAAATTAAAAAGGGGAGGGGAAAGAAAATGGACAGAAAATTAATGGAACGGAGGTAGCAAACCTTTCTCGTATTGAAAGTAATCTCAAAGGCTTTCAAAAGGGTATTTATGTGCTAAATAGGGAACTTGCATGAATTTTTATTAATTTTTTTATTTCAATATCATGACCCCAATTAACAATTTTTCATTTGAAAATGTTTCAAAAATTGTTCAATAATTAGTAATTAATTTTTAAAATTTCCATATTTCAAATTCTCTGGAATCGCTTGTGATATCACAAGGTCTCTTGGACGCTGAACCAATCACAGGACGTAGCCACGTCAACCTATTAATAATTTCCATAATTTCCACTTTTCTCGATCGATATGTTTTTCTTCATAATCTCCCATGCTTTCCCGACAGAGAAGTCCTCTTGTTCTTTCCTCCCAAAATGCATAATTATTGAGATATAATTTTTCAAAAACATATCCATTCGTTGCTCAGTCCAATTTTCCAATTGTTATATCTTAAACAAAAAAAATATTTTCAAATTTTTTCGACTGCAAATAAGATCTGCTCCCCCCCTCCCCCCCCTATAAACTAAAGCCCATTTCCAACAGAAAATAAAAATATTTTTTTTTCCCCTTTTCGAAATAGCGTTGAATGCCCCATATTTCAAATGCTCTGAAATCGCTTGTGACGTCACAAGGTCTCTTGGAGGCTAAACTTATCACCGGACGTATCCAAGTCAACCTAACTTAACCTGTGGGCGTGTCTCAGCCAATGAAGGACTGCAACTCCCCACCCTCGGACACTCGGCCAATGGGAAGCTACGCAAGGGACCTTGAGATGTCATAACTTAAAAATTGATCTCAGAAACTACTGATTTTTAATTAATTTGTTATGAATTTCCCTATTGGTTGGATATATCTATAATAAAGAGATGAAATGTCTAAATCAATCACGGGACATTCAAAATTTTCGCATGTAATACCACAAGAGCTTCAAAATTATCGGGTAATTCCCGATAGGTTCGTTGCAAACAAATGAAGGAGTTAAGTTTTCCAGGTTAAAAAATCACGAGTGCGAAGCACGAGTGATTTTTCTGGAAAACTTGACGACTTCGTTTGGTTGCAGGGAACCTTGAGGGAATTACCTGATTAATTTTGGAGCTCGAGTGGTATTCGGGGGATTATTTTTTCATCCAAATTTCGGCTGATAGGATTGCACCATGAGACAAAATTCACGGTTAAAAATTCAATCTGTCAGATCGGATGGGATTTAACTTGATTTCTCGTCTTTTGTTCTTTATATATAGGCAACATGAAAAATTACCAGTGAAATTATCAAAAATTATCAGTTGAATACCATGTTGACTATACAAAATAACATCGAATGGTGCAACCCTATTGGCTGAAATTTGGATGGGAAAAATAATCGATAAAATAGAACATCCGATTTCTACTGAAAGAGAACGTACGTTAGCAGAATCCTCTCTACCTACTAAGAAAGTTGAACTAGTTTCTAGATTTTTTTGAATAAACAGCATATAAACTCGAAATCCAATGCGTAATGTCATCATTAGGGATCAAACATCTGAACAGAACAATTGGATTATCTCCAATTACTGGAGCACTCAAATGATCAATTTTATTGTCCCATAATGCTATGATGATCCTTTCCTCTGATACTCCTAGACATCAAACAGTTCAACGTCCGGAAGAAAGTGGCCTTGCCTATTATCCTTCACTCGTTTTTTGTCCCTCCAGTCGATGCTACAGATTGAAAAATAATCACTGGTTTGGCCGAGTGAATGTAGAGTACTTGAGAATTGGCTCACACCGTTCACTCCAGACCTTTACAACGAATCTGTACTTTCGTGAATATGAATGGTTCTTGGAGTAGAGGAGAGGCCTTTATAACCAAAGTCAAACTAGTTTCTGTTTTATTGTAGAGCAGTGTCTCTCGTATTGCGGGAGAGAATTTAAAAAATGGTATGTATCCAAAAATTGAAGGAATTTTTATTGATAATAAAATTCATATTTTTGTGTTTATAATCCACAGAAAGCAATAATTGTTGTGAGTCTTCTAGTCCCTCTAGCACTCGGTGAAAAACAAATTAATTTGGATGATATTGAAAAGGATAATCTTCAGGGTGATGATGGAAAGTCACCGGTACCTAAACAAAAATCTGATCTTGGAACTGGATTAGGCTGTTATACATTTGTAACGAATCACGTTGAGTATAACGTATGTACAGAATTATTTTTATGATGTACAATTTATTCAATTTTAATACAGCAGGGACAGGGTGGAAATACTGGAGATAATGATGTCACATATCAGGAGAATGAGGACAATTCTCCCGGAAAATCGCAATCAACGCATGGATATGATTACACACCGCAAATCAGATTTGTACCAAAGATAGTCAAGCAGATTCATTATCAAGGACGACAGTTTTATGATCAATATCAGGGGATTCAACAGAAAGGGGTGAAATATCTGATACAAGGAGATAAAAGTTAATAAATTATTTATTTATTTTAATAAAATGATGTCCAAAATTGGCCGTTTTGTTTATAGAAAAGGTTTAGAGGTTATGTCATACATAAAATGGTTGATATTGAGCATCCAGCGTCCTATATGCGCAATGGTTCACTACGCATCTGTTCGCATTTCCGTTGCAGCGAATATATGATTTTCACGTCCTACAAATCAATTTTTGACGTATTCACCGAATTTATGGTTGATTCAAGTGAAAAATCTGGGTTTAATACATCAGAAGGTACCAACCGCAGTTTATATATCAAATTATAGTCAAACACGTCCATGAAACTACCCGAATTATTAATCAGCCATTGATCCACATTCGGAAGCAGTTATTCCACTCAAGGTGATGATCATCATGATTAATTCAACGAATAATCTCTTGATTCTGATTTAAATTAACTCATGACTATGTATGGGCAGGAATTAACTCAACCACAAATGGAATATCCCCAGAATCCGGTAGATGTCAATCATCCAACTGGTGCACCAATATATGTACAAGGTCAATCAGTTGAACCCAGTCACTGTGATGATCATAAACCAAAAATACTGTACAGTATACAAAAAGTGGTTAGACCACTTAGTTTATTGGACACAACCCGATCAGTTTGGAAAACAGCGGCATTTAAAGGTCAAGATTGAAAAATATTGAGTGAGATTAATTAAACCTAATATGTTTAATTATCCTTTTAAATATTTTATGCAGATCCCGGATTTGTCCAGCCATATTTACACATCTCCATCAATGAATAAACCACACTATCAGACTAATAGTGATGCTCAGTCATCCAGGGATGATGATCATCTTTATGTACAAAATCACTTTAACTGCCAATCACAACCTAAATCGTTACTATGGTCATACGTTCCGAGTCATATAATTGTAGCTCAGGATTTAAAAATGACATCCAAGAGCTAGGAATTCCTCCAGAAAATCATCATCACGTGACAGAAAAAGATATGATTATAAAAGGACATTACGTCCGGTGCACGAATCAGATGAGGAATGTGGGAAAAAAACATATGCCGTAAGAGATGATGGTGATCATGAGTCCAAAAATTATCAGAAAGATGAACCGTCTCCAAAAGCGTCTTCTTATGGTCACAAAATTCCTCACGACGCCCTTCATGATTCGCATCAATTCGTAAAAATTCTTAGAATACGTTTGGGAATTAATTACAAATTAACTATTAGTCATAGGACATGACTTGTTAATTCTAATTTGTAAAGTTTTTTCTACCCTAATTATTTCAATTGGATGTGTTAAAAATAAGTTATCAGTGTTTCTGGTGCTAGCTCCATTTTGATATATTATTCAAGATAATTTTCTGAATTTATTGGTCCAAGTCTCATTATTACTAGTGTAAGTTTCATTGTAAAAACATTATTTCTAAAGATGAATAACCATTTTTTTCTCAACCATCCTTTGATAAATAAACAGTGAGAAAAATTGCTGTAAATATCTCTGAAATTTCCCACACCCCAATCCCTCTCACCCACACTCCCATTAGAAGGGTATACCCATCGTAAATAGAGTGACGTACCGGAAATGGCACTCACCAGGAAGCGATATCACAGAGAAAAAGAGAGAGGACAGATTATTTCAGACATTCACAATTTTCATACCAATAAAAAAAATTGTCGCACAACTGCGATGCTACCTACATGATCAGAGAGGATCCAATAGGTGTGGTTACTTAAATATCTAAAGATATTGTGCTCAACATATCGTATCAATGAGAATCAACAGCAAGACGAAATAAACTGTGTGTACAGTGAAAGGCGAGATAGTATATCAACCCAAGAAATTGCAATGGATATATCAGTCATATTCGTGACTGCCTGCGCTCAGTTCAATCCCATTATTCAAAATGAATATCATCTGTGGAATTGTGAGTAGATGGAATAATATCAGATATTGAATAATTGATTAATTTTATTCATAATTAAATTTTATTATTAGGTACCTCTTGCATGCCTGCTATTATGTACATATGCAACACCGATAACAATTTCATCTACATCCCCCGGTAGATGGAGTAGGATTGCACGATCAGATCAGAGCCCTCTGGAATCGTCAGGAGGATATGAAAGTAGTGATTATGGTACATCGAGTCACGGGGGATTCGAACCATCAACCGGACAATTACAAGACAATCAACAGGATTATTCACAATTTAGTCATTTTGAGCACAATAGTCAAGCATCAAGCGGATTTTCCCACGATAGTCACGATGATTTTGATGTTCATGATTATCATGATAATCATGTACATTCTGTACCAGTATCTGAGCATGTCGAAGTTACTAAACCGGTGACAGTACCTGTTTACAAAGAAATCGGTAAGTTTTTTTATTTAATTCAATTTTAGCAAAAAAAATATTGGAATTAATTTTTTATGGATTATTCCAGGAATTCCAGTGCCACATCAAGTGAAAATTAACATACCCCATCCAGTGGCAGTCAGTGTACCCCAACCGTATCCAGTTCTGGTGCCAGTATCACATCCTGTGCCCATTCAAATAATAAAAACCGTGGCTGTACCCGTTGAAAAGAAAATACCATATCCTGTTGAAAAACATATACCATTTCCCATTGAAAAACCTGTGCCCATAACAATTGAACGACACATACCTGTACCAGTTGTTAAGCCATATCCCATTAGAATTCCAATTTATAAAACAATTCATCATCATTCTAAATCACATGGTCGTTGAAAAAAATCATATGTTTGTGATTTAAAAAGAATTATTGTTAATAATGTTGTCTGATATTAATATTTTTTGTTATTTACGGTGAATAAACTATAATTTTTCTGTTACATTCAAATTGTTTATTAATTTTTTTTTTTTAACAATAAATGATTGAAGGTAATGCAGACCAGTTGCATTCGAAATGAGTTCGAATGAAAATAGAAAAAAAATGTTTTGAAACAAGATGCTACACAGGAGGCAGTACCTGGACCTGTTACCAGGCTTTTTGTCATTGCTAATCGGGGTATCTCGAATTTAATCCAGGATCTCATTCTTGTGAGTAGAAATGATTTTATGAATTTTGTTTATTTTGCGATTATCTCGGAAACTATTGATATTAGAAACAAGTAGTTCATATGCTCCTATGTGGCAGGAGTGAATGCGGCAGCAGCTGAACGTTTAACAAAATATGTAATTATAACTCGCGTTTCTTTTCGTTTCTACCAACTTAATTGGTAATATGCTTCCGAATGGATCTCGAATTACTGTAATATCGTGTGATATTACAGACAAAACAAGTAGGCCGCAGCTTCTATGTGACAGGTGCTAAGCATTGGAAGGAATTGCGTCCTTATAATGTTTTATTATAATATTTTTTTTTCTCTTCTTTCTACCAACGCCATTGGGAGTGAGCTTCCCGAGGGGTGCACAATTTATCATGTTTAAATTTTTTTCATGAGATTTCTCCGCTATTATACAATTTTTTCCTGAGATTTTTTGATGTGAAATAAAATGTAATAAAACAACTTACAAAATTCATTCAGTCATTATAGTCCGTATGAGTGAGCGGGAGAGATGAAAATAGAAAAACGATAATATCTCGAAAAGTTTCAATGGGAAGGTATACATATTTTGATTAAACTAGATAGAAAACATCGTGACGAATATTTTGAAAAAAATAAAAATAAAATCGGTCCGGTAGTTTTCGTGATACTGCATAAAATGGTTTTCCACATAAAATCGAATATCTCCGAAACGGACAGTCCGATTGCGCCCATACAAAATACCAACCTTTATTATAAGAAGGCCTACAATCATACCAAATTTGAACATTTTATCTCAAATATTTTTTAAGTTATCATGTGTACACTGATTTGAAGAAAAAAAACTCGTAAATTTGATGAAAAAAACCATTCTGAGTCGCTGTATCTCAGTGACAAATAGACATATCAGCCTAAAATTTTGCACAGGTATTAAAATTGATGATATCAACTAGTAGCCCAAATTTCAAAACTTTAGCCCAAACTCAAGTGGCATTAGAGAGCGTCTGAGCGACTTATTAGAGGTGAAAATAAAAAAATGCCAATATCTCGAAAACTTTCAACGGGAGGGTATGCATATTTTGATTGAACTAGATAGAAAACATTGTAACGAATATTTTGAAAAAAAAATTGTTATCGATCCCATAGTTTTTGAGATATTTAACAAAGTAGTTTTACACTCAAACTCGAATATATATCTCCGGAACTACTGGTCCGATTGCGCCCAATACAAAATAGCAACCTTCACAATCATAAGGCCTAGTGTCATACCAAGTTTCAACTTTTTATCTTGAATATTTCTCAAGTTATCGTGTGTACAAGGATTTCAGGCAAAAAACAGAAAAAGCGTAATAACTATGTTAGTTCTACATCCCCGAAAAAAATTGTACCGTTAAAAAAGATAGATATTTTTATGACAAATATTTTGAAAAAACAATAAGGTCGATATGTGGTATCGTTCTCGAGATATTGAAGAAAAACGATTTTTTGAAAAACGGCTATATCTCAACAAGTAATGGACCGATTAAGCTGAAATTTTGCACAGACTTTCACCTAACTGATATCTATCAATGGCCAGAATTTCAAATTTTTATCGATGATCTTCGTGCAGTTATTGATATAATTTGGAAAAAAAAGCGCACATACATACACACGCACACACATACATACTGACATTTTCTAAAAACATCATATCTTCACGTTTCATAACATTCTAGATCATTTCCAGGCAAAATTGGAAAAAGTCAAAAAAATGCGATCACAATGCTTCCCTCGGGAAGCAAAAAATATTAAATTCGGTCCACCAGTTTGAATTTAGGTATTGCAAGTTGAATATCTTCGAAACCTATCAGTCGATTTGGTTCATCCACAATACGGACCTTCATTATCATAAGAACAATCATCCTACCAAGTTTGAACTTTTTTTTCCTGTTATTTCTGAAGTTATCGTGCTAATAGGTGAAAAATAGAAAATGGGCAATATCTCGAAAACTTTCAATGAACGGGTACCCATATTATAATTGATCTGGATAGAAGACATCATGACGAATATTTTGAAAAAAAAAAAAAATTCAATCGGTTAGATAGTTTAGAAGATATTTGAGAAAAACGATTTTCCGATAAATGGTTATATCTCAGGAACCTGTTAACCGATCCGGCTGAAATTTGGCACAGAGTTGTATCTCAATGATACCAATTATCAGCCAAAATTTCAAATTTTTTCGAATGAATTTTATCCTTTTAGTGTTGTATTTTCTAAAAAATAATCGACTAAAATTCAAATTATCACACACACACATACAGACATTTTCTAAAAATATCATTTCTCCACGTTTCATACCATTCTACATCATTTCTAGCCAAAATTTGAGAAAGTCAAAATCCGACAAAAACAATGCTTCCATTCAGAAGCAAAAAACAAGATGGAGAACAACAACAACAACAATTTACTTGTACTCCGATGAATTCGATCACATGATAGGAATTGACCCCGGATACTGTGCTATGCTCGGATGCATATTAACTGACGATATAAATTTTAATGAAGACTATGATGATAATGGCATACCACGTAGTGATAAAGAAACCCGTCTTGTTTTCAAATCGAAAAATTTTCATAGTAATGTGGGGGCTTATGATAGAAAGAGGGCTATGAAAAGGATGTGTACTCAGAAATCAGAGCCTATCGTAGCAAAATTGCAGGAAAAATATCGTGAAATTATTAAAACAAAATTTAACGAGTATTATCAGAAGCGATATAAAGAATTGAAGGAAAAAGCAGAGAGAGCTCAAGAAGCTGCTAGTAGACGTCAAAAAGCTCAGGAAAATAAGAAAGCCAGGAAAGCTGAGAAAATGAGGAAAAATGGAAGAGACCCTGACAAGATTACTGACCAAAGAAAATTAAGGAAGCAACAAGAATTTTGTAAAAAACCACCAGATAGCCAAGAAGAAAAAAGTACCAAGTCAACGAAAAAACCTAAAAAATCTAAAAAAACTGAAAAACCTGAAGATGTAAAAGTTAATCTCACTCTGAATGAACCGTTAACGCAGAAATTAACAACACAATGGCGTTTGGAGTGCTTCAAAGAATTGCAACCAATTTTTTCACGTCCTACAGTTGTGCGTCTTAAGCGAGATAAATATATTCGAACCCAGAAGGAAGTCCAAAAAATACTGGATAAATTACGGTACAAGGGACAGAAAGAGAAGAAATATCACAATCGTGGTAAAAAGAGGAGGAAAAAAGAGAGGAAAAAGGTGTTCGTGATGATTAGAGAATTCCGATTGCCCAATGGCATCAAGGGCCACCGGAGAACACCACTACGTGCTGTAAGGAGAGCTTTGGAGGAAGACAAAAGTTTTGTCGTAATCAAAGTCGATAAATCTCGCACTACAGCCAATAAATAATAATAATTGCTCCAGGTGTAATGGTCCGTGTCGGCTATCCAAATGCCCCCACAGATTTCAATATTGTCCATACTGCAAAATCACATGGCACAGGGATGTGAATGCGGCACGAAATATCTTACGGCTGGGGCTCATACTTGTTGGTTTGCTTGGAAAAGAATCAATGTGGGATTGGGATAATTTTCAACGTGGCAATGATGTTATACCACCACTACCACAATACTCTACAGATAATTGCAGAAATTCAACAAGTAGGAATTAATTTAATTTTTTCTCCCTTCATTTCCATTTACAAATTATAAAAAATAACAAATATAATTTGTTTTCAGGTGATTCATCCCCCATGCAGCAAGGATAATCTTCGTGACATCATTATCATCATCATCCTGCTACATGAAATTAAATATTAAATATACCATTAGCGGTCTTACGCAGAGTCGTACCGTTGGACTTCATCATTTTTGTGCTAATCCCCGCATCAACAGCTGAGATGATAAATCATGCTGTATGTGATGCGATTGGGATATTTATGCAGCTCAGGATTCTATAGATACCGTGAACGACCTATTAAACTTGAAAGTGGATTTTTACCATCTAAAATTAATTGTCTTCATTTACATGAAAAAATTAAATCAAAGTCCATTCAATAATTAATCATAATTAATTTTATTTTATAAATAGATTGTATTACCAATGATAAAATGTTGAATAAATTAATAAATAATAAAAAATTAATTTCTATGATTTTTACTCCAAAATATTGAATTCCTGACTTGAATCGCATCTCAATGTGCGCAGATTGACATCGCCCAAGAGGATTACAATTGTAGCAACACATCAATATCCAGACGGGAGGAAATGCGCGGGTGCAAATAACCCTATATCGCGTGCAGATAATAATTAGAGAGTCTGTAAAAAAAAGTGTTACGTTAAAAAATAAAATCCCACATTGGTCAATACATACGACTCACTCGTTACGCAAGTCATATTTGGAATGAACGAAATATATATATTTTTTTTCGTCTAGAAGAGACGTTGATACGACCATTGAGGACGCTCTTACTTTTCTAATTTCCCATGTTCGTGTTGCGATTTTATCAAGCGATAACTTAACACGGCAATTAACTTCTCGCCGTGGTGCATCCAATGCAGAGCGATATGAACATTCAACCTGATGCAGTTGAATGTTTCGTTTAAAGAATTGACACGACTTGTTAAACTCTTTTACCAGGTTGTAATTGTTCGTGATAAGGGATTTTTTTTTTTGTGGTTTTAGGGCAGATGTTTCATAAATTGGAAAGATAGTTTTTCATTTCTTTTATTATGAACTGAATATTCAAATTTCTATTGAGGGCGAGAGGCCTACGTTCTGACAGGATTATGGACCTACTTGCACGGGTTCACATTTCAGCTACTCGATACTAGCTCCTTGGGAGAGATAGGACACACAACCTACTTACACGGGTTCCTATCCCGTCCGATAGATAGAGTATTCAAGTGCTAGACTTCCCAATAATAAATGGAGCCCCTAGGGGGCCTAAATATTGAGCATAATCTCAACGTAACGAAGACCTTAATTTTCATTCTCCTTCACATCGAGTCCAGCCAACGACTGCAGAGGACAAGAAAAAATCCAATTTGAATTATTAAATAGGGAAAATTTTTTTTTTACGTGACAGGTATATATTTGGAGGCCAGATACCACATTATTGGCAGGTGTCTTCCCGATTCGAATGTAGATGGTATGTAACGTCTGACCCTTCTCTTGCCAAGAGCGAGGGCATATAAGGTGGGATGCTGTGATGGCAAGTTGATCAGTACCAAACGCACAAGAACCGTCTGCCGTGTCATTGGTTTTCGTGGATAATATCGATATGAAGATTCTTGGAATTTACGTGAGTACAATTGATTTTATTTCATTATAGGATTTAGTACAATTTTATTGTTTTATCATATAACTTTAATTTTAATTTTTAGATTTTTAAATAAATCAATAATCGATGGGTTTTCTATTTTATTTGATTTATGTGGATAATAATCATATCAAGAAATTATTTTAATGAAGAAAATTGCAAATTTTGAAGAAATAGTAAAAAGAATTTTCTTAACTTCCTCAAATAATTTCCTGAAACCCATCAAATCGTAACGGTTGAGTGCGTGAAGGTGTTTAATATCACGAAGCAGATGTGTTCTCAAAAGAACCAGTAGTGAAAGTCCGAGGAATGCTCTTCAATTTGATCACCTCCTTTATGCATACACGTATACCCAAGTACTAAGATAAAAATATTTTGTGACGATCGATCAATAACAGAATTTCCCCACGATCATGTCTTCCATTTTTCACGTATCGAAGGTCATATTTATGCAGAAAAAATTTCCCTTGACTTCAAAGGAGAAAGTTCTTAGCAAAAAAAAAATTGACATTCCATTATTGTAATTAAGACATATTAAATACTATATCAAATTGCATAGATTTGTATTCATTTATATTGTTGAGTGGTCAACACACGGCTTCATTAAATCGGCATTAAATTCAAAAAAGAAAGTCGGTGAAATTGAGAATGCGAAAAGATGAAAGCCGTCTGGCAAAAACGAACAGAGTGACTTGTTATTAAGTTTTTTCAATTCAAATGTTACATAAACCACAGGGGGAGAGCAAAATGGAACGCTGGGGCAAAATGGGACACTAGTGAAAAAGCATTTTTAACTGATTTCCAGTTATTTTTCTGATGCGTTCCCCTTGTGACGCAATGGACCCTCTGATAATTTATTTCGGTCTCGTTCCATGCCCATCAAGACTAAATATCACATAGACATTTCATCACATCACCTCAATTCATCACACGACCTATTCATCCCAGATTCTACCCGGATGTCCAATTTTGAACAAAAAATCATTAGAAATGAAATTTTTTCCCCTTCCGACAGAGAAAAAAATCCCTATCTTTTCACTCACTTAACATAATTATGAATTACCCATATGATTATGCGCAGCCTCAATAACTTTTACTCGAGAAAAAATTGTTGGGAAATGGAATAAATATTCAATGTATCGAGGTTAAGAATTAATTATCATTCTGCATTGATTTTCAGGTCGCGCTTTGCCTAGTGATAATAATCAGCTGTGAGGATGTATCAGTCACCAAAGTGGAGAAAGTTGTCAACAATGGATCAACTGATAATCCAGAACAAGCTAAAGAATCCGATAATCTTCCAATCTTACCGCCGATAATTCTCCTAGATTTTGGTGACAACAATTCAAACTCATCCGATGATAAATCCAAGCGTACAGTTGATGATAATTTAGGGTATGGTTATCTGAGCAATAACTTGCTGCATGGTAAATACAATTACTACTTTCCTGGTGGAAAAACCGGCACAACAGTGAGCATCGAGGAGTCGATAAGTCCATTCGAGCCCAAGACTATAATTGAGCAATTTAAACCGATAACGGAGAAGTCAATGTACAAAACTCCAACAACAACATATCATCCAAATATCAAGCAATCAGAACCTCTACGCAATCATCATCACTATAAGCATCCTCAGAATTACGTGATGAGTCCTCAAGTCTTTGGACAGCGTACGAAATTACAGAAATACTCATCACCAGATCACGTCAATCCTCCAACATTCTCACCACCACCACCACCACCGAAAGCTAATGGAGCTTATACCACCATTCGACCAGACTATAAAAATCTTCAGAACACTTACTCACTGGCGACTTTCACGACATCAAGACCAATTTATGACACTTATGCATCAACACCATCAACATATGATGCCCATCATCAGAATTCCTACAGTGTCCAAAGACCGTATGACACTGCTACAACAGCAAGATCTCTACCAGTAGATCCATCCGCCTTCAATATCCCAAAATACTCAATAGAAAATGGCATCAGATACGAACATAAAATTGTTTGGAAGTACAAGGATGGAAGCATAGCAACACCTCCAACATCTTACATGAACTCGTACTCTGAATACTTACCGCAGAAAGTCAATGTCAATTATCAGAATGTCCAGAGAAATCCTCAGACCAATCATCAGAGTATCGGGTATAATTCCCATCAACAAGATGGCCGATATCCGCAGGAGTCACAAAATGGCGGATACCAAACCTCGAGTTATCAGAATCTTCAAGGGTACCATAGATCCAATCCTATCAACAATATTCACAATCAGAGACCCGCACAATTTCCAACTGATCAAGATACTAGATATCAGCATCCAACAGCATCAGCATTAACTTACAATGGAGCATCTCCACAGAATTATAATTTTTCTTATCAACAAAAATATGGATTCCGACCTCAAAAACATCAGCATCAGCAGGGAGTGAGATATGAACCTCTGAGACAAACAACTCAATATTCTGTTGACAGTTCAAATCCTGAGTATTCAACAACTCCATCCACTCCAGCTGATATCACAACTCCAGGTGGAGAATTAGCATCAACATTGTTGGCCAAGTATTCACCACAAGCTCAGAAGTATCTGAGTAAAGTGTTCCCTCAGAATCAGGAAGAAAGAGTAAAGGAGGAAAATAATAATTATGAGGATCTTTTGAGCTACAATCCATCAATATCTCAGTATATAAACGATCCACGCTCCATTCTCAATGCTCGACCTACGTTTATCCAAGCTGGAGGCTCTCTCATACCTGTCATCATCCTGAGAGTCGACGGCAGACCTCCAGTTCAGACTCAGCCATCTCCAAGCATCAATTTGAAAGCACTTCTTCAGCAGTATCTCAGTCAGTATGCTGAGGACAGTAGACCAGCTCATAATGACAATTATCAGAAATCTTCCGCTCAAAATCATAAAGAATTGAATTCATTCAGTGATTTGACTCAACTGGCAAATCTATTGAGCCGTTTCACTCATAAGCAGGAAGATCAAGGGAATTATCCTACTCAGAAATTAGCTGATCATCCACTTGACTATCATTCAACCAGATATCATGACAAGAATAGTTATGACACCATACGGGATCAGGTTGATGCATCAGACTCCACCCATGGCAGTAGAATTGGAAGTAAGCTGAAAGTTAAAAGTGTTCAGATCATTGGAGACTCTTGATTACACTTTTAACAGCGATTATTTATGCGATTCTTGTGTACCTGATAGAGAAATGATGAAATTCTTGTTAATGTTATAATTGACATTTAAAATATCTTTTCCGTGAAACTTTCTCCAAATTTTCATTCTAATAAAATATATAAAATTATTGTAAATATGTAACACGGGAATGTGCAATATGAACCTTATGGGTTATTTTTTTTTCTCATTAAATAAATTCCATTGGTGTATATTTTTAATGATTCAATTAATCGTGGAGATGAGATGGCCGTGTGGGCCAAGCGCAAGTTTAGTCTGCGGGAGGTTCCGAGTTCGAATCCTGTCTTGGGCAGTGAATTTCTGAATTATTAGTATCCCTTATCTCCAACATCAAATTTGAGACTCAATTAATCCATTTATTTTCACCTCTCTAATCTTCAGTCATAAAGATTAAATCAACTTGTTATTATTACACGTGTTAATTAATAATAAAACATCATGAGGACATGAAACTTGTTTTCACTCGTTGTAGAATCAACAAATGATGAGTGACAAATTGCAGATTAATTATATATTATTAATTTTTTTTTCTCCTGATACGCTCTCACGATTATGTTTTAAAGGTCATCAACATTGAATATGTGAGATATTGGAATTTATAAGGCATAATTGGAAAATATATACAATTTTTTAAATACACTAGAGAATTAATAAACACCTCTAGAGTTAATTTAATAGTTTCACATTTAGAGTATCCCGATGAGTATCGCAAAAACCGTTGGCTCAGGTGCAATTACCAGGCAGATTTAATGGTAACAACTGCATGATGATGATCAGTGTGTATTAGTTTAAAATACACATGAATAATACGTGGGTTTCAGAGCGAATAGATGCAACCATTGCTAAAGTAATGACCAATAATTGTTTGTTATGATCATCTCGTGTTCTTCAATCATCCTTTATGATCAATTTGACCATTTATTAATTTATGATTATGGTCAGAAAACTTTTTTAAATTCATGATTTAAAAAATTTTAATGATTAAATTATGAAAAATCAATTGATCAATTATTTATAAAAATTACAATTAATAAATGAAGAAAAAAGTTTAAAAACAAAATTATCTTAGTCTAAAAAAAAAAAAGAAAACAAGTCAGGCATCAATTTCTATCAATCGTCATTGTAACTGTTCTGGCCGATGATTACCATAATCACAGTGATCCAGTACATCCTCTAATATTTTTTTATAAAATTGGACAAGACTTTTACAACATCAGTCGCGTGTCACGAATGAAAGTATCTGAGGTGGTGGACTATAGGATAATATTTAGAACGATATTTTTCACTTGGTTACCAGAGTGTATAAAGAAAATCGCATATCCACGATGTTCCTCAGTTCTCGTGTGAATTTTCTACTGGGAGGATCACCCTATGATATTGGCATTGTGGTAGAAATGATTCGATAGAATCAGATGTGTTCGATTTATTGTGCAAGAGTTTGAAATTTTTTTTTAAATATTATTTTTATTATTTTTTAATCGGGCTGTTATTGTGGTTACAATCATGTTGTTTAGAGGTGTAAGTAATTTTTTATTTTTGGTGAAGAGTTATTAAAATTTAATCTAGTGAATTGTGATGAATTCAGTGAAAAAATCGTAACGAGCTTATTAAATATTGAATTATCTCAGTAATGAGTAATTTTATGAAAAAATGTCAAAATATCCTCTTTGTAGTTGACAAAATTTCCAACAAAAATGGATTTGATCATTTTTTTCTAAAATCACTCATTGTCAAGATAATTCAATACTCAACAAGATGTGAAATTGATTAGTCTGCCTCAAGTTTCGGTTTCATGCACATTCAGTTCTTCATTCATATCACATTTTCTACAACTACTTTTTCCATTAGAATCTCAACTTTCTATGGGACAATTACCTACTGAAACTTCTCCTACAATTCTTTTTTTTTTCAGATGATATTAATACTGCTGTATTGGCCGTGTGTGATGAGCGAAGAAGCCGGAAAAACAGAGGATATGATAGATCAAATAGCAACAGCATCTAAACAGATTTCAGCATCACTGATCATACCTAAAACACCAGAAAAACCCAACGCATCAAGAATATCCTCAATATCCGATGAGACAACAACAGTTTATTACCAAAATTCCAATGGATTCGTCCCAATGATAAATCACGACTCGAGTCAATCATCTCAGCCGAAGGATTCCACGCCAGTCCCACCAGACTACCCCAACAAATGGACAAATGACGCTGTATTTTCCACTGAGGCACGATTATTACTAGCCCTCCCAAACTCTCGTTCCAATCGTCGATCATTCAGTCTCCAAGAGGCCCAAAAGGATTTTGAAATCCTAAAAGTTAATAACAAAACACCAGCAATAGCAAATTACCACGATTTTTATGAGAATATGCAGAATAATTTGGGCACAAATAGCCGTGACCCTAGGATCAATAGATTAATCAATAGTACATCAATAAGAACAAGGGATCGTATTAAAATGATTGACGAATACTTCAACAAAAATCTTGACCATCGAAAGTCAAATTATCATCATCATCTCCATAATTACCAAGAGGATGTGCTCCATAAACCATCAATCTTCGAACCGGAGAAAGTGCACAATAATTACCCGCAATATGGAGTTTCGAATAATCATGCTTTCAACTACATGACGCCATTACCACAAAAGATGTCAAATCCTGGAGTTGTTCATTTTGATAGTTATAATCAGGATTTTGATAGGAAGAAATCAAAACCAGTTGTAATTCCAGAGCCAAATGACTGGAGAAATGATATGTCAACACAAAGCCCTCATGTGTCAAGTGAATCTGAAGACAGATACGACAGGAAGGAAGATTATTCGGATAATAGTGATTACCTGGAGATCACAGAGCGTCCAAGAAGAGTCAACAAGAGTCGAAGAAGACCGAGTGATTCAGATACTTCACGAAAACAGCCATTGGACCACAGGGATCGTGATGCTGAAGACACAAAGAAGATCAATTCTGGAAGAGCGAAATCACGAGGTCGAGGGAAGAATAATTACTGGAATGATGAACGCGAGCAGAGTTCTGAGAATCTTCCAGCGGAGCATAAGAATTATCCAGAATCATCGAGTACCGCAGACAATCAGCAAAATCTTGTAAATGAGCCTAATGTATGGAATCAGGTTTCCCCAAATGTTGAACTCTCACACTCGAATGGATACGAGATAAATCAACTGGATAACACAAAACTTCTGTTTCCAGTCAATTTAAATCTAGTCCCTATCTCCAATTTCAATCATGCCCCTAATGCTGGTATATCAAGCATGATAACAGCAACACCATTGGTCAGTAGCACAGCATCACCACTCCTCAGCACAAGCTCATCAATGATAATACCAAAATTGCCTCAAAATTCCATGAAAAATTACGGCTATCCAACTGGAATTCCAGATGTTATTGTTGGACAAAATGCCTTTCAAAGTCCTGTACAAGCAGTCTTGCTGCCACAAATTAATGTTCAGAGTAAATTTCCACAGAATGGTAAGACACAGTACCTGGCTAGTACAGTAGCACCAATGTTGACAATATCACAACAATTCACACCGACAGCACATGGAATCCAGAGTACTCAGTCACCAAAATTGACATCTCCAGGTAATCAATATGGTCCACAAATGTTTCTCCCTCAATCGACCGTTCATACGTTCCTCCAGACACCTATGAACACTGGTAATTACAATATCTTTGTCAATTCACGTGATCAAGCCAATCATCCACAAGCTAACACAAATTCTCTGAAATACGAGAGTCAATCTCCAGATAAACACAATCAGTATCATTTGACTTCAGCCAGTCTCTCCGTCAGTCAAGATGGCAACACTCGTGACAAATCCAATAATAATAACAATGAGCATAATAATGGCTATCGTGAGAGTTCCAGCAATTCACCAAGACTGGAGAATCAAGATAATTCGTATCAAGTCATCAGAGGAGCACAAGTTGTTCCAGCGATTGTTCATGCCAATGGAGTATCTGGAGTTGATTTGATGAATCAAAATCATGGACACATACATCAGGCACAATCAATATCTCAGCCAACTTACGTCAATCAGAATAGTTGGAGACAACTCCAGCAGTTCCAAGTACATGATCCAAATAAGAACACAAGATATCAGAATGTTTACGGGATTGATAGCCTAGGAAGTACTTCTAATAACAATGCTAATACAGTTAATAATATTAGGAACAGCTATATGGAGCAGGCACAGCTACCAGTGGTCGGTATGCAAACCGTTGAGATTAGAAATCCAAACATCAACATAAAACCAAGTCCAGTTGATTTGACAATGGTCAATCCACTGGAGGCTGTACATTATCCAGCAGCTGTATTGACAACACCCATTCCAATACTGACGACAACAGGTTTTTTGACCCCTCGGCCTATCATGAGAAGCACACCGGAACCCATTAGCATTCAGAGTTATGTTGATTCCTTGACCCAAATTGGATCACAGAATAATCAGGATTTGCGTGGTAGTGGTAATCAGCAATCTGGTATTTTTAATCCCATGAATTTTGTACCAAATTGGGATCTTATTAAGAGTCAAACGATGCTCAATAGCAAGGTACATATACCCAAACCTTTACCCCAACAATTGAATCTTGTTCCTGAAGTTCCGGGTGGTAATTTTGATAAACACTCATCAACAGCACAAGTTGACTTGATTACAAAGCCAAAATTGAGTGCTGATTTGGAGAAATATGCTGAAGAGATGTTCAAAGAATCATTGAGAACAATTTACAATACTCATAAATGGAATAGTGATAAAAGAGTGAGGAATTTGACAGATTCAGACATTGCAGAATTGGAGAGATTGAAGAGTGATTTGAGCAGATTCAAGGCTGCAATGACTGGTAGTTATGGTAAAGATATTGAGGCACATTATTCAGAGAATAAATTCAGAGCTATTGAACCAGGAAACAAGCATTCTGGACTGTCTGCAGCTGCTATTGAGCAACTTTTCAAGTCAGATTTCAAGGTAAATGGACAATCAGATAATTTTTATTCATCCCAGGACGGAAAGTCTAATCGTCCACGTGGAGAAATACGGATAAATGATTATTTGACACCTCCAAAAATGAGTTCTCATAATTCTGGTAAGAAGAGACCGGGGAAGGGTTCTAGATACGAAGGTAAATCAAGACCACACTCGAAACCACATTCCAACACTAGGCCAAGCTCTCCTGATGCTGCTTCCAGCAATCATATTGCATATTCACATCGACGACCATCTCACGACAGGAGTACACCTCAAAAAGGATACAAGAAAATACTGAATTACGATGAATATCCAACATTCACAACATCATCACCCAATAACGACATCAATGTATTCAATGATAACGGTAACTCATTCAGAAGAGATTATTACGACATCAATCATCCCCGGATGCACAATTTATTTGGACTTCTCATGAAGAACAAACAACTTCCTAGCAGAAGTAATTCTAATTATTTCTATGATGATCAGGATACCAAACGGGACGAATTTTTCTACGATGAAGTTGGCACTTTTCGAAAAAAATCAGACTCATTGATAGATTCATCACATATACTATAACCACCAAAGCTTCCAAATTCTCATCGATAAGAGATTATAAGGAATATCGGTAAACAGGAACATAACCAACCTCAAGAAATATTGTTTATTTAAAATTGCCTCATGGTGGGAGGCGGCGGGAAATGAACAGAAAAGGACTTAAATTTGATCGGAAATTCAGAAGACCCTCTATAGCTCAGTTGTAAGAACATCAAGCCGGTAATCTGTAGGTCGTGAGTTCAAATCTCACTTGGGTATCTTCGAGTTTTTTCCAAATTTATTTCCTCTGAAATTCATTCTTCCTCATTACCGGTATATCAATTTAATACAAATAAATTAAACTTAAATAGTATGTAGGAAAATATTTTATTATGACTGATGATTCTCTGTTTTATAGTTCAGAGTTATTTTCCATGAAATAAGTGTGAAAGAACTTGTAAATACATATTGCTATTTATAAAAAAACTGATCTCTTCTGTCTTCATTTCCCTGAAATTCATGAAAAAAAAAAATCAGATCACTTTTTCCTAGTGAAAGTAATATTGTGAAGGCGTTGAAAAATAATATTGACAGTTTTGTTAAAATTTGCTTTCACTGTCGGAACTAATTAGCCTTCATCAACCGGAAATTGTTGATACTCAGACAACATAATTGCAGGTATTGTGTTTCACGCATCAATTGATTTTTTTAATTTTTGTCATAATTGAATAGTTGTCACAGAATGAGAGAAGAAAATTTATTATTACTAATCTATCCAACTATTTCGCGCTTCATGTATTCTTTTTTTACTGTTAGAAAAGTCCTATTTGTTCCAGCTCTTTGCGTAACTGAACAATGGATATATAAGAAGACAATGTTTGTCCAGAGGCCTCAGTTATGATCGATCATTTGAGCTGAGAAAATGGCCACAGCGTGGGTACGTTTTTTTATCTAATTGAACGCTTAAAAGTATGAATCAATCAATTGGTGATATCTATTACAGATTTATCGGGTGTTGCTACTCGTAGGAGCGATCGTTCAAAGTTCATCAATCCCAATGGATCGGATTTTGAAAAGACCGTTTAAAAAAAATACCTGGATTCCATTGTCCAGTGATACTCCATATTACGATCCAGCACAGTCTCCAGTTGTTCCTAGGAGTCTCCATGATCCTTATCAATATCATATTACCCAACTGACATCATCTCCAGACAATTGGTCCAAGTTCCAGGGAAAACCTCCACTCCAGTACAATCCGTTGAGTAGTGATAGATCCCAATTTCCTGACATGTTCTTGAAAATTGGCACAAATATTCGGGTAATGGATCACGATTCCCACACGACTCATTTGATTAATCCAAAATTGAGTGATCCCAAAGCGCAATCCAGGGTAATGAACACTCAAAAATTCCACTATCCTAGGATTTCATTGTACAATCAACAATTTGCTGACTCATCGGGATTATCAAACAACGTTAATCCGATATTTTCATCGAGTTTTGAAAATAATTTTGGAAATTTTGAACCATTTCCTCCCTTTAAATACAGTCACAGTAATTTCCAGTTTCCTGGAATTTATCAAGCGTTGCCGAGTGACCCCATTGTGTCGAGTTTGGAATTTAGTGGAGGATTAAATCCAAAGGGGAATTTTGGACTGGAGAATGATAATTTTATGGTGAGACCTCACAGTCCCTTTATCTATCCTAATAATCATCACAGTCCTGTGAAATTCCAGCAGTTTAAAGGACTGAATTTGAATACTTTCAATGGAGGGGAAATGGGAAAACCAGATGAAGGCTATCAACCATTGTCTGGCCAACCGCAACTGCTTTTTAGTCCGTTACAGCAGCCTATGGGGAAAATTAGAGGAAGTGGAGAAGTTGTTAACCAAATTAATGTCAGTCAGTCTGGTGGGAGGGGTCAGCATGGATCTGGAGAAGGTGAGCATTGATGGACGCATTTATGTTAATTAATAGTGATAATTCTATTTCATATGAGGTATATCGTAAGCTGTTGAAATGATTGAGGTATTTTTGGAGATTTCCAGAAGCTCCTGGAATATTTTATTATTCTCCAGAACCTTCCAGGAATTTCTGGAGAAACGTACATCTCAAATTGCATTTTGTGGAATGATTGAGGTGTTTATAAAAATTTCTGGAGAATTCCAGAAAGATTCATCTCCAGACGAATTTCGAATTTTTTAAAAAAGTTTTCCATCGGTTTTGAATATTCCAAAATTTTCCACAATCTTGGATGATTTTCTGGAAAAATGCACAGCTCAAAGAATTCTCCTCTATTATTATTTCAGGAGTAGTAAAAAATTCATACATCGTAGAAAACTCCGGCAATACCCATCCAGTGACCTCATTCGGAAATGGTGATTCTTTTGAATTGCCTGGTTCAAGCATATTCAATGATTACGACAAAACTTTCGGCAAGTATACAACAGGGTCTCCACCACCGAGAGGAAATGTTATCAAGCAATATCACCATGCTCCTGTTACCGTGACAAATGAAGAAGAAAATAACGGAAACGATGGAAAATCAGAATATCGAACGGAAGAAGAAGAATCCAATTCACGTGAACGAAATAACGACGAGAAAGAAAGGAAGAGTGAGTATGAGGAACCACAAGATGATACCAGAAATGAGGAACATCCTCCAGAAGGTAATGTACCTTTAATTGTTACTCATAACAAAAAAAAATCAATTTTTTTTTTTTCATCAGAATCCGAACACTCGGAGGAAACACTCGAGGTAGAAGAACCCGAGAAAAATCATGAAAAATTACATCCAAGAGCTAGGAATTCCTCCAGAAAATCATCATCACGTGACAGAAAAAGATATGATTATAAAAGGACATTACGTCCGGTGCACGAATCAGATGAGGAATGTGGGAAAAAAACATATGCCGTAAGAGATGATGGTGATCATGAGTCCAGAAATTATCAGAAAGATGAACCGTCTCCAAAAGCGTCTTCCTATGGTCACAAAATTCCTCACCGACGGCCTTCATGATTCGCATCAATTCGTAAAAATTCTTAGAATACGTTTGGGAATTAATTACAAATTAACTATTAGTCATAGGACATGACTTGTTAATTCTAATTTGTAAAGTTTTTTCTACCCTAATTATTTCAATTGGATGTGTTAAAAATAAGTTATCAGTGTTTCTGGTGCTAGCTCCATTTTGATATATTATTCAAGATAATTTTCTGAATTTATTGGTCCAAGTCTCATTATTACTAGTGTAAGTTTCATTGTAAAAACATTATTTCTAAAGATGAATAACCATTTTTTTCTCAACCATCCTTTGATGAATAAACAGTGAGAAAAATTGCTGTAAATATCTCTGAAATTTCCCACACCCCAATCCCTCTCACCCACACTCCCATTAGAAGGGTATACCCATCGTAAATAGAGTGACGTACCGGAAATGGCACTCACCAGGAAGCGATATCACAGAGGAAAAGAGAGAGGACAGATTATTTCAGACATTCACAATTTTCATACCAATAAAAAAAATTGTCGCACAACTGCGATGCTACCTACATGATCAGAGAGGACCCAATAGGCGTGGCTACTTAAATATCTAAAGATATTGTGCTCAACATATTGTATCAATGAGAATCAACTGCAAGACGTAATAAACTGTGTGTACAGTGAAAGGCGAGATAGTATATCAACCCAAGAAATTGCAATGGATATATCAGTCATATTCGTGACTGCCTGCGCTCAGTTCAATCCCATTATTCAAAATGAATATCATCTGTGGAATTGTGAGTAGATGGAATAATATCAGATATTGAATAATTGATTAATTTTATTCATAATTAAATTTTATTATTAGGTACCTCTTGCATGCCTGCTATTATGCACATATGCAACACCGATAACAATTTCATCTACATCCCCCGGTAGATGGAGTAGGATTGCACGATCAGATCAGAGCCCTCTGGAATCGTCAGGAGGATATGAAAGTAGTGATTATGGTACATCGAGTCACGGGGGATTCGAACCATCAACCGGACAATTACAAGACAATCAACAGGATTATTCACAATTTAGTCATTTTGAGCACAATAGTCAAGCATCAAGCGGATTTTCACACGATAGTCACGATGATTTCGATGTTCATGATTATCATGATAATCATGTACATTCTGTACCAGTATCTGAGCATGTCGAAGTTACTAAACCGGTGACAGTACCTGTTTACAAAGAAATCGGTAAGTTTTTTTATTTAATTCAATTCTAGCAAAAAAAATATTGGAATTAATTTTTTATGGATTATTCCAGGAATTCCAGTGCCGCATCAAGTGAAAATTAACATACCCCATCCAGTGGCAGTCAGTGTACCCCAACCGTATCCAGTTCTGGTGCCAGTATCACATCCTGTGCCCATTCAAATAATAAAAACCGTGGCTGTACCCGTTGAAAAGAAAATACCATATCCTGTTGAAAAACATATACCATTTCCCATTGAAAAACCTGTGCCCATAACAATTGAACGACACATACCTGTACCAGTTGTTAAGCCATATCCCATTAGAATTCCAATTTATAAAACAATTCATCATCATTCTAAATCACATGGTCGTTGAAAAAAATCATATGTTTGTGATTTAAAAAGAATTATTGTTAATAATGTTGTCTGATGTTAATATTTTTTGTTATTTACGGTGAATAAACTATAATTTTTCTGTTACATTCAAATTGTTTATTAAATTTTTTTTTTTTAACAATAAATGATTGAAGGTAATGCAGACCAGTCGCCTGAATAAGTTTCCAACGAAATTTCAGAAGGAGGCGTTGAAATAAATGGAAAAAAAAAGATAATGCAGACTCATTGGTGAAATGGTACGTCTGGTGTCTAGAAATGGGGAGGCTACATCACACATATACGGAGACAGCGTATTGACCAACGAGAGAAACATCACCCCCCCCCCCTCCCGCCACCCGGTCACTAATGTCCTATTTCGTTGCTTCATGGCATTAACGATGATTAATCATCTACAGAATGTCAAGAGAAGGGCCTACGATGGGATGATGATGGATGATTCTGATTGATACAAGCCCTAATTTTGAATATTTACAATCATCTTGTTGACCATGACACCATGAATATGAGAATATTGAAGATTATGAAAAAATTTATATTTTCAATTTTTTTCATTTATAATTAATTTCGAAATAAAAGATAATCGTTGTTGACAATTTGTGGAGAAAAAGGCGGAAATAGCTGGAGAAAAAGGGATTTCCAGGTGAAAGTGAAGGATAATTTTACCGCTCTCCATTAACTGTAAGAACAAAAGAGAAGATTAAGTGGAATCAAAGTGATTGGTGTGATAAATCTACGAACATTCACTATTTTCAGTCACTTGGTGCACATCAGATGTGTATGGTATCTGATATGGATCATGCTGGAGAAGGAATGGAAAAGAAAAATGTAGAAATGAGAGAAAGGAATGAATAACGAAAGGAGAAATAAGATGAAATTCATTTCAAGAGAAAATTAGATGTAATGAGATAAAATCAACTATCAGAATATGAAATATAATATACCGAGATACGTTGGAACTTAATTCGAAGAAATAAGATCTTACCACAAAGAACTTTCCTATATAATACATCTAGACAGCTTGAGATATGTGTAATCTTCCACTTGGTCCAGTGATTGGATTGAAAATACCAAAAAATGAATGAATTTTTAAAAAAATTGTAATCGTAAAAATTTATTTTTTCTTCAATTCTATTCGATGATGATCAATTCACACGTGGGTGGTGTACCCTTCGAAAAGGGGGTGAAAGTGAAAATTGTTTGTACATCAGTGAAAGGTGAAAGATTCGTTGTAACTATATAAGCGCGTGTTCCATACTCCTGGAGACATTTATTATTCAAGTTTAAAGCTATTCGAGTCTCCAACATGAACTCACTGGTAAGGATTTAATAATAATTTAATGAAAAAAATATTATGTCTTTGTAATTGAATTTTTTCTTCATTTTCAGACCATTATTTTAGGCTTCTTGATGGTTATTTCATCAGCCATAGCTAGTGATTATCATCATCATCATGAGCATTCTACGTATGAGGAAAAGACAAAACAAGTTGAGATTCCTATTTATAAAAAATATGGTGAGTAAATTGTACTTCTAAAATTATTAAATAATCTAATTAATTATTAAATTACAGCCATACCGATACCTCATCCAGTTCCAGTGAAGGTAGAACAAGAGATTAAAGTACCAATGCCTCAGCCATATCCAGTTCACATTAGAATACCCCATCCCTATCCAGTGGAAGTGGTCAAAAACGTTGAAATTCCAATTGAGAAACACGAGCCCTATGTTGTTGAGAAAAGTGTAGGTTTCAATGATAATTCTTCAATATTAATATTCAACAATATGTTTATTCTTATATTTATTAATTTTAGGTACCCTTTATCGTGGAGAAACCATATCCCGTCTATGTGGATAAAAAATTCGAAGTGCCTGTAGCTAAACCATTTCCAGTACATATACCTGTTTATAAACATGTATTTCATCACTCTTCTGGGGGTAAAGGCTGGGACTAAAAGATATCCATTTGTTAGCTTATTGACAGTCGTTTCAAATAACATTTAGGATAGACTTTAAGTTAAGTTTATGTCAACTCTCCTCTTCACCATATTTGTCAATGAAGAGTCATCTTTTCGACAGCTATAAGTACTGACATTTTGTTATTCATTTATTTTCTCCTAAACGTTAACAATCAGACCTATCAAATTGTAGAGACATTTTCCACCTATTTGGCGTACAAAACGGTAACTATTTGGACTGTCGAAAAGTTATCCGCTATCTCTTTGAAGATACCGTAACGTCATCTTTTAGATAACTTTGTGCTACATGGGATGAGTGAAATGGTTACCCGGATTCCATGCGCATGTGCAAGTGAGTTGGTGGGGAATAGACGCTCTGATCTAGTTTTTAAGAGTCCACCAGCTCTACCTCTACTGTTATAAATACAATTTTTGCAACGTTTTCATATGCTTTGTACTACTTTATTATATATCCTTAGTATATATCTGCTTGTTTATTACAAAAAAGCCTTAAAATAACCGTATTAATCACTAGGCCATATCAGATATAGTACTAGGACTCTATTTGGCTGTAGCTGATTTGTACTTCTTTGAAACCAAACTCTCCAACACCAGGGAAGGTTCAATGTATGGCCCGCCGGATTGCAATCCAAGTATACCACCGTAGTAATATTTCAAACGCTAGATTATTATTTTTATTTTGTTAATCTTCTCTAGGTACTCCTTTGAGATCTAACTCTAGATAGTCTTTGAAGATCAGCTCGTTTTACAGATCGTGAAAAATTGTTGAATATTGGAAATACATTTTCATCAATAAAACCACATTTTAATCAGCCTAGATGTAAAACGTTTCTACCCGCGTTGATATCTCGATTCCAAACGATATTACAATTTCTACACACTGAATAACGTTTTGGTAATTTGCTGACCTCGCATTCTAATTTACATCGACTGCATATCATTGTAGTACGAAATTCATCAACAACAACTACATCACAATCATCTGATTCTTCCAATAGCTTGACAATTTTACTGAGTGGAGCGCGAGTATAATCACCTTTAGCTCTCCAAGAGATTTTATTACAACAACTAAAGTTTTCTCATGACCCGCCTCCTTTTTACCCTCTTTTCCATACGTTAATATCTTTGCTACTCTTTGAATCTCTCTCTGTGTACCGATGTATTTGTCGAATTTCAATCTAACTAATTTCCTTCTTGAATAAACTGGCTGCATTAAATTGAAAAATTTCAATTTATAGTCGGCTACTTCACAATATTTATCAGGATTATTTAAATTCAATTCTTGAATTTTTGGTTTCCCTCCAGGCTCTGTTGGTGGCAGTTCAGTACGATATTCATCAAGAATATCACGAAGTTGTCGTTGATAGGGATCTGTAAAGAATTTTTTGTTATCAATATATATTTGTTACTCAAGTGTACATTTTCAAGTATAAAAACATGTTATATATTTACTTGTGATTCTTTTTCGCTTCTTTTCACGCTTATCAAGTCCTGCATCTATTTGTTTGTCTCGCTAGCTCGGTGAAGCATCCATGAGGTGTCAACAATTTTCAAGGTGGAGGGGGTTGAACGAATAATTTGCTGGGGAATATCAAATTTGCTCTCAGGGTAGTGGTCAATGAAGGTAGGGGAGAGGGGGCTAATGTTTAGCCATCGATAGATGATAGCAATTGCATGTAAAAAAAGTATCGTGCTCAACTCGACCCTTGAGTGATTGTCTAGGTATAAAGAATTAAGACCCCAGTACTAGAGGTCTCGGTTAGACTAAAGTTCGATTTAGCTAACATGAAGTCTCAAGTTAACTAGATGATAATTTTTAACGACAAGTTAACTAACTCTACCTCCGATTCTTTCGCGTTTGATATCTCAATAATAGCTGCCCGGCTACTCAGAACTCGCGAGAAAAATTGAAAAAGAGTTGAATTAGAGAAAATGTCAAAATTGGCCATTTTGACTGGGAGAAGGTTGACCCCTGGTACCGGCCCATCCAAAATTCTATTTTTTTGATTCTTTCTCGCATTTGATATCTCAATAATCGCTGCCCAGTGTTACGTCATGATTCCATTAGAATTTAAGAAAATAAATCCCAATAAATTCATAACATAATTTAATTTTCTCCTGTTTTAGCCTATCCGAAGATAATAGCTTGGGATCGGAGTGGGTTGAATTGCTGAAATAAATTATGGAGTTTGGATTTGATTTAAAATAAAGAAACTCAATTAAATAATTCAAATTAAATTCTGTATAATATCAAAATTTTCCCAATACAAATGAATTACTCGAAATTTGAATTTAAAATATTTTCCAGTTCACAGAATAACGATAAAAATAATTTCCAAACAATTAAAGACAGTTCGCGATTTAATTTATAAAATTTTCTACTCATCCATTTTTGTAAATTATCCAATTTTGTCCAGTGGTTTTATCCGCCAACTATTCACAATACATAAATTCAAAATTTCACAGAACAACCATTTTTAAAATTCTAAATTCACAATATTTCAACAAAAAAAAAATTTCACAATGGTCCTGATCTCAAATCAACAATTTCTTAATGATAGTTCACATGTTTAATCATTTTTCCAAATAATTGTCCTGAATGGAACTTGAATTGAACTGAACACTGGGTGTAAGGGGTAACGACTAGTGACTATCTATTGTTTTCCGCCAACTAACTCTTTGGGGTGCGCTCAAACAGTTTTATTGACTGACTGTTTGATTGTATTAATGACAATATATGCAAACAAATTTTTAATTGTATTTGTAATAAGGAGGGGATATACCGCGACGATGGTGTATTACCTTGATTCGGATACCTGAACCTCCTGGTGATAACGCTCTTGGAGACAAGTCCAAGCGTTGCCACCTAACGATCACGTGATCGTTATATAATTTATTATGAATGATTTTATTAAATTTTCAAGCTTGATTTATTTTTATCAATTTTAATAATATTTTTCCCGTGAACTTTAAATTTTTCTCTATTTTTGTATATTAAATTTTTTCTTCTAGCTGGTCTATTTCTTCTATGAGAAATATGAACCTGCCAGTGCAAAGTCCGCGAGACCTCCCGCGATCAATAAAATTCAACTCGATCGCATTTTTCCGATCGAATTAAATATCCCCATTGTTTAACAATTCTAAAAATACTAAAAGTTCGAAAACGATTCTTCCAGAATTCACCATTTGATTCCATTGGAATTCGTTATTCGATACATTTATTTAAACATTCCAAATTTCCATATTTTTAATTTTTCCTAAAATTCATAAATTTTATATGTTCATCAGGACGTAACACCAGCTACTCAGAACTGGCGAGAAAAATTGGAAAAGTGTTGAATTAGAAAAAATGTTAAAGTTGGCCATTTTTACTTGAGAGTGGCCGATTCTAGGACACTTGTTCCTCGGACAAAATCTCCCAGACAAAATCTCCCCGAAAAAAATTTCCCCGGACAAAATCTCCCCGACAAAAATTTCCCTGGAAAAAATCCCACAAAAAAAAATTCTCCGGAAAGAATTTCACTCAATTTTTTCCAGGATTATGTTCATACGAACGAGAGGGTAAGGAACATGAAGAATCACAACAATTCCTCCCATTTCAATTATTTTTTTCGGAGAAATTTTTTTCCAAAAAATTGAGTGAAATTCTTTCCGGAGAATTTTTTTTTGTGGGATTTTTTCCAGGGAAATTTTTGTCGGGGAGATTTTGTCCGGGGAAATTTTTTGGAAAAAAATTTTTCCGAAAAAAATAATTGAAATGGGAGGAATTGTTGTGATTCTTCATGTTCCACACCCTCTCGTTCGTATGAACATAATCCGCAAGGAATGGCTCTACTTCAGGGGCTGTGTGTGTGGATTAATGACTGTTTGTGATTATTTTCTGTGAATACACCCTAATTATTGACAAAAGTTTTGTATTTTTGATTTAAATTTCCATGTTTTTCTTTTTGTGTTCTAATGTTGTGTCATTATTGAATAAAGACCCCTGTAATTGAGGCATTCTGCTGTATTTACTCTTGTTTTTTCAGCTTTCTTCTGAAATTTTATAATTGCCAATATGAGGCGTTTATGTCGGGAACATTGGTAATTTTATCCGGGGAAAATTTTGTTGGGGAGATTTTGTCCGGGGAAATTTTTTTCGGGAAGATTTTGTCCGGGAGATTTTGTCCGAGGAACAAGTGTCAGACTACCAGACCCAGGCGCGAAATGACAACTGGTTCAAACTCGGACCAAGCTCGGCTCAGCCTCGGTTAATCTCGGGCCGAAATTGACTTTCAAGCTTGGTCCAAGACTGGCTGAGCATCAAAATGATAACGTCGAGCCATTCTTGGCTACCCAGACTGGGCCGGACTTGGATGCCATTCTAGAGCCGTGATTGGCCAAGTCAGAGCCGGTCTTGGGCCAAGCTGGAACCATTTATTATTTCTCATCAAGGGTCAATCACCACCATTGGTTGGAGACTGGCTTCACCACTGGCTCACCTGTGGCCCAAGCATGTCCAACCAATGCTTGGTGAGTCGGGGTTGAACCAAGTTTGAACCAGTTGTTGAAGCTCGGCAATTCCTGCCATTCAAATGGACAACCCCTGATACCGGACCACCAAAAATTTTGTCTTTTTGAACCTTTCTCATCCGATATCTCAATAATATTAATAATAGTTGCAGTATTATATCAGAATATGAAAAAACAAGCAGGCGGCAGCGACATGCGGCTATAGATTTGTAACTACAGATTTGCGGTTGTGGAGTTTGTTAATTTTACATGTGCATTTTTTTTCGCCATCAATCAATTGATGGAGCGCTTCCGAATGATCCTTTCAATCCTTTTCGCGTATTATTATAGTAAATGTTTTGCATTTCATATCTCAAAAGTTGAATATCTCCGGAACCATCTGTCCGATTGAGCTAATTTTAAATACCAAACATGACAATCATGAGAGTCACCTTCGTGCCAAATTTCAAGTTGTTATCTCCATTTTTTCTAAAGTTAGCGTGTTTACAAGGATTTTCAGTGAAAAACGAAAAAATAGCCATATCTCGAAATTTTTGTATAAACGGATATACATATTTTGATTGATCAAGATAGAAGACATTGAAACAAAGGTTTTGAAAAAAAAAAAAATTAATCGATTGAGTCGTTTTCGAGATATTTGATAAAATCGATTTACATACAACGTTGAATATCTCCGGAACCGCTTGTCCGATTGAGCTCATTTTTAAAATCAAACATGACAATCATGAGAGTCACCTTCATGCCAAATTTCAAGTTGATATCTCTTCTTTTTCAAAAGTTAGCGGGTTTATAAGAATTTTCCGCAAAAAACAGAAAATTGACCATATCTCTAAAACCTTGCATCGACCGGTATATATATCCTGGTTGATTCAGATAGTAGACAACGAGACGAAGATTTTGAAAAAAAAAAAAGCCAATAGGTTTGGTCATTTCTGAGATATTCACAAAAAACGATTTACAAACAAATCACTATTCCTCAAAAACTACTCAATCGATCAAGCTGAAATTTGACACAAAATTAGCACCAACTAATACCAACAATCTGACAAAATTTCAGATTTTTCGGAAATGATTTTCTCAATTAATTGGTCAATTTAAGGAAAAGTGACCCCCGAGTGGACACGCAAACAGACGGACATTGGCTCCAAACTTCGTATGTTTACGTTTCAGACCATTCTACATCATTTCCAACCAAAATTAGAAAATGTAAAAATAGGTCGATGACAATGCTTCCATTCGGAAGCAAAAATGATGATTTTCTGTAGAAATTGAAAACAAGTAGGCGGCAGCGACATGTGGCTATAGATTCGTAACTACAGATTTGCGGTTGTGGAGCTTGTTAATTTTACGTGTGCGTTTTTTATTCGCCATCAATCAATTGATGGAGCGCTTCCGAATGGTCCTTTCGATCCTTTTCGCGTATTATTATACACGGAGAAAGAAATTCAGTAAAAATTCCGTGTCATTTTCGTAATCGTGGGGCGACCTTGAAATGTGGGAAAAATTACGTGACTTTCAGTAATTTTTACTTCAAGTGAACGTAGTCTTTCCGTGATTTTAAGTAAAAAATTACGGAACTTCACGTAATTTTTCCCACATTTCAAGGTCGCCCCACGATTACGAAAAAGACACGGAATTTTTACTGAATTTTTTTCTCCGTGTAGTAAATGTTTTGCATTTCATATCTCGAAAGTTGAATATCTCCGAAACGACTTGTCCGATTGAGCTGATTTTAAATACCAAACATTACAATCATAAGAGATACCTCCATGCCAAATTTGAAGTTGATATCTCGTTTTTTTCCAAAGTTAGCGTGTTTACAAGAATTTTCGATGAAAAACGGAAAATCAGCCATATCTCGAAAACTTTCTACCAACGGGTATATATATTTTTATTGATTAAGATAGAGGACGTCGAGACGAAAATTTTGAAAAAAAAAAAAATTAATCGATTGGGTCGTTTTCGAGATATCGAATAAAATCGATTTTCATGCAAGGTTAAATATCTCCGGAACTAACCATCCGATTGAGCTGATTTTCAATACCAAACATTGCAATCATAAGAGATACCTTCATGCCAAATTTGAAGTTGATATATCGTTTCTTTCAAAAGTTAGCGTGTTTACAAGGATTTTCAATGAAAAACGGAAAACTAGCCATATCTCGAAAACTTTCTACCAACGGGTATATATATTTTGGTTGATTGAGATAGAGGACATCGAGACGAAAATTTTGAAAAAAATAAAAAATAAATCGATCCAGTCATTTTCAAGATATTGAAGGAAGACGAATTTTCGATACATAGTAATATCTCAGGAACTAATCGATCGATCGAGCTGAAATTTCGCACAGAACTAGCCCCATCTAATTCCAACTATCTCACAAAATTTTAGATTTTTCGGAACACATTTACCCGTTTAATCGTTTAATTTACGAAAAAGTGATCACTGGTCAGCATGACCACATACAGACATTTTCGCCAAACTTCGTATTTTTACGTTTCAGACCATTCTAGAACGTTTCCAGGCAAAATTGGAAAATGTCAAAATGGAACGATTACAATGCTTCCATTCGGAAGCAAAAGTTATAAAATCTCGGTCTGGCGATGAAAGAGTATCCGTTTAATTTACAGTTTATAAATTTGATTATTGATTTTAAGAGATATAACAAATTGTACGCCTAGATCCTAGATATTATGAATAATAAATTGCATATTCAACACTTGAGAATGGTTTAAACGTCGTTAATTGTAAATTTGGTACACTTTTGGGAGAATTTTACCTTACCATCCCTTGTTACCATAATTTTATCGTAGATACCATAATTTCGTGCCCTGCCCAAGCTGCCAACAGTGATCACATCCATCAGCCACTATACCGCTTGGGTCTCCGCAAAATTCGTCTTCTAAAATAATAGAATTTCCCATGAAAATCATTAATATTGATTATCAGATTGTTTCAAGATTAATTCAAATCCAATAGACATTGATTGTATGTCTTAAATATACCCAATATTGTTTTACAAGTAAAATTTTTGGGGAGAAATAGCAATCGCCCGTGTTGCTTATTACAAAAGAGGTTAGTAAATTTTTTTTTTTTCATCATTTTAAGTTATAAACTTGTTATTGTGATGATGATGATAATTATAAATATAAAAATTATTATTCAATCAAATTTTGCTATTTGTACATTGATGTTTAATAAATGAGTAGTGGATTGGTAAAACCGTTTAATTAGAATCTTTTTGCTTCCGGATGGAAGCCTTGTAATCGTTCCATTTTCACATTTTCTAATTATGGCTGGAAATGATGTAGAATGGTCTGAAACGTAAAAATACGAAATTTGGAGCCAATATCCGTATGGGCGGGTGCCCACTCGGTAGTCACTTTTTCGGAAATTTAACAATTAAGTGGGAAAATCATTCCCAAAAAATTTGAAATTTTGATAGATTTTTGGTATTAGTTGAAGCTAGTTCTGTGCCAAATTTCAGCTTGATCGGTCAAGTAGTTTTTGAGAAATAGTGATTTGTTTGTAAATCTTTTAACGTCAATATCTCGAAAACGACTGCACCGATTTGATTTTTTTTTTTTCAAAATCTTCGTTTCGATATTATCTATCTCAATCAACCAAAATATGTACACCCGTCGATACAAAGTTTTTGAGATATATGGCCACTTTTCTGTTTTTCACCGAAACTAATTGTAATTGCTCTAACTTTCGAAGAAATCAAGATATCAACTTGAAATTTGACATAAAGGTGACTCTTATGATTGTCATGTTTGGTATTGAAAATCAGCTCAATCGGACAATTAGTTCCGGAGTTATTCAATTTTGTATATAAATCTAATTTATTCGATATCTCGAAAGAGACTGCACCGATTTGATTTTTTTTTTTTTCGAAATCTTTATCTCAATATTATCTATCTTAATCAACCAAAATATATATACCTGTCGATACAAAGTTTTTGAGCTATGGCCACTTTTCTGTTTTTCACCGAAAATAATTGTAATTGCTCTAACTTTCGAAGAAAACAAGATATCAACTTAAAATTTGGCATGAAGGTGACTCTTATGATTGTCATGTTTGGTATTGAAAATCAGCTCAATCGGATTGTCAGTTCCAGAGATATTCGTTCGGGAATTACGATAATAACAAACTATGTATATTCATTCATGTAGTTTTCCAGATATGGCCATTTTTCTATTTTTCACTGGAAATTATTGTAATCTGTACCTGTGGGAACGAAGTTAGATGATTGAAGATGTTAACAGCGTTGCCATTTGTGTGATTTTGTCACCAGTACGCCCTCATTTTTCTAATAATTGAACCAGTTCCAAAATTCTGTAAAAATTCCTAATACTTCCCCATAACCCCCCGATAGATCTCCAATCAAGAAATTGAGTAAAAAAAACGTTCACACCTTCAAACAAGATATAAACGAAGAAGCAACGACGTCCTTCAAATCGCGAAATTGAATTTTTTTCATTCTAACGCATCCTCTCACTATTCGGCTAGCTGAACCAGTTCAATTTAAAAAACCATCCGGAAGCTCACCATCAATTTATTGATGGCAAGGAAACAACGCATATCTACAGCTGCATAGCCTCAGTCGCATGGCCTCTACGCCTGCTTGTTTTTTCTTTTTGCTTCCGAATGGAAAAATTGTAATAGTCGAAATTTAAGTATCCGTTGTAAGTATTTTATTTAAACAAGCTTCAAAATATATATTAAAATTGGAGCCTAGTTGGGATTTATTCAGGGTTTAATCGAGGTAGTCGGAATTTAATCGGGACTTAGTCCCTCAAATTTTAAAACCCTAAAGTTTTGAAAATGTTAGAAATGGAAGTGTTGAAAATGGTTCATTAATGGTTGATAATTGATTAATTACCGCCAATTATTAATTCACATGTTCGGTTTCATGAATAGAATTGATAGATTTGTCCTGCCATCTGACACCATAAGACAAGTCCATTCGGAAGCAAATTGCCAAGTTATTAGTAAAACTTGCAATGCCCAGGGAATTAAGAAAGGGAAAAATTATATTCATAAAAATGATGAATTCATTAATTATAATTAAAAAAAAAAATATGATATTTCAGATTCAAGTTTTGTATGATTCATTACAATTGTGAATTATGGAGATCGCATCACAAATGTCTGGCTCCATCGCATCTGGATCGCATCACAAATTGTCAGTAGTTGACTCAAAACTGGAGACAATTGAGTTGAAACACAGGCAAAATATCAACATGATATTTTGAAGACATGTTCATCAAATAATACTCTCGTATGTCTTCCAGCTGGTAAGTTTTATACAATTATTTTCATTTGAATAATATAAAACATGATCAAATATCAAACAGTTTAAGTCTATTTTATCCTAGGATCAGTTTTTAATAGATATCTTCGAATTTATGGGAGATAGAGATATTTTAATAAGCACTGTTTTGTAGCTCTCATTTTACTCTACAAAAGAGGTCTGTTTGAGATGGAAGCTAATTGTTGCCATGGATGTGGGTAGTGTAATAGGTTTTTTATAAATTAAGTGAATTGAGAAACTCCAGATTCTTTAAAACTGTTTCTGGTTCATTCTGTGGCTTGCACCACTCGTTCACTTGAAATATTTACACTTATTTACAGTTGATTTTTTCAAAATGCCTCGAAATAATAATTAAAAAGAAAGTTAATAGTGGACTGTATTAAAGTTGAATTGCATTAAATTACTCAAAAGAGACTATTAATTAGAAAAGAACTGAACTAGTGACCTTGACTGAATTAAGTTGAGAATTAATAATCTTTAAATAGAATTAAACTGAAGTTAATTTGCTGATCTTCTGTAAACTGATGAACAATAGAGATTCTCTGAGTTAATTGATTTATACTTTATAACTGAAACTATTGCTATAGCTTTAACTGCCTCAAATGCTCATAGAATACTTCTTGTTGTCACGATAGCTAGAGAACGACTAATAAGGTATCTTAATGCTTCAATAGCTGAGTAACGACTATTTACCGCGGGGGTTGAGCGTCTTCTAGATGTTCTGACCGTTGACCCGAGGGATCTCGAATTTATCCGAAGATTTTCGATGATTTATTCCCTTAAATTTATCTGCGTTTCAAACAAGGTCTTTATGAAAATTTCACTATCTCACTGTCGATCCCTCGGTTCTGTACCAAGAGTCGAAAAACGACACAAAGCCTGGTTCGACACTGATTGCCTAGCTCTAAAAAGGAAAGTTAAAAATGCCCTCAAGTCTTGTTTCGCCTCTGATTTTGCAGCTGAAGATAAACAATTCTTGGAATTGTTCAAGAAGAACTTTAGATATATGACTGATTCTAAGAAATTGGCCTATGATAATCAAATCATCGACTCTTTTGCCAATCTGAAGGCCTCACAGGACTTTTGGAACGCCGTTAGAAGCTGCAAACCCTACTACGGTCCAAGAGCAAATGGACTCCCAGTGGAGGTATAGAATACCTTCTATCATGACTTATACCCACCCAGATGTCTGCCAGCGCTCCTCTCCACCAGAACCCTTGTGCCCGAACTTGATCGAGAAATTCTGTTTCCTGAACTTGAATCTTGTATTAAAAATCTCAGAAACGCCAAATCACCAGGACTTAATGGTGTCACAAATGAAGCTCTCAAAGCACTCACCCCCCAGTGGAAGTCCTGCCTTCTTTCCCTCCTTAATAACATACTCATTAAAGAGGAAGTGCCGTCTAGTTGGGCTAAAGTAGTCCTTTCTATGATCTTTAAGAAGGGCAACAGAGACGACCCAGGCAACTACAGAGGTATAGCCCTCGTCAATACGTCCACCAAGTTATTTACTGAAATTTTGAGGAAAAGGCTTGAGTCCTGGGCTGATGTCAATTGTATCTTGCCTGAATCGCAACACGGATTTAGAGCTGGTCGAAGCTGTACGGACGCTATTTTCTGCCTACTCTCTGCAGTCCATCTCCAACTGAGGCTCCCAAAGAGGGAAGTACATGCCATCTTCGTTGACTTTAAGCGGGCCTTTGATAGCATTCCTCAAGATAAACTCTGGCGAGTACTTCATGAAACTGGCATTAGTTCCAAGGTTTTAAACATCCTGATTTCACTTTACTCGCAGGCGAGTATACAAGTTCGTAGTCAAGGCCAGCTCTCTGAAACTTTCCAAGTCACTGAAGGTGTGCTCCAAGGTGAGACATTAAGCCCTCTTTTATTCCTCCTATATGTCGCCGATTTTGAAAGCTTCTTTCATGCCAGGGGCCACGTTGGACTGAATATTGACGGCCGAAATGATATTTTGATGCAATTGTTCGCCGATGACACTGTGCTTCTGGCTGACTCTCATGTTAAACTTCGTACCGTGCTCAACACCCTTCATGATTACTGTGAATTGAAGGGCCTCTCTGTCAACACCTTTAAGACGCAAATTATGACCTTCAAAGCCTCTGGACGCCATAAGTCTTTGGACCCTCGCTTTACGCTCTATGGTGGCACTCCTCTTCAGGTTGTTCACTCCTATACTTACCTCGGAGTTCTCATTTCAAGTACAGCTCGTCCAAATGTGCCCACTCAAGCTGCTATCGGTAAAGCGAGATCAGCCGCTTCTAACACACTGGCTATTATACACAGATCTAAGTGTGACAATTGGGACTCTTATACGAGGCTTTTCGATAGCTTAATATTCTCTACTCTCCTATATGCTATCCCCGCATGGGGCATTAGTAGCCTCAACGATATTGAAGTTGTGCAATCTGATTTCTTCAAACGTCTCCTGAGACTCCCCCGAAACACGGCAAATTGGGCTGTCAGGTTGGAAACTGGTGCTGATAGACTCGCTCTAAGGGCTATGAAGCTAATTTGGAATTGGTTCATTAGGATTTTAAAGATGGAACCGCACCGCCACCCCCGCATTTGTATGATCCGAATGTTGGAGCTGTCTGAAAACATCACTGAAACTTCTTTTTACAACTGGGCTACGTACTTCAGAGTTTTCTTATCTTCAGTTGGTGCTGAGTTTTTGTTGGAGACCCAGGACCCCTTTACCTGGTCTGTACTCTACACCGAAGTCTCCGAAAAGTATGCTTCTCTCCTCCGTCAGGAAGATTTTGAGAGTTATCTGACTTCCACCTCCTCCCAGTTTATACTCCCTAGACTCCCTAGTGACCCTACCTCTCACTACCTTAAACTCCGCTTCCCGCTGGCTCTTAAACGCTCCTTAGCTCAACTGAGACTCTCAAACAATTTCTTCTGTTCCTTCTCCTTCAAAAATGGATCCACCAAAATATTCCCTGGTCAACTCTGTCCTTACTGCACACCTCTAAACGCTTATTCCTATGAGACCACCACCCACATTCTCCTTCACTGCCCCCTCTACTCCCCTCTAAGAGACCATTACTTGAAGCCTTACCTCGCCACCGGCTCCGATGATGAACAAATCATAAAACTTCTGTGTACCAGAGATTCGAAGTGCCTCAAAGCTATTTTTTACTACTCTATGCAATGTTTTTCTCTGCGTGATCAGGTACTGTCCCACTGATATCAATCCCGTCACTAATCTTACTTTTGTTTATGATTGCAGCTTCATCCTCTCAGGCCCTCAGCTTGGATGTTTTTCTTATTCTTATTTATATCTTATGTGACCAGTGCGAGGCTTTTTTCTTTTTCTCTATTGGCTGATTGATCGTTATGTGCTTAATTGTTTGACAGCGTGCCTTGCCTACTTTTGATGCATATACTATCTTATGTCCTTATTTTTATTTTTTATCTTGGCTTTACGCCGTTATTATAATTAAATTTGTATTGCTTTTTAAAATTAAAACTGTTAACCCCCATGCTATTGGAGCGACATGTGTCTCCACATAAGCATTATGTAATAAATAAAATAAAAATTTCACTATCTCCCTTAGATTCCGAGATATTCATCGAAAACAGACATCACAATGAAATTGAATTGATTTGAACCGTTTTACCAATTTTCTATGGAATTCTATAATCATATAATTGGTACATAAATTGAATGTATTTTTATTTTTCTCAAGGCGTTGGAAAAGGTGTTATTGCTACAATGTTGATGAAACAAATTCAACAAAAAAATCCAAATGGAATCATCATCTATTTCGCTAATTTAAAAGCCCTTCTTCTCAAACGTTTTCACATGTATGAAAAGTTGATGGATGAACATATGAATAAACCAATTACAATGGTATCAGAGAGAGATAAAAACGCACCCTTATAATTATAAGGTAATTTTCACATATCATACAGTTTTTAATGCACCCATAAATATGAATTTTGTGTCAAAAAATTATATAAGTAGTATCATCATTGAGGAGGCTGATATAAGCAGAAGACTTTATGCTAGAGTCATACAAAGAATTCGTGATAGTGATGTAAATTTTAAACTATTGGCACTGAGTAAAATTCCAGAAAATTAACATGAAAAAACTTGGCATTACTCACCTAGAATGTAGAGATGAAAAATCCCCTGATTTGAAAAATTATGTGAAAATATGTGAGCCAAAAGTAATTATCGTCACTCCACCTAATTTTAATCATACAAATTATGAAAACCTCATGTTATCCCACAAAAATATTATTGTAAAATATAATGTTTTGGAAGATATCAACTACGTTTTTGACGCAAAAATAATGGATAAAAAACGACAATATTATGAGAAATTAGAAGATGAATCAAGTATTGAAATTAAAAATGCAATCGTTAGCTTACTTCCATTGATTAACGGTCTTCATAAATTGAATCGTCAAGGATTGAGATCATTAATACACTATTTTAGTGATGAATCACGTAAAAAATATTTTGAAGAAAATACAGAGGTGAAGAATTTAATTGACAAAATTCATGATTATCTTGATGGTTATCCAGATGTACAGATATTAATTGATAAAATAGAAACTCTATTTCCCCTTTAATTCAAGTTTGGACATGAAAAATTTTATACCCTTGGACAGCAAGTAGCTAGGCATTTTAGTAATAACAATGTAAAAAAAACTAGGGTACTAATTTTTACTGAAAGTAAAGAGACTGTAAAGGAAATTTATCTTTATATAATGATAAATCATAAGGAATTATTATTACCTATAATGTTTATCGATGAATCACCTGGAATGAAGAAGGAAGCAAATGTATTAATAAACAACAAGTTCAGGTGAACAAGAAACCATCATGTTTTCAGTTGACTTTGTCATCTGTTTTGACACTTTTGTAACTTCACCAAAGAGATTGATTCAACGTATGTCACTTGCTAAAAGGAGTAAAAGTGGAAATATAATATGCTTAGTAACACCAGGGAAAGAAGCTGAACTTTTACAAATTGCAATGGATAAAAGGAATTCATTATTTAATAATATACGTGGTTCATTTATTTTAAAAGAAAAGGAAGAACAGAATGTTACTTGTGATATTTCAGCTGGTGGAGTATCGAAACTTTCCTCAGTGAAGGCAAAACGACGTGAAAAAGGTAAAAAGTGGAATGATAATCCATTTTCAAAAGAAATCAAATTATTTCTTGAGCCATTTGAACATGTTGTTGAGACTAACAATGGCAATCCTATTAAATTATAAGCGTCAATAGGGTCATTGTATGAAACATCAAATTTATCAAGCGAGGAATGCAAATTTTATGATGCTGGAATGGAGTCAAACAATTTTCATGAATCATTTAATGACGATAATAGTCCTAAATTCAATCATAAATGTTTGAAATTTACATATCCAAGCGAAATATTTGCTAGTGGATCATCTCTTCTTAAATCTAAATCACCACTTCAATCTCAAGATTGTAGAGAATTTGAAGAGATTGAAAAGAGGGAGAAAAAAACGAGACAATTCAAAAGGTGCAATACCCAAAAATACCTCCGTGGGGCTTAAAAATAGAACGAAATTACATAAAAAATACAATTCGAAAAAATGGAAATCATTACCTAATTGATCTGGATTTAAATGTTGAGGGGGCTAACAATAACAATACATGCAAATCATCATCAATCAAAATATCAAAGTCAACAGAGCTGTTCAATCAAACATTATTATCAATCGATAAAAGCAATTCTATAGAGTGTTGCAAAGAGGGATTAAATATTGAACATGCTGGTATGCCAAATGACAATTGGAGTACATATTTGAAAAAAGATAATATTCTTAAATTAGAAAATGAATATTCGAAATTTACAACTGGTAGTGAAATGAAGCCTTCTTTCCTAAAACGTGTATCACCAAATCCATCGACACATTCTACGCCAATTAAAAAGAAAAAAGGCAATGACAAAAAACGACACAGTTTCCCAATATGTTTATTTCCAGATTAAAAACTTTTACTACTAATATAAATTTTCTATAGTATTGAAGTAGAAGTTCCACTTGAATATTATGTTGAAAATGTATCTAATGTTTAATTTCAAAATTATTTTTCATCCACTTTATGATGATTTCAAATTAATTTAAAATTTTCATCACAATTGTCAATAATAGTAGAACATTAATACGCTGTAATTATAACTAATATTTTGTCCATTAATGGTCAAATCGAGTGTCAAATTGATCAAATTATTACTTCTCTTATAAAGTACTTTGAGTTACATTTGAATTAAAATTATTAAATTAATGAATATTATTAATTATTTAATCCACCAATTAACATTTACAATAATTTTGCAAGACTTGAATTCAATAGCTAATTGGTAAAACTATCCAACTAGACTTAGATTTCAGCTGATTTTTCATTGAATATCTCATAATGTTGAGGAGATGATGGAATTTTTATAAGGACATTTTTTTTTATTTTGTTGAAAAATGATAAAACGTGAAAAGTTCTTATTAGGTTTTTTATTTTTTTTATTTTGCATTTATCTCGATAATAAGTGGTTCTAGAAAATAATGTTAAAAGACATTTTTTGTTGCTTATAAAATTATGTACGAGGGAGGTCTCTTGATATTTTCTTCTAAAATCACTCATTACCGAAAAAATTGAACAATTAATTATCATTTTCCGTGTAAGAAATAAGTTTGGAATTTTTTAATTATTAGAGTCATACAAAGAAATCGTGATAGTGATTTCAATTTCAAATTATTGACACTGAGTAAAATTCCAGAAAAATCACAGAGTGAGGTGATTCAGTTTATAAATAAACTTTTTCGGTTCTAACCACGGAATGTAAAATAAAGGATCCCTACCCACGTGCTTATCAACCTCGCCTTCGGCTCGGCTGATAATTCTGCACGTGGGCAGGGATCCCTTATTTCACCTCCCTAGGTTAGAAATATACTATTAACATTTTTCAATTGAATCACTCGTTTTCCAGATTAATAGAAAAATTTTGATATTGATTTAATACGTTTTATCATATCAAGATGAATTGGAAAATTTATAAAATGGTAAAAATTGAAAAAAAATATATATATAAAAAAGTGAAAATGCATTGAACATTATTATTTTCAAGATAAATATTAAATTTATTTCACTCAATGAAAAATATGGACATTAATTAACCTTCAATCCAAAAGATTAACAAAATTTAACATAATTAATGATTTTTGCGTCTGATGACTTTAATATTGTAAATAAGATATCTGTAAATTGGAACTGTGAAAACTAGTGGTTAACGATAGATAAAAAAATTATTTTGCACAACAGGCCCAACATTCACGTTTCGTCTTTCGATATCTTTTTGTTAAGATATTTTAACAATTATAAACACTTGAGAAATTTCCGTTTAATTGAGATATTACAAGATTTTGAATTTCTAATTGGCCGCTCACTTCCCGCCATTTTCTTACTAACCACTGTCAGCTCCATGCCGTTTATAGACTCTATACTTTCATCAACAATTAAATAGTAAAAATCACCATACTTCTGGCTTAGTCCATTGTAAGTTGAATGTTTTTCCCCAAATTAATTGTATATTTTTATGGCGAAATATGTATCAAATAAACACACTGACCGATCTAACCTAATTCATAATGCACGAAAATTGAAATAATCCATTTTGTTTTTCTCTCTATTTAGATTCTCTTTAGACAACTCTTTGAATTGAAAAATTTTGTTTCGATTTATTCCTTAAAAATGTCAAATAAGCATGAGCAGCAGCAGCAGTGCCAGTGAGGCCAAAGAAGTCAAAGATAAGTCAAGCAAGGTATCAAACAAAGCTGATGAGAAGGATCTTTTTTAATAGAAACCACATAACAGAGTAATTTCCGTGAATGGAAACCTTCACCAACAATAATTAATTCATGATTATAAAAATTCGGAATAACGCGTCTATGTCCTAGCTAGTCGTTCAATAGATAACAATCAGACCCATGGATGATGTGATTTGGTTATTGCGGCATTGTGAACTGCTTTGGCAATAGCATTCTGTTTGGCAGCAGCAATATCACGAATCTGGAAAGAGACATTAAGAGATTAATCATCCGTAATTCATCTCCTTAATGAAAATCTTTCTATCCAAAAAACCTTGGCTTCCCGTTCACTCTGATTAATTTGCTTATCAACGTCTTGTTTTCTGAGCTCAGCAGCAGTTTCCGAAGCATTTCGCTGTATAGCGGCTGCGGCAGCAGCTTCGCGGGCTGCAGCAACTCGTTGAGCTGCAGCGACAGCATCCTTCAAAGTCGCCAATTTCTGTTGCAGTGCTACAAGCTGTTGAGCACTTGCTCTAGCTTCCGATTGTGTATGAGCAGATATGGCTTCGGACCTATCAATCAGACAGATTAGTTCAATATTGCTTATGTTCTTCATCAATAGCTACCTCTCAGTTGCTACCCGAGCAGCAGCTTCTTTGGCCAATGCAATCTTCTGCTGTATGATCGTAGCTTGTTTGGTCTCGGCAACTCGCTGCTGTGCCAATAGAACATTCTCATTTGCTGCTTTCGCATGCTGGATCGCTCGTAATATTTCCGGTGGATATGCTATGCTAGGTGTGCCTGGAGCTGCATCTCTGAGAGCCTAAAAAAAAAAAATTTAAATACAATTATCATAAAATTCCTTTAAAACAGATATCAATTCATACCTGAAGAGCTATATCGTGAGTAGCTTGTGCTTCGACTTGTCGCAGTGCAAAATCTGATGATATCGGTCCTGTCCATGGACCGTAAAAACCACCTCCTGCCCATGGAGAAGCGTATGCTGGGACAAGACCGAAATGGTCATACCCTGGTGGTCCAAACAATTCAACCCCACGTTTTTGCTTTTTTTCTGATCCTAGTTTTGTCAGTGCATCTGTCAGGTATGCTGACATTAGAAGTAGAATATTCTGGACAAGATTAAAAGAATGTTAATCAGATCTAACCGTATCTACTTGAAATTTATTGAAAAATATCAGAATCACCATTAAGATGATCTTCATGACGACGAGGAGTTGATGGCAGTTATGATATCTGTGGAGTGTCTGCACTGCGGCTATATATACGGTCACAAAATTTGAGACTGTGACGCTCTCCTTCAATTCCGGAAATGAGAGAATTAATTAAGAAAATACGTATTTTATATGTAATTGTGGGCCTTGAGACCCATAATTGAGCCTGAGGCTGTGATTTACTGTGGCATTCCAAGGGAAAGTCAATATAGACATATCAATTATTTTTTCTTCATGGGATCCAATGACAATAATGGACAAGATAAGATGAAGGATGACTACGATGATGATAGGATAGGTATTGGTTTTTTTTTTTTTTTTTTCGTTCACTTCAATTTATTTTAATGAATAGAATTCAATATTATATAATAACAATATTTTTGCATCTAAAAATCCAAGAGATAGTGATGGCGCAATACAGACAACACGTCTACAAGTACCTCAATATTCTCAAAAATTATACTAATAAGATTTCGACTAGATCACTTCTTTTTTTCAATTATTGACTGCTCGATCCCGTACATACTACACACGTTAATCACGTGGGATGAGACCATTATAAAAAAATATTGAGGAAAGATGAATTAGATACCATACTTACAGATATTCATAGTAATAATATGTATAGTGCTTTCATGTATCATTATCTTTCTCAATTTATTCCTCATCTATATCTATTTTTTTTTTTTTTAAATCGTGGTTCTATATTAATTGATTCATTTTTTCTAAAATCTTCAAGACGCCGGGGTGATATGGCCATCAAGCCAAAGCTGATGAATGGCCTTACTAACGCAGAGATCTTACTTGTTCCCAATTCCAATAATTCAACGGTAATAATTATTTGAAGATTCTCATTTTTTTTAAATTACTTCATGTTTTAAGCTATAGACTATGCGGCGAGTCAATCAAGCATCGGCGCATGTAATCACACATAAAATTCATTCTTTGGACCCAGCTCATACTCAATCTCTTCATTTTTGTGCATTTCTAGTACCTAAAAATGTTTATTCCATCATTATTCTATCCTCATTATCATGAATCATCAACTTACCCCATTCATTTCCTTCTGTAACTCCTCCAATTGCTCATTATGTATCATCTTCAATTTTTCCTTCTCTCGATTTTGTATAATCTGTGCCATTTTACGCTCCTCCATAAATTTTTTCGTATTATTCTGCTGTTTTTCCCTGAGTCTACCCTCCTTAATCTGCCTAGTCTTCAATGACTTGTCATTCATCACCTCCCTCATACTCTCCACAGACGATCTAGCTTGTTTAGCGTTCATCTCCTTAATTTCCCTCTCATGTCTAGCAATAAGTTGCTTCGTCTGACTCAATTGTGCTGCAATACACAACTTTCGCAACTGTATACGTCTTTCTTCCAAATGTGTACGTATTAAATCACGTTCTTCACGCCTCTGGCGTTCAGCAAGATGTGACCACTGGGTCGTTTGCTCTGACACCGCTCTGCGAACGTTTGGATCCCTCGATAAGTCGGCTTTGCTGAGTTTGAAAATTGGTGATTTAATTTTGATAATCGATTGTATTTTCTTCAAAATATTAGTTATGAGTGATTTTATCATCAAAATGAACAACCGAAATCAATGATCAAAATTAAATCACATTTTCAATATGATATATATTACTCAATTATACTTACTTTTTTCCTTTTATCAATTTTTCAATAGCTGCACACTGTTGTTTTTGTACAGTATTTTTTTCCTTCTGGTGCCTCTTCTTCAGTGCTTCCAAGTCCTTCTGCTGTTTGCGTGTAAGTTTTTGATATCCCTTTTCTTGGCGCAATGACTCCACGGTAATGGGTTCAAATTCCATTATTTCTAAAAGAAATACTTATTCAACAAATTCAAAAGATAATGGATAAAATCAATCATTACCTCTTGGCTTAACCATTTCCTGTTGACGTGACTGTGACGAATCGCCCGGATATTTACTATCACTTTCATCCATTCCAAAACCTCGTAATCTTGTTTGTGATGTTATTTCTGTTTTTCGGGGTGCTCGAGGTGCAGTCAGTGCATCCATAAATTCTACATCAATAAGTATCAATAAGTACTGATACTGAATAAAATAATGTAAATTTTTCTTAATAAACTTGATACGATTAAAAACCTTGAAATCCATCTGGCACGTATATCTTAATTTCAATATTGCAGAATAGCATTGGCAAGGACATTGGAAAATTGGCTTCTGTGCGTAGGGCAATATGACGATATCCAGATTGTAAACCATCGAGTGGTACTATTCTCTGACCAAGTAAACGACCATTTTCATCATAAACAGCAAAACGTAGTGCTGCCAAGTCTGGTAATACAACTTTTCTAAATAAAAATGGTTCCTCATTATATACCGGATTCAATCCATTTGCTGGTATCACTTTTGTACGAAATTCTTTGCGTATTGTATCGGTTGGTAAGCCATACATTTCAACCTCAACGTATGTACCAACTTTTTTGTCTGATAAAAATTGTCCAGCAATTACCTAAAACATATCAACGAACATATATTGAGTATTCTATTGTTCGTTTCCATCTATAGCCTATTCAGCTTTTTACGTTTTGACTGCTCAAGACTTTGACTGGGTAAAACTTCACCATGTACAGACAGCAGGACAGTTCATTCTGAGACAATTGATCCGATAAAATTTCATCCTCGGTCATTTGAAGGAGGATGATCAAGTCGGGAGGGGGGGGGGGGGGCGAACCACACATGTATCGGAGTGGTACTACGTGCCCGGAGTTACGACCCCAGGAGTAGTTTTTGATACGAGGATGAAATTTTATCGGATCAATTGGAACCCATCTACCAAGCTTCATCGGCAATGATTCTCGACGTCTTGACTCCCGTTCAACAGTTTCCGAGTGAGTTAAAAATTCCAATTGCTCAGAGCCGGACTCGAACCCGGGTCTGAATATATTAAGTTATAAATATCAAAGTATTTACTTGAACACTACATTGAGTTGCAATAACACCGTCAACTGGACTCTCAGCGAATGGATCGAAACTTCGATCAGCACGTCTCATAAAATCAGGCTTCAATAAATAACCCGACGATCCGTTGTATTCGAATTTTCCCTGGTTGAGTTGCATTGGCAAGTCAGCCGTTTGAAAATTCAAGGAAACCATTTGGCAACCAGCGTTCCAAAAGACCTGATAAATTGACAATTATTTTATCAATCCATTGAATTTATTCAGTGAAAAAGATATTTTTACCTGTGGCATATAATTCGATGAGTCAGCACGAGTACCTTTTGGATAAATTCTACTCATTTGGCGTTTATTATAATTGACAAATTCAATTGCCGATGTCTTCAAGTGGTTTAAGCCAGTATTTTCGGCGAAGGAAGACATATTATGGTGAATATTTTTTTCTGGATTAAATGGGAATGAAAAATTTATTATTATTTTTATTTTTTTGTGCATAATTTTCACTCTTCAAAACTTACGTTCTGCTACAACGAAACCTTGAAATTTAATTGGTTGTGCATAGTTCACCATTGAAGACAACCAGGGATGTACGTTAGTTGTACTACCAGTGTAGGGTACTTGCTGGACAACAGCTAGTTCCAGACTATCCCCTAGACCAGCTGGACCTCCACTGGAATTCTGTGACGATTGTTGTACAACTACATCAACAATGGCAGAGTCTACCTGAAAATAAGGGATTTCTATGATTGAAAAACATCTTAAAATCATAAATATTAGACAATAATATCATAGATATATTTGGATTACCGATTGCTGTTGTTCAACAACAGCTGCAACTCCTGGTGGTGCACTGGCGTCCTCTTTAATTTCATCTTCAATGACAAATTGTCCTTGTTTGAATAATTCCAATTCCTGCTTCTCAACTTCCGGCTTGAGTCTTTTATTCTTAATGAGAATCTTACGCTTCAACAAACTTGGAGGTGGTAATGGCACTCCCGGTTCCAGCTATTTCATCAATAAATTTATCCGTTAATTAATCAATTCATTAAGTCATGAGATAATTTCTAAACTCACTGGATAGTCTTTCAGTGGTTCTCTCAGCAACAAATCACCAAGTATCTCATCACAGTATTTAGCAAGTTTATATTGTTGTGCCTTACTACAATGATTCTCAAAACTCAGGATAACTGGATAGTCAGATGTGACAAATGCCGTATCTCTGACAGCATATATGACATCCCTGAATAATATGTCAGTGCACATAGCTTTTCCATGAGTTATTATCGGCTCTTCGTCTTCTCCCTTTCCGTCCCAACAGTCCAATTCAACACATCTGTGGGGGAAGAGGGCAAAAGATGAGTGGATACTCTTATATATCACTTTATTCATGAATCAAATGATATCACCTGCAGCCTGCCAATAACACTTGTCTATACATCTCAACGCTGCTTTTACCACCAAATTGACGACCACTCAAATAGGTATTATGACTCGAATTTATATAGTAATGGGCCAATGGTTGATCCATATCCATGTAGACATCCAGTCTGTCGAGAAATACTGGAGCATTCTCGTCAGACATTAAATATCTTATAAAACCATCCTTCGTCATTGTCTCTAGAGAGAAAGAATATAGAATTTGAATTGGTATGTCTTCTTAAAATCCTCTCAATTAGCGTAATGATTGTGTTATGTAGACCCTTCAGAATAGGGTCGTTTATATGAATAAGTAGTTGTAGGTTCGGTTTTTACCCCAACAGACGTTCGATACTTTAAAGCTTCAAGTCTTTATTCAAAATATAAAAGTTGATGTGGTACACGTCTGTGTCATCATATTGCGGAACTTTTGGGTATTGCAATATAATGCTCGATATGATTATTAAAGTGGAGTATAAATTTTGTCATTTATGCGTTCCGCTAATTTTGCTTATTGCTAAATAGGATTGGTGTTTTTGGGTTACAACAATTGATTATTTATTAAAATTAACTGAAGATCCCTCACTTTGATTTCTGGCCCCTTCATTCTGCTCATAATCATGGATTATCTCAGATGCCCTCTTATCATCATACAATGGATACAGTATCTCATTGAGCGTTGGATCACGCTGTTTTTCATTCAAAAATGTAATCAATTGTTCTAAATTGATGGTATCAGCTTTTCCCTGAGTTCTAGAAGACAAATAATTTTTAAAAAATCCAAACTAAACCATTTGATGTGATAAAAATACCAACATGGATTGAAACAGCTCCTCAATGTCATTTCTGGGGCAAATTTTATGATAAAGTGCATAAAATGCTTCGAAGGTGAAATCGTCAGGCTCTATAACATCATTCTGAGAACAAAAATGGATCGATCAATTTTATGACAACTCAAATATAGTGTAATTTTAAATACTTACTTTACCGCTAGGTAGACCAAGTTCAGAGAGACAGTGATAAACAAGTTTTTCTGTTTTTCCAGATGCAAAGGTTCTTGCAACTACCTTTACCGGTACTTTTCCATTAGGATCCACAAGCATTCTCAACCTCATCCAACTTTCGGAAGAAGAAGAGGAATTTATATAAGTACATCAAAATTATTAATCACCTCACATTGAATTATTAATAAATTAACATACTGTTTTTTTAGACAAGTCAATGGACAAACGTTATTAGCTTTTACATTATGTGTAATTCGACGAATTCCAGCCAGCCATATCTGAAGTTTCAAAACATACAATTAGTCACCAAATTTCAGGGATGATAACGTGTTAAAGTATTTGAGTTTTGGACACCCCATGTGTCATAAATGTCTAAACAGGCCTAAAAATAATTTAATTGTAGGGCTAGAAAATCGATAACCCCTAATTTTGACACGTTACGAGGATGAAGACTGGAGCGGTTTGTCACAATGCCAACATAAACCAATAATTTACCTTGGCGGTAGCGATGTCTGTACAAACAACGTGCTGATAATTTATATTGGTGTAATCCACACCAGAGCATATGGTCAGACTTTTATCATCTAGCTGTTCGCCATGCTTCAACACCAGCTTATCGTAGAGCTTTGGATCCTACGTTAACATGACCATGAAAATATCAGGAATTACCAAGATATTCACTGATAGCATGATTCATCACCAATGGTGAATCACATGGTCACAATGAAAATGTACAATCTAAATTAAAAAGCAATAATGTTCTCACCTTAGGCACACCACCAGCCCGTACATCGCTCACTTGACACAACTCGATGACGTCCCCGTCCTGTGAATAATATAAAAATTTTCGATAATGTTCAATAGAAAATATAGATTTATAAATAATGTACACCTCACCTTTCCTTCACTCTGCCAGTAAATAAAGAAACCATATTCGTCAACCTTGAACGTACAATTCAGCTCAATCTCCGTATTGTCCTTTTCTTCGGTCCAACGATCGAAAGCACATCCAATTCGTAGTGCCTCCGGCACATCCATTTGCCAATTGAATTCAAATCTCTTGGTCATATTTGTTTCCGTGGAATTTTAAATTAAGCTAGAATTATGCCTTTCTCCTAATTACATGGGATATATAAAGGCCGATAGTTCATCCTACCATTCCGTCCTAAACATACAAATAATCATACGATCATTGTGTTGTTGATGATGTTAAAGATTGATGGAGAGCATGAAGATTCATCAAATGATTGGGATTGATAATCAGTCAGTGGGGATGATTCAGTCATAATCATTCATAAAAAATTCAGAACACGATAAGCCCATTTTTTAGGCACTCCTTCATCCCTCTGAGGTGTAATCAACCGTTAACTTCTCAATGAGGGGCTTGGTTTGACCATTCATAAATCAAACGTAAACACAGAGATTGCTTCCTTCATATTTCTCACCTTTCTCTTTCCCTTTATGAATCGTGCATTCCACCTTGATGCTCATCAAACTGAGAGATCGCCGATGAGTATGACCGGCATTGAATGGCCGTCCTTGGTTGCGATCCTTATGAATGAAAATTTCTTTTTATTCTCATTATTCATTAATTTGCCATTGAACTTCCGATGGACATAATTTCAATGAAATTTTTCCCCAAATGAAAAAGATTCTGGGATGAAATATTGATTTGTCAAGTGACAGGCTCAATTACGAGAAACATTCATTGCGCTCCAATTACAGTACTCTTTCTCATCCTCCATTTATTGATTATGGATAGGGTATACTTTGGCAAATGACTCCGGTAGATTAAGAACATGGATCTTCATCTTTATTCATCTGTAGATGAATAGTTTACGCCAAAATTTTGATTCTTCAAATTTTCATAAAAAAAATGTAAATTATACGTACACGTACGATCTAAATTATGTACCGCCGAAAGATCAAGTAAACATAGTTTACAAATATAGGTAGAGGGTATGTTTATCCAGGGCAAAATGGCCCGAGGGGAATTAACAATAATGAAAAATAGGAATAGAAAAAACAAGGACTATTTGGAACACCACTGAAAGAGGTCGCGGGCACTGGTATTGGGCAACTCTCCCAGTAGGAAGAGATGGAAGAGATCAATGAATGGTGGGGAAAGAGGCAGGGATATCAAAGAATGAGGATTCGATAGGGTAACGTGACTTATCAACACCTAGACGGCGTGTCTGACAGCTCGTGAGTCAATACGATAGAATGATGGAATACATTCGAAGGGTAAATTAGATATTCATAACAATACATTGACAGATGATGATGATGATGGGATCATTAGCAATGATGACTGATATAATCACATAATGACAATCTATTTGAGTAAATTGGTGATAATATGATATTCATGTTGTGCAGATTGATTATAGCCGTCTTACCAGGTACTACGGAATTACCGGCTGTACAGCACCATTCGTGTTCTCATCTCACACCCGTGTATATCGTCCACAGTGTTTGGGGACGCACGAGTTGACTTGTTAACGTCGTTAGGCTTTGCAACCTAATGGGTAAACTGACGCGAATGAAATGTCACGCTGTTCGTGGGCCACGAGTTAAGACGTAAGAGCGCGAAATGTACAATGTACAGGTTTACCCGTGAACTTATACACACAGTTGCAAAGGAACGAGCCAGCTGCTTGGTGCCCTGGCTCGATACTAGGCCATATTAAAATGCGCATGTGCATGTTATATATCTCTTTTACCCAGTTATATCTGTCTTTTGGGGGATAGTAAAAGCTATTGCAGCGACCTACGTCGACATTTCTACATACTATTTTTACAATCGATAATATTGCCCACTTGGTGGGAGAATCGCCTTGGGACTTACCATGTGAGTTATTATTCATGTATTTTTTTTTTATATAATTTGAAATTTTTTTCATAATTGACATCCTTCAGATGATTAATTATTTATCCCGTGTTCAAGGAAAACTACAATATATTGACTATACAAACAAAAAAAAAAATAGTTAAAGGCGCTTGGCTGAACAAGAGGGACCTGGGTTCGAGTCCAGCTCTGAGCAATTGAAATTTTTAACTCACTCGTAAATCGTTGAGCGGAAGTCTAGACATCGAGAATTGGATCAGGAACCAATCTGGGCATGATGAAGTTATAACCAGTCAAAGTCTTGAGCAGTCAAACGTAAAAAGCCGAGTAGACTATATAATACATATTGACTATACAACATATATTATTAAGGATCTTTATTCAGTAGTTTTCATCATTACAATCTGTTGAATCCTATTAGGTATGTACAGAATGAGAGAGCGCATTGGGTTAGAAAAATATGTTGTTTTGTCATGAGGGATATTTAATATCATCAGTATACAGCCTTCTTCGTGAAGAATATAGTTGCTGAATCAGTTATTAATTTTATCTGTTCATTATTCATGTGATGATTTTTTCATTATTTAGTTTGAAAACTGAAGATATTGGAGTGTATCATGTACATTAAACTCACAGGTTTTTTTTTCCAACTTTCATAAAGGTTGTTTGGGCACTACAGATATCCACGTATCACTCACAAATACTAAACTTTGAAAGTTGAGGAAATTTTGAAAGGAAGCCACATCAAATATCATGAACAAATTGTCGATGACCTAGAAATACTTCAATGATCGATTTTCAATCTCGCTACCACTCATATGAAGCTGCAAAGTCACAACTTTTCAACATTCTAACACACTTTAAACCAACTATTTCGATAGTAATACCCAAACATCCTCAATAAAGGCGCAAGAAAAACCTGAAAAATTTCAGTATAAACATCGAGCTTTTCAATAATGCTCATCAATCGTGCAATTTTCCGTTGGATTCACTGATTAATTGAGAAGATGTTGATATCGTCCGTGAAGGGCCATACTCGCTTGAATACAATACGCACTAAAGTACCCAAATTCGGAAGCGAGCAATCAACAATTCATCCCAATTTTCGTGCAAATTGTAATCACTGTAGTTTATTATCCTCTGATACACTCAGAAATTGGAATTTATGTTCGAATATCATGTACTTAATGTGTGTTAGTTGCAGAGACTAACAGGTGAAATTTGATCTTCTTAATATTCATAGTATTTCACTATTGTTGATGATGCTGTTACAATATATCCTCTTATTGCGTGTAAACAGCATTCACGCATACCCTGTAGGTGCAATTTTTGTAGATAAACAAGCATGCAATAGAGGAATTTTCTACGTGATTCAAGTTTGTTTTAATTAATCATTACGAAACTGTTAATTGTCATGTTAAACAGTTTCTTTTTTTTTTTTTGGCAAAAACATATGATCTAACCAGTTACAACGTCTATCTTGTTGGCTCGATAATCAATTGATATTGAGTATTATATATCCGTTTATCATCCAGTATTTTCTAGATTTGCATGTGATAATACTGCTACGGCATGAGTACTAAATACAGTATATTTACAATTTTAACTATCTACAAATATGCATACAGCAGAATATCAAAATTATGTCATTATATTGATGTAGGAACAAGATCATTTCTTTTGATTTTATATCATAGATTGTGCAGTTATTGATGGAGAATATTCATACGAGGGATAATTGTACATTGTTGCGAGAATGACTGATATAATTTTGATACAATAAGCTATCTTGTCTACATGGAAATTAAATTCAATCAATCATGCTCTCACGATTTATCACACGCTCAATTTTTCAATCTTGACGTTGGTATTTTCAATCCATTAGATTCTCATCAACTTACGAAACGCCTTCCTAAATTCAGGATTGAAGACTGTGTAAATGACAGGATTGACAAAACTATTCATATATCCTAACCACGATGTCACAATAAAAGCAGCAACACCAGGCTCACAGTTCATTTGTAGTTTTGTACACATTGCATCCATGACATTGCAGGTAAAAAAAGGTACCCAGCATACAAGAAAAACACCTGCATTGACACAAATGAATAAATTATTCATGAGAAATTGAGAAAATACCGAATCATGAATAAAAAAAAGTTTCTTTCGTTGACTTACCAAGTACAATAGCAAGAGTCTTAGTAGCTTTACGCTCTTTTCTTGCTGAACTCTTTTCTCGTTTCTTCTTGCTTGATTTGTTGGTTTTATAAATATTGAAACGCGAAGCACCGCCTTCGATTTTAGCATCTTTTTTACACAAATTGCTTGCAGCAAGAATACTGGGACTTTTTCTCAATTGTTGAGGTAAAAAGGAGCCGACGGTTTTCAATCTTTTCAATTCTTGTTTGTTAAGTCCATTGCCATTATTCTTTGTCTGATTAACACACTTTGGTGGTGGTGATGATGATGTTGATGATGATGGTGCTGATGTTACTCGGGGATTTGGACTTGGGCTTGAATTTAAGTCTATGGAGTCGTGGGGAATTATTGACACCTGTGTATTGTCGTATACTGTATTCTTTCCCAGTGCTTGGGCGACCACTCTGGAATATTTTTAATTTTATAAATATATTTTTTTAATATCATGAATGTGTAATGGAGGATGAATTTCTTACGTTGCTTCTTCGACTACAGTTGCCATAAAACATTCTGTACCCCTCTCGTTGAAAGTTGTCGGATCTAAGGGTGTTTCGTCCTCATCCTCGTTACTACCTGATGCTGTATTCGTTGGCTCTTCGTGGACTTGCCCGACGAGGCTAGCAGTGCCTAAAGCTGTTTCTGCAAATCTTACAAGGGGGAGGAATGATTGCACGACGAACCATGCCATGTTTATGTTCATAATCATACTATTAAACTCACCTTTGAGTGTGAACAATATTCTCTATAATACTGCCTGGCTTCATATCTCTCAAATTTGGTCGCTTATTAGCTTTCGCACGAGCTGCACGATTTCTAAGTGCCTGAGAATTTGAACAAAAAACCAATAAACATCAATCATTATGATAACTCTGAAGTATTATATCAACTTACCTTGAATATATTCCAATACAAGAAGACCATGATTATGCAAGGTATATAGAAGCTCGATAAACTCGAGTAGATGATGAAATCAGAATTGTAGAATAAACACAAGTCGGGAAGTCTTTCTGGTGTGTTATTTAGGCCAAGGACTATTGGACTACCAATAGCAGCGGATATCGCCCAAACAAGAAGAATTGTCAACCATACTCTTCTATTATTCTTATGTTTGGCATATTTTATTGGTCGCGTCACTGCGATATACCTGTGGAATGACAAGATATTCTATCATTATGATATCTTCAACCACTTCAATCTTAACAATATACTCTTCTTCTTGGGCCATTTTCCGGTCAGGAAAAGCAATCAATTTACTCCAATTTAAACATATTTATCATGCCAATATTTCGAACACTCCAGGTACTCCTAGGGATGTAACGGACAAAACTAACCGGTCAATTTACCGTTATTTGACCGGTAAATTACATGTAATTAACCAAGAGCCAATTACTGACAATTTTTGTTTAAAAAAAAATTACAAACCCTCATGTCACAAAAATGACCCAAAACTTTGCTGACGGTCAATTTGCATCTAAATAACCTACTCGATTTTTTTTTCGACGCGATTGTGTTTTAAATATTGGCAATTCATATGATTTACGTAGTACATTACGCTTGATTAATTTCATCGTCGTTCAGGTATTTTGACTTCTGATAGCCATAAGAAAAATTTAAAAATTCTGCAGCGATAAAAAAATGACCAAGTACAAAAATGACGGTCACTTTTCATCCAGATGAATCATTTGTCCCACAAAATGACGATGAAATTTTATTACTGACAGTTAGGAAAATTAACGGTCAATCAATGGGCGTCAGGTGAGGAATGGTCAGAAAACGTTCATTTTACCATTGACTTTACGCGCATAAAAAATGATGGTCATTTTACATCCCTAGGTACTCCTCATCAGGGCAACAATTTATCCAACCTAATAACCAACGTATACAATAGATACCATTTTTTGGCATAAAAACTAAAAACATCGAGTCGTCCTTGTTATGACATTATTAACATGCTGTCAGTAATAATCATCGTGAAGAGAAGTATATTGACAAGATATTCTTCATATTCGTCAATTTTCAAATAATTAAACTTTAATCACCTCACCTATCAATTGATATAGCAACTAAATTAAATATGGAACTGGTACTGCATGTGACATCCATTGCTATATAGAAATCACACACGAAACTCGGTAATGCCCATGTGCCATTCGCCTGTAATGATAAACATTGAAGCTGTCAAATTAATGATTAAACTTCATTAATTTGGGATTTGTTGATGACAATGCCTATAAAGAAAAGACGAATTTCCCGAAAATAAATGTAACATGAAAGTTACCCTTTGTTATCTACAGGAACAAAAGATATAGGAAGGATGGTACGTAATAGAATAACAGAGTAATGGGGAAGGCATGGAGTAGAATGAATTGATGATGAATAGGTTCATATTTAATGTCCGGATGGGGCTAAGAAACGAGCGCCTCCGGTAAATTTGATACTTCGAGAGTCAGCAAAACGGCGGAATGTATCCCTCCTTCCCCAAAAATAGCCTCGAGGGTGACCCTTTGACACTTGTCATTGTTCTCCCCCCCTCCTCACTCCTATCAAGATTGATGAACATCGAGAGTGCTTCGGAGTACAGATAAATTGATAAAATATATCAAATAACTCACCAGTACGTAAACCGCAAATGGCATTACAAGTACAGCAACAAGCAAATCAGCAAGTGCCAAACTGACGATAAAATAATTTGTTACAGTCTGTAATGCTCGTTCTCTCACAACAGCAAGTATAACAAGTACATTACCAAATAGTGTTAGACATGGTACAATAACAAGTATCAATGCCCACCAGTTATTAACAGATGTTTTTTCTTGACTATTATTACACTCTGAATTAACATCACTTGTTTCATTAGTTGTAACACATGTATCATTAACTTTTGTTGAATTAATACCATTATCGTAGTATGTTGTTAGATTAACAAATACACTGTAATTTAATCTTTTTATGTATTCATTTATATCATCGAAGACAAATAAATTTGATATTAATGTGTAATTGTCGGCATCCGTTGTATTACCTAGACTTTCTAATCTTGTTATTGTTGTTGAAAATGTTGAATTTGTCAGGGTATCATTTGACCATTCAAACTCAACACTTGAATTACTGAGTATCTCATTTTGCGTAAGGTATGTTACATTATTTATAGCTGTACTTGATAAGACCCTTATCCTACCACCAACAATACCTCCACCTGGTGGATCGTCCAGATACGGTAGTTCGTAGGTTCGAGTTATGTTGTCTGGTGCAAATGCCGAATATCGGCTGATTATGTCTTTTTCCATAGTTTTCTTTTTTTTTTTTTTTTTTTGTCAGTGAAGTTGTACTGCTATGTGAATTTCCATTCTCAGTCTAGCTCTCATTATTGATGCTTCTGATGTCTTTCAATTTCATGATTTGATTTCAAGTTGTAGCGATACTTATTTGAGGTCTTCAACGGGTGAAGACAGGGCTGAAACATGAATATAAGAAGACAATCCTTGAATGAATATCGAAAGTTTAAAGTGCGCATTTATTGATTAAGGAAAGTTTGGCCTTGGTCCGTATTTGAATGGCATAAAATCAATGCACGGTGTCTAGGATTTAAACCCGGATCAACGAATTACAAATCCATCGATCCAACCAACAGTTGTACAGGCCTGTCGAGCGATTTATTAAGGAGTAGAATTTTGATTTTTTTGGAGTAAAATACTAATTTTTAAGCAATTTTGAAAAATTACAAATTGTATTTTATAATTAAAAAAATTTGATATGAGTTGAGTGATTATTGCCGCTTACCATGTGATAATAAAAAAAATCCAATATCATAGTTGAATAATATTATCAACACAAGTTGCTGCAATCCTTGGCTCGATCAATGCTCCATTAGTGGTAGCGACCCGCCCCTTATAGAATCGATCCATTTTATGTTTCAAGAAGTGATAAAATGTTCTTCTCAATTGTCAAGTGTGTGCTGACTATCATCAGCCAAGAATCTCCGTTAATACAGGTACCGTCGGCACCTCTGATAAATTCATCTCAACTCCATGGGTCTATAGATGTTAGTAATTATCACACCATTATCACCTGCTTTCAGTTCCATTATTCCAGCACAATTATCTTCTCAACTTTCTTGTCAAAACTTTTGGGAATTGAGCAGATGTGCCACTCTCAGTATTTTCCAACATTACACATTGATCATCATCTTTTCATTCAATAATTATCTACCTCCCGCCTGAATTCCATAACCTGTGGCAATATATCTCCAACTGAATATCAATATCAAATCATACATAAGCCAGAGAATCTTTCCCGATCAGCATACCTCGATGCATTATATTCTTCCTAGTTTTTGTATTCATGAAATTCAGTTATCACTTATACATACGAAGAAATTCAAATGAGGATTCAACGTTTTTTTTTTTTTTTTCTTGTGTGTGATTTTTAAGTCAATTTTTTACACATATCCGAGTGATGTTTTTTCAGCTGCAGTTGAAGAACGGAAATGATGATTTTTTTTAAATAATTCATTTTGTAGATGAAAAATTACTTGAATCGTACAATCCAGAGATGAAAAATTGTGTCATGACACAGTGAGAAAATTAAAAATTGTCAATTAACACAATGACACAATTGTTCCACAAATTTAATACACTCCCAACATCGACACTTGGCATTTGCGATCAATAATGGATAGAATGACCGAATTTATAATTGAAATACTGTTTAGACGGTAGCACATATTCATATAATACCGTTAAACACCCACCTTGTTGCTCCTGCTTCCGTCGGCTAACGTACGGCAACCGACTGGCTGTCTGGCTCTCGTGTTCTCCAGTGAAATTTGTCGTGGTGGTGAGATGTTGTATGTGAGAAGTGAGATGGCATGATGATGGCCCAAGAGGGATGAGATAGTTACGCCATTGCCGATATACCTTCAACCCTCTTCTTCAACCCCTCCACACGCTAATGTAAGCTCCGATCGCTCTGATTCCTACCCGTAACTGTCGACGACGCGCCGTCGCTGGAAGCACTACCCAACCCCCATTACTCTCCTACCGAGGCATTTCTCTTTTTCCCCATACTGCCCCATATCCTTTGGCGCAGGATCACACCAGACGCTATAGTCGTTCATCCATCTGGATTTATACGGAAACTCTTCTTCAACCTTTTTTTACTATTATTATTCAACTTTAGTGGCACGAGAAATCGTTTATCACGAATAATCATAGAGCAGTTGTATTTATGGGGCTATCTCGGTAATGAGTGGGTTTATCGAAAAATGTGACAAGACCTTTTTGGTGGTAAATTTGATTTTAAATATAAAATGCTTTTTCAATTTTTCCGATAAAACCAATCGTTATCGAGATAATCCCATATTTATTGAAGGTGGGATAAATCGATTTGAGGTTATCTCGGTAATGAGTGGATTTATCGAAAAATGTGAAAAAACCTTTTTTGTGGTAAATTTAATTTTAAATATAAAATGTCTTTTGACATTTTTTGATAGGACCAATCGTTATCGAGATAATCCCATATTTATTGAAGTGAAAAAAATGGATTTGTGACCTGTGATCACGGAAGTAACCTAAGAATTTTCTTTTCCTTTCCCCTATTTATTTCAACTTCTCCCTTTCTATTTTATGCGCTGATCTGGATCAAGGGGTGACCTTCTGTCACCGCTGCAGATTCCACTATTGACCCTCATTCCCCCCCCCCCCCCCTAACTCGATAACTAATTTAGATAGGAAGTTCCGAATGCTCTCGGTGGATTTGTGGGGGAATTCCTGATTGATTGGGAGTCCCTCAGGAGAATATCTAGTTTTGATTTTGGCGGTTTATCTAGTCCGCAAATCACGATGAGTTTTATCGATTTTTTGAAAAAGAGAAAAATTAATTTATTGTACATTTAAACAATTAATTATTCAATTTTATTAATTAATTAATTTTTATAAATTTTTTAATTGAAAATTTACACATTAATTAACGTTAATTATCTCATTAAAATTATTTAAAAAATGAATTAATGGAGATTGGTATGGCTAGGACCTGGAGCTCATAACAATCTAGACGTCGAAAATAAGATAACTCCGAATGAGCTAAACTCCGAATATACATAGACGCCGAATGTACAATTCTACGAATGCGTAAAGTACACGAATGATCATTCACCCGAAATTAAACAACTACTGTATACCTTGACCGGATGTGAAAATGAAAAAAAACCAATAAATTGTTCTTCAATCAAAATGCTGTATGAGTTATGTCGACGAAAAATGAAATAGCACGAATGATTAATTGCCCCGAACGTACAAATGCGCCGAACGGACATCTCAACGCATGTTACCGACAGCAGATAATTTTTGAAAAATTCCTCTTACCCTATGAGTAAAAGTCTCTTTAGATGAATGGAGGAACGATGGAATTTGGGCGATTATAAAACAAATTGTTATTATTTTTATTTTTTTAATACCAATTGGGAGAAGAATGAACTCTATATTTTTCAGTATTAATCAATTAAAGATTAATTAAATAAATTAATGTTGAATGATAAAAAGATCAATCAACTTCTTGGGATAAATTGAATTTATTTAAGGAAAGGGAAGAAAACAATCTACAACAAGTCTTTTTACAAAATGTGCAAAACCTTGAACTTTTTTATTTATTATATATAGTTAACTGAATACAAAGAAGAAAAATAATATATGTTATTATGATTTTAAAAAATCCTGATAATAAATTTTTTTTTTTTGTTTTTTCATTTATTCATTTATTTTTAATAATTTTTTTTCTTGGCGTCTATTCTGGTTCGCATAAATGGATAAATGAATGAATAAATCCTGATTTTGCCAATCTTCAGACTGGTGAAAATGACATTTATTTATTTATTTATCCATTTTAACAAACCAGAATGAAGCGCCCTGGTCCTCAATGAAAAAAAAAGCTTTATAATAGTTTTTTCTTCTGTTTTGTGTTTTTTTTTTGTTCTTTTTTTTTTCTTAAGATTTTTAATGAAATTGAAATATTCTCAGGGCGCCTATTCTGGTTTGTATAAGTGGATAAATCTTGATTTTACCAGTCTTCAGACTGGTGAAAATGACATTTATTTATTTATTTATCCATTTTAACAAACCAGAATGAAGCGCCCTGGTCCTCAATGAGAAAAAAAGCTTTATAATTGTTTTTTCTTCTGTTTTGTGTTTTTTTTGTTTTTTTTTCTTGTTTTTTTTTTTTTTCTTAAGATTTTTAATGAAATTGAAATATTCTCAGGGCGTCTATTCTGGTTTGTATAAGTGGATAAATCTTGATTTTACCAGTCTTCAGACTGGTGAAAATGACATTTATTTATTTATTTATCCATTTTAACAAACCAGAATGAAGCGCCCTGGTCCTCAATGAGAAAAAAAGCTTTATAATTGTTTTTTCTTCTGTTTTGTGTTTTTTTTGTTTTTTTTTCTTGTTTTTTTTTTTTCTTAAGATTTTTAATGAAATTGAAATATTCTCAGGGCGTCTATTCTGGTTTGTATAAGTGGATAAATCTTGATTTTACCAGTCTTCAGACTGGTGAAAATGACATTTATTTATTTATTTATCCATTTTAACAAACCAAAATGAAGCGCCCTGGTCCTCAATGAGAAAAAAAGCTTTATAATTGTTTTTTCTTCTGTTTTGTGTTTTTTTTGTTTTTTTTTCTTGTTTTTTTTTTTTTCTTAAGATTTTAAATGAAATTGAAATATTCTCAGGGCGCCTATTCTGGTTTGTATAAGTCGATAGATAAATAAACAAATCTTGATTTTGCCAGTCTTCAGACTGGTGAAAATGACATTTATTTATTTATCCATTTTAACAAACCAGAATGAAGCGCCCTGGTCCTCAATGAGAAAAAAAGCTTTATAATTGTTTTTTTTTCTGTTTTGTGTTTTTTTTTTTTTTTTTTTTTTTTCTTAAGATTTTAAATAAAATTGAAATACTTTCAGGGCGCCCATTCCGGTTTTTAGAAATGCATAATTCTTAAGACATTTTTTATAGGGAATCACCTTCTCCGCAAAAAAGCTCTTCTGACATTTTCTTCAACAGGAGTGCATGGGCTTCAACAGGAGTGTTAAAATGTAATTAAATAACATATGCAGGTATTATATTAATAACTTTACGATAACAAACGGGGCACAGGGGACCATCAGGTGCAGGGTGGTTCTCTGCCTCGTGAGCGACGAAGAGGGTGACACATGAGTCACATAAGATTATGTGACCGCAAGGAGTAAAAATCCTATTTCTCCTTGCATTATAACAAATGATGCATGACATATCCATCATCCATTCTTCTGGTATCAACTGCTGCACTGAAGAAAAAAAAAAGAAAAAAAGATTTAGCAGTCGAAAGAAAATTCTACTTATATCTTTGATATAATATAAAAAAAAAAAAAAAAATTTGATATAATTGACCATTACATGGTAAATCTGCTTGTTGAGCATCAGCGACTCCTCCCTCATTCTGGACCACTGATGGGGCTGCAGCAGCTGCCTCGACCCTTCCACCATGAGCCCTTACTGGCACTTGAGGACGAGCTGAGGGCAAATATATGAAAATATGAGAAGTAAGTTTGCTGGCAAATCGTAACACGAAAAGCCAATTTTTCTCGTTTTTGCGGGAAATGTCAAAAAACATTTTTCACTGTAAATTTTGTTAGTTACGAAAAAGGTTTTTAACATTTTCTTATTTAATGAAGTATTAGAACGTAAAAGAATAATTCGATTTTTTATGACTTGTAAAATATTGAATTATTTCAATTGTGACTGATTTTAGGAAAAAATTTCAATCAATATTTCTCGTAGCAAATTCTATCAATTATTAAAAATATTTTTGAATATTTTTTTCGAAAACCACTCATTATCGAGATAACTACAAAATTATGAAATAATTGTTAATTATTTGGATTTACTAACTTGCTACTAAATTCTATAAATAATAAATGGAATAATTTCATTGAAGAATTTCTAGTATTTGGGAAATCTACCTCGCATCCTGTAGTTATTTCTCTGTAGAATCTGTCCCAAATGCATGGGTGCAACCCCATCTTCATTCCATGGATACGCTGGTACTACTTGATTAGAATTTAAGAGTTGGAAATCTTCAGGCATTTGTTCATTATTCCATCTAAATTGATCTAACAGCCCTGTCAACTCGAAACTGATAGCAGCCAGAGCTTCAGCAATAGTCATTGATCTTGTCTCGAGGCTTCTCCATATGCCTTGAACAACAGTTAGGTGGAGAATTGGACGTACTCGAGGGACGTGATGGAGAGTCCTCGCTCCATCTCTCAGCCTGCCCAAGTCGTTATGTAGTTTTTCACAATTAACAATAATAGTTCCTGGAAGAATCAAATTATACATTTTCTGCATAATCATCTAATCATACACTTTATATTATTCCTCAACTTTTCCCATAGGAAAAGTTGTTCTATTTTTGTTATTTCTGACCGGCTACTCAGAACTCGCGAAAAAAAATGGACAAGACTTGAATGAGAATACTATATTTTATGAATGGCCTCCGGGCTCCACAAAACATGCAAGAAAAGCTGAAGAATGGGAAAAAAAATAATTATAGCTACACATGAACTTCACGAAATTCAATACAAACGAAATGATAATATCCTCGTAGTCATAAAAATCATTAATTGATCTATCGACCAAACGGAACATGAATAAAAAGTTTACAATAAATAAAATGAATGTTTCATTGTCAATTAACTTTGTGATAAAGGAAAAATTAAAATTAAATTTTTCATACTCAAATATTCCCACAAATTGAATCCTGGGGGATGATGCTGCAGGGTGTTAGTCGAGGCTCTCTGACAATCATATAGAGCAGCAATATTATTATAAGCTGTGAAATTTTGCGGCCCAATCTCTCTGAGCCAGTACAGCTCATAATAAGTCAAGAACAAATTGAATACGCGGATCAATGCCATGGAAAGGCCCTTCCTAATTGCAATGAAGGTAGTAATAACATCATTTGGATCAATGATGGCTAGACCCATTATTTTCAGAATGACGGTATCATTATCGACATTAATGGGGATCTCGTATTCAACAGCTTTCTGATAGAGAATCTGTGGGAGAAATGTATCAAAATGACTTCCAGGTCCAATGAGTACAATGAGAGGATGAGTGTAGCGACTTCACTACTAGAGTTATGCCTTGGAAGAAAGCAGACAATAGAAAAAGTGTCTGCTAGCTTGGAAACTCTGGTTCTGAGGGTGAGGACACCTTGAACTTGGGTATAAACATACTCAATACTGGAAATGGTTAAATAAACAATTTTAATCAGTCGATAATTTTTTTAATCTTTCTCGATGGCTGAGGTAGTCTTCTGGGGGGTTAAAGAATGTTTATACCCAAGTTCAAGGTGTCCTTACCCTCAAAACCAGAGTTTCCAAGCTAGCAGACACTGGAAATGGTTAAATAAACAATTTTAATCAGTCGATAATTTTTTTAATCTTTCTCGATGGCTGAGGTAGTCTTCTGGGGGGTTAAAGAATGTTTATACCCAAGTTCAAGCCTAAAAGATTAAAAAAATTATCGACTGATTAAAATTGTTTATTTAACCATTTCCAGTGTCTGCTAGCTTGGAAACTCTGGTTCTGAGGGTGAGGACACCTTGAACTTGGGTATAAACATACCCAATACTGGAAATGGTTAAATAAACAATTTTAATCAGTCGATAATTTTTTTAATCTTTCTCGATGGCTGAGGTAGTCTTCTGGGGGGTTAAAGAATGTTTATACTCAAGTTCAAGGTGTCCTCACCCTCAAAACCAGAGTTTCCAAGCTAGCAGACACTGGAAATGGTTAAATAAATAATTTTAATCAGTCGATAATTTTTTTAATCTTTTAGGCTTGAACTTGGGTATAAACATTCTTTAACCCCCCCGAAGACTACCTCAGCCATCGAGAAAGATTAAAAAAATTATCGACTGATTAAAATTGTTTATTTAACCATTTCCAGTATTGGGTATGTTTATACCCAAGTTCAAGGTGTCCTCACCCTCAGAACCAGAGTTTCCAAGCTAGCAGACACTGGAAATGGTTAAATAAAGAATTTTAATCAGTCGATAATTTTTTTAATCTTTCTCGATGGCTGAGGTAGTCTTCTGGAGGGGCCAAAGAATGTAATTAAAAAAATTATCGACTGATTAAAATTGTTTATTTAGCCATTTCTATCATCTGCTAGCTATTGTCTGCTTTCTTCCAAGGCATACTAGAGTTTCTATTATTTCTATCAATTTTTGCTTGATTAATTTTGCTATTAATGTGTATAACTTACCGTACAATATTTCAAAACGCTTCCTCTGGCCATCACAGGCTGAGGAATGCTGTTCATGAGAGACGTGTGTAAATTGTGTTCAAAATTGCTGAAAATTTGTCGAACTTGAGGAAACAATTGTCTAATTCTCTGGATAATGCTCCTGTATGAGTCAATGCTGTCACTTGCCATCAAAGTCCAGTGGTACAAGAAAGCCTATTCATGAATTGAGGATATTTATTCATTCATCTCGGTTTATATTTTATTTTCTTTTTACTGCCGAGAAAAAGTGTTAAATTGACTGTCCTAATTTTCCTAATGATTTAAACCAAAATAACTCCATACTGTCTCTTTCTGGATTTTACAATTAATGTCGAATTGAGACGCGTGCAATTACCATTCAAATCAATTATCTATTGTAGACCAATTTTATGATAGAAGAGAGAGGATAGAGGATTCTGTACATTTTGTTTATTCTATATCTTGATCAATCTAAGATAGTGGATTTGAATTGTCATTGGAATTGAGAAAATACTTCTCTCAGAAAGAAAAAGTTTTTTGACTATTTGTAATTCAATGTAAATGTATTTGAGTACAGAACGATAAAGGAATTCGTAATATACTGGGTGTAATAATAGGCAGTTTATCAGAGAGAGTTTATGAATTTAGGTACATTAGAAAGAAAACAATTAATGGACCACCTGGATATATTCTTTCCAATCCGTACAAATTTACAAAATAGAACTTGAATTCTCACGTAATGATAATTATTTTTTTGTAGACCAATGAGGAATTTCTGAGATGAAAATCGAATAATTCATAAGATGGATCGAATAATGTATAAAGGGGAGGCTGCGATCTAGCGTTAATCATTATTTAGTAGTAGTGAATATGGAAAGAGAGGAAAAAATTAGTGAGTGCAATGGAGAATTTACTCACGTAATTGTTGTGAATTGCTGTGATTGTAACTGTTCGTCTGACATTATCCACTGCAGGGGTGAAAGCAGTTGATACGTCGATGAATACGATGTGGGTGTTCGTCAGTTCCACAGCCAGGATGGGATCATGTATCATTAGGATCTCCATATTCGTTCCACGATGTTGGATTTCTACTTCCACATAGCCACCATTGCAGTGACGGAAGCTACGGTATTGATCATTGTAGAGGAGATCTCTGAATTGAGGGAGACTTTCTGCAGGTGGAAGCACAACTTCTCTTCTCCAACGTCTCATTGACTCTCGTACATTTGCATAATTTATATCGTCGATCACGTCAATAAATCTTGGAATAAACGAAATTCTTTTTAAAGGAAAATTGAAATACAATGTAACGATTCAAGTCATATTGATTTTTTTTACATGTCACATTATTATCCTAATGAATTCATTGAAATAAAACAATTTTAACCAACATTGAAAATTTCAAACATAAAATGCAGGCTCCCATAGAAGGCAGAGAAGTAAAATTCTCGCATAGAATATTACAGAAAATCTAGAAAAACTACCATGAACAAAAAAAAAACGAAAAAATTCGGAAAAATCATGATCAATATTTGAATTACCTGAGAGAAACGTCATCCCAAATTCTTGTTAGATTCCTGAGCTCGGTTGTCACAGCACGATAAAGAGCTCTGCTGAACTGTTGCACTTGGAGCAATCGTGCTGGATTAATATGTATGTGGTGTATAGTGAGTCTGAATTGTCCATCAATCAATTCCCCAGTGCCTGGACACATCTGACTCCACCTCTCCTGACAATAGAGAATACTGAAATGATGGAAAAAAATCTTATAATAGCACCATGGAGTCGGTGAGTCGAGCCGAAGACGAATTGGGGCTGTATGGGGTTTTAAATACACGCGACGAGTGAAATAGTAGTTGTAACACACACTCTGGCAATAAATGATGTTCGACACATGTGCGCATGTCCCAGGTGCTTGAGCGGTTTTAAAATTCAAACTCAAGTGAGGTTCTGGCAAATTACAATTATTTAATAATCATGTGAATTGCGTTATGTAAATTTTTAATATTATGTACAAAGCTTATGCTCGTATTCTAGAATGAAAATCATTTCTTTAATTAATTCATTCAATTTGGCACTTTTTTTCCCTAAACAACTGAGGCAGCCTGCAACTCATTAATGAGATTGAAAAAAATTGGGCATTCTTCAAATTATTAAAGTAAAAGAAGAATTAATATTGAACGATGATTGAAGACGGGAATAATTTTCGTAATTATAATTTTTTTTTTTAAATATATCTTTGTAGAATAACGTTTTTTATCTTTTTTATCTTTATCTTTTTCGTTTCGTTTACAAATTTAATCTCTCAGAGATATTGATTTATTCTTTTGTTTGAAAATTCATACACGGAGAAAAAAATACAGGAAAAATTCTGGTGCTAGCACCGGAATTTGGGTGCAATCGACAAGCACCTGGAATTTTCCTGGTTACTACAGTAATTTTTCATATATTTGTAGGAATTTTTCTCGTATTTATATGAATTTTTCTCGTGTTTATAGGAATTTTTCCGGTGCTACATAGGAAAATTCCAGGTGCTCGGCGATTGCACCCATTTTACCGTGCTAGCACCCGAATTTTTACCCATATTTTTTTCTCCGTGTAGATATCACTTGAAGATTTAAGTGATATTTATGAATTTTCAAACGAAAGAAGAAATCAATATTTGAAATTCTAATTTTCTTAAACTGAGAATTGATAAAGCGCAATTCGCTGGGCTATGGGGGTTCCCCTAATTCTCTCTTCTTTCTTATGTTGAGGACTGGCTAGAAACATAAATACGCCGTAATTTCAGCGTTTTCCTCTCCAAAATGTACTGTTTTTACCCCATAAATAAATAAATAACTGATTCGCTATAAATTCACGTATTTTCAGAATATACGTGAATGTGACAATGTCTATTACTAATTTATAAAAAGGAAATGACTGAAAAACAAATAATATTTCACAATTTTTCGGAATGATGTTACTGATCCATTAAATTTTTTCCTATTTGTATCACGCAATTTATTCATATAAATAGTATAAATATTAGAAACTTACATGGTATTACCGACTCTCCTCCCAATAAAATAAGCCTGATCATCGATGTATGCATCAGGATAACGCAGCCTTCCAAAGGGGCCCTGGTGATTCGCCATCGTTAGATACACGTTTCTGAAATGAACTTCGCAATATCTCTTTTGGACTATATATCTACACGAGACCAAGGAGTGAGAAGGACTGAGATCCCATCATCATCAAAAACCTTGAAATCAGCGATAGCCGCGGGAGAGGAAGGGGGGAGGAATAAGTATCCAATGAGGAGACTAATATCATGATATCATGAGACGCCATTCGTGAATTATCTTCAAAATAATAAAAATGTTAATCTCAATAATTGATTTTTTAATAATAGAATTCGAATAATTTGGAAAAATGCATATTATCACAATGTGGAATATTTTTTAATGAATGAGAACCAGTTATTCTATTAGGTCAGTGACTTCTCTCTCAATTATGGCATATCCGATATTCAAAAGTCGCAATTTGTAATTTTTTTTCACTAATATCACGTTAAAAATTCAATAACATAAGTCGTCCAGTTAAATAACTTGATCCATGTAAAAAAAAAAAATATATCAAACTTTGACTAATTGCATAATTTTACAGTTAAATTCTCATTTCTGCAACAATTGCCACATTGACACTGTGCCAATTGCTACATTCAAGAGTTGAGGGCGCGCGGAGGGTAGAAGGCTCCAAGGCTAGTCCTTCCGGCTCTAACCCCCTGTCAAGACGTGTTTCGTGTCACAAAGTGTCATTTAGGTCTATAAATTGTTGAAAAAAAAAAAATAATGAAATAGTAATGAAATAATAATAAAAAAATAATAATAATGTTTCGGCAAGGTGCCAACAAAATTGCAAATCTGAAAGACAATTTTTTTCATGGGCATCATTATGCGTGCAACCGAGTGGTTGGATGTAAAGTGTGAGTATCAATATGTGAGTAAATAATTCATATTTATAGAAGGAAAAATATAGAAAATTTGATTCTATTGTATCACAGATATGTAGAGTGTAAAAGGAAATTGCTTGATCAGTGTCCAGCTCGAGGAAACATAACAAATGGTGTCTTGATTCTGACTAAAGCCCACAACCATGCACCTGACGTTGAAAGCGAAGAAATTCGCCAGTTCGAGACAGAGTTGTTCACTGCTGTCACTTCATCTTTGAAGAATTTCCGTGAGATTTATGACTCCATCAGCATTTTGTGAGTTTTGTAAAACTTTTAGTGTTTAACCAGCGTATTTTTGTTGGTTAACAAGTGCACCCTAGGTCAGTTACATTCTCAAATTCTAATTAAACCAACTGATGAGAACTTGGGACCACAGTCATAATTTTAGAGGATTGATGAGATGATTCAAATGTTAAACCATCACAAACCTCTGAGAGAGAATATTTAATCGAAGAAAGTGTCTGTCTGACAGTTTAGTTAACCTTTTTTCTTAACCAATATCTTGGATACTGTCAGTAGTGAAATGAATTTTCCCTTCATGATTATCTTCGCATTTCAAAAGGGCTTTGTTCGCTCAGTATATTCGATGAGACGAGCTGGAGGTGAGGATACTCCGGAATGTCTGAGTGTTAAAATCGATACTAATGAGAGACTATGCATGAATAAGTTCACTAAATAAATCAAAAAATTAGATAAACCGGGTAGATATTATCCCTAGATGTTAAATGAAAAATATTCCAGTATAAGCTGAAGTTTTTTCTCCATAACCTTCACTCATCTCCATTGGTATATACTCAAAAACTCAACTGGAGTTTACCTCTACTATTTTCAATATTTGTCACTTGAGGAATCCATGTTCCAGAAATCGATTATTTATTTATTATTTATTTATTATTTCTTTCTTTCCTTGATGTTACAAAAGTTTTCTTTTTTTAGCATCCTCAATAGCCTCCTCTTCTCATCATCATAACACAAAAAAAATAATATTATATATATAGACAGAAATCCATTAATTTTTAATCAAAAACTTGTTGATAAAAATAGCCTCATGGACGTATTATTTATGTGCTATAGGAATCAACGAGTTGCAGCACACGTACCCTTTGTGAAAGTGCATAAGAGGATGAAGAATTGGAGAAATCGAAATCGTCCACCAGCACCTCGGAATTTTCTGGAATATGAAGCTCTTATTAATTCAAGTACATGGCATCAGAAATTTGCACAATTCAAAAATAGTGAGCTCAATGTTAAAACAATCAGGGTAAGAGATGGGGCATTTGTCACGGTTTATGGGGATCAGCAATTTTTGCGTCAATTAAATGCCTCAGAGTTTTACATTGATGCGACATTTGAAGTTTGTCCGCGGCAGCCGAAGATGCGCCAATTCTTGACCATCATGGCCAAGGTGGAAGATGCTGTAAGTGTTGGACATGGTGGTATTCTTAATTTAATTTTATACCTCACTTTATTGACGTTGAAAAAAAGATATTATGGATTAATCATGTTCTGAAAGTCAAATTTACGATGGTGGATTTAAACTTAAAAAAAAAAAACAATTAATATTTTCTAGTATCTACCCATAACATGGGCCATAATGAGTTCCAAGTCTACAGCTGCTTACATTGCTGTCTTAAGACATTTTTCGACAGTTCTCGCTCCACAATTGCAGCCAGCTCAATTCATGGTAGACTTTGAAAAGGGTTTGAGCACTGCAATTTCTACCATTTATCCAAATGCGATCATTCTTCACTGCTTTTTTCATTTTTGTAAAGTGAGTAACTCTATTAATGATGTCCTAAAATTTCATGCATCGTTGGATGTTGTAATTATTATTTTTTCATACTACAGGCCTTAATGAAACGAGTGATTAGGAAAAAAGGAAAAAGTGCATATGAATTCATACGAAACTGGCCAGAAGGGAAATTATTCTTTCGTACACTCATGGCCCTAGCTTTATTACCTCAAGAAGATATCCAAACGGGGTTCGATTGGCTCATCTCAAATACATGCCTCGAGGTGGTTTGTTATTTCAGCGATTTAATTGCTTACTTTTCTCGCTGGTGGTTAAATACAGTTACTCCTCGTAAATTTACTGTTTATGGCCATGTCAATCGCACTAACAACGTGATTGAAGCTTATCACAGAATTCTACGTGAGAGGATGGGTAGTCACCCCAAAATTTGGAAATTCACTGGTAATTTTTCTTTTGAAAAATAGAAATTGATCAATTAAAAAAATTCACAATTCTCTTTACCTAGCCAGAAATTAATAGTAATGTGGTAAACTGTAATAGGTTGACTTCAGACTTTTGATCAACATTTACATTGATCCTAGCCAAAAATCATTTCAAAACGAGAAATTATTCAACAGAAAGTGTCTCTCGACATTTTCACCATTCGAAAGAGAAAAACATAAAATAGAGTTTGACCAAAATTACTGTTTTTTCAGACTATTTGAGGCTTATCGACATTTAAAGAATTAAATTGCTACGTTATATTTCTTTATCACAGAATTTATCAATGTAAAAGAAGAATTTTTATTCCATACTGTATTTTTTTCCATTTCTCAGAGGATTTGCTTCATCTTCAACAGACCGTTTCCGTTGAATTCAGTTCGCTTCAACTCGGTTATGCCATTCGCCGTAAAGTTGAGAATAAATATTTGAAACAAAATGAGATGATAATGAGGGCATGGTATTTATATCAAAATCAGACTATGGATATTCCGAGATTCCTCACTTGCATGAGCCACGTTCTCAAGGGTTTTGGAAGGGATTTTCTCATTGAAAACGTCAGCCAAGTAGATGAATTTGCTAACATGGAGAACTATCATGACATAGGTCAGTTGAAAAATGAATAATGTATATTATATCAATGATAATACAACTGTATTCCTTGATAACTATATTTTTCCAGTGCCTCTACCTAATCGATTTGAACAAGTTGATCAAGTATTCACTGGTTTGTATAATTTGAGTTTTCTTACATGAATTATCGATTATACGTGTAAATCTGTCTACCCTTCTATTACAGTTCAAGAAATACCTCTCAGTAGATGTCCAACGTGTGGAGTGAACTTGGCTTCATTCATTTCTTTGCCTTGCTGTCACTGGTTTGCCTGCGAGCCATGTACATTGAATCTTCTTACACTCGCAGCATCATTGGGAGGAGCTGAGATAAGATGTAGTGATTGTGGCAGTATGAGTCAACTGTTCCGTAAAATCTTATCAGGATAAAATCTCTTTTCTTTTCCAAATGTTAATTCGATAAATCCTTGAAATAATTATTATTTGTGTTGGATGATATATTTTCTAAGTAATTGTCATTCAATTTTACTAATAGAAATTATAAATGATGAAATTCATTCTTCTCAAAAAAGAAAAAACACTATTTATCTCAAATGTCCATAATTATTTAATCTTCTTCAAAGCATTCATAACCATTAAAAAACTTTTTCAGAGATTTTTCAATAGTTAAGAATATTTTTAAGTTGAAAGTTCATAACTTCAAGTCAGTTTATATCAACTGATCCCCTACCTTTACGTTTTCCAGAGGCACCGCTATTTGCTCCTGCCCTCCCTCTCTTTTGATTCTATCCATCTTTGCCCGTCATATTATTTCCTCTTATCTCTAATTTTTATCTGCACATTCTCCTTTACGTTGTCAATCATTTCATTCATAATCCTGACGATACTCTGGCATCTACCATTTGTCTCCATTGTATTCAATTTTCCAAGTGTATTTGGTAAAGAAAAAAACTTAACTGAGGACATTAAACAATTTTAATGATAAGTATTCAGGTGATTCAATATCCATTAAAAATCTATGTGTTTTTATCATTTTTTACTTAGCTCAGATGAACGAATGACTTCAAGATCAATATAAAAAATAAAAATAAAAAAAAAGAATAAAAAACATGAATATCCATGCATTCAGCACAACTCCCTTGATGTTAGCACGACCAGCTGGTATATAAGGTGCATTCTATCGCTGGAGTAGTAGGCGTTCCTCCAACCTAATGCTCAATGCACTGACTGTCTCGATGCATTTTCTACTCCACTAAATGCATAGATCTGCCCTCCCACGCTAACACAGGAGTTCCAATCCAAGAGGGCCCGCCAATCGCATAAAGATATTCAAACACCCCCGCTGTCTGGGCAACTCACGATTGGTGCTGCTCCCTCTCTCCGTAGATAAACTAATGAGATATACAGGTATACTTTTCCTCACAATTTTTTTTTCTTTCAGTGTATGTACTGAACGGTTGAATTAATGGCGTATGTACATCCAACTAAAAAAAATTCCGAATAAAAAAGCATTAGTCAAGCTCGGGAGAATAATTAACCTCCAGTGTTGAATATCTCCACAACTATGGCTCACGGACCAAATTTAGCAGAACGTGTGAGATTTCCTATCAGGATAATCGATAATTATGGATATTTTTTTGAAAGTGAAGTTGCAGGTGTGGTGTACGTATGCCTGAGCGAGGGATTCTGTCAATCAATTTGCTTTAACTGCGCAATTTATGATTAATAATTATTATTCACGACCCATGCCTTCCAATTTTAACCATACAGATCTCCAACATAATTTATCGGTGGGCATTCACTGTTGCAGATACTTAAAATGTCGCGATCATGACACCAAACAATGTCGCGGTCGTGCAAAACTTGAAGGTAATGTTTTTACACTCACCCAGACACATCAACATGCTCCTGATGCCTTTCAAGACCTCAATGAAAACTTTGTCAACATCTTATACAGAACTGTGACTACTCAACTTCGCGATTTGACTGAAATATACGACAGTTTATCAACGCTGTATGTTATGAACTGATCAGAGTGTCAAAAAATGTTTTCCACACACAATGACATACAGCTAATCTAATTGGGAAAAATGATTTTACAGGTATGAAGATGCAGCTAATCGAGTTAATTATGAGAATTTACGGATGTCAATGAGACGATGGCGTAAAGGAATGCTCTTACCTACCGTGTCATCGTTTTCGGAGTACAAGAATATTGTTGAATCGATTCAATGGCAAACACTCTTACAGTGCAAAGAGGGTAATTTGCAAGTCCACGTCGGAAATTCAGGCCAAAGTGATGAAACACTCATATTTGTGGTGCCTACAGTTGCAAGGGCAGTATCAGGGGCAACACTTCTGTACATCGGTACTACTGGAGTAGTCCCACAAAATTTGAATGCCACTGAAGTTCTTTCCATTTCTGCAATTCATGGAAATCATGTGAGTAACATACATATAAGATTTAAAAAAAAATCTAAAGGTTACTTCGTATTATCATTATAATGAACTAGGACATCATATGTGCTATCCCGCGCGATGACGTTGCAGTGAGAGCTGTAGCGCATAATAATTCAATATTTTCTTCATGTTCATCCATTTGCTTATAAATAAGAAATAGGTCAAAAATTTGGAAATTGTTTCATGATGTCGCAGTTTTTTTCAATATCTCGAAAACTGATTGAGTCATCAACTCGCAGTCTGTCGCAATCAATTTGTGAGGTGATTTCACGTGTATTTTCCAATGTTTTAGCCATTAATAAGAGTCAAAAAATTGGAAATTATTAATCGATGCATCATCAATCCGTAGACGAATAAAAAGTTAACAATCAAATCAATCAGCCTTATCAATCAACTTTATCATCAAGAAAAATTCATCATAATCATAATAAGAGAGCTTGAGCCAATGACTCTTCTCAGAGTGTGAGGAAAAAAACAATTTCTCAATCTTCTGAATAAGAGACCGCACATATATTAACCTGAATTCTCCTCAAGTCTACAAGTCAGCAAATATTCTTGAAATAAGGATATCTGCTGTTTTTTGTTCTCTCTGTATACCTGGTAACTTCTCCAATTTTTCAGATAATTATTAGCTAAATCATTCTGGGTTTTATTTTTTTTTCAGAGTTTTACATTTTTGTGGGCATGTATGTCGAATAAGTCATTGGCTGCTTATAAATCAATTGTAACAGTATTGAAATCTCTCATTCCTGAACCTCAACAAATTTTCCACAATTTTGAGATTCGTCTTCATACTGAATTGGAAACAGCGTACCCGGATGCTAAAGTAAAAGGGACTTTCCTAGATTATTGTAACGTAAGAGATTTTTCTGTTTTCTTTTTATTTCAATATTTTAACTTAGTTATTCCAAAATCTGAAAGAATTGATGATATATTCAAATGTTACAGATTATTCTTCAGAAGGCGATGCAATTGGGATTGAGTTTAACGAGTAACAATTTGATATTCTTGAAAAAATTAATAAGCCTTGGCAAATTGCCCTCGACTGATATTTCAGCCAAATATATCATGTTTCGTCGATCTATGACGCCAGCAATGCTGCAAATATTCGCTCCAGTAGTGGAATATTTCCAAAATACGTGGCTGACAGGTGTAGGTACGAGCAGAATGAGTTTCTTTCAAGACTTACAAGCATTATATGACTGTCAAAGATCTTGTCGAAATAATTTTGTAAAATTTGTTGGTCTTGAACCTACCATTTGGCAAATTACGAGTGAGTCCAGGTTTCATTAAACATATCCCACTGGTATATTTTGAAATATATCCATTCTTTTCATCATTCCAGTGTACATTGTCCAGAATTCTGCTCAATCTATGGAGGACATTAATAAATTGCAGAGGGGTGAACGTGTAAGACAAACTCCATTGGCTCGAACTGTCATAAATTCAGCTGACATTCAACGTTTCTGGGGAATGTACATCAACAATGATCTCAAGTATTCCGACATGTTGGCGAGGTGTAGTTTTATACTTAGAAAGCTCATCGATAATGTGGCATTCTCAAACCTGCAATTAGGGGATGATTTTCAACTGATCTTTGGTGAAAATAATTTTGAATATGGTATGTTCATCACAATTAAAATATTCAAATGTCATATTTGTAATGAACAAGGGTTGGATTAATTTAATTTGATTTTTCAGAACTGCCAGCCAATAATGAAAGATATGAAATCATCACTGAAGAGCAATTTTTCATGGAGATAAATCCGAATTTCAAACGTTAGTGGTATTTTTACATACAAAGAAAAAAAAAATTTTACATACAATCAAACAGACGAAAACATTGCTCTCATCCATGCATATCATGAGCCTACCATATCCAGCTATCCACCAGTTTACTGCCACTTTGTACTTGAGTTAATGCACTTTTCTACTCTGGATTAATATATCTCGATTAAGGATTCATTCTCTAATCTCTTCTCGCACACCAGACCTTGCAATGTTTCTGGATGAAACCTTATTCATGTGTTCTTGATGCCATTGACCACGATATAGTTAAGACATAATTAATTTTCCTTGTTTAGGTGCACGTCGTCGTCTCCCTGCCAGTAGAGCACAAGTTAGTCAGACCAACGATACTGATTGAAAGAGAAAAATTCCAATAGTAGCAGACTGGTAAAATCAAGATTTATCCACTTATACAAACCAGAATAGGCGCCCTGAAAATATTTCAATTTTATTTAAAATCTTAAGAAAAAAAAAAACACAAAACAGAAAAAAAAACAATTATAAAGCTTTTTTTCTCATTGAGGACCAGGGCGCTTCATTCTGGTTTGTTAAAATGGATAAATAAATAAATAAATGTCATTTTCACCAGTTTGAAGACTGGCAAAATCAAGATTTGTTTATTTATCTATCCACTTATACAAACCAGAATAGGCGCCCTGAGAATATTTCCATTTTATTAAAAATCTTAAGAAAAAAAAAAAAAAAAAAAACAAAAAACAAAAAAACACAAAACAGAAGAAAAAACAATTATAAAGCTTTTTTTCTCATTGAGGACCAGGGCGCTTCATTCTGGTTTGTTTAAATGGATAAATAAATAAATAAATGTCATTTTCACCAGTCTGAAGACTGGAAAAATCAAGATTTGTTTATTTATCTATCCACTTATACTATCACTGATGCTCAACAAGCAGATTTACCATGTAATGGTCAATTATATCAAATTTTTTTTTTTTTTTATATTATATCAAAGATATAAGTAGAATTTTCTTTCGACTGCTAAATCTTTTTTTCTTTTTTTTTTCTTCAGTGCAGCAGTTGATACCAGAAGAATGGATGATGGATATGTCATGCATCATTTGTTATAATGCAAGGAGAAATAGGATTTTTACTCCTTGCGGTCACATAATCTTATGTGACTCATGTGTCACCCTCTTCGTCGCTCACGAGGCAGAGAACCACCCTGCACCTGATGGTCCCCTGTGCCCCGTTTGTTATCGTAAAGTTATTAATATAATACCTGCATATGTTATTTAATTACATTTTAACACTCCTGTTGAAGCCCATGCACTCCTGTTGAAGAAAATGTCAGAAGAGCTTTTTTGCGGAGAAGGTGATTCCCTATAAAAAATGTCTTAAGAATTATGCATTTCTAAAAACCGGAATGGGCGCCCTGAAAGTATTTCAATTTTATTTAAAATCTTAAGAAAAAAAAAAAAAAAAAACACAAAACAGAAAAAAAAACAATTATAAAGCTTTTTTTCTCATTGAGGACCAGGGCGCTTCATTCTGGTTTGTTTAAATGGATAAATAAATAAATAAATGTCATTTTCACCAGTCTGAAGACTGGTAAAATCAAGATTTATCCACTTATACAAACCAGAATAGGCGCCCTGAAAATATTTCAATTTTATTTAAAATCTTAAGAAAAAAAAAAACACAAAACAGAAAAAAAAACAATTATAAAGCTTTTTTTCTCATTGAGGACCAGGGCGCTTCATTCTGGTTTGTTAAAATGGATAAATAAATAAATAAATGTCATTTTCACCAGTCTGAAGACTGGTAAAATCAAGATTTATCCACTTATACAAACCAGAATAGGCGCCCTGAGAATATTTCAATTTCATTAAAAATCTTAAGAAAAAAAAAAGAACAAAAAAAAAACACAAAACAGAAGAAAAAACTATTATAAAGCTTTTTTTCTCATTGAGGACCAGGGCGCTTCATTCTGGTTTGTTAAAATGGATAAATAAATAAATAAATGTCATTTTCACCAGTCTGAAGATTGGCAAAATCAGGATTTATTCATTCATTTATCCATTTATGCGAACCAAAATAGACGCCAAGAAAAAAAATTATTAAAAATAAATGAATAAATGAAAAAACAAAAAAAAAAAATTTATTATCAGGATTTTTTAAAATCATAAAAACATATATTATTTTTCTTCTTTGTATTCAGTTAACTATATATAATAAATAAAAAAGTTCAAGGTTTTGCACATTTTGTAAAAAGACTTGTTGTAGATTGTTTTCTTCCCTTTCCTTAAATAAATTCAATTTATCCCAAGAAGTTGATTGATCTTTTTATCATTCAACATTAATTTATTTAATTAATCTTTAATTGATTAATACTGAAAAATATAGAGTTCATTCTTCTCCCAATTGGTATTAAAAAAATAAAAATAATAACAATTTGTTTTATAATCGCCCAAATTCCATCGTTCCTCCATTCATCTAAAGAGACTTTTACTCATAGGGTAAGAGGAATTTTTCAAAAATTATCTGCTGTCGGTAACATGCGTTGAGATGTCCGTTCGGCGCATTTGTACGTTCGGGGCAATTAATCATTCGTGCTATTTCATTTTTCGTCGACATAACTCATACAGCATTTTGATTGAAGAACAATTTATTGGTTTTTTTTCATTTTCACATCCGGTCAAGGTATACAGTGGTTGTTTAATTTCGGGTGAATGATCATTCGTGTACTTTACGCATTCGTAGAATTGTACATTCGGCGTCTATGTATATTCGGAGTTTAGCTCATTCGGAGTTATCTTATTTTCGACGTCTAGATTGTTATGAGCTCCAGGTCCTAGCCATTGGTATTTTTAGGACATTTGAAAATTCCACCGAAGTAATCCGAAGGGCTCCGAATACAACCGAACACTTGCGCGATGCAATGGCGTCCGATGCGTGATGTGTTCAATTGTTTTTCGTCATTTACTCAGGAATATTTCAATTTTTACATGAATTATATTGAATTAAATAGTGCAAAATTGTGGATTAATTCATCATCGAAGTGATTATATCGAAATAATCATCAAAATGACGGATAAAACAAAATCTATGAGTCATGTTAAACATGTACCCAAGGATGCACAGGTTATAATGTCAATAATGAAGGATATGGGTATCACAGATTATGAGCCAAAAGTTATAAATCAACTGCTTGAATTCACTTATCGTGAGTAAATAATTAATAATTGTTAATTGAATAATTCATTTTTCACAAGTAATAACCTTTATTAGTTTTAAAATGATCATTTGCGAATAACTCGATAATTAGTTGTTTTAGAAAAAAATTTCAAGAGACATTTTTTGTCGGAAATTTTCTCATCTACAAAAAAGGTCTCTTTGAAAATTTCGCTATCCCTCTTAGATTTCGAGATATTCACGATAAATTAATTTTTTTACAAAGTAAAAGTGAAAAAATTCACTGATTTTTGATTTTATAAGAAATTTGTCGATGATTTATTATAGGGTACATCACATGTATCCTCGATGACAGTAAAATCTACGCAAATCATGCAAAGAAAAAATTCATCGACCTCGAGGACGTGAGATTGGCTGTAAAAATGCAATTGGATCGTACATTCACGAATCCTCCACCTCGTGATGTATTACTGGACGTTGCTAAATCCAAGAATAATATTCCACTGCCATTTGTCAAGCCCAATAATGGTCTCAGACTACCACCAGATCGTTACTGTCTCAATTCAGCCAATTACAGGCTAAAAAATATCACTAAAAAAACTGGAAAAATACACAGTCTCGTTGGCAACAGTATTGGTGGCTCTTCGAGGCTCAAAGTCGATGCCAATAAGCCAATGTCCATTGTCAAGAGACCTGGAACATTGTCCACTGTTGCCAGGACTCAGACTATATCGATACCAAAACCAGTTTTCAAATTCTCAACAGGTGAACTATTTTTTTTTTTAATTTATTGAGTTTTTTTCTGATTAACTGTACCTTTAATTAATTAATTTTCCCAATTAAGTACCCAAAACGCTCCAGAGACGTATCCCTCCCAATAATCCTGTGTACAAATTCATCGTAAAGATCCATCCTCGTAAGCTCAAACACTCATCAATAAATCAGTGATTAAATAATTATTTATCTCATAAGACATTTCTTGTTGGAAATTTTATCAGCTATAAAAAAGGTTCTTTGACATTTTCTCCTGGAGGTAATGGTTTACGAGATAAATGCCAAAATTACCAGTTTGACTTTTTACGATTTATCATTTTGTTATTAAATCAAATATCTCAGATTGTAAATGATATATCATTGAAATCAATAGGGTCAGCATCTTCAGGAGCAACATCAACTGCTCCCAAGCCAAAAATTCAGATTGCAACAGCCCAGAGTACACCAGTAATCAAAATGGAGATGGAAGGAAATAATAAAAGAAAACGTGAAGACGATGAATTTATTTGAAGATAAATCTATTTATAAAATTGAAAAATCATATTTAAATAAGGAATGTCTTTTAACTTTTTTCATTAAACCCACTAGTTTTCGAGATATTCGAAAAATGATGGAGATGAAAATTTGGATTTTACCTCTGATTCATATGTTTAATTTGAGAATTGATGATTAGATGAATAAAATCTTGAAAAATGATGTCTTAAAATTTATTCAGTGACGTGCAAATGATACAACTCGACAGAACAATTAAATTCACCAGTAAAACAGACAATTTCATCAATTACAATCGGGGTATCTCGTTAAGTCGTAGAACGACTCGAGTTCTCTTTAAATGACATAGCCTAGTGATTAATACGGTTATTTTAAGGCTTTTTTGTACCTTAATTTCTTAATTAAAAAATATTTCCTACCTTTTCCTTCTATATCCCTTCATTTTCATCGATTCTGTATGAAATTTTAAATACAATATGAATTATATCAATTCTTAACTCAAAATCTTCATTATGTCAAAACCCAAAGAAATTATTTTTAACGAATATCTCTTGATCTAAGAGGAATATCAAAATTTCCATGGAGACCTCTATTATAGCTCTCATTCCCCTCTACAAAAAACATCCTCATAAAGATTCCCCTATCTCCCTTAGTTACCGAGATATCCATCAAAAACCATCAAACCCACCCCAGCCAAAATCAAATAAACAACTCCCGAGTTCTCCCCTTGTCATTAATATTCCTTTTATTCCCCAAAAAAACTTAAATGTCATCAACAATTGATTGTTCATCTTCCTCATTATCATCGGGCACAGATTCATCATTTATTTCAATTTGATTTTCCATTGATTTCACTTCCTCATCACCACCAATCCCATTCTGCCCCTCAGCATCATCAGACTCTTGAACTTCTTCAAGTAAAACAGATCCTTCCGACAATTCCCCTTGAATTCTCCTCTCAGTATCAACATCAGATTCCCTCTCCGTTGCCTCATCAGTGTCTTCCTCGTATTGTCCCAAGGGTACAGTAATCCTGAGCCTCGTGGGCTCTTCAGGTGTAACCAAACTTCTAGAGGGACCCAGTGACTCTTCCCCATAAACATCATCACCATAATCACGAGATATTTTAGATATTTTTGAAACCCTACCCACTGACATTTTAGATCCCTCCCTCGATCCTCCCTCTTTCTTATCTGGTTTACTAGATGGAAAAAATAATCTGTACTCGTCTGGTAATTCATCATCAGTGTACAATCTATCGGAAAAATATACGCGACGAATTCTGCAATTTGCGTGAATCTGCATTCTCGTTGTTTCTACGTAATTTGTTCCGTATGCACGACGAGTGAATTCAGCTAAATTAAATTGTACTTGATTCCATCCTGGGGATAGACATAGAGGCATTGTTATACCAAAGGGACGTATTCTGGTGACACTCTGGAAGTTACTTGCGCGAAATCTACGGTGCATGTTCTGATCATCGAGAATCTAAAATTAATCAGATTGATTTTAAGTAAAATAATGAAAATTTTAAGAGGCCTCGGGAGTAAAAAAAAAACTACTGGAATGCGGGGAAAACTTTGCTCCACGATTTCTCCGCCAAAAGAGCATGAAAAGTTATGAAACATAATTTAAAAAATTTGTTCATTTTTTACTCACAGGATGGAATGAGATGAGGATGCCCGGAAAAGGATAAATAATTTTTTTTTATGTTTAAACTTACGAGGTGGTTGACAGGTCCTCGTGTCGCCATCTTGCTTGGATACCCCTTCCCTTCACTCCGAGATGGCGGCCCAAGGACCTGTCAACCACCTCATATGTTTAAACATAAAAAGAAAATATTCATCCTCTTCCAGGCATCCTCATCTCGTGTCATCCCGTGAGTAAAAAATGAACCAATTTTTTTTCAAGTAATTTTTCTTACTCCCGAGGCTTCTTAATTAATCAAAAATGTTAATTTTGTCGTTATTTCGGAAATTAATGAATTTATCGAAAAATGTCAGAAGACCTTTTTTGTAGAGAAAAATGAGAACTAAAAAAAAGTTTTGCACAAAAATTTCGCTATCTCTCTCTCAGATTCCAAGATATTCTAAAAAAGAGGAAATTACAGTAATTTCAAAAGTAAAATATCTCTTCATGTTCTTGATGATCATGATCAAAAATGGAAGACAAATTCCTAAAGCTCCTCTGTGATTTTTCGGTGAAAAAATATATGTTGTAGAGACATTTGTTCCAATAATCTCCAGAGCAAGAGAATTCACTTCTCCGTCAACGACTCTTCTGATATTTCCATTCTTCACCTAAAAATCTAACTGAATTACCAATTTTCTCTTATTTTACATTTCTATTCAATTACGCACCTGCATCTCCCATAGTTCCAGTGGGGCCGCTCCACAGGCGTATAAAATCGATAGACGTTGCTGTTGAAATTTGTCTCTAAACATTTTTCCATTAATCCCTTAATTAACTCAACTGATGTGACAAAAAATTTAGACTCTCAATTGTTAATTCAATTGAATACCCAATAATTTTATTTATTCAAAAAAAAAAAAAAAATTTCTTCATTTTTAAAATTTTTTAAAAATCAAATAATTGAAAAAAAGTTTTTTATTCAGTTTTGCTGGAGATATTGAGGAAAAGAAGACTCTCTGGAGTTTAATTAAGATCATCTGACGCCAACTAATTCATTAATCCGTCTTCTCTCCTTATCAGTAGCAAAATCCGGGATTACCAGAGCTTCCTGTGGAAATCCAATGCTGAATGTCCTGTCTATCCTCACCCCTCCAAGTGCATATGTCTGCATCATGGCCATGTGCTTAATCTCCCAATTAAGCTGACGGGTGATTAGGTTACGAGTCTTGCGGATTCGTCGACGACAAACTACGTAACTTGAGGAGAAATAAAAATAATTAGGGAATTTGATTAATTTCGAATATGCTAGAATCTGTTTTTTTATGATATCTCGAAATTTAGCGAAGATAGAGCAATTTTGATGGGAACATTTTTTGTAGCCCGTCATCTGCGCTGTAAAAAAGGTCCTTATAAAAAATTCCGCTATCCCCTCTAAATTTAGAGATATTCACCAAAAACTTGATTTTTAGTTAAATTTCACACTGAAATCAGTTTTTTTTTAAATATTTCAAAATCTAGCGGAGATAGAGGAATTTTGATAAAGGTCTTTTATAGCGCAGATGACGGGCTATAAAAAAGGTTCTTATAAAAATTCCCCTATCTCCTCTAGATTTAGAAATATTTATCGGAAACTTTATTTTTAAGTTCAATTTCACGCGAAAATCAGTTTTTTGGAAATATCTCGTAATCTAGCGGAGATAGCGAAATTTTTATAGAGATCTTTTTTTAGAGAAGAGCGAGAGCTACAAAAAAGATCTTTACAAAAATGCCGCTATCTCCGCTAGATTCCGAGATATTCAATAAAAACTAAACTTTCCGAATTAATTTCACAAAAATAATTATTAAAAAAACATAAATAATCTAAATAAATATTTTCAATTCAATCACTTACTATGGAAGTGTCTTCAAACCCGTATAACTAGGATGGATGGACACATCACTCCTGTACAATTCAGGAAATAGCCTCATGTGTTTATTTCTATATCTCTTAGTTTTCGGTTTTTCATCCTCTTTTGATTTTTCCTCCTTCAATTCAATATCTGATGCCTTCTTCTCATATACACGAGAGTTTCCAGCACTCAAAGACATCTCTCAAGACAATTTTATATTTAAAAAAAAAAATATTTCAACAATTTTAATTCAATTATTTGATTGCTTTCGTTGTCAATTGAATAATTAATTTAATTTGCATTCGTAAATTGATTAGAATTGAATTTCACGTTTGGATAAAACAAATCGATACCCACAACTGACACCAATGATTTTGTAACTCAAAAGAGAGGTGAACTGAACACAGTTTTGTACGTCTATCTCATGCCAATTTCCCTGGAAAGTTGATCTGTAACGAAGTGAGTCACTGTGAGAGCCACTGTAGGTAATGGTTCTCCTGGAGGTAAATGGTTTACGAGATAAATGCAAAAATTACCAGTTTGACTTTTTACGATTTATCATTTTTTTATTAAATCAAATATCTCCGATTGGAAATTATATATCATTGAAATCAATAGGTACAGCATCTTCAGGAGCAACACCAACTGCCCCCAAGCCAAAAATTCAGATTGCAATAGCCCAGAGTACACCAGTAATCAAAATGGAGATGGAAGAAAGTAATAAAGAGGACGGACAGTTTGAATTAATTGATTTGCGATTAGAGATATACCTCATTATTTAAAAGTGTTTAGGGAAAGATGAGAATGGAAAAAGACAAGTGAAAGAAGCTCAAAAGATGGTAAAGATTTTATTTGAGGTGAAAAAAGGACAACCCACAGAGGATCAAATTGACAGTATATTTAATTATGGTAAATATAAACACCTAGATTTTACATAATTCAAAAGTCGTTGGTGGAAATTTGTCCCTTTTTTCTTGGATCTTGAGAGACACATGCCAACATTTCCAATATCTCCCTATATAAAACCCGGATTAAAACATATTTATTACTCCAATACTGTCATGCTTGAGTTTTTGAAACGAGTTGATGGGAATGTCAAATGGCCAAATAAAATTGGTCAATATACTAAAAATAATGGATCGATAGCAAATATTTGGGAAAAGGTTATTGAAATTCCCAGGGAATGTAAAAGACAATTTGCCAATGGAATATCAACTGATGGTGTAGCTGTATCACTGACATGTAAGCGCAACAAACGACAGATATCACAGACAGAAAAAAAATACAATGTTGATGATTATGGTAGACATACTGCATGAGATCCTGGATTAGACCAAATTTTTGGTGGAGTAATCACTGAGGATGTTTGTTTTGATTCTGAAGGACAACAATTCAGGGAGGAAAGAGTACTTATTGGCTCAACAACATTTCACAATCGTGCGAGACTTGACAGACGTGAAAAGAAGCGAAAAAGAATCACAAGTAAATATATAACATGTTTTTATACTTAAAAAAGTCTACTTGAGTAACAAATATATTGATTCATAACAAAAAATTCTTTACAGGGGAGAGATTTTGCGCGTCATAACAAACAAACAATTTGGACTAGAGGGCGGTAGAGGAAGTGTATTTCATACAGTTTGAGACTGCCCTCTAGTCCAAATTGTTTGTTTGTTACGTTTGTTATGACGCGCAAAATCTCTCCCCAGTTTATTCAAGAAGGAAATTAGTTAGATTGAAATTAGACAAATACATCGGTACACAGAGAGAGATTCAAAGAATAGCAAAGATATTAAAGTATGGAAAAGAGGGTAAAAAGGAGGCGGGTCATGAGAAAACTTTAGTTGTTGTAGGATCATACAAAATCTCTTGCAGAGCTAAAGGTGATTATACTCGCGCTCCACTCAGTAAAATTGTCAAGCTATTGGAAGAATCGAATGATTGTGATGTACATTGTTGTTGATGAATTTCGTACTACAATGATATGCAGTCGATGTAATTTAGAATACGAGATCAGCAAATAACCAAAACGTTATTCAGTGTGTAGAAATTGTAATATCGTTTGGAATCGAGATATCAAAGCGAGCAGAAACATTTTACATCTAGGCTGGTTAAAATGTAGTTTTATTCATGAAAATGTATTTCCAGTATTCAACCATTTTTCACGATCTGTAAAACGAGCTGATCTTCAAAGACTATCTAGAGTTAGAGCTTAAAGGAGTACTTAGAGAAGATTAACAAAATAAAAATAATAATCTAGCGTTCGAAATACTACTGCTGTGGTATATTTGGATTGCAATCCGGCGGGCCATACATTGAACCTTCTCTGGTGTTGGAGAGTTTGGTTCCAAAGGAGTACTCAGATGCCACAGCCAATTACAGTCCTAGTACTATATCTGATATGGCCTAGTGATTTTTGCGGTTATTTTAAGGCTTTTGGGTACACAGTGACTTACCCAAATATTGAATATTGACTTTGGTTATAAAAAAAAAACAAGCAGGCTGCCGAGGCTATGCCGCTGTAGATGTGCGGCTGTAGAGTCCGTTCATTCTGCGTGTGTTTTTTTTCTTGCCATCAATCAATTGATGGTGTGCTTCCGAATGTTCGTTTGAAAGTTTTCAAAACCGAGTTTTTCGCCACGGTGTGGGCGGGAAGTCAGATTTCCCTTCCGCGTAGCGGGACGGAAGTGTGCACTTTCCGTCCGCCGGGGCGAAAATAGTATATTTCTAACCACGGAATATAAAATAAAGGATCCCTACCCACGTGCTTATCAACCTCGCCTTCAGCTCGGCTGATAATCCTGCACGTGGGAAGGGATCCCTTATTTTACCTCCCTAGGTTAGAAATATACTATTAATCGATTGAGTCATCCTCGAGATATCGAATAAAGTCTTACATACAAGGTTTACCTACAAAGTTAAATATCTCCGAAACTAACTGATCGATTGAGCTGATTTCAAATAGGGAACATGACAAACATAAGAGATATCTCCATGTCAAATTTTAACTTGCTATCTAGATTTTTCTGAAAGTTAGGGTGTTTACAAGGACTTATGGTCAAAATCAGAAAAATGGCTATATCTCAAACATTTGCCCTAACGAGTGTACATATTTTAATTGATTGAAATAGAAGACATCGAGACAAAGATTTAAAAAAAAAAAAAAAAAAAAAATCGATCGAGGTGTTTTCGCGATATTGGATAAAATAGGTTTACATTCAAAGTTGGATAGCTCCGAAACTAATCGATCGATTGAGCTGATTTTAAATAGGAAACATTGCCATCATATGAGATACCTTCATGCCAAATTTCAAGTTGATATATTAATTTTTTCGAAAGTTAGCGTGTTTACAAGGACTTTTGGTCAAAACCAGAAAAATGACTATATCTCAAACGTTTGCCCCAACGAGTGTACATATTTTAGTTGATTGAGATAGAAGACACCGAGACGAAGATTTTGAAAAAAAAAAAAAATTAATCGATCGAATAGTTTTTGAGATATTGGATAAATAGGTTTTCATACAAAGTTGAATATCTCCGAAACTAAACGGTCGATTAAGCTAATTTTTGGTATGAAACATTGCAGTCATAAGAGACACATTCATGCCAAATTTCAAATTAATTGCACGGTTATTTCCAGAATTAGCGTGTTTAGAAGGATTTCCAGTGAAAAAGAGAAAAATAGCCATATCTCAGATACCTAGCATCCAACGGTATACATATTTTAGGTGGATGAGATAGACGGCATCGAGACGAAAATTTTGAAAAAAAAAAAATGCCGATCGGGGGATTCGTTTCCGAGATATTGGCGAAAAACGATTTACAAACAATTCACTATTTCTCAGAAACTAATCGGCCGATCAGGCTGAAATTTGGCACAGAACTAGCTATAACTAGTACCAACTAACTGACAAAATTTCAGATGTTTTGGAACAAATTTTGTCCCTTTAATATTTAATTTACGAAAAAATGACCACCAGGTGGACAGGGGAACATACAGACTTTTTGTCAAAACATCATATTTTTATGTTTTGGACCATTCTACATCATTTTCAGACAAAATTAGAAAATGTGAAAATCGACCGATTGCAAAGCTTCCATTCGGAAGCAAAAATCAATAAATTTGTATTTTTATTCATTATTTTTAGTTTTTACATCAACCAAAATTTCCCTTTTTTCGTTCTTGCTCAATATCTCGAAAACTAATGGAGATACCAAATTTTTCATAATAACCTTTTTTGTAGATCTGAATTTTTCCTACAAAAAAGATATGTTTGCTGAGAGACTTAATTTTGCTGGCTTTGTGGGTGGTGTGAAGGAAGTGTTTAATTGTGGAAAATTATATTGATGACACAATTGATTAAAATCACTCACAAAGGTTTATTGACGGAATTGAACCGCACGTTAAATGATTTACATTATGTACAAAGTTGATAATTATCTCAAAATCGTTGGTTAACTGAATTGACTTGACTCTAAATAATTGTTGACTAAATGACTGACTAAACTGCGATAAATACTTGAGAAAACACTATTGAGATTGACCTTGAAGTGACTTGAGAATTACTGGATATAATAATTGATTTGATAAAAGTCTGAGATATGTTACTATTAAATAATATCGTTGAATTTCACTAATAATTGTCTCTGATAATTAACTCTTGATAAACTAACTCGGTGAATAATATAATTGTGGAGATTTTACTCTGATAAATAACTCTTGAATTGAACTGCTAAATGTCCTTGAATTGTTGCTAGGCGAAAAATATTAGTTGAATAACTTGATAACACTGATTCGATGATTTTACTTATTAATGAGTTACTCGATGAATTACGGAATTGATTTACTTATTGATGGTTTACTCGGTGATTTTACTAATTGATTTACTTGTTGAATTACTCGGTGAATTTACTAATTGATTAATTGCCCGAAGGCTTGAGACTACATGTTGAGTGCTAATTCGATACTTGTTGCTTGCCCGAAGGCTTGATGACGACTACATGAGTACTAACTCATGACTGTACTTGCTTGCCCGAAGGCTAGTTGACTGCTATATGGGTTCGAGCGTCTTCTCTCTGGTTGACCGTTGGCCCGAAGGGCCCCGAAATTTCTCGAATATTCTCTGATTTAATTTCTCTGATATTTTGACTTTATTTTTGTCGCGTTTCCAACAAGATATTTATAAAAATTTCGATATCTCCTTTAGATTCAGAGATATTCAGGTTTAAAGTATAAACTGTCTCGATTAAATATTTTTTGCAACACCTGCCATAAAAGTTCACTTTTCGGGTCAGTTTTGCGTGCGTAAAGTGTTTGTTTTCCGCACCGCGTGCGTAAAATTCAGAGGTTGTGTGTAAAGTGAATCTCACTTTACGCACGATCTTGAATTTTACGCACTCCGCGCACAAAACAAACACTCTGCACTCCAAATTGCCCCTTAAAGCAAACTTTGGCAGGTATTACAAAAAATAGTATGTGTAACGCGTACGTACAAAAAAGTTTTACTTTACGCACTAGTTACACAATGTACTAGGGGAGAGTCAGACAAAATGGGACGTCCGGGCAAAACGGGGCGCTAGGACAAAATGAGACAGCGGACAAAATGGGACACTAGCGGAAAAGCATTTTTAACTAATTTCCAGTCTTTTATTTTTTTCCTCAAAAAAAACTTAGAAAAAATCTGAAACATGCTTTTTTTGTACACGGAAAAAAAAACTTGATTCTAGTATATTAAATACTTAATTCAAGTATATTGAAATACATAATTCTAGTATTTCAATATACTTGAATTAAGTATTTAATATACTAGAATCAAGTTTTTTTTTCGTGCAATGGTCGTTTCTTTCCCCTCATCACCCATTGAACCTCCTGATTCATTTTGATCCCGTCCCACTTCACCCACGTCCCATTTTGCCCGCTGTCCCATTTTGCCCTCATGTCCCGTTTTGCTCGCATATCCCATTTTGCCCTCACGTCCCGGTTTGCTCGCATGTCCCATTTTGCCCGACTTTCCCCTATTATTTCTAAATAAAAATTTAAAAAATTATAAATAAATTTAAAAATTGTAATAATTAACCAATTCATTCAAATCCAGCGGTTCCCCGATCCCCCCTCCTCTCCGGCGAGCGCATGCTCAATTCACCCCAAAACTACCCCATTACCCATGCCCGAATTTATTGATATTTCACCCTGACACAATAAAATACAAATCGAGGGATGAAACTCGTGCCATCTAGACCTGAAGATTGAACATTAGGACTGGATTGCTCCAGCTGATGTTGAACAGTAATCCCTTTGCAGTTGTTATGATCAAAGTGTCATTAAAGATTATTTTAATATAAAAATAAAATATTTAAACATGTGTTTTTGGATTCATTGAGGGTGCGTGATGGTTAGGTGATATTTTTTTATTAAAATTAATTATTTATTGAATGATGAAGCTTACGAGGGCATGATTATTGGCCGAATGTTGGCTGTTTTGGTGATACGTCAGAGTGAAAAAAAAGTGGTCAAGGGAGAATTGCTGGACAATCAGATTTAACGTACAATGGCCAATGAACATTTTATGTACAGGTTTGTATCGTCTGTGATTAATTTTTAACATTTTTTAATAATAAATCCGAAAATTAGTGGTAAAAAGGGTCAAAATTGAATTAGTTGTTTTTTAAAAAGTGGATTATCTTCGTAATTAAGGGGTCCAGGAGAAAATGTCATAAAATACTTTTTGTAGAAAATTTAATTATCTATAAAAAAGGTCCTTTAACATTTTCCTCTAAAGTCAATGGTTTTTGAGATAAATGGATTTTAATAATTTGATTTTTGACATTTTTGAAATTTCTTCGAAATTATTTTATAAAAGGACAACACTACCAGTCCGTGGACACTCTGAGGTGAATCTCTGCTCTGTACTGTCACTGGGCAAGGAGCTCAGCAAAGTCACAATGCCGGTTAACTTCAATGAACCACTGTCCTTCCTTCAACGAGTTGCTGAATACATGGAGTATGCTAAATTACTTAAATTGGCTGCTGCTGAGACTACACCAGTTGGCAGACTCCAGGTTAACTATTTTTGTTCATTTCCGGTTGAAATATTTATCAATGTGCTCATTAGCTAACTCAATTTCGTGTTTATTTTGAGTTGTTGAAGGTTATAGATATCTCGAGATCTGTAAGAGATATCGAAATTTTGGTGAAGACCTTTTTTGTAGCTCTTATTTTTCTAGACAAAAAAGGTCGTTATGAAAATTCTGCTATGTCCCTTAGAATTCGAGATATCCATGAAAAACTGATTAATTCAGTAGTAAAGTGGTGAAATAGGAAAACACAATTTTTTTTGATGATCGTTTTTCGTGAATATCTTGAAAACTAAGCAAGATATCGGGATTTATAATAGAACCTTTTTTGTAGAGCAGATTGAGATCTACAAAAAAGTTTCTATGAAAATTTTTCTATCTCAAGTAGATTCAGAGATATTTAACAATTTCTTCTTATTTGTCCTAAGTACGTAGCTGCATTCGCTGTTAGTGCTCTGGCATCAAACTGGGAGAGACTTGGAAAACCTTTTAATCCATTACTCGGTGAAACTTATGAACTGGAACGTGAAGACTTTCGGTATTATAAATTTTATTATTTAATTCAATAGATAATTTTAAAAAATTACTTTAATTTTTATTTATAACTTTCAGAATAATTTGTGAACAAGTCTCCCACCACCCACCAGTATCAGCATTTCATGCTGATGGTGACAATTTTGTCTTTCACGGTAGCATCCACCCAAAGCTCAAGTTTTGGGGTAAAAACATTGAAGTACATCCCAAGGGTATTGTCACAGTGGAATTACCCAAGTACGTAATGCCTTTGAATTAAGTAGAAAAATTATCAATAAGTCAGACATTCCAGGTTTTTTAATTATGCTAGTATCTCTGAAACAAATTGATTTATCAAAAAATGTCAAAAAACATTTTTTGTAGCTGATAAAATTTCCTACAAAAAATTTCTCTTGACTTTTTTTTTAGAGTCAATAATTATCGTGATAATTGAAGATTTAATAGAATGTGGATTCGTTAATCAATCAAACTTGTGAAAAAATTTGTTTATTCTTATTTTATCAGGTGGAAGGAGGCGTATACATGGCAAAATGTCAACTGTATACTACACAATGTACTTGTGGGACAATTGTGGATGGAACAATTGGGGGCACTGGAGATAAAACAGTGTGGTGGTGGCAATCTCAAGGCAACACTTTCATTCAAGAGTGCTGGATGGAATTCAAAGGATTTGCATCGAGTTGAAGGATTCATAACTGATTCAGAGTATGTTATAACGAATTCAAACAATCCCTTTCATTTTTTTTCTATTTTTTCAATCCATCCAAAATTTATCAATTTCACATTTCGTTAATTATTCAATTATCTCGATAAATATCGATTTTAGAGGAAAATGTCATAAAATATTTTTTGTTGGAAATTTAATTCTCTACAAAAAAAGTCTTATAACATTTTCTCATATAACCGATGGTTTTCAAGATAAATAAGTTTAAAGAGGATTTTAATTCAGGAAAAAACGTCTCGTCTTCCTTTATGGCAAATGGACAGAGCGTTTGCGTTCCTGTGAGCCAACACTCTATGATGACACCCTAGAGACGATAAAGCGTGAGGCTAAAAGCCCCCAGGGCAGTCCAGGGCATAAAAAAGTGCTAGCTAAGTTGAATAGTCTCACAATTGGTGCTTTTAAACCTTCCCATCAGGATGCAATCGATGAGTCGAGTACTGACAGTGAGGATTGTCTTCCGGTTGACGAAATTCCGGGCTCTATCACTCTCTGGGAGGCTAGCCCACGGCCAGCCAACAGTGCTGATGTTAGTGAGATAAAATAAAAAATAATTATTCAATTAAATTTTTTTTATTCTGTTTAATAATGAAATTAAATATTATTAAATTAATTTATGACCTCTGATAATATTATTTCAGTATTTTTCTTTTACTCAATTTGCCATGTCTCTCAATGAGATGGAACCGGGAATGGAAAATAGAATTTGCCCAACGGATTCACGTCTGAGGCCGGATATCAGGAAATTGGAAAATGGAGATCAGGATGGAGCTGCCACTGAGAAAATTCGACTTGAGGAAAAACAGAGGGAGTCACGTAAATCGAAAAAGCACAAAAAAACACCAGATAATTTTCCGAAGTATTTTTTCATCAATTTTCATTATTTATTTTTAAAATGAAAAAGTTTTTTTTCGAATATCTTGGAACTTAATGGAGATATCAAAATTTTTATCGTGACCTTTTTTGTAAGGTTGTGACGATTCTCAACTATTAACTTTAAACTTTAACTGTTATAATAACTACCTATAGATAAAATTGGACACCCTTATTAACCCATTAGGCGCCAGACTATTTTAATTAACAAGAAAAAATAGACAAAATACTCTTCCAAACTGTTATTATCTATTATCTGTGAAATTTACCCGTACTCTTACTTACAAGAGGGAGGGAGGACGATACTCCCTTATCCAAATACCAACCAAATAGAACACAACACTGCCTTCTCCGAATTTCTGAGGTTCCAACCCAATAAAACACAATACTCAAAATTTAATGCTCCAAAGAATTAATTATATTCAAAATAATACGTAAAAGAAATATTACAATTAAAAATGAATGAGGCATAAATCCTCCTTTAAACAAATCACCAGTCAACACAATTGATCCACCGGAAATAACTCAAATTCTATTAATCTCGCAAAAATAAATCTTTAAATAATCAGTAAGGGGAAAATTCCCATGTGATGGAATGAGACAAAGGACAACCGAGATTTTAACCGCTATTTTAGGTACTTATCTCACTCAGCTCGTACTGATAGTCCAGGGTCTCTGTGGCTCGTCCAGATGACTTCCTTCAATGGATTGGACTTCCACAATTCTCAAAATTGTACTCGAATCTATTACTTCACTCTGTTACTCTCAAAAACTCAAAATCTGTTACTCTATTACTTTCGACAACTCAAAATCTGTTACTCTATGACTCTCAAACTATTACTCAAATTATTACTCGTCAATAATTCTATTAATCTGTTACTCTGTTACTCGATAAATCTATTACTCTATTAATCTATTAATCTGTTACTCTATTAATTGAGCTCCTGCCTGGACTATGTCTCGGGTGGAACTGCGGAACCGACAATTATTCGCGTAGGCCCACAGTTATTACAAATTCGTCCAAAAAGGGGCGGGGTTAATCCCCCACTCAATCATCGACTACCTTAATTCGACGACCACTGACCCTAGACCTTGAGCTGTGCAGATTTTCTCTATTACATATTCTGATAGAATTAAATATATTTCAATAAATCTTCGGGGACGATTTTCCCCAATGTGCGGTTGACCTCGACATCCTTCCTTCCTTCCTTCCTTCAGGTATGGACTGTGGACTGGTTCAGGCTCTCTTCTTTTGACTCCGAGAGATTTTTCTCAGAGTCTCCTCTTGCTTATCCGAGCCTCATTGATAGGAAGAATCGTGTGGAATTAGTCAGATGTTCTATTACATTGTACGTTATCCCAGTGGTTTCTTTCTTGTAAGGGAAGGGAGTGTGAGCTCCCCCCGAGACTCAGGCCGATCTTTTAACTTTTAACTCTAACTAAAACTCTACCCTGTGACATTGACAATCGTCACAAGGTCCTTATGAAAATTTCGATATCTCTATTAATTTTCGAGATATCTCCAAAAAACTGATCGATGAAAGAGAAGAAATTTTAAAAAAAATTTTTTTTTTAAATTCCAGATGGTTCCAGTCAGCAATAAATCCATACACTGGACAGGACGATTGGTTGTACAAAGGTCAGTATTGGGATCGCAACTACTCCGACATCGAAGATATTTTTTAATAAAAATTCACGCGATGAAAAATGAGTAGAAAAATGATAAAAATTGTCATTTCACTTAAGAAAAAAAAATTTGAGTTGTCTTTAATACATGAGTAGAGCCCTCAAGAGAATTGATGTCTATATAAAAATGTTCAGTGTACATTAAAAAAAATGATAAAAGCTTAAAAAATTGATAAATAAATAAAATACAAAGATGAATCATTAAGAGGCCTCGGGAATAAAAAAAAACTACTGAAATACGGGGAAAACTTTGCTCCACGAATTTTCCGCCAAGAGAGCATAGAAAATTATGAAATATAATTTAAAAAATTCGTACATTTTTTACTCACAGAATGGAAAGAGATGATGATGCCCGGAAGAGGATAAATAATTTTTTTTAATGCTTAAACTTAATGTTTAAACATGAAAAAAAAAATATTCATCCTCTCCCAGGCATCCTCATCTCGTTTCATCCTGTGAGTAAAAAATGAATAAATTTTTTTAAGGATGTTTCATAATTTTCTATGCTCTCTTGGCGGAGAATTCGTGGAACAAACTTTTCCCCGCATTTCAGTAGTTTTTTTTTTATCTCGAGGCCTCTTAATTGATTAAATTAATTAATTCATTATGATACTGTTTGTCAATTGTCTAGTTTCATTGGGTATTTAAGTACATGAATGGGTAAATAAAAGGGAGACAACAGTTTGAAAAAAAACAGTACAAATGGGAAAAAAAATTAGAAAAATTCTATTTTCATCTTATTGTACATAAACAAAGATTTAATTACCCTAATCACTGCAAATTTTGCTTCCTCATTGGTGATAAGGGGTCAAGTCATATCGAGTGAGGAGATTTTGATTAATGAGGTAATTAATTAATTAACAAAGTGATGAATATTGTGTGAAGTTCAACATTTTTATATAAATTTCTATTTATCTTGATAACGAGAGTTTTTAGAAAGAAATGTCAAAGAACTTTTTTTATAAAAAATTTAATTCTCTACAAAAAAGGTCTTTTGACGTTTTTGAATAAAATCATTAGTTTCCGAGATAATTGGATAATTGTAAATGTCGAATTTGAGTTATTGATTTAATAATTGATTTATCACCTGAATTATGATTTTTTCTTCATTAATCACGTCACGAATAGCTAAAAATTATTCCTGCTTCCTATTTTTATAACAATAAATGAATGAAAGAGATAATCAACTGATTAGAATGATTTCATTAGTGAAATTTTTGAAAAATCGTAAAATTTTTGTATTAGATATCGATTTATCTCAAGAACAATCGAGTTGAGAGAACAATGTATAGAAACCTTTTTTGCAGCTGATAAAATTCTCTACAAAAAAGGTTCTATGACATTTCCTCGTGGAATTACTCATTCTCAAGATATTTCATGTTTAACAAAATGAAGATTTATTCGATATTTTAACAATTCACTTCTGATTCAATCGACAATAGAAATTAATTAAATAATCAATTAGAATGGCAATATCGATAAAAATTTATTAGTTAAATAATTTAGAAGATATTCTTGAGTAGATAGAAAATAAAACCGTAGTACGACTGCTTCCATTATAAAAAAAAAAATAAATAAAAAATACTTGCATTTGATACTCAATGTGCCAATCAAGGGAAATTCACAGCTTTCTTACGATCACACAAAATTGAATAAATAATAAATGTAGAATAATTGTTTTGAGGTGAAGTTTTTGGGCTTTCAATGAAAAAAATTAATAAAAGTTGTGAATTTTTGAAAAATGAGGGCTCAAAACTATTAGAGACCATTTGAAAATATTAATTATCATGGGGCATTAATTAATGAAAATTAGGGAAATTGTAAAAAATTTTAATTCTCATTTTCATGTTATTTTTATTGATCTTTCACTGATTGTGAGATATAAATTTAATTTAAATAATGGTTATTGTTGTGAAGATAGAAATATAGGGAGATCATATTTATAGAATTGAGTGAAAATTTAGAAATAAATGTTATTATGTGAGAAAAGTCATTTATTTTCATTTTTGCTTCCGGACGGAAGCTTTGTTTCTACAAGATTTTGACATTCTCCAATTTTGTGTGGAAATGATGTAGAATGTTATAAAACGTCAAGATATGATGTTATTTCGAAAATGTCCGTATGTGCGTGCAGATTTTTTATTTTTATTTTTTTATTTTTTTTTGAAATTGGGATAATAAAACGGCAACAGTATTTGAAAAAAATCTGAAATTTTTACACATAATTGGTATCTCTTATGTTGAGCTTCAGGCAAAGTTTCAGCTCGATCGACCGATTAGTTCTCGAGATATCGACATTTATTGGAAAATCGTTTTTCTTCAATATTTCGAAAACGATTCAAACAATCGATTGTTTTTTTTTTTTTCAAAATATTCAGGATAAAAATATCTATCAGTTTGAATAAAAATATTCATTCCGACCATGAAGATGTTACATAGTTATGGCCCTTTTTCTATTTTTTTGCTAAAATCCTTGTGTGCGTGATAACTTGAAAAATATTGGAGATAAAAAGTTCAAATTTGGCATGATTGTTGGTCTTACAGAAATGAAGGTTGCTATTTCGGATGGGCGGAATCGACTTCTATCTAATCCAATGAAAATATGTATACCGCCCCATTGAAAGTTTTCGAGATATTGTCAATTTTCTATTTTTATTCTCGGAAGTCGCTCATACGAGCTATAATACAACTAAGAGTTGGCGCCTAAATTTGAAATTTGGGCCAGTAGTTGGTATAGTCGAGTTACAATTCTGTGTCAAATTTGAAGTCAATATGTGCATTAGGTTCTGAGATACAGCCAATTATTATTTTTATTTCCTCTTCAAAGAGGATGGAAGTTGGTATTGAGTGCAAAATTTCAACAAAATTTAAATCGATTTAGATTTTCCTTGAGGATTAATTGAAATGTAATTCATAAATTTATCTAATTTTTTTTAAATTTTCGTTGAACACGATACGATGGGACAGCTTACGGAATAAATAATTATTATTCTATTCTATTTCCCTTTCAAATGGGATCAAGTAGGAAATTTCAGCAGAACTCAACCATTTTTGATTTTCTTTTAACACTGATTGAAGAGTCATTCATAAATTTATTTCACTAATTTTCTTTATTCCAGTGGAATTTCCCTTGAGGAAATGTAATTCATGAAGTTTCTACATTTTTTTTCTGGGCAGAATCGATTCTAGATCCGTTGCAATGAAATTGATAGAAAAAAAAACAAGCATAATATAATACCGAATTTCTTTGACCACTTAATACCAGCCGCATGGGAGTGACCGCCTACTTGTTTCCAGCACTTAATATCTCGGGAACTGATGGAGATATCAAAATTTTCATGACCTTTTTTATAGAAAAAACCAAGAGCATTAAAAAAGGTCCCTATAAAAATTCTTCTATCTCCCATAGATTCCAAGATATTCATTAAAAACTTAATGAAACCCCAAATGAATAATCCAAAATCGTGAATAATTGATAACAATTTCATTTGTAATGGTATCATTTATTTATTTAACTTCATATGCAACAAAATCGAGTAGTGGAGGGGATGAGACTTTGGCACGGTTTTTTTTAATTATTCTTATATAAATTTACCAGAAAATTAGAAATCGAAAAAAAAAAAATTCACCACAATTTCTTTCATTATTACTGTCACTGTTAATTATGGAAGACAATCTCCACATTAATGTCGTGTTCACAGTGACAACAGTATTTTTCTCAATCTCCCATTTTATTTTGATTCAATCGCTTGCAATTCTCCATTTTTCGATATAAAATTAATAAAACGAAAATAGTAAATTTCTATTTCTCGTCAAATATCTCTGAATCCAATAGCGATATCGAAATTTTTGATAGAACCTTTTTTGTAGCTCTGATTCCACTCTATAAAAAAGATATCTGTCAAAATTTGCCTTCAAAAATCTCCATTAGATTCCGAGATATTCGCGAAAAACAAATTGTAGTTTATTGAATTAATCTCGTTTCATCATTTTCGTTTTTCTTAGAGATTTCATAGAGTCGTAAAATCGTAAAAATGGTGGTAATAATACTCTTTAACTCTACAAAGGTACAATTTCCACCAGAACTAAATATTTTTTAATTATTTATCAACTATTCTGGACATAATGAAATAATCCTGCTATTATTATCATAATATCGCCTTCTCACAATTTATTTCCTCTATTATACGTTAATTTCCATTTAATTTTTATCAACTACAATGTCGCGAGTATTCGTAACCATGTGAGAGTATTTTTAATTGCGAGTTTCATGTCAACAGAATTTTTTTTCGATTAAAAAATTTTCTCATCTTCAAGTTTTGAACGATATCTCGGGATTTAAGAGAGATAGCAAAATTTTGATAAATACCTTTTTTGTAGCTCTCATTCTACTCTACAAAAAAGGTCTGTATGAAAATTTTGATATCTCCTCTAGTTTAAGAGTAATTCAAAAAAAACTAATTATTGTTCCAATAATTTTCATGTCAGAGAAAGAAAACATTGAGATTATGAAAATTTATGAAGATGTATTTTGTCTAAACATTTTCCTTTCGTCTGCTGGTAACGGCACTCTAGGTCAAGGTACAACAACATCAATAACAACAACAACAACAAGAACAACAACAACAACAACAAGATAAACAACAATAATTATCAGGGTTTAATCGATTAATTATTGAATATTGTGTAGATGTCTTAGAGCCAGTTTAATTACCGTTACTGATTATGGTTTATTGCATTTATTTTAATCATCTAATAAATATTTTTCCATATTTTTATTCTTTTAGATTCTATTTTACTTTTGTATCTATACAATTGTTCAATTATTTACAAATTTGATGAAATTTTTTAACCAGTCAATTGATGAAAAATAATACGAATTAACATAAAAATTAATTTTTTTAAATTTAATTGTAATCATAAAAAGTAAATAAAGTGATAAAACGAGTTGAGTCAATTTTTTTTCAAATATCTCCGAATCTAATGAGAATATCATAATTTTCGTAGAGACATTTTTTGTAGCCCAGTAAAAGATCTGCAAACAATGTCCTAATGAAAATTTCTCTATATCCCTCAGGTTAATCGATATCCTAAAAAACTAATTCACTTTACTAATTTTTGTGCGGGGAAAACTTTGCTCCACGAATTCTCCGCCAAGAGAGCATGGAAAGTTATGAGACATACTTTAAAAAATTTGTTCATTTTTTACTCACAGGATGAAACAAAATGTGGATGCCTGGAAAAGGATGAATATTTTTTTTTCATGTTTAAACATACGAGGTGGTTGACAGGTCTTCAGGCCACCCGGATCTTGGAGTGAAGAGAAGGAGTATCCAAACAAGATGGCGGCACGAGGACCTGTCAATCACCTCGTAAGTTTAAACATTAAAAAAAATTATTTATCCTCTTCCGGGCATCTTCATCTCGTTACATCTTGTGAGTAAAAAATGAACCAATTTTTTAAATTATGTTTCATAATTTTCCTTGCTCTCTTGGCAGAGAATTCGTGGAGCAAAGTTTTCCCCGCATTTCAGTAATTTTTCTTTTACTCCCGAGGCCTCTTAATTAAAATAATAATCCCAAATAATTATTAAAAAAAAAAAAAAAACTGTTCATGAAACTCGCAATAATCATCATAATCCCGATGATCATTATTATGTACAACAATTACTTTTAATCGAAGTAATTTATTCACCAAATTGATAAACTATGTACTATATCGACACCTATATATTGTTGACACATTGTTTATGTTTTTTTTTTTACCGTCATAAAATCACTCTTGAGATTCACTATTCATAGATAATTAAATCATGAATATTCAATTTTGATGAATAAAATTCAGGCACTCGTCAATGGCCTAAACTATTGTTTATCCCAACAATATTATTTTATTGTATTTCATTGTTGTTTATACATAATGATGAATATCATTGTACCCAAGTTGATGGTACCCATTGGGGTTCACGTTCAAGTGAATTAATTTCCGTGAGTAATTGATTGTAAGCACGATCGGTGTCATTATTTATGATAATCATATCAAATAAATGACCATATTTATCCTCCATTTCTCTAGCTTTTTCAATAATATCTTTGAGCTCTTCTTCTTTAAAACTTTCATTATTTTTTAATCTCTTTTGACGCAATTTTTCAAGACTCGGTGGCGCAACAAATACAACATATGGCTTTAAATCTGAATTTCTTAGGATTTTTAAACTCTGTGGATGAAGATTTAAAACACATATTTTACCTGAATTAACAACTGTACGTATTGCCTCGACTGATGTACCGTAATAAGCTTTTTCATATTCACCATGTTCAACAAATTTTCTACAAAGAATGTCGGATTCAAATTGTGAGCGTGAAATAAAGTGGTAATCTTGACCATCAACTTCAGAACCTTTTCTCGGTCTACTTGTATCTGAAGAATAAATAAATAATTAATTAATTATTAAAACAATAAAATGGTTTTATAATTAAACTTACGAGGTATTGCTGCAGCAAAACGTTCGCTGTCTTGCATGAGACGTTGCCGCAACTCGTGTCTACCAATATTCGGAGGTCCAATCAAGACAATTGGTCTCTTATGACTGGCTCGTGGATAATAAAGTGCAACTTCTTCATAAGTCAACACTTCTTCGCTATCGTAATCTGAAATATTGTAAACAAAAATACAATTTCATTCTATGAGACATGAGAATGAATGATTGAAAAGAAAAGATGTACCATCGATTGTCGATGTCGAATAGAGTGGATAACCATCTTCATTCATATTGCTGCCAAATTTACTTCTTTTTTTCTTTTTCTTTGGATTTTTTCTCGTACACAATAATGTACTTGATTTTTTACCACCACGAACAGTAGTTTTTCCACCAGCTATTGTCTGCTTCATAGATTCTCGTCTGAATAGAGAACAAAATTATTGAATGAAGGATTTATAATCGTTTTGAAGGGGAGATTAATATAAGAATACGTACTGATGCTGGAAAGCTCTACTCGGTATAAGACCAGCTAGAGTCTGATCCTCCTCGCCTTCGCGATAAGCTTGCCACCAGTTTGAATCCTCTTGAGATATAACATGAAGGACATCACCCTTTTGAAAGCTTACACCGAGTTCTCGACACGGTATATAAGGATCCTCTTCAGGATCATAGTCAAAGTGTGCCCTCACGTGATGTATCTGAGAAGTCAATGATATTTAACACTCATATACTCTATTGAAATCAAAAATATTCAAATAATTACCTGACTATTCTCGTCTTTAACGCTGTTTGTCACGTTATTCCTATAATTATTTGATGCAGGTAATACAAGAAACGTCAGACTGCCTTGCATACCAGCAAGAATATCGCACACTTCATTGACACTTTTGCCTCTCATCTCAACTCCATTGACCTCAAGCACTTCATCTCCCTCGTGAAAGAGACCAGATTTTTCAGCAGCACCACCTCTAACCACTCTTCCTGCATTACAAGGATCAATGAATTATCTAGTGTAACCCAAAAGTACCAATCCTGTGTAGCAATAACTGAATAAGTGAAACGCATAAACGATAAATTTATACTCCACACTTTAATAATCATATTGAGCATTATATTGCAACGTCCGAGAGATTCCTTACTTTTCCCTATCTTCTCCTCTCGGCCTGTTTGCCCTCAAAAAATTCTCCCCACTCCTCATGCATCGTTCATCCTTGTTCTTGATGTTATGCGCTCGGAAATGCGCAATGTCACACAAATGAAACGGTCGAGAATTGTAGGTTATGTTCTTTTTCCCCCACTACTACAATTCCTCCTACCCACTACCTACTTCCCCTCTCCAAAACTGCCCAGAGCGACGGATTGGGAGCGATTCCTTAGATGCTCTTTCCAATGAAATTCGTTCTACATACTCACAACCTTTCCTACCGACACAATATCCTCCAGTTCCTGTAATGTCCCCCAGAGGGATAACGGCCGAATGGGCAAAAGCCTACGTGCCATAAAAAAGAAGAAGACAATGAAATTCGCTCAAGGACACGTCTCAAGTCGGGAAAAGTAAGCAATCTCTCTTGTTGAGTCCATCATCAACTCTTATATTTTGAGTAAAGACTTGAAGCTTAAAAGTATCAAACGTCTGTTGGTGTAAAAACCGAACCTACAACTACTTATTCATACAAACAATCCTTTTCTGAAGGATCTACATAACCTACCGATTATAACAGCATCACCTTCGTTCCGTACTGTCGCACCGAGTGGCTCATTAGTCTTCTCAATTTTGATGATTTTGATATTCTCAGGATTTCTCGAGTCACGATAACTCGACGAGAGACTTGGTGTTTCACTCGGTGATGATGATGATGGACTCTGCTTACGTTGTACACCATCAACATACGATATCACGGAGTCATGGGATAGGAGTAAACCCTCCATTTCGTAACTCGTTAATAAGCCTGTTAGTTCCTCTACGAGAGCTACATTGTCCGGAGTTTTTACAGTTAGTGATTGCCATTCTTCCAGAACTTCGACACACTGGAATATTTTTTATGTATTTTAACGATTTATCAGTGAGATATAATAAAATAATAAACTCACATCACGCGCCAAATTTGAAGCATCATCATCATAATGCTTGGGTAATTTATCCGCTCTCAATCGTGATCGAAGGACTTGATGGGTACTGAGAGCTGTTGCAAATTTTCTTTGTATCAAAAGCGTTCTAACAGCATCCAATTCAGCCTCAACACCAGGACCAGATATACCAAGAGCACCTGATAAATTCTTCAACTGCATCTGCAGCCTCTCGAGTATCGCCACCACTTCTCCATAAGCTAAAAGTCATTTTATGAAATAATTGCATGCGGTTTTTCTTTTAAAACTTTGATTCAATAAATACTTACTCAAAGTTGCTGATCCTTCCTCAACATCTTTAGGTGAAACAGAGCGTCTTTTTCGCTCTGATGTTGGTGTTGATAGCTCATCCTGGGTATAAGCAAGATTTTCTTGACCAGCAAGACTCGTTGTATGACTCTCAAGTGCATGAAGTTTTCTTGAACCTCGTAATGACTGATTGAGATACTCTTGGCGTTCTTCATGATCTTTTCTCTGTCGTAATTGTTCCTGAAGGCACAAAATAATTGTGATTATCAATTGAATTAAATTACACTCGACTGTTTTTCAAACACTAAACATGTTCGTGATGACTCATCGAATGAGCTTATCTGGACAATTAGTGAGTGATTATGAGAGATATTGGATGACGCCCATCGACATGAATGATAAAAAAAAAAAAAAAATCATTCCAACAGTTTTTTGAGAATATCTCAAAATCTAAGAGAGATAGGGGAATTTTTGATAATACCTTTTTTTTTAAGAGCACAATGAGATCTAAAAAAAAGGTCCTCATGAAAATTTCACCATCTCCCTTAGATTCCAAGATATTGATTAAAATCTCAACCTAAATTGAAACTTTACTAATACTGAATTGAATAAAAATCCATGTTTTCACTGTTTATCAGTGAATATGTTGAACTGCGTTGAAAAACTAGAGGAAATTTGATGCTCTGACAAAAGCCAGTACTTGTATAATTCACTATTTCCTATCAGTAACTGAATGGTGATTGAACAGTATCCAAAAGAGTCACATTGTTGACACGCGGAAGTTGAATCGACACGGTTCGGTAATTAGCTACAATGTTTTTCTGCTTCCCGTGTATCTGCGTACCCCATTATTATGAATATACATATATATACATCATAGAATTATTTACTCATAAACCGTAATCTAAGAATTAAAAATAATAAAAAATAAAAACTTGATTTTCCTCATTTCCTTAAACATCAAATTATCTCTTTAATGAGTGATCCTAAAAAAAAATGCCTTTTGATATTTTCTTCTAAAATCACTTGTTAACGAGATATCAGCAAAAATAATAAAAAATAACTAACCTGATATTTCTTAATAGAGTGAAGCTGTTGAGCCGTCGGCTGTGGCTGTTGTATTGAATCATTCGTACTACTGATATTCTCATTAATCTCAATATTATTATTCCGATTAGATATCCTCACATTATCCTTTGGCGGTCTCGCTGGTGCTCTCTTCTGATCTCTAGGTGGAATCGCGGGTTTAACACCATTCAAGCCAGTCTGAAAATCAATTCAACATTCATCGTTACATCAATCTCAATCCCAAATTCTTCTAAACTCTCGCCATCTCAAATAGTTGTCAATGATATTACATTCCAATGCGATTATACCTAATCGTTGTTCTAAAAAGAAAAAATTAAAAGTGACCGAGTGGTTATAAGACGCAATTCTGGCCAATTCCTGGTCTCAAAAAATTCCAGTTCAAGTCACTGACACAATACAAAAATAAAAGACATAACCAATGCCTCGATAGTCATAAGACAGTTGCCAACGAGATACGAAGCGAGCGTAGCTCGTATACATATAAAAATATTACCTATTAAGTTAACTACGTTTTCACATGATTTTTCTAGTAGCTATTAAGACCTCCATTGTTTTTTTTCCATCACATCTGTACCATTTTTGGCTAAATAAACATGTTTATTTTAAAAAAAAGGGTTCGAATCTCGGAAACCGTTTTACGGCAGTCTAGACGTTAAGAATTATCATCGATAAGTGGTATGGCAGGAATAGAAGAAGCCTTTCTCCGATGACAATGGACGGAGTAAAGTTCTAACCAGTCAAAGTCTTGAGCAAAAACGTAAAAAACTGAATAGGCCATATGTAGGAAAAAAAACAACAAAAATAAATAAATGAAAAATTAGAAAAATAGTGAATTAAGTTAAAAGAATAATTAATCTTAATAAATTGTCCATATCATGCTGATTATCAATCACCAATAACCCCCGAAAATAGAGTAAAAAGTCATCAAAATGCTTCCAATGTCCTCAGAATAGATAAAAGAATGAATAAAAACAAAATATTCTTGATCCGTTGATCCTTGCTTAAATTCTCTCTTTGTTACCTGTTTATCATCATAATTGTCATCAGTCATATCAATTGAACTCCAATTAAAACTCGATGTTATACTGTGTCGTCGCCATGTTGTTCCAGAATAGTTGACAGAGGATTCAATATTATCAATATCTGGTAGACTTCCATAAACTCTCAATGATTGGTGCCTCATAGATTCTCTATAAGCTTTTGATATTTCTGAATTCTCATTATTCTCCAAGAATTCATAATCCTCAAAATTATTCTTACTCCTCTTGTCACTTCCATATTCACGTATATAATTACTCGAATTGTCATTAGTCTCATTACGAAAACTCTCAATACGCTTGAATCTCATATCTCGTTCAAACGAATCATTAAAATCAAATATATAGGGAATCGATGAGTGTGGTGATAGTACAGTGCAGTTAAGCGTTTTACATGTGAGTGCATTAGATAGACTGTGAGTGGTGTTAATTGGGTAATTAAATTTTTTTTTATTAAAATTATATATATTATTTTTACCCATTAATTTTCGTACTTTAAACCTTACCTTGGTACTCTTAGAATCACTGCTATTCTCTGGTTTAATCGTACTTATTAAACTATCTGTTGAGCCTATTTTCTTGCTAATATCATCAATTTTACGACTTGGTGGTGGATATATTGGATGACACTTGGTAACTGGTATAAAATCTGGTGGACAATCAACAGCAACTTCACGAAATGAACGCTTAGATCCAACAACTAGAAATGATTTATCTATCAAATCTGTATCACTTCGAAGTGTTGAATAACCACTTGACGACTGTTTCTTCTTTTTTATCGTATCAGCTGATGCCACTGATGTCACAAAATCTGTTACATCATTAGACAAAAGATCATCGGTTGATGCTGCACTCATGAGTTTATCATCACAATCAATGGACTTGTTTGTCTTCTTGTGATTTGACAAAAGATGACTGAGATCAGACATCTCTTCAGAACGAATTAGAAGACCCTGATGAATATCCAAATCTAGACCATAAGCTGGATTGTCGAATGATGTTGATAGAGCTGTATCACGATTGGTGATAGTAAAGATACTACCAATTGATCGACATGGAGAACCAAGATCAATTCTACGTGCATCATACAGTGGTGATTCTTTGCCAGGAATGATGAGACTGGTGTCCATTGTTGCTGTACTGTCTGATCTACCTGATGAGCTTCGTGGGCTTGCTGATGCATCGCTGCACGTCTTAAGCATCGTTGGATAATCCTCTTTAGCAAATGGGTAATCATAATCAGCATCAACACTTGACTCTCTGACATCAGGTATTGATTTATCGAATATATCGATTATCGTTTTATTATCGACAATTGTCACACGTTCGTGTTTATCATTCTTGTCATTGTTTCTCAATGTTATTTCAATGATTCTTGGTTGTGTTGTGTTTATCGATGGATCATGAAGAATTGGAGGTATGTGGGAGTCGTTGGCATGGTCTATATGCTCATTATCGCGGGTTTCGAGGGGGCTAGGTTGATTATGATGATGTCTAGCACTACGGGAATTGGTGACACGTGGTGGTGGCTCTGTTTTACTTAAATTGGACGTATTATCAGTTATTACCTTGTTAGCGTATGCCTGCTGGAGCAGTGTATCGGGCACATCGACGGGCAATTCCCGATGGTGACCCGGGGTCAGACCCGGGGTCCACATCTCATCGGGGATCCCTGTATTATCACGCGATTCTTTTCTATCGTGATGATCAACAACACCGTTATTGTTGTCATGCAACTGGGATGGCTGGAGGTGGATATCTGCCACGCCACTGCCACTGCGTCTTCTAGACCTGTAATCAGTCAATTTTTTTTCTTTATTAGTTGATTTTTTAATTATTTTTTGATGATTATCTTTGAATCTGAGGGAGATAGAGGAATTTTCATAGGGACCTTTTTTGTAGAACGCGATTAGAGCTACAAAAAAGGTCTCTATCATAATTTTGATATCTCCTTTCATTTTTGAGATTTTTTAAAAAATACGAAAGTCTTCAAATTTTAATTTAATTTTTTTTAATTGGTTGATTTTTAAATTAGTTTTTGATGAAAATCTTCGAATCTGAGGAAGATACATCAGGAATTTTTATAAGAACCTTTTTTGTAGAGCGCGACTATAGAGCTACAAAAAAGGTATCCATCGAAATTTTGATATCCCCTTTAATTTTCGACATTTCTTTGAAAAATACAAAGTCTTCAGATTTTAATTTAATTTTTGTTTTTTCCTTTGCTTGCTCCTCAATCCATGAGCATGTGGTTAACCACTATATTTAAGAACAAAACTACTGGAGGATTATACGAGCCAGAGGACAAAGGGATGGAGGAACAAAAGGTATGAGCAATAACGTTCACGACTATTTTATTTTGTACAGTTTTTTTTTCTTCTTGGTCATGGGTATTATCATACCCAGACGATCTCATGAAATGAAATATTCAAATTTTTTTCTCTTGTGTTCATGTGATGGGTTTTTTTTTCTTATAGGCGGAATCAGAAGAATTCTTCATCACTGGAACCGGGGAAAATTTCTCAGAAGAGTAGATTGATGAGACTTAGCCGTCATATACATTCGAAAGCCACTTCTTACGTATATATGAGGATTCGTTCAATGGATTTCCAACTTTCTTGAACTATTTTCCTATTTCTTGATACTGAAAGTTTTAAAACACCGGAACTTGCAAACCCACTTAAATTGTCGAAATTAATTCACATTTATCTCGAGAACCCCTGATTCTAGGAGAGAGAAAATGTCAGTAGACCTTTTTTGTAGTTTAGAAAATTTCCGATAAAAAATGTCTTTTGACATTTTCTCCTAAAACCCTCCATTATCAAGATAATTAATTATTTAAACATACGTGAAAAATCGTCTTGTTACAAAAATTCAAAATTTCTATAATTACCGGAGCAAAATGGGTTTTTTTATTTTTTAATTCAACAACTCGAGTTAATGAACACCAAAACGTACCAGTGCAGTGTCTTGAGGATCCTCATGGCGTGTTATATTCACTCACTCTTACACCAAGTACGTCCTTCGTACGTGGGCGCCACTCATGGGCGCACCTCAAGTCTATCTCACCTCAAACAACCACGAGACAAGAATTTTGAATAAACAGATCCACCACTCCCATTATCCTCACCCAGAATCCCCCAACGAAAATCTCTCCTCAATCACAATCCAAAAAAATATTTCGTCTCTACGTGACAAATTATAATCTTTGCCCTTCCAATGGCGTCTTCGTACCGGTTTTTCAAAGCAGGTGAGTCAAGATACCTCAGGATGGCGTCAGGTATTCGAGTCTCCGTTACACTTGTTATCAATATTTTTTCACTCAAATTTATTTACCAAAAAATTTCAAAAATTCAAAATTCCTCAAATTCTTCTCAAAAATTCAATTTTTTTTTTTTTATAAAAAAATTTATCAAAAATTTTTATAAAATCGCTATTTTTTTTTTTATTATAAAACTGTTATTTCGTCGGAATCAATTGATGCATTTAGGAATTGTGAAATTTAATTTTTTTTAACAATTTGTGATGTTAACGATCGCTCGGACGGCTTTGCACTGAGTTTGTAGGCTTCTACAATAGCCGAATGGCCCCCTCGACTTGCCGAGTGGAGGGCACAAATCCCAAGCACTTGTTACATGGACTCATGAGTATGTATTTGTGTTTGAGTGAGTCAGTGGAAAAAGGTGGAGGAGAGTAACCATTGAATGAGGTGGAGGGACACTGGCCGTTATGGAAACATGTGAATCGGTATGGCTGCACCTCCTGTTCGTCTACGGGGTGTCTCAATATGTTTTCAACTGTTTTAGAGGATAAACTGTCTCTAATTCAATGAATTTTCTCATTAGAACGTAGAAATTCTCATTTTCATAATTTAATCAAATTTTGGAAAATTAAAAATGGGAGATAGGAAGCTGAAAATATTTCCAGTCGATAGCCAGGGAAATTTCAGCTGGAAAACACTGGTTTGCGACCTCTCTCACTCCAAAATTGCCAAAATTCCAGCGAAAAACATTTTCATTTCGAAAACTTTGAACCGCTGGAACTTTACCAATTCTCCATGAAAAAAAGTTCATAACCAGTGTTTTCCGTCTGGAATTTCCACCCCCCCCCCCCCCCCCCCGCTTTCCAACCATCAAAACCATTTTTCACAAAAATAAAAAAAAAAAAGTAAATAAAAATAATTCAAAAATATGTCAATGCACCTGTCGGCTGAATATCAAGTTCAAGGTCACGTTAACGAAAGTGAGAATGAAATTGACGGAAAAGTGAGGAAATTGTGAATGAAGATGACGTGTGCAGGAGTTTGAAATAGTTAAAAGCAGTGGTGGGAGGGGGGATATGTTATATGTACACTGAGAATGCGTCTGGAATTTCCAGTGAACTGTACTCAAATGTCCGTGGAGGAAGTTTGAGGGGTTTCGTGAAACCTGATACGCCCTACCTTCAACTGTACACGCTATACCAACACTCGTGTGAATACCCGGGATATATGTTTATGCTCATTGTGTTCTCGTCATGTCTGACTTATGCATTTCAGTCTTGAGAATTCAGTCGCGTCTTGAGGACTTTGCCATTTCTCACGCTATCCAGGGGATATTATGCACTTGGAGGGGGAGATGTTTTGCCTTGGGATAGGCCTCAAACATGTGCACTCGAGTCATTCGATGAAAATTATTATTTTTTTCGAGTTTTTAAAAATTGTTAGATTTTTTTTTTTGGCAAAATCCAATCGTGGGAGAGGACAAAAATTGTAAAGATGAATTTCTTGGAAAAGAGGGGGCGAATTTGGGCGAGGTCTGGAGAAAAAAAGGGAACTCGGGTCGAGGGGACAAAGGAGCAAAACAACCGAGGAAACATTCATGTTCTCACAGATCTATTGACCAAAAATAGGGGATTCAGAGGTGAAGGTGAAACTAGATATCCTCTTGTACAATTGGACGTGCACACTTTTTATATTCAAAGGTCAGGGATGACTGGAAATAGAAAAATTAGACAATCTGTGAAATTGATTTTATTTAATTTGCAATTATCTCGGAAACTAGTGATTTTAGAAGAAAACATCATAAGACATTTTTTGTGAGAAATTTAATTCTCTACAAAAAATGTCTTATGATATTTTCCTCTAGAGTCGATAATTATCGAAATAAATCGATATTAGTAAAAAGATAAAAATCTGTTTCTTCTAAAAAAGTGGGTTCATCTCGGAAACCATTGACTCTAGAGGAAAATGTCAAACGACATTTTTTGTAGAGAATAAAATTTCGATAATTATCGAGATATATCGATATTTGAGATCAATTGATAATAAAAGCTAGCTTCTAGTATCTGATGATGCAACGAGTGACTCAATAAATAACTTTTACCTAAATTTTGGAATTGTGGAGAAGTACTGGATAGCCGCATTCCAGTAGCCAACAGTGCACTGTCCACAGGAAGCCATATATATATATATATATCTCCACAGATGCACAATTTATTTATAATTTCATGGAATAAGTGAACTGAGAGAATATTAAATGAGATGTACGTATTAACGAGTTTAAATTAAAACTGGAATACCTTATCATCGTCGAATAACACCTGATATCAGGGCTTATCAAGAGCCTCGTGTACTCATTGCCTCTAACTTCATTTAATGTCACTTCCCACTGTTACGAGAGATTTTTATTACACGTGTATTTTATTTTTTTATCAATTTTGGGTCATATCTCGGAAATTAATGATTTTAGAAGAAAATACCAAAAGACATTTTTTATAGAGAGTTAAATTTTCTACAAAAAATGTCCATTGACATTTTTTCTTAGGATCGATTCTTATCGTGATAAATCGATATTTAATGAAACAACGTTTCCAATTGTGTAGATATCTCGTAAATACGTGATTTTTAGAGAAAAGGATGTTAAGAGACCTTTTTTGTAGAGGATTCAATTCTCTAAAGAAAATGTCTTTTGACATTTTTTCCTAAAATCATTAATTACCGAGATAATTGAACAAATAAACCGAAGAAATTTTCATTTTTCATAAATTCACTGAAAAATTGAATTTATTGAACTCAATTCTTATCAGATATTGCATTGGAGATGGATATATACGTCACCCCAATTTTGAGTAAACTCGTGAGCCACTGATTATCATACACCCAATGACTCATGTCCAATAGCAGTGAAAGAGATAGAGAGAGAGGGAGAGCGAGAGAGAGAGAGAGATAAGAAAGGGTCTTTTCCGGTTGTCAGGTGCATGATTTTTCGGGCGTCTCCACTCGGTTTCGAGGCAGGTGACGGGAGACTGGGGGGAAATAGTCAACAAACCCTAAACCCTACAACTACATTCACACTCAATACCTGTCTCTGTCCCTGAATAGTGAAAAGGTCGAAAATTTTATATCAGGTGTCATAAAAATAAAATTTTCAATTTTTTTAAAATTATTATTTTTTAAAAATTTATTTTAAAAAAATTTTTTGTCTCATTTGAATAAAATTATTTAAATTTTTAAAAAATTAAATTTGAAAATTATTTTTAAAACGTATTTAAAAAAAATCATGAATAACATTTCATTGACTTGAGTTTCAATATTTCAGATGTATCGTGTCACTGACACATGATCATTGTAACTTATATGAATAAGAATGGGGTAGATCAATGTCACATATTTACAATCGTTGAAACCCTGGTACCACGACCATGGACTATTTCCTACATTTTAATGAATTTTCCCGAGGCTATGCATCAATCACTGCACTAAACCACTCACTGGTAACATCGGTATTCAGAATACGCGTTGTGTTCATGCTTCATGCATTCCATGAATTCACTAAAGAAATTGTTAAAATACGATTTTTCATATTTTAAATATTAAATTATCTCGATCATGAGTGGTTTGAGGGAAAAATGTCAAACGACGTTTTTTATTGGAAATTTAATTCTCTACAAAAAATGTCTTTTAACATTTTTCTCTAAAATCAATGGTTTTCGAGATATAAACTTTTTACTCATTCATTTTATAAAACTGGTGAATCAAAATGTCAATTAGCTCCGTAATGAGTGATTTAAGAACAAAATATCAATAGACATTTTTTATAGAAAATTCAATTCCCTACAAAAAATATCTTTTGACATTTTTCTCTAAAATCACTAGTTTTCGAGATAATCCAATATTTAAAATATAAAAATTTGAATTTGAAAAATCCCAAAATCAAAATTCAAAAATTTATAATAAAAACAAATATCTGCATCCGAAAATACAATTTTTCTGCCATTATTACTCTTCAAAAATGTCTCAGAAAATGGAATGTACCAATTTTTCAAATGTAAACACGAAATTCTTCACTCTCATACAACGAGAGTACCTCATGAATAAATCGTTCATGTCAGGAAACGAATTTTCTTTCTGAACGGTCTTCGCCTCGAGCTATTTCAAACATCATTATGTATACTATCTACCTCTACTCATTTTTCATACAACTCTAAAAAAAAAAATCTCACTCTTCCTTTCATTTTCATTTTCTGAAAATCATTCAAAACGTACATTATAGTGTCACCACGCCATCTCTTGACAAATAATGTAATCATTAAATTTAAAATTTATTTTATCATCTGTGGTTATTTTCTTAAACATTATTTATTAAATAATTTTTTTGCTAATTATTCAATTATTTATTTATTTCATTATTCAAAAGAATAAATTTAAAAAATTATTATTATTAATAATAAATAAATAAATAATTATTTCAATTGTAATTAATAAAAAAAAATTAATTAATTAAACTCACCTGCAAATTGGTTCTGGATTGTCAATTTCTCGAGGAAGATTCAGGAAATTTCCATCATTAATTGCTGATGACGTTGATCCTCTGGGTGATCTAGGTCCACCTTCAGGTTCACCAATTAAAACTTCAGTTCTGCCATTCTGGAATGGACTACTGGCTCGTCGTTCATTGATTCTGTTATTCGTTGCTCTCGGCTATTTTCGAAAAAAAAGAAATGATTTATTTATCATTTTTTTAAGTTTTCATTTATTTTTAAAACTTCACCTGAAGCTTTTGATCCTCCGAATAGCTCTTCTGTTTCTCCAATGTCTCTCTCCTCTCTCTCGTCTCTATCTCCTCATTAGCAATACCCTTGGGTACAGTACCGTTGCTCAACTTGACTGGGATATTACGATTTCCTTGTTGACTGGAAAAATCGAAAACAATTATAATCCAAAAAAGACCAAATTCAAAATTATAAATCTGCTATTATCTCGTAAACTAGTGGTTTTAGAGGGAAATGTCAAAAGCCATTTTTTGTTGTAAATTTAATTCTTTACAAAAAATGTTTTTTGACATTTTCTCTTAAAATCAATCATTATCGAGATATTGATGATGTTAATGATGAAAAATCGAGTTGATAAAGAATTTTTCGATTTAAAAAGAAAAATCGCTAAAATACAGGTTCAAAATATTTATAAATATGATGAATATTTTATCTACATCATTCAAAAATGTAATTCTACAAAATCCACAGTAAATGGATATTATTTACCCATCTGCCAAAGTAACAGTGATGTGGCTGTTGGTCACGTCTTTTTCAGGGGTTTCACCCGTACTCGTAGAGGCTGAGCCCTCGTTAATCTGTACATCCCAAATTGCCCCAATATTGTTAATCAATTTTTTATAGAGGTGAGGATTTTTCAATTTTAGAAATCATTCGCTAAAAATACATTTTCAATCCTGAGAATGTAAATGAGAGGATTAATTGGTAGTCATGCATTGAATATTTATGCACTATCTTTACGTAACTAAGGATTCAGTGGAATGCTAATAGAGATTTAGAGATAAATTATCGTACAAACAATCAATTTTTTCAAGAATTACGAAACAACTCTAGTGAATTGGTAATTTGATTTATTTCAGGGTTTAGTTTTTGGTTGATATCTTTGAATCTAGAAGAGATAGCGAAATATTTATATAGACCTTTCTTGTAGAGCAGAATGAGAGCTACAAAAAATGTTTCTATAAAAATTTCGCTAGATTTTGAGATATTCATCAAAAACAAAATCGATTAATTTAGAAAAGTGGTGAAATGAAATTTTACTTTAAAATACATCAGTTTTTGGTGAATATCTCGGAATTTAAAGGAGATTAAAGGAGCGTAATTTTTGATAAAACCTTTTTTGTATTTCTTTATATGCTCTACAAAAAAGGTCTTTATCAAAATTGCGCTATCTCCCTTCAATTCCGAGATATTCATAATCAAAAAATTACATTTTCTCAAGAATTGATTCATTTCGTTTTACTACGAAATTTAATTCACAAATTACTTGTGACGTCACAGTAATTTTGATTTAAATGATTTTTATACATATGTACAATGGAGATTTATGTCAAGTGTCTCGAGACATTCGAATGCAGTGAAATAATAATTTTCTCCTCCTGACATTGAATTTACCTGCTGATGAAGTATTGCCTGAATATCTCTGGGTTGAATTTTCTTCAATCCCGGCAATTTCTGTAGTCGCTCTCGAGCACCCCTAGAAATAGCAATATTAACCTCCTCAGTATTATGAATTTATTTAAATTTTTATAAATGTTAAGTGGCACTCACCTCTCCAGTGCAATTACCCAGGCATCTCGTATTCTCTCTGCATTTGGACCGTCCAATTCTTCTGCCGACAAGTTAAAAAGTGATTAATAATAGAAATGATGAGATTTTTAATTAAATATTTAATTTAATCATAAAAATTAAAGGATTCCATAAATTTCAATAAATCAATTTCGACGTTTCACCTAATTATGACTATATTTCCTAAACTGATGATTCTAGAAGAAAATGTCAAAAGACCTTTTTTGTAGCTGATGAAATTCTCTACAAAAAAGATCTTTTGACTTTTTTCCATAGAATTACTCATATTTTTAAAAAAACTAAAATGTTGATTTTCAGTTTTATGATGGAAAAATAATTTTCATCAATTAAAATGAAAATTGGACGGATTAATTATTCAAAAATACCCTTTGGATAATCATGATCATCATCATTATCATCATCATCATCAATGTATCTGATATCATCGAGATCTAGGTACCAACTGGGACAATTATTATTTCCATTCTCCAAATTCTCATCAACACTATCACCAACAATACTAGAATATTCATCATCCGTTTTGCCCCGTCCCCTGCATCCACACATAAACTTGGAAATAACTCTCTGATAACAGGTATCCTCAGCATAATTTTTCCCTAATCCATTCATATTTGAATCCCGACTGAAATCGATGACCAATAATTATGACTAGTCAACTAGAATTTCACTCGACTGAATAACGAATGTATCATGTCTATTGATGTCGACTTGGCTTTTGGGCAACGCAGAGTTGGTTTTATATTTGGATGCCGGCGGCTTTCAGTAGCAATGAGAAAAAAGAAAAGGGAAGGAGAGAGGAAAAAATAACGTGAGACTGTGATGAGAAAGGTTCAATGTACGTCAGCGACGTATTTTTTCATTGGATCATACAGAAAATTTATGGCCGAAGGATATTTATGGTCGAAAAAATTTTGGGACTTGATTTTCAATCATATTATTGCATTTTGAGTATAAAATTGAGGATGAAGTTCTCGATCATAAAATTTTTTCGACCATAAATTTATGGTCGGGAAAATGTCGAGGTTATTTTTTAACATATCATTTTTTTTTAACAAACAATTAAATATAACATTTTTTTATCATAAAATTATTTTGACCATAACTTAATGGTCAAAAGACATTTATGGTCAAAAAAATGTTGAGACATGGTTTTTGATCATGCTATTGCTTTTTAGCTGAAAATTGAGTAGATTATTTTTCCCATCCAAATTTCAGCCAATAGGATTGCACCATTCGACGTTATTTTGTATAGTCAACATGGTATTCAACTGATAATTTTTGATAATTTCACTGGTAATTTTTCATGTTGCCTATATATAAAGAACAAAAAACGAGAAATCAAGTTAAATCCCATCCGAATCAACAGATTGAATTTTTAACCGTGAATTTTGTCTCATGGTGCAATCCTATCGGCCGAAATTTGGATGAAAAAATAATCCCCCGAATACCACTCGAGCTCCAAAATTAATCAGGTAATTCCCTCAAGGTTCCCTGCAATTAAACGAAGTCGTCAAGTTTTCCAGAAAAATCACTCGTGCTTCGCACTCGTGATTTTTTAACCTGGAAGACTTGACTCCTTCATTTGTTTGCAACGAACCTATCGGGAATTACCCGATAATTTTGAAGCTCTTGTGGTATTACATGCGAAAATTTTTTACCATAAAATTTTCTCGACCATAGATTTATGGTCCGAAGGAATTTATGGTCAGAAAAATGGTGATACTTCATTTTTCATCATATTGTCACTTTTTTAGCCGAAAATTAAATTTTTCACCATAAAATTTTTTTGACCATGAATTCATGGTCGAAACGAAATTTTATGGTCGAAAAAAAATAATTCTTTTTTCTTCTAAATTACAACGTAAAATAGAGTCATTCAATATCGACATGAACATCCGGTTTTAATGCATACATTATTGTATTCATATCGTCTCGTACATTGAATAGCAAAACAGTCAGACGCACTCTGAAATATCCACTTTTCAAGAGTATCCACTCCAGTTATGAATTTATTGTGTCAAGTGAATTGAAACGAATCAATAAATAATTGAATACAGTTGAATAAATCGGTACATAGCGCAATGACAATACCTCGCACTGACCGTATCCGTGAAGTTTCTCGAGTATTTTACCGAGCGTCACGATATCATATATATACAACGAGGAGTCGAAGCAAAACCAGTTTTCTAACTGTACAGAAAACTCTTCTCGCGCACACCAGTCCTCAAACAACCACTCTTTAAAGTTAATGCACAAGAGTATTTGCCATTTGAAAGTTAAACAATCACATCATCCCATCAAATCAGACTATTATTCGTGACAATTATCATCAAAAACACGAAAAATCGGTAAATTTATCATTTTTAATCCTACATTTTTAACAATTATTTATTTATCTCGGTAACTATTGATCCCAGGAGAAAATGTCAGAAGACATTTTTTGTAGAGGATTTAATTTCCAACAAAAAATATCTTTTGACATTTTTCGATATAATCACTCGTTATCGAGATAATCTCATGTTTAATAACACAAAAAATCAAACTCTTACGAAATTTTATGGAAAACGAATGAAATGAATTGAGAAAATTCCTGGCTGAATCATCGCGCATGAAAACACTCGTTATTACATCTGTGACATGTACAAGTGACCTCGTTAAAATCCGTTATACCTTCACTTTCGAACTCGATAGCCACTGAAATTTCTGTCCACTGATTACTCGGGAAAGGTCACGATTTTAAAATTATTAAATAAATATTAAATTTATTACTGATTGGAGAAATGTCAATGACACCCGAAAAATATTGAGTATTATCTCCTCTTTAACTTATTTACACATTTTTCCGCAAATTTCACAATTTCTAAATTTTTTTTATCACAAAAAAAAAATTGAACATAAAATTTTTTTTCTTTAACATAAAAAAAAAAATGAATTCTGTGAAAAAATCATGACCATTACGTGTTGACATATGCGAAAAAATCAACAATTCCAAGGATGATAAAAAAAAAATCCATATGTTTGATTTAAAAAAAATTCTTAATAAATTTATGATTCACCTGATGATTAAAATAAACGCATAATTCATCACAAAACATATACATAATCCATGTTGCATACGTGGTGATCCTAATTAGCACAAATTCCCCACTTTCAGTCACTCACTGGGACTCTATTGAATTAATTAAAACGGTAAAAATAATTATTATCTAAAAATGTCTGGATTATCGATATTACAAGTCAATGATATCGATGATAAATTAATAAATAAACCGCGAGATACCGTGCCAATGTTCGCGGAGTCACTGAGACCAGGAAAGGACCGAAGGTTGCATTCCCGCCGGCTGAGCACAACGTTCCGACTCCACAGTTGCCTTTTTTTTTCATCTCCATTTCTCTCACACTCGTTGTATGGATAATCACATGTTATCCTTGTTTAGCTCACCTGAGAGGTACCGACGAGAAATATTTACCTGGCGAAGGTGGAACAGTATATACGGAAATACACGAGTGGTTACGGGAGACCGCGAGTCATATGTTATGTATAAAAGTACAATGTTTTTTTTTCTTTCTTTTCAGCAGAATATTTGAATGAATTAATTGACTCACTAATTTTGTTGCCTGTACGACGTGTCACCTGGAGGCTTATTGTCCCTGATTTTATGCACTGTAATCAAAATTTTAAAAAAAATTATTTTTTTTGTTTATAATTAATAATTTTTTTAAATTTTTTTTCAATTTTATTTTTTTTTTCTTTTATTATTTTTTCTTGTCATAAGATTTTTTTTTTTAATAAAAATGTTTTAAAATTTATTGTTAATGATTTATTATCATTATTATTAATTGATTAATTAATTAATCAATTAAATTGACAAAAAAAAGTTGTTATGATAAAAAAAAATCTTATGAATTTTTTTTTTATATCAATAATTTATTTATTCATTTCATTTTATTTTTATTCTTATTAAAGACCCAGCAGCCGAGGTCAATTAGAGGGTCAAATCATTACATAAATATATCAATAGTAAAATAAAAAGAAAAATTAGATGTCGTTTATATATAAATATGGATATATTAGATTCAGATGGCGAACAGTAGATATTTTTATAGACATGAGGACTTGCATACTGATCAGTCGTTGATGCTAACAATGTACATGTATATATATATATTTACCTGAGCCAATCCACCAAATATGAGGACAAAATATTGCCTCGAAATTTTCGAGGTTGATTTTTTTTTATTATTATTTTTAATATTTTTTTTATAATAATTAATTATAATATCAATTATTATTATTGAATTAATTAATTAAATGGACAAATTAATATGCTTTACCTGAAGAATATGTTGACTAACTTCAGAATCAGTTGCATTATCCAACGTACGCCCATTGACTTCAAGTATTTCATCACCCAATTCTGGATAATCAGCATTATCCGCTGAAGAACCTAAAAATATATTTAAAAAAAAATTAAAGAAAATATTGATGGATATAAAGCCCTTGAAATATGCAAGGTATCAATCGCTCTCAACAGATTATCAATATGTACCATCAACCTGTTGAATACATATGCTCAACAAGAATCAAATATCGTGGATTTCATACGTAAATAATGATGAAGACATTTCCGGTATTTAAATTAAGATTTAACATGATTTTCAGGGAAATAATATCGAGTTAAATCGAATGTCACTTGATATCTAGTTCATCCATTGTTTCAGGAACAATATCAGTGAGTTTGAGTCTAGTATTATGCCTTAATCATGAATTTTTGTTAATTATTATCGATGAAATTGTGAATATTTGTGAAATTGAACGATTATCCAGAATGTTAAAATCATTCTTCTAAGATATCTCGGAATCTAGAGGAGACAATTGAATTTTTGTTAAGACCTTTTTTGTAACTCTTAATTTTCTCTACAAAAAAGGTCATAACAAATTTTTCGCTATCTCCTCTAGATTCCGAGATATCTTCAAAAAAAGATGTTGAAAAAATTCTTTTTTCACTTTGCAACTTTTTTTTTGTTTTAAAATTCTCTGAAGTGTCAAATTAAACAAATAAATAAAACAATCACTCACCATAAAGTTTGATCTTGCCATTATCGTTCATAAGAATGATTATATATCCCCCAAGGTCGACCATGATTGCCAATAATCACAAAAAATCACCTCGAATCGACTTAAATGCCATAAAATCACCCTTCTCACATATACCCTTACACTATACCCATAGAAAACCCGATAAACCCGAATTACTCACAAAAATTTGGCACAAATTTTCATAAACACGGAAGAATTCATTACAATTGGCATTTCAATCAAAAAATAAAAATCTCGTGATCACGTTTATTCACACGTTGCCATCAGGATCAATGTTGACCATATTCACCCCAACATGACCACCATCAACATCAATACATCATGAACACGTTTTTATCATTCAATGATTAATCACAATCATTGAAGAAAAAAAAAAAAAAAAAAAAAAAAATCGTCAACATGAATATTTCTAGACTTGGAAAATAATGAATCTTTCACTCATCTCATTGACCCCGAGAGCATAATAACGACCATAGGATGTTGGCGCTCGCGCACACACGCACACATGAAGTCATGTTGGACATGAACTATAATAATAATTTTTTTTTAATATTTGTCAATTTTGTTTTTGGATCAAAAAAAATTTTTTAAATTATTCTTCTTGATGATTCAACATATTTATGATGAACACGAGTTATTGAACATGATCATGATGATGAGGGGCCCGATGCTGGGCCCCTTCATGACTCCTCTCGCTGTTGAAAAAATTTTTTCAATGAGTTTTTTTTTTTTTTATTTAAGAAATTAATCACAAATAATTGGATTTATTTATTTTTTTGTTGTTATATTTTTTTAACATTATTGTGTTCACTTTAATTGATTTATCATGAGAATTTGAGGGTGGTAATTATTGTTAATATTTACATGTGTAAAAACGCCCTTCTAACGGGTAAAAATGGTGATGAGGATTTTTTTTTATCATTTTAGTGAACCATCGGTGATTGGTACCAACCCAACACTGGGGATATGGCGATACTGGGGGCTGATTTGTACTCATGGAGGGATGCTCAACGCCTGCGTATTGATGACTATTATTTCTGAGGAGTTGTATATATGTGTTATAAGGTATTTATTATTGAAATTAATACTTTCTTTTGAAATTTGTTATTCGTTTTTTTAATTTATCTCGATAATGAGTGATTTTAGGGGAAAATTGTAGAGGGCCTTTTTTGTAGGGGAGGAAATTTCCTACAAAAAAGGTTCTTTGAGTTTTCTTGTAGGATCGATTGGTATCGAGATAAATCGATATTTAGTTGAATTGAAAATTATGGTTTTTTAGTTTTTATTGATTTATTAATTTTTTTTCTTTCGTTTGTAATGAGGAAATTGTGTATTGATGGTGAGAAATTGGTTGAGTAGTCACGTGTTAAATGGGGGAACAGAGGATTCGTTTCATTGAATGTTAAATGAGCGATGAGGGGTTGAATGCAGCGCCAGTTGGCGTTAAAGGACGAAGATAGTGTGCGAGGATCAATATTGAGGATCGAGTCAGTGAGTCACTCAGACCTATTTAACTTAAGTATCGTGTCCTAGTTGTGACTAATAATGTTAGTATTATTTGTTATTAATTATCTGCTCTATTAATTCAGTTGAGAATTGATCAAGTGGAATAAATCAACATGAATTTATCAGTTTTTTTATGAATATCTCGAAATCTAGAGGAGATAGCGAAATTTTTATAAAGACCTTTTTTATAGAGAAAAATGAGAGCTACAAAAAAGGCTCTTACAAAAATTCCGCTATTTCCTCTGGATTCCAAGATATCCATCAAAAACTAATCCCAGAACAAAAACGACAACCTATTTATCCACTTTACTACTCAATTCCACTCATCCCCTCAAAAAACAATCCTATACCTCATTTCAAACAAAAACTATGTCAAGTATTGTTGTCATATCCCAATGTATTCATCTCAAACTTCATTAACCGGATAAATCCGATTGGATTGTCCCTGAATTGAATTAAATATCGAAACAATACTCTTCATAAGCAACCCAACCTCACCCATCACAATCACCAGTCACGTGGACATCTAGTCGACCAATGAGAACGCTCATCCAGGCTTTTCCATTGTTGACATTATCTCATTGGTGGGGAAAATCCTCACTCCATTTTTTTTCCAGCTATCAACACCTTTTGGACTGTCATTGTGTCATTTTCACTGACTTGTGTCAATTCTCATTGTTAATACTCATTTTTTTATTCGTGTGATGTGATAAATACCATAAACAATTAATTTTAATTAATTGTTTTCAGGAATTTTATCTAGAATTGGAGAAAAATGTTTTCGTTATTTTTATTCAGTTTTTTAGTCAGTTTGAGCTTTGTTTGGGGATCTGTTGTCGAGTATCAGCCTGAGAGTGTGCATTTGTCATTTGGAGGTATATTTTTGTGATATTTAATGGGTCATGAAGGATATTTATAGTGTTGGAATTGTTTTTCAGATGATATTCGTGATATTGTTGTCACTTGGAGCACAAAAGACGATACTAAAGAATCAATAGTTGAATATGGGATTGGGGGGTTCATTTTGACTGCAAAAGGCAATTCAACATTGTTTGTTGATGGTGGAAATGAGAAACGAAGGCAATTTATTCATAGGGTGTATTTGAGGGGTCTTACACCTGGCCATAAATACTGTGAGTTGGTGTTCTTGGTTATTATGCATTTATCTCGGTAATGAGCGGTTTTAGAGGAAAATGTCAAAGGACCTTTTTTGTAGGGAATAAAATTGCCAACAAAGAAGGTCTCTTAACATTTTTCTCTAGTATCATTTGTTATTGAGATAATTTCATTTTAATGAAATGTTGAAAATCTGAAAATTTGATTTTCAAGACTTTATCCAATTATTAATTATGCATTTATCTCGGTAATGAGGGGTTTTAGAGGAAAATTTCAAGAGACATTTTTTGTAGAGAATAAAATTTTCAAGAAAAAATGTCTCTTAACATTTTCTTCTAAAATCGATAATTATCGAGATAATTGAAAATTTAATTCATAATAATAATGTTTAGTGTACCATTGTGGGAGTAAATTGGGCTGGTCAAATATCTTCTACGTGATGATTCCACCAGACTCAAAGACATGGACACCCCAGATAGTGATATTCGGTGATATGGGCAATGAAAATGCTCAGAGTCTCTCCAGACTGCAGGAGGAGGCCCAAAAAGGACTTTATGATGTTGCAATTCATGTTGGAGATTTTGCCTATGACATGAACACTGATAATGCCAGAGTTGGGGATCAGTTTATGAAGCAGATTGAGGGAATTGCTGCATATTTACCATACATGACTGTCCCTGGTAATCACGAGGAGAGTTACAACTTCAGTAATTATAGAGCTAGATTCTCCATGCCAGGAAATTCAGAGGGACTCTGGTACAGTTTTAATATGGGACCTGTACATTTTATTGCTATTGAAACAGAGGCTTATTACTTCATGAATTATGGAATTAAACAGCTTGTCAAACAGTATGAGTGGCTGGATGAAGATCTAAGAAAAGCTAATGAACCATCTGCCAGGTGAGTCCATTTATGCAGATATCTCGAAGAGACGTTGATTAAGAAAAAAATGTTATAGGATCTTTTTTGTTGAGAATTGAATTCTCTATAAAAAATGTCTTTTAACATTTTACTCTAGAACCTCTAGTTATCGAGATAAATCGATAATTAAGGAACTGTAAAAGATTCTGAAAAAATTTTGAAAAAATTGAAAAATTCAGTTTTTTATGAATATCTTCGGATCTAAGAGATATATCGAAATTTTCATGAAGACCCTGTTTGATGTGAGACTTAATTTTGCTGGCTGTATGGGTGGTGTGAAGAAAGTGTTTAGATGTGGAAAATCATATTGATGATACATTGATTAAAATCACTCACAGTTATTTATTGACGGAATCGAACCGCACGTTAAAATGATTTACACTATGTACAGGATTGCTAATTGTTTCATAATTGATGATTAACTTCACTGACTTGACTTGAAATAGTTGTTGTTTAACTAACTGACTAAACTTGAGAAAAACTGTTGATATTGAGAGTGACCTTGAAGTGACTTGAGAATTACTTGATATAATAGTTGTTTCGATAAATTCTGAGACAGGTTTTACTATTAAATAATATCGTTGATTTTCACTCATAATGTCTCTGATAATTAATTCTTGATAAACTAGCTCTTTGAAGAATATAATTGGAGATTTTACTCTGATAAGTATATTGAAATTGAACTGTTGCTAGGCAAAAACTACTTGAATTGAGAACTTGCTATTTGATAACTATTTAGATAATTTACTCATTGGTGACTCTACAGATTATTGAGAAATACTTTGATGAATACTAGATTGATACATTCCTTGGGGATTAATTGCTGAATTACTAGTTGAATTACTTGATAACACTGATTCGATGATTTTACTTATTGATGATTTACTCTGTGAATTATTAATTGATTGCCCAAAGGCTAGAGAATTACTTGCTGATGATTGACTTGGTGATTTACTAACTGATTGATTGCCCGAAGGCTAAAGATTATTTTCACTTATTCGATTACATGATAGAGACTAATTGATGGTTTGAAAGCTACTTGATGCGCACTCGTTGAGTGCTCGAACGAGACTTGTTGCTTGCTCGAAGGCTGGATGACGACTACATTAGTTTGAAAGTGGGGTGATTTTCTCCTGGACTGACTGTTGACCTGAAGGGCCTCGATTGTTTTCGAATTTACTCGAACTGACTTATTAAATTGATAGAAAAATAGTTGCGTTTCAAAAAGACCTTTCTTGTAGGTCTCATTCCGTTCTACAAAAAAGGTCTCATTAATAATTTTGATATCTCTCTTAGATTCAGAGATATTCATGAAAAACCAAGTTCTGAATTGAAAAATCATTTAAAAATTGATAAATGAATAATGACAATTGTTGAAATATTTTAGAGCTGAGAGACCATGGATTGTCACATTTGGCCACCGTCCAATGTACTGCAGTAATAAAAATGCTGACGACTGCACGAATCACGAATCACTCGTCAGAGTTGGATTACCATTTTTCAATTGGTTCGGTCTAGAGAATCTTTTTTACAAATATCGTGTTGATCTTGAATTATGGGCACATGAGCACAGTTACGAGAGAATGTTTCCCATGTACAATTTCAAAGTGATGAATGGAAGTTATGAAAAACCATATAAAAATTATAAAGCACCAGTGCACATTGTCACGGGTTCAGCTGGTTGTAAAGAGGGCAGAGAGAAGTTTGTACCAGTACGGCCTTCCTGGTCAGCTTTTCGCAGCTCAGATTATGGTTACACGAGAATGAAAGTCTTCAATAAGACACATTTGTATTTAGAACAGGTACAAAAGAGTTTTTATCAATGAAAACCTTAAAATCAATTTTTTCATCTTTATAAATATTGAATTATCTCGGTAATTAATGATTTTAGAGGAAATTATCAAAAGACCTTTTTTGTAGAGAATTAAATTTCCAACAAAAAATATCTTCTGACATTTTTCCCTAAAATCACTCGTTCTCGGGATAAATCAATAATAATTGGTATAGATTGATTTTCCATTAATAATAAATTCCTTTCTCCAGGTATCAGATGACAAAGCTGGAGCTGTCCTCGACGAAGTTTGGTTGATAAAGGACACACCAGTACCCCAATATCCCCTCAACGACCCACTCTAAACCCCTTACCATACTCCTAATAAATAAAATCATATCTTTACCCTCAAAAAACCTTAATTTACCTCATGTTATTATTAAATTAAAAAGGAAAAAAATCAATAAAATCATGATAATTATCCACCGTGTAATTACTTTAATTGTTAAAATATAAATATATTTATAATATAATTATCGTAGCATACAATATATCATTCAATTTCCTATGATTAAATTTTCCATTCAAATCTCATAATTTTATGGTACCACAAAACATGAAAAAACTAAAAAAAAAAAAAAACAGGAAAAAAATGCACAAATAGTTTAATAAATTGATCATAGTGTCAAATTAATGTTCCAATTTTTACAATTAATTATTGAAAATTTTTGATTAATCTTCAATCAAAATACGATAATAATGAACATACACAACAACATAACCATTTGTAATGGAATAATTTTTTTTTTTTTTTTTTTTTTTTTTTTTTTTTTTTAATAAACCATAAAACATGCATTAAACAAAATTGTTGAAAATTCACATGTGAAATAGTGGATGATGTCAGTGAGTTATTGATACAGAAATGGAAGATGTAGCTGCTGAATGACTCTCTTGATAAGAAAATTGTGGAAAATGTTCTTGCTCTTCAGCAATTGAATTTAAACCACTAGCACTCCCTAAACATCCTTGATCTGGTGGTGTTAATTCAACACTTTCACCAGTAAATTCACTGTCAAAATAACGTGTATCTGTGTCAGATGTTACTTGAGGCTTGAAAGGTGGTGCTATTTTCTTTTGCACTAGATCTGACCAGTCTATTGATGAGAAAAATGCATGACTCATTATGTCTTTAGCATCATTAGGACCACCACCCAATCTTCTGTTTGGATCTTTGATCAATAAGCCTGTAATTTATTGAATAATTCATTGATCTGTGAAATTTCAATTTTAGTAAATTTTATTTTTTGCTAAATATGCAATTATCTTGGAAACTAGTGGTTCTAGATAAAAATGTCGAAAGACTTTTTTTTGTAGAGAATTAAATTTCCAACAAAAAATGTCCTTGCCATTTTCCCCTCAACCCCTTCATTCTCGAGATAATTCAATATTTACTTACCACCGAGTAAATCTTTAGCTTCATTGGAGATTGTTCTTGGAAATTTAACTTCCTCCAGCAGAATTAGTGTGAATAATTTCTCATGATCACGATTATAAAATGGAAGACGTCCACACATCATCTCATACATGACCACCCCCACTCCCCACCAATCAACAGCTCGACCATAATCATTATCCTCGAGTACTTCTGGTGCTAAATATTCTGGAGTTCCACAAAATGTTTTCGTTGTTCTTCCTAAAATCAATAAAAAATTTATTAATAATCATGTACATGTCAATTTGATAATAATGCTCACCGTAAGTGATGTCTTCCTTGCATAAACCAAAATCAGCAATTTTAATGTGTCCATCTTTATCAAGAAGTAAATTTTCAAGTTTTAAATCACGATAAATAATTCCTTGCTCATGAAGATATCCAAGTGCTGATATTATCTCAGCACCATAAAATCGTGTTCTATCTTCACCGAATACTCGTGAACGACTCAAATGAAAAAATAATTCACCACCATTGACATATTCCATGACAAAACAAAGACGATCTGCCGTTTGAAAACTATATTTCAAGGACTGAAAATATTTTGACATTAAACAATTTGTTTTTTTATCATATCTTTGAATCTGAGGGAGATGGAGAAATGGTTTCCATGCAGATCTTTTTTGTAGCTCTTGATTTTCTCTACAAAAAAGTTCTCTTCATAAATTTCGATATCTGTTTCAGATTCAGAGATATTCATAGAAGAAAATTTTTATTTTACTCACAATTAAGAAAGGATGATTGGTAGTTCGTAAAACACGATTTTCCGTCAATGTGTGGGCAACTTCGTCTTTTCTTATAATCACTTCTTTTCTCAGTATTTTTATGGCATAGAGATGACCAGTGGCTTTTTCACGACACAAGATTACTTTGCCAAATGTACCTTTTCCAAGTACTTTAAGAAATTCGAAATTTTCGAGAGTCTGAAAAATTTGTTATTTGTAATATCAAATTATCTCGATAACGAGTGATTATATCGAAAAATGTTAAGAGACCTTTTTTATTGGAAATTTAATTCTCTCCAAAAAAGCTCTTTTGACATTTTTCTCTGAGATCACGGGTTCACGAGATAAATAAACATTTAGTAAAAAAATTTAATTTTTTTTATGATTAAACTCACGACTTTCTTTTTTCCAGTGCTCTTACTACTCGATGTTCCTTGTACACTAAATTTAGCTGATAGCTCATCAATACTGCCATCACCATCTGTAGAAATAATACCGAGAGAACTGCCTGAATCTGATCTACCACCAGTTGTTTCCATTTCAATATCCTCAGATGACGATGATATTTGCATCGATGGCTGTTGTAAATGTTGCTCTTCAGTGGCTAATCTATCAGCTACATATCTATCCATTAAATTCAATAAACCAATTATTTTTTGAAATTTTTGCAATCGAATTGAGAAAAAAAAATTATTTCATTTTTATAAAAATGATAATTTTTTAATAATTTGACGATTTCACAATTGATAATTCGATGTTTTTCTGAAATATTTGACTAACAATCTACGGAATTTTGAGTCCCATTTAGATAAAGAGAAACTAGAAATTTCTAGAAAAATTCAAAAATTTTTGGTTTTCGATCATTAGGGTTTTCGACTTCATTAAGAAAATTGAAACTTCCTGAGAAATTTATAGTTTGGAAAAAGGTCTTCCGGTATTTTCCTTTACTATTTAGAGACAACAGAACATTCAATTTTTTATATCTGACTAAATATCGATTTATCTCGATAACGAGAGTTTTTTTAGGAAAAATGTCAAGAGACATCTTTTACACAAAATTCAATTTCCTACAAAAAGATCTCTTGACATTTTTTCCTAAAAGCACTTGTTTATGAGATAAATAGACTTTTTCAATACCAAAGTTGGACTATTTTCATTTAAATTAATATTGAATTATCTCAGGAATGAGTAATCTGAGAAGAAAATGTCAAGAGACCTTTTTTTTTTTTTGTAGAGAATTAAATTTCCAATAAAAAAGCTCTCTTGACATTTTCCCCTAAATTCGATAGTTTTCATGATATGAATAAAAAACAAACCTAATAGCTGCAACCCAATCCTCTCTCTCTTGCTCTGTCTCAACATGAAATGTTCTCTCAATGACAGTGGTCCATTGTAATCCTCGTATAACAAATGTAAATGGTTTTGGACGATCAACAGACATAATTTGACATCCTCTGACAGTAAAATTATTGAGTGGTTGTGCAGTTGCTGCCATTTGTTGATCTGGTTTTGATTTAAATCCAACGAGTGTTCCATCATCCCTCAGAACAAAATATCTCGATCTCCAGTTTTTAATATGTTCACCTGAATTTATAATTATTACCTGTGATTATTGTGATTTATTAACATCATTAATACCTCAATCAAAAATAATTAATTACCTCGTTTCTGCAGCCATCCTTCTTTCACTACTTGTTGACTGCCAGACGCTACGACGCTCATCGTTGCGTCTTCAATTCAATGATTCCTTCTATGGCGAAATAAGAAAAATAAATGATAATAATATTTCCACCGAATAATCCATTAATTTTCCAATCAATTCATTTTCAATATCAACAACAAATCTCGTTAAATATCGATTTATCTCGATAATGAGTGATTCTAGGAAAAAATGTCAAGAGACATTTTTTGATGAAAATTTAATTCTCTACAAAAAATATCTCTTAACATTTTCCTCTAGAATCAACGGTTTTTGAGATAAATGCAAAATTATAAATATGAAATTTGAGTAATTACGTTTAACAACATCTAAACCAATATCACTAAAAATCAAATTATCTCGAGAATGGGGGATGCTAGACAAAAATGTCAAGAGACATTTTTTGTTGGAAATCCAATTCTCTACAAAAAATGTCTCTCAACATTTTTCGATAAACCCACTCACTCCGAAAATAATCACAAAATTAACAATATCCAAATCGTGATTAAACAACTTGGCAACTCTATTTATGTTTTTATGTTGAAAAAAAAATTAATGCGTGTTCATATCGTCACATACGGCGCCGAGGTATACAGGATGTTGTTGAAAATACCCACAAGCATGACGGAAAATAAACGGAATGAGGTAAATACACTGACGTAGATGTTTTTAGTTAAATTTTATGATAATACCAAACAACACTGATGCTTCCACTGTTCAATTCCACGAAAAACTGTCGACTCCCTCACAATTTCACACATCCATCAGAAATACAAGTTAACAAACATCCGTTTGCGTCGTCATTATCATTATTCTCATCATTGAGAGTTATCCTTTGGAGTACAATCCCTTGAGTGATTTTTCTTTCGAATCAATGAAGAATTTTTATTTATTTATTTTTCACTTTTTATGAGGTTTTACCACTGCGTACATGAAAATTGTGGGTACTTGTGTGTCGTTTGTGCACATTCGTCAAAAAGATGGCATTAGAATGACGAGTGGCGCCACGTAGTATTACCGAAAGAAATTAAAATGCGATGCGTCATCTGTCGAGGGATTTGTCGACTCAGTAGGTTCTTCAAATCGATTTATCTCGATAACGAGACATTTTATCGAAAAAAAAATGTCAAGAGACTTTGTTTATTGGAAATTTAATTCTCTACAAAAAAGGTCTCTTGATATTTTCCTCTAAAATCGATAATTATCGAGATAAATAGATATTTCATTTGTTTTATCAGGAAAAAAACATTTTAAAAGTGAAATAATAAATGTTTACAATGAAAATTTTTATTTATTATATCGTTAAACAAATTTTAAAATAATTCTCACATTCTCATGTCCTAGATTGCCTCGCTGGGGTGTTAATCAGCCCAAGTAACGTACAATCAGCTTCTAAAATAGTGAGTTCTGTCTTTGCACCTAAAAATTTAGTCGACAACTCGAGATCTTTCACTCGTAGTCGTACTGATGCACCTCGTACGTATTCTCTGATAAATAATAAACATAAATTAACATATTTAATTAATAAAGTATAAAAATTTAAACTTACTGAGCATTTTTCAGAGGTCTAGGGCATACACAATGAAACTTCCATCCAAAATCAATGTACAAATCATCATCGACTACTTGAAATATTTTACCAGTCACAATTTTCCCCTCTGGATCACCAATCTGCAATAAATGATGAAAAACATGAATTAATCGTTTTCTAAATTCATTATCATTATGAATTAATTTTCTATCAATCATCAACTCACATCAATAAATTTAGAATTTCGTAATAAACTGGCAAAACTCTTTTTTGGCTCGGGTTTATCCTCTGGTGCTGGTGCATTAAATTTCTCAAATGCTTTAGCAAAACCACTCAAATTAACATCTGATTTTGATGATTGTACCTTATCATCACCACGATTAATCACTCCAGAACATAAATTTCGCCTTCCACAGATATTTTTGACTAGATGAATATTTTTTTTCAAGATTATTTTTAATGATTGCATTTTTTCAATTAAATTTGAGGTTATGGTTGTGTTTGCTTTTTTAACCAAGCCCTCTATCGGGGGTTCCCCAAACTTTATTTATTTTTTTCAAATTCAAAAATTTGTCTGCAATAAAATCCTCCTGTTAATTTCGTAAATATCTCGAAAACGAGAGATTTTAGAAGAAAATTTCAAGGGACCTTTTTTTGTAGAGAATTAAATTTCTGACAAAAAATATCTTCTGACATTTTTTTCTCTAGTATCTATCGTTATCGAGATAATTTGATTTTAATGAAATGTTGAAAATCGGAATATTTGATTTTCAAGACTTTATCCAATTATTCATTATGCATTTATCTCGTTAATGAGGGGTTTTAAAGAAAAATATTAAGAGACTTTTTTTGTAGAAAATTCAATTTCCAATAAAAAAAATGTCTTCAAACATTTTCCCCTAAAACCCCTCATTCTCGAGATAATTAGATATTTAAAAAATCGACTTTTAAAAAATTTTATTTTCTCTAAATTAATTCAATAAAAAATAATGAGAATAAATATATTAATAAAAAATCATGATTGATTAATTTATTAATAAATACATGATAAATGACATGATAATTAAATAAAAAATAAATTCAATTATGTCTCATGACAATTTTAATACCATCAGAGACAAGAAATAATCGTTCATCAACTGGAAGTTGTCCAATAATATAATTTTTAAGAATTCCAGTAGCACCAGCTGTATGTCCAGCCCCAACAAATGCAATTGTTGCATCTCTTCCAGCATATTCCAGAATAATATCACATCCACCGGGATGTTGATGGATAAATTCGGTGCAGTCGTAAACACAATCGTATATGGCAATCCAGCAGTCATCGTGTCTATCATGACGCGATAATTGATCAAGAGTTATCGTTTTCAACTGTTCTTCACACACTTCATTATCACGTTTACGTTTATGTTTTAATTCGTGGGTATGTTCGTCCAATTGTACATAATTCACCTCAAGTACGTCCATGGCAAGACGCGAACTTGATCTGCTCATTCCACTGGTCATACTCTGGATTTATGAAGACAAGATGTTACGACATTTTTGTAATTTATGACATTTTAGTGATAAGATTGTTATAAGTATTATGTATATGTACATGACGCAATTTAGAGGCAGATATGGCTGATGAAAGTTTTGGTGTCATTAATTGCGATGCTGAGTAATCAAGAGATTATTAATTAATTTTTTTATTGAATTCATGTAAAATTATTTTGTATGCTTTGATGAATATTGGATTATCTTGTGAATGAGTAGTTTTAGGGGAAAATGTTAATAGATATTTTTTTTATCGGAAATTTGATTCTCTACAAAAACGGTCATTTGTCATTTTCTTTTAGAATCAACGGTTTTGGAGATAAATGGATTATTCATTAAGATTCATCTATTTTTCTACTGATTTAATGAATACCTCGGTAATGAGTGGTCATAGTGGAAAATGTCAATAGATATTTTTTATCGAAAATTTAATTCTCTACAAAAAAGGTTTCTTGACATTTTCTTCTAAAGTTATTAATTACCGAGATAAATCCGTAATTATCAAGAATGTAAAATTTAAATTGTCAAATTTTACCAATTTTATAACCAGTTGATCAATGGCTATCTCCAGAAACACTAAACAACTCGTACACTGAACAACTACATTTTACTCCAGGTAAATCGACACTGACGGGAGAAGCAAAAAGCAAAACTTAATTACATTACCGGTTGAAATATGAAGCCAATGGGTTTTCTCAACACCCAGGTGTACTAAACATACAGCGTGGACTCTGAAAAATCAATCTTACAATTACATTATTTAATTACCCCTAAATTCATGAGCACAAGAAACAAAAAATTTTTTTTTTTCATTTTTTAATCAATTTAAAAAATTCATTGTTTCACTAAAAAAATTATTTTGAATAAATAAAAAAAATGAATCGTATGACACCCGTTATACCCAACGGGAAATTCAATACTTACGTATTAAATTCGTTAAATGCACTTTTCCCTCGATATTTTCCAATTTTTCTTCTTATTTTGTGGTTTTAAATGCAATTTATTGATAAAAATTGATTTATTTCTATTTCAATTTTTCTCTTGACATCATTGGAATTTAAAATTTTTTCTCACTTTGCTCTCCACATGCGGACACAAATTTGATGATTCTATGTGAGCAACAGCTTCTTTTTTATGTTGAGAAAGAAGGTATATTTGATAAAAAGTGACGTAGACCAACGATACACTCGATGGTGACCCCATGGTGGTGTCATCAAAGAGGCGGGATTAAAAACACTTCCTCTCCTGCATTGTTATTCGTCTTCACGTTCATAACTTTTGGTATTTATCTGTTTTATCGTGAGAAGATGAATAATAATGGAATGGAAAATATTTGTTTGATTGGGTGACATTGGGGTATTAAACGCGTCATTATTGGTTTAGAATATAAACAATTGGCAATATTAATTGAATAATTACAAAAAAAAGAACATTTTTCTGATTTTAAACGATTTTGATCAATTGGAAAATATTAAACATCGATTTATCTCGATAATGAGTGATTTTTTTGAAAAATATCAAAAGACAATTTTTATTGGAAATTTAATTCTCCACAAAAAGGGTCTTTTGACATCTTTCCCCCAAAATCAATGGTTAACGAGATAAATGTATAATTACAAGAAAAAAAATTCGGAGCGAATTGAGCAAAAATCAGGATCACTAAATTTTTCAGGAATAACTTGAACACCAATTGCACCAGCGAGACGAAATTGGTCGCATTGGATTCCTGGGGAAATTCTCCATCAACTTGAATGTAAACAATACCATCTGGAGGAGTACGTAGACAGATACAAACGGTATTTTCACGGATATCTCGAATAGTATGAACACATGTGGAAAGTTGTGATGAATTTTGAAATAAATTCTTGGGTTTTACTCAGTGATTTTTAAAATGATGAATATAATGCGATAATTCATTGATTAATACTGGACTTGACAACAAAATTAACAAGAAAATTGGCAATAAAATAAACGATAAATTTAACGAGAAACTTAACAAAAATAACGAGAGACTTGACAACAGAATTAACAAGAAACTTAACAAGAAACGTAACAAAAATAACGAAAAACTTAACAACGAAATTAACACGAAACTTAACAAAAAAAATAACTTAACACAAGAATAAAAACTTTAATTCGAAAATTCGCTCAAATATAAAAAAAAAAAATTATCAATAAAAAAAAACATCATTATACCCATAAACATTGATGCTCTCCAACTGTTCATTACCCATCCAACTGTCTACATACACCCGGCACACTCAACAGCGCATGTCTATTAGCATCAGTATTCACCCCTATATATACCCAATAATCCTCCACACACACATAAATAGTCGCGACGACGCTTTCGAGGGCTGCGCCAACTCAACCAAAAGGTAGTTTGCAATCATGCCACCACCCTGACGCATCAACCATTCGTGACACTCCGCGCCAGTCAACATCGAAATATCTAAAAACGAACCCAGAGAAAAAAAATATATATATTAAAAAAAAAAAAAAAAAATTGTTCCTAACTGAAAATCAACTGTTACATAAATACCCCCCCCCCCCCCCCTTTGACCATAAAATTGAGTGAAAAAAAAAAAAATTAAAATAATCATCGATATTTTCACGACGAACGAAGAGGCAACGAGGTGTACGTCGTAGCTCTCATGACCAATATAATTTACGTATAAAATTCAGTGATAAAAATTACATTTGAAAAAACCCGGCACCTCAGCATGACTCCAATGAGGGTACATATTGTGTCTAATAAAAAGATAAAACTTCGAAAAAAAAATGAAAAAAAAAATTTCTTCTTTCGATTTTTTAGCAAAATCATACCCTTAATAATTATCAAAATATGGTACAATAATTCGCGTCGAATCGTCGTGACCGAATTTCCGTTGCAGAGCCTCACCTAACTTCACAGCCATTATTGTTTTTTTTTCTTCTTCTTTTACCTCCCCACAAAGTGTGCTTGACCCAGACTCCTCCTATTCCCCCCCCCCCCTCCACCCCCTTGGACATCACCCCGTTGATACCTCAACAGTGTTCTTGTGTATAATGATTATATTTGAGACGAATTCAACGCGAGGAATGTGTGTGGCACCTTCTGTTAATAAAATCGAAGAAGGCAAAGAACATGTGTCTTTTGTGTCAAGGACAGACAAACGAAGAAATTGTGTGAGTGTTTGTATTAATTTTTATCGGGGGAGAAGAATTGTGCAATGTGATTCCCTGGAATTCATTGTTTATGGGATTTTTTTTGGGGGTAATGGGGTCAGGGGTGGAGTTATTGGGGATTATCTAGGGGAGGAGTCGTTTTAGGGGGAAATGATAGAGAACCTTTTTTGTAGCTGAGAAAATTTTCCGTAAAAATAGTCTTTTGAGATTTTTGGCTAAAGTCGATCGTTATCGAGATAATTCAATATTCATGAGGGATTGAGGAGCGAGTGATTAGGGATGACTAGTTTAGTGGCTTCAGGCATTGAACACATGGGAAAATCGGGGAAAATGTGATTGGTGTACTGTGATATACGGTTATTTGAGGTATTTTTATGATGAAATTCCGTTGATTGATAATTAATTAGTGAAGTGGTATAATGAGTTGAATAAAAATCGAGCGATCATCAGTTTTTTCGCATTATTTTGTAACTGGATGGAGATGGAGAAATTTCGATAAGGGCCTTTATTGTAGAGGAAAACCAGAACTACAAAAAAGGTCCTGACAAAGATTTCGCTATCTCCCCTAGATTTCGAGATATTCAACAAAAAGTAAAATATTGAAAAATCGAATCGTCTAGTTTTACCACTTGACGGCAGAATTGTCATGAGGAAATCGAGGTCTTTCATCTGTTGACATTAGTCTTTGACAGTGCAATGTGATGCAATATAATATCAGCATGAAAATTCCGCCATGATGATCAATTTCCTCCATTTCGTTAAAAAAATTTTTAACACTCACACACAAAAATTTACTCAAAAACTATTTATAAAATGAGTTTGAACCCCGGTTGAGTCGCATTGACGAGAATGCGTGTGTGAGACGCGCCTCGTTGAAACAATTCGCCTCTACCCCATGATAAAAATAGAAACCCTAGGCTAGCTAAACTCAAGTTACTCATAAATACTGAAAAACACACCATTTCCGTTCGATTCCCGCGGAAATTTTACGAATTAAAAAAAAAAAATTATGCATTTTTTTTTTTTAATCATTCATATGTACCTCACACACATATTGAAGTACGTGGGGGAGAAAAAATTGAGGAACATGCGAAGAAGAAAAGGATGCGGCCACCACATTCCAAGCAGATCACGGATGCTTATAGAAGCATTGCGTAACGGATGTTTCGGTTGGGACCGGTGGGTGAAGTCGGCGTTGTGCTTGCGAGTAGGCGCACGCAACCTCAGGATAATGCGCATGCGCATATTTTTTTTTTTCTTGCGAATACTGGACAGTAGATAAACAATGCGAGCTTTCGAATGTCCCATATTTCCAATTTTTTTAAAGACAAAATCGAAAGAAAGAATTTTTTAAAAAATAAAATAAATAAATAAAAGAATGAAAATTTAATTTTCAGGAATGAAAAAATTGTGTAACGTGGGTGTAAAAAAAAAATATGACGGAACGACGGTCAGTGAGAGTGAAAGAAAGAGTTTGAGTGATTAAGAGTAATGCAACAGCAACAACAGCCGGGCCAGACGAGCCCAGCGTCAAATGGAGTTGCTGGTGGTGCTCAAGTGCCTCCTGGGGGTGGTATTAATCCACCACAGCCGAGTCCAGCGACTGGTACAACTGCTGGTGCTAATCGGCCACAGGTTAATGGTGGAAGATTTGATTTTGATGATGGTGGAACTTATTGTGGAGGCTGGGAGGATGGTAAAGCACATGGGCATGGAGTTTGTACGGGGCCGAAGGGTCAAGGGGCATATTCTGGCAGTTGGCATTATGGTTTTGAAGTTTCCGGTGTTTACACGTGGCCCAGGTATGTTGAACATGAATATTATTGATGAAAATTATTTTTTTATTTAAGCGAATAAATATATTTTTTTTTAATTCTCTCGGTGGTTTTGCCCATCCGATGATGATGATGATGATGACCATGATGAGTATGATGATAAAATATATAAACTCCCGTCTTTAGTGAAAAATGATTGCCGTATGAATGCACAAGAAATTCGAAATGCAGAAGCGGCTAGAAGTCAAATAGCTCAATTGGGAGAGCACCCGATGCATAATCGGAAGGTCCTGGGTTCAAATCCCGGTCTGGAGTTATCCATTTTTTCAGTAAAAATTCTTGTAAACTAATATCGAGAATTATCCTGGTTCCCCTCCTACTCCAAAATCCTATCCAATAATATCCTGTGGCGTCACAAGGTGTGGAACGCTATATAAACTCTCGTCTTTAGTGAAAAATGATGATCATCATGATAATCATCATGTCATGATGTTAAATAATTTGCCGTTTGTTTTTCCTGGCGAAAGTAAATAGAGTAGCGAGAATCTTTTCATAGCTCGGAGGGGAACAGGCGCACAAGTGCGCAGAGAGGGAGGAGGGGGAAGGGGGGACCGTAGGGTGATAAAATTGGGTCACAGGGTGCAAGGACAAATGTTGTAGTGTTTCGAGGTCACTACGACCTCGACACATGTGAAAAATAGTTTATTATGGTAAATAGAGGGGAATATATTTTCGGGATAATTTGGGTCGATTCACGGTCGAGCATCACCATAATTTTCGTGAATTAATGAATCAGAGAGTTCATTAAAATGAATAAGTATCGATTATCTACAGGTAGGAGCCAACGGGGCACAACGGGATCTTTTTAAAGAAGAGAGGAATTTTTATGAAATGATTTGAGAGAATGATTTCATAATTAAACTCATCATTTGCCTCCAAGGCCATCAAACATGAGTTTTATTTCAAGACGAAGGTCAACGATCTCGTGTACTAACTTCCGACGTATTTAAAAAAGCTTAACGTCCACTCACCCTCTTATTTCAACGCCTCGACAAATCTGGGACATTAGGAATTTAAACTCATTTGTCCTCAAAACCCATAATATTGTCACACTAAGTGGGTTGAGGTCATGAGGTGTCTTCACTAATGAGGCATGATGGTTTACCCTTGATTAATCATTTCTTATTCACCCTCTGTTTGTTTATAATTTAATTTTCGAAGAGAGAAAGTGAAAATATTCAAATCAACAATTGATAATTCAACACTTTTGATAATTGTCAATTTATCTCAATAATGAGTAATTTTAGAAGAAAATGTCAAAAAACCTTTTTTGTAGAGGAGAAAATTTCTGATGAAAAATATCTTTTGACATTTTTTTCTAGAATCACTTGTTATCGAGATAATTCGATATTTGAAATATTGATTTTTTATAGTCCAAATTTTTAATTGTTTGTGGTTATTTTCAAGTGGTTCAGCATACGAAGGACAATGGCAGAATGGTAAAAGACATGGTTTGGGTATGGAGATGCGTGGAAGATGGTTGTACCGTGGTGAATGGACACAAGGATATAAGGGACGATATGGGGTCAGACAATCAACAACTTCAACAGCGAGATACGAGGGTACGTGGGCAAGTGGTCTCCAAGACGGATATGGATCTGAGACATATGCTGACAGTGGTGAGTCATCCTCAATGTCCATAAAATTCAAAATAAACATTAATACATCTTCGATGCCCGTTTAAACAAAATTATCAATTTTTACATTCTCTAATTATCCATTAATCTTGAAAACACGTCATTTTAGAGGAAAATGTCAAAATACATTTTTTATAGAGAATTAAATTTTCAACAAAAAATTTCCTTTAAAATTTTCTCCTAAAACCCTTCATTATGGAGATAATTCAATATTTAAACACTACCCTAGAATTTTTTATAACATAACATTCAGATAAATTTCCTTGCATTTTCATTCTCCTTCATCCCTCTCGAGTGCTTTATTTAGACACTCATCAGGCACATTGCTCAAGCATATTCATTCAACGGTATTTGTTCATTTGGAATTGGCCAGATTGCTCAGAATCGATAGATTGAGAATGATTTATGTCTCTGGTTGAATCGTAAAATGAGGAAGGATAAACTGATATTATAAATTTTAATTAACTGGGGCAAAACGGGTCTATTAATTTTTTTAAATGACATTAGAATATCCGAGATTTTAAGAGGCCTCGGGAGTAAAAAAAAAACTACTGAAATACGGGGAAAACTTTGCTCCACGAATTCTCCGCCAGGAGAGCATGGAAGATTATGAAACATACTTTAAAAAATTCGTTCATTTTTTACTCACAGAATGTCGTAACGAGATGAGGATGTTCGGAAGAGGATAAATAATTTTTCTTATTGTTCAAACTTACGAGATGGTTGACAGGTCCTCGTGCCGCCATCTTGCTTGGATACCCCTTCCCTTTACTCCAAGATGGCGGCCCGAGGGCCTGTCAACCACCTCGTCGTATGTTTGAACATGAAAAAAAATTATTCATTCTCTTCCAGGTATCCTCATCTCTTTTCATCCTATGAGTAAAAAATGAACTAATTTTTTAAAGTATGTTTCATAATTTTCCATGCTCTCTTGGCGGAGAATTCGCGGAGCAAAGTTTTCCCCGCATTTCAGTAGTTTTTTTTTCACTCCCGAGACCTCTTAATCAACACCATCCGCCATTTTTAGTATAGAAATTAAACAGAGACAATTGTATTTCCAGTGAATAGAAAAATAATCGAAGTAGTAAATTCCGAATGTGTTCAGACATCGAATCTCAATTCTTCTCCCTCCGCTAAAAAAATTAATGACGCATGATGTTGATCATAATCATGTTATCACGAACAAAGTAATAATTATCCTTAATTAATTAATTAATTGAATTAATTAATGAAAAAAAAGTCGAAAATAGGAAAAAATGAAAAATTTCTAAAATTAAGAAAATCATCATTTAATATTAAAAAAATCATTTAAGGTACAAGATGAGCTCCCGGATGATAGTTTGTTGGTAAATTGCGTTTGGATGAGTGCAGGCACCTGAGTTTTGAGAATCGTTGATACCTAAAATACACTAGCACGAGTCATTCGCAAACGGCCAGCATGAATATGTATTTGTATTATATTGCTCGTTGTAAAACTCTTTGTGGGCGAGGGGAGGAGGGGGCTAAAATGGTAGATATACGAAAAAGAGATGGGCAAGGCAGCGCCAACCTCTCGCCATCATCACACGCAGGCTATTTCAGGCTATTCGAGACCCACACTTTGCTACATATTAGCTTGACATCAGGGCTGTAACAATGTTCCATTTCAATAATCAATTCATTATTTTTATTCTTTGATAAGTTTAACTATTTTTATCTTTATCAACACTCAGATATTAATATAGATTGGATAATTAATGGTTTTTTAAAATTAAAAATATGTGAAGAAAGATTAAAGACTTGAGGATCTCGATAACGAGTGGTTTTGGGAAAAAAATAGGAAAAGACCTTTTTTATTGGAAATTTAATTCTCTACAAAAATGGTCTTTTGACCTTTTCTCCTAGAATCATTGGTTTACGAGATAAATGCATAATTACTAAAAAAGTAGAATTTGACTTGTCATCGCACCTTCTATACTGATAAAAAGAAAAATAATAACAATAATCTATGACCGTTGAACTTTTTGGTTTTATTACGAGTGATAATACGGATTAGTTGACGTAAAATGACGAAAATCATGGAGCCTCTGCCAACTTGATACTCGTGCCAAACCCACCTGTAAAACTAGTATTCAATTTTTCGTTCTCGTTATTCACAACAGAAAATTTTAAAAAATGATGAATTATTTTAAATTGTTTCCCTCAATTCATTAAAAAATGACATTTTTTCTTAAAATTCAATTAAAAAAACAAGTAGTTCATAGGCTCCTATGTGGCAGAAATGAATTCGACAGCAGCTGAACGTTTAACAAAATATGTAATTATAACTCGCGTTTCTTTTCGTTTCTACCAATTTAATTGGGTAGTATGCTTCCGAATGGATCTCGAATCACTGTAATATCGTGTGATTAATTCAAAAGACCCAGGTGACCACAACCATGCGGAATACTATGCATTCATCGAATGCATTGATTGTTTTTTTTTTTTTTTTTCAAGAAAAAAAAAACATTGAATTCGGTCCACCAGTTTCAATTTAGGAGTTGAAAGTTGAATATCTTCGAAACCTATCAGTCGATTTGGTCCATTCAGAATACCGACCTTCATTATCATAAGACCTAAAATCCTACCAAGTTTGAACTATTTTTTTCTGTTATTTCTGAAGTTTATGGTGCAAATAGGTGAAAAATGTAAAATGGGCAATATCTTGAAAACTCTCAATGAACGGGTATATATATTATGATTGATCTGGATAAGAGACATCGAGATAAATATTTTGAAAAAAAAAAAAATTGAAATCGGTTGGCTAGTTTTGAAGATATATGAAAAAATAGTTTTATACATAAAGTTGAATATCTTCGAAACCTAACAGTCGATTGGGCTCATCCACAATACCAACCTTTATTTTCATAAGACCTAAAATCTCACAAAGTTCAAATTTTTTTTTTCCTGTTATTTCAGAAGGTATCGTGCGAACAAGGAATTTAGGTGAAAAATGTAAAATGGGCAATATCTCGAAAACTTTCAATGAATGGATATGCATATTATGATTGATCTGGATAGAAGACATCCAGACGAATATTTTGGAAGAAAAAAAATTAATCGGTTGAATAGTTTAGAAGATATTTGAGAAAAACGATTTTACGATAAATGCCTATATCTCAGGAACTTGTTGACCGATCCGGCTGAAATTTGGTACAGAGTTGCATTTCAATGATGCCGATTAACAGCCAAAATTTCAAATTTTTTCGAATGACCTTTATCCTTTTAGTGTTGTATTTTCTAAACTATGATCGACTAAAATTCAAATTATCACACACATACACACATACAGACATTTTCTAAAAAAATCATTTCTCGACGTTTCATATCATTCTACATCATCTCCAGCCAAAATTGGAGAAAGTCAAAATCCGACGAAAACAATGCTTCCATTCGGAAGCAAAAAAACAAAAATTATCTGAATTAAAAGAAAAAATTTCCCCTTTCCAGGAACTTATCAAGGTCAGTGGTTACGTGGTATGCGTCATGGGTATGGTGTACGAACAAGTGCACCATTTGGCCTTGCCAGCCACTACAAGCCCCCAAAGCAGCAGATTCGTGCATCATTGACGTCGTTGAGAAGTGCTGATGGTGCATCAGTGACAGCACCAACACCTGAACCAACTGATCGGCGTGATCGTCGTGTTGATGATAATCGAGGTGGTTTTGTCCTGAAAGCACGGAGTGATGATCCACCAGCACGTCGGAAAAGCCTGAATGAGAAATCATTGAAAAAAGGGATATTATCGGTAATTTTTTAATTTTTATTCAATCAATATCTCTGGATCTAATGGAGATGGTAAAAATTTTATAAGGACCTTTTTTTGTAGAGAAAAATGAGAGCTACAAAAAAGATTTTTATGAAAATTTCGATATCTCCATTAGATTCAGAGATATTGATGAAAAACTGTATATTCAATATTTTGCATTCTCTTTCAGGGATTGAAAATTCGCAAACAACGTAGTACAAGCGATCTTGAAACAAGAGGCACTGGTGGCAGTATGAGGAGCAATGCAAGCTCAGCATCGTGGATGTCAACAGAGAGTTCACAGAGCCAGGCTTCAGCTTCAGTGCACACTGACAGCAATGCGTCTTTTGTTATCGAGGTAAAGTGTTGATAATTGTTGATTTATCTCAGTAAAATGAGGGATTTTAGGAGAAAATGTCCAGAGACCTTTTTTGTAGCTGACAAAATGGTGCTAGGAGTTTATTTCCCCGTTCAAAATTCCCCGGAAAAAATTTCCCCGTCAAAATTTCCCCGGTATATATTTCCCCGGTGAAAATTCTCTCCGCTTTATCATTGAGATTTTATCAACCACAAAACATTGTCATCATTACAAATTATCATTGAAAATTTTACTTTGTTTACAACTTTCCTCTTGAACAATAATTCTCATTAAATTTCGAAAAATGCAACTATTACCACAAAATATTATCATCATTACAAATTATCTTTGAAAATTTTCACTTTGTTGTGAATTATTCTTATCAATAATGAAGACAAATGCCACGACATCCTTTGGAGTAGAATGTACATCTCCACAATACTTTACCAACGCTAGGGCCTCTCTTATAATACAGCTGATTCTCATATTCTAAAATAATTCCACCTTTGTTGTTTTTGTGTAATTTAAGCGGCATGATTCGCAATTATAAGAGCGTTCGATTTATTTAATGTGATACCCATGACGTTCCGCCTTGTACTGAGCTGGTCACTCAATGCCTCTGTTTTGGTGTCCCTCGTGAATCACTGTCTTTCGGGATTCATTATTACATCACGTATTGGAATTGTATTTGTGTGCGTCTTATAGTAGTATCAAAATCGGCCATGGTTCCATGTGGACATCCATATACAAATGAAATTTCAATTAATTCTCTTATTGATGGGTATGCGTCACTAAGTTCGGCTTATTGCTCACCGTTATATATTTCAACTTCTTTTTCCGGTAATTTTGTTAGAAAGGAAAATTTTCATCAGGAGAATTTTCGTGGAGGAAAATTGTCTCCGGGGGAATTTTCTTCGGGAGCATTTTCATTTGGGGGAATTTTTTCCGGGAAGAAAATTTCGGGGAAATTTTGACGGGGAAATTAACTCCGGACACCAGTGACTTTAGGAGAAAATGTAAGAAGAGATTTTTTGTAGCTGTCAAAATTCCCTACAAAAAATGTCTCTCAACATTTTCCCCTAAACCTCCTTATTGCCAAGATAATCGCATATTTAATAAGACAAAAAAATAAAATAATTCCAGGATGAGCAAATGGACGCATCAGTGACTGAAACCTACCTAGGCGAATGGAAAAACGACAAACGTACAGGTTTTGGTATATCTGAGCGAAGTGATGGTCTTCGTTACGAAGGTGAATGGTTCAATAATCGTAAATACGGTTACGGTGTAACAACATTTCGTGATGGCAGTAAAGAAGAAGGAAAGTACAAGAATAACGTCTTAATAACATCTCAAAAGAAGAAACAATTGTTCCTAATGAGATCAGCAAAATTTAGAGAGAGAATAGAAGCAGCTGTTAATGCTGCACAACGATCAAGTAAAATGGCACTTCAGAAGGCTGATATTGCAATATCGAGAACAGCAACAGCTCGTGGTAAAGCTGAACTAGCGGATATCGATGCTGAACATGCTAGACAAGATTCAGAATTAGCTCAGCAGACAGCTAAACAATTCGCACCTGATTTCCGTCAACCTGGGCTTGAGAGATTGAAAAATCGAGAGATACCTAAATATGTACCACCATCCCAGGATGCAATGCCCAGTAAAAGTATATTATCCAAAGGTGCTAATTCAGGTGCTGGAGAACAAACAACTCCAGTCAAAGCAGCTGTTGATGGTAATGCTGGACAAACTCCTCAATCCATCAGTCAGAGTGTCAATCAGTCCATAAGGAGGGCGAGTATGAAACCAGCTAATTTGGGGAATAATTCTGGTTTGCAGAATCAAATGGGAAATTCTGGATTGACTAATGTTTATAACAATCAACAGCCCAACCATGTTATTAATAATTTGACAAATCAGTATGATTATGGTGGGGGTGATAATAGTGGACAATCTGGGGGATATGGTGGTAGTGGTCAAGGTGGGCAGAACTATCAGAATCAATATCCACCGAATTTTCCTAATACTCAGGTATGTTTTCTCCAGATTTGAGGCCTCGGGAGTAAAAAAAAAACTACTGAAATGCGGGAAAAACTTTCCGTCACGAATTCTCCACCAAGAGAGCATGGAAAATTATGAAACATACTTTAAAAAATTTGTTCATTTCTTTATCACAGGATGTAATGAGATGAGAATGCCTGGAAGAGGATAAATATATTTTTTTTATGTTTAAACATACGAGGTGGTTGACAGGTCTTCGGGCCGCCATCTTGGAGTGAGGGGAAGGGGTATCCAAGCAAGATGGCGGCACAAGGACTTGCCAACCACCTCGTAAGTTTAAACATTGAAAAAAATTATTTATCCTCTTCCGGGCATCCTCATCTCGTCACATCCTGTGAGTGAAAAAATGAACAAATTTTTTAAAGTATGTTTCATAATTTTCCATGCACTCTTGGCTGAGAATTCATGGAGCTAAGTTTGCCCCGCATTTCAGTAGTTTTTTTTTTACTCCCGAGGCCTCTTAATCGATCATTTTTATATTTTTGAAATTTGTGAATATCTCGGGAATGGGGAGGGGGGGGGGGGGTTTAAGGGAAAATATCATAAGACCTTTTTTGTAGAGAATTACATTTTCAATCAAAAAAGTCTGTTGACATTTCCTTGTAGGATCGATAATTCTCGAGATATTGCCGTTTTTAAGTAGATGTCAAAAATAAAAATTTTTTATTTTAAAATTCTAGATTCCCATACAATCTCCAACAATGTACGAGACAATGATTGAATCGACGAGTAATCAGTTTACTTCGAATTTTTACGGAGTAAGTGATGCATTAGAAAAGATTGAATATTTCTAGTTGAAAAGTTAAAAATTGATGAATATATTTTTAATTTTTATAAATAGTTTATTCAAAGGAGATTGATGGATTTTCAGGCGCCACCAGTGACCAATCAATACGCTGGACAAAATTCCTATAATCCTCAAATTTATGGTCAACAACAAATGAATCCACAACAGCAAATTCCCCAACAACAGCAACAAATGCAATATCAATCAGATTTAACGGGTATGGATGCACAGAGGGCTCCAATGGCTGCGAATATAAGGAGAAACAGTAGGATTTTGAATCAACAGGATAGACCAGCCGTTGGTATTGGACAAACACTCAATGACAGGTATGTGATTTCCCATTTATCTCCGTAAGTATCAATTTTAGAGGAAAATGTCATAAGACTTTTTTTGTAACTGTGAAAATTTTCCACAAAAAATGTCTTTTAACATTTTTCTCTAGAGTCACTCGTTATCGAGATAATTACGTACTAAAGTGTAAAAAATTCATAAATCATAATTAAACTTGGATTCTCGCATGTCTGTTGTCATTAAGATTGGATCATTACAAAAGACCACCAAGTCGTGACAGTTCTGTGGATCGATATCGTGTACCAACACGATTAATTGGATCCAGGCAGCCCTCGGTGGATAAGAGCGTGACATCGCAGGAAGGTGCAGACAGGTAAAACAAAATTTCTTCATTTTTGTTGATAACTCCTGAAAGACTGATTCTAGGAAAAAATGTTAGAGAACAACTTTTGTAGAAAATCAAATTTTCAACAAAAAAGATCTTTTGACATTTTTCTCTAAAATCACTCATTATTGAGATAATTCGATAATTAAGAATCGATCGTTCTCCAAAACATTCAGAACGGCTAGAGGAGCAAGTCTAATGAGACCAGCAACTCCTTTGAACGGTTCAGCATTTGGAAGTGGTGCAGCAACTCCCGTATACACTCCACCAACATCTAGTCAATTTGAGACTGCATTCAAGAGTCGTGGACTGAGTCAGGAGATTATTCCAAGTGGCTCGCAACCTAAACGCACTGAGAGCTTGTACGTGACACCTGCACGTGCCTCAGGGATTTCCGGTGGTGGTGGCGGTGGTGGTGGTGGTGGTGGTGGTGTGAGGGTAAGTTTCTCTGATTAATTTCCAAATATAAATTACAATTGATTTTATCAACATTTTTTTTCCCAAATTTTTTTTCAATTAATTTATTTTGTTTTCTTTAATCGTAAAATTTTTATTTTTTGGCCTGAACTTGAATATCTAATTAACATTAAAATTCTCCATCTGTCTTATCTGTAATTGTGTGGTGTTTTATTTCTCTTGTGCTGTGTTCTGTGCATGCAATCTCAGGACACGAGCAGGACGGTCCCCGCCTTCGCCGCAACGACACAGGGCCGCGCTACTTTATGAGTATAAGTACACTAAAACGATTAATTAACATTGGAGAATAATGGGAAATTATTGAATAAATTTATTGACGTTTTTACGAATTATATTTCAGTTGTTAAATTGTGAAATTTTGATGAGTTGATTTATCTCAGAAACTATTAATTTTAAACGATAATGTTAGAGGACATTTTTTGTAGAGAATTTAATTTGCAACAAAAAATGTCTTTTGACATTTTTCTCGAAAATCGATTGTTATCGAGATATTAAGATTTTTGAAATGTGGAAATATCAACTTGTTGATTTTTATGATTTCACTACTGATTTTTTTAGAATCACATGTGAATAATTGGACTAAAGCTGTGAATATTTTTTTTTTCTCAAGAAACTTAAAAACTTAATATGTACCTGGTGAAAATGATGTCACAACAGATGATTAAGAGAACAGAAAATTATGAAAGCTAAGAATTTTAGTAATTATTGTATATCTTGGTAATGGTTGAGTCTAGGAAAAAATGTTAAAAGATCTTTTTTGTTGGAAATTGAAGCCTCTACAAAAAATGCCTCTTGATATTTTATTATAAAATCACTCGTTATCGAGATAATTCAATATTTACCAAAATTATTACATCTGTATTTTTTTAAACGAATGAGTACAACTGAAATTATCGAAAAATGCGACAGTGAGCCGTCCGATTTTATTGGATGTATAAACATATATTTTTTTGTACTTGAGGCACTTTAAATAGTGCAACAATAACACAAGTTTTTATCAATTCGATGTATCTGAAGAATTTGGTAATTGAGTGGTCAAAAATCAACATTTCCACTTTAGTTTTTGGCCGATATCTTCGAATCTGAGAGAGATATCAAAAATTTCAAGAGGACCTTTTTTGTAGCTCTCATTCTACTCTACAAAAAAGGTCTCTATAAAAATTGCGCTATCTCCCTTCAATTTAGAGATATTCAGGAAAAACTGACAAAGTGAAACCGATTTACCACTTTTCTGCTGAATTAATATTAACTAACAATTAAAAACAACAAGGTAAGACCATCGTGAGGGCGGTGTGGAGGCGGGGACCTCTGATTATTTATTCTAAATTTTATTCCCCCAATCTCTCATCTATTTAATCAACACCAAGTATTTAATTAATAAAAAATTATTAACTCTAATTGACTTTATATTTATCCTGATGAAATAATAGACTCCACACCACCACACGACGTCCTTTACACTATTTTATTCAGATAAATTATTTTTCTAACGCATGATATAGATTACTTAGATCCTCACCAATAATATTGCACTTGAAACGAATATTTTGGTTAATTCTGCATTATCTCATAAACCCGCGACTTGAGGGGAAAATGTCAAGAGACCTTTTTTGTAGATGATGCAATTCTCTACAAAACATATCTTATGACATTTTCTTCTAGGATCTACGAATATCGAGATATTTCGTGTTTAATGGTAGGAAAAAAACGAATGTTGCGTTTTGAAACTCAACTACTGAATTAAATAATTAATTTACCATTGACAGACTGATTAATTCAATTTTTAGTTGTTTTATGCGATATTATGAATAATTTTGTAAACAATCAAGACTAATTTTTCATACGTCATAACCGTCCACAAAAATGGGACCTTAATTATTTATTAAAATCTCTTTTATTTCAACAAAAATAAATTAATGAACATGCCTTGATGTAGGAGATTCAACAAAGTGCCAAGAATAATTCCTAATAAAAAAATTGTAAATGTAAATTATAAAAAAAAAAAACAATAATGATTATGCACAATTTTAAACATAAATTATTCATTTGCGTGAATTAAAAATTAATTATTTAAAAATATTTTGTGATTTATTGTGAATAAAAATTTAATTTCTGTAATTAAGATTTATGATGTAAAAAAAATAATTTATAAGATTTTTTAACTTTCAAAATTCTTGGGTTTAATGATGAAAAATCAGCCGAATCATTTATTGATCATGTGCCAAGTTTTGAAAACCCTGAAGAGAATGAGTCAAAACATTGAAATTTATACATATGTGACACAAAGCTGAGATTCTGAAGAAGTATCGAAGTTTAAAAATGGCTGACTCTGTTCTAATTTTGTTAATTGTCCAGTTATCTCAGAAACTATTGATTTTAGACAAAAATGTCAAGATACCTTTTTTGTAGATAATTAAATTTTCAATAAAAAATGTCTTGTGACATTTTCTCCTAAAATCGATTTTTATCGAGATATTTCGATATTTCTATTGTTTCAATGATTTAAATTTTCATAATTTCGCTTTAAATGACAAAAAAAAAGTTTAAATGAATCGAAATGAACAATAGATGAGACCGATAACGTAAGATTGTGCTATTTCAATGTTTAATGAATTCAACTCACCTCGATGGTAGCTAGGGATGGTAACGTCGCTACATTCGTGATGCTATTTTGGTAATGCTGAGGGACAACTTGGATCAGTCTGTCGCCTGGTAGCCTCACGATGAGTGCAACTATTGTGTGATTATTTTTCAAGAAATATCATCATTATTTCGCTATTTTTCTTTTTTTTAAAAAAAACGTAAAAATTGAATAATTCATAATTATTATTTTTAATTTAAATTCTGATTAAATCGAAAAAATGTTCTGGTCAGAGCCGGACGAAGAGGAGGAGGCACTCCTCTGCAGTCCGGCTCTCATGGCCAGGAGGGCCTCTGAATCATGGATTGTAGCACCTCCTGTTGAGGTACAATAGTTTGAATTAATTTTAAACTTTAATTTCATAAAAAAAAAAAAAAAGAAAAAATACGGAAAAAAATTAATTGTACTGTTTAGGCGATACCAGTGACTTCGATGCCACTGCAGAGAAAAAAATCACTGCCGGATGTTGCTGGACCAATACAATTGACTGCAACATCTCCATTATCGAGGGAAGAAGTGAGTGTTCTTAGCAGTATGAGGAGAGAAGAAATACGACGACAAATCGACGAAAGCGAGAGACTCAGGGCAAATCCCCTGCTTTATTTAGTCAGTCCGCAAGTCAAAGTATGTATTTTTTTATTCTACATATTTTTTTCATTTAATTTAGATATATTCTTTTCAATTTAAGGAAAATTTCAAAAGTGAGATTTTTTATATCCAATTAAACATCGAATTATCTCGATAATGAGCGATTTTATCTCGTAGAATCAACGGTTTATAAGATAAATGGCAATTAACAAAAATGTCGATTGATATTTTTAATATTTTTTAAAATATCAATTCATATTCTTACAGGACTGGTTTTCACGACAACAATTAGTAATGTTGGTGTTATTTATCAACATTTCATTGGCTCTCATGTTCTTCAAATTGTTAACGTAGCAGCCGGCCAGTGAAATGATTCAGAATTGCGGTTTAGACGCAACCTGAGATAATAAATCATAATCACGTGATTACGTGATTTTTTAAAATTCAAGTACCATTACCTGAACTTTGAGAATAAACCGATAGAACTGTTCAAAGTTTGAAATGAATAGGATGACCCTAATTCCTTTAATCGAGGACATCATCATGAAATAATTCAAAATTAATTATTTTCTTCATCTGAATTTGTATTTTTACGGAAAAAAAAAAATTTATCAATGAGGTAGCATAATCTTTATAAATCATCACAAATAAAGAATACGCATTTTTGATAGATTAAAATTGATGAAAATTTTAAGCAAAACCTCATTTTGACATTGTGACCTTCATGATAAATATTGAAGGATAAATCAAAGGAAAAAAAAAATTTTTCAGTAATGTAATTTAAATTGTACAGTTTCAATAGAGAAACAAAAGATGCGGGATTATTGTAAACCCACATTTTTATAAAATTTATAAATATTTACGCGGAATCGTTTGATATGTGAAAAATATGAAAATCAGAGTCAAGATTGAAATATTGAAAAAAAGGGGGTGGAAAGCATGTTTTTTGTAAATATAATAAAAACCAAAATATTTCTTAATATAAACAATTGAATTGTATAATTGTGTGAATGTTGAGAGATAAAGAAATTGTATATGAATGGGGTGTTGACCTTTTGGGTTAATTAGACACTGAGAAAACGTAGCTTTTCACAATTTCGCTGATAAATCAATAATGTTGAAAATAAGAGGTACCGCGTGCCTTCTATGCCTTCCAATTATCTAATCATCTTAATAACTTGATTTATCTAAATTCGTGATTACTAAATTTAAGAAGCCTCGAGATTTTAAAAAAACTACTGAAATGCGGGGAAAACTTTGTGCTCCACGAATTCTCCGCCAAGAGAGCATGGAAAATTATGAAACATACTTTAAAAAATTCGTTATTTTTTTCCATCACCGGATGAAAGGAGATGAGGATGCCTGGAAGAGAATAAACAATTTTTTTTAATGTTTAAACATAAGAGGTGGTTGACAGATCCCCGTGCCGCTATCTTGGAGTGAAGGGAAGGGGTATCTAAGCAAGATGGCGGCACGAGGTCTTTGTCAACCACCTCGTAAGTTTAAACATTTAAAAAAATTATTTATCCTCTTCTGGGCATCCTCATCTCGTTACATCCTGTGAGTAAAAAATGAACGAATTTTTAAAATTATGTTTCATAATTTTCCATGCTCCCTTGGCGGAGAATTCGTGGAGCAAAGTTTTCCCTGCATTTTAGTAGTTTTTTTTTACTCCCGAGGCCTCTTAACTCATCAGTAGTAAAAAATTTATTAATTCGTAATATTAGGAGGAATTAATTTTTTAAGTGGCAAAATTATCTTGACATTATTACGACGAGTTTATTGTACATGGAAAACTCCGTTGCACTACTCTACAATCATTTTTTCTGCTTCAGTCCGATAATGATAATTAAACCGTGCCGGTTAATGGGTTTGATAAGTAAATCATTTAGTTATTTTTTTTTTTTTTTTTTTAGTAAAAATACAAAATTATTGATGTTCTATGTTAATTGGGACATGAATTTTGAGCTCAAGTGGAATAATTATTTTTTGTAATCACGTGTAATAAGGGATCGAGATGAGCAAAATTAATGGATATTTTGGTTAAAGTGAATAATATTTAAAATGAAAACAAATTTCTGAGATATTCTAGATGCATTGATGTACAATACTCGATACGAGAAGATATAACTAAATTTGTAAATATTAGATTATTGTAGAATTGAGTGAAAAAATGGGCAGATAATTAATTTCAATTTGCCCATTTTTATATTATTTTCCATCCACTTGTTACACTATTTTTCGAGCAAATGCTCTACAAGAATAATGATATTGAATTCATTGAGAAAATTATAAATTTTCCGGGGGAAAAATCAGGTGGGGGATAGTGATGAATTCATGGTGCCAAGTTACACTATTTTTTATTATTATTATAATTGAATTAAATCCATTGTTATTGGCTTTGCGTTTATGTTGATACATAATTGGAAAAATGTATTAAAAATCAAATTATCATCAGCTTTGATTTTAATCGCGCAAAGGAGAATAGTATAATACCGTTAATTACTATTAATTATTAAACTATTTATCATTCTAACGCTAGTGTCATATCACGACAAAAAAAAATCGCCATTATACGAGTAATACATTATGATTATACTTATATTATTATGAAAACAAGAAAAAGCAGAATATATTTACACGAAAGAATATTGAGAGGAAAAAAAATTGTATAAATGAACATTTTTTTTGTTGGATTCACTGCAGACGCAAATATATGAAGAAGGAAGCACGAATAATTTGCTAATTTACAATGATGACCAGAAAAACTCAATAAACTTATATCATATTTCACAATAGCATCTGTAACCCATTATTGTTATTCATTTATCTCGGAAACCATTGATTTTTAGAGAAAATATCAAAAGACCAATTTTGTAGCTGAATAAATTTCCAATAGAAAAGGTCTCTTCATATTTTCCCCTAAAATGACTCATTATCGAGATATTCAACGAGAAACGTTTGAAATCGCCTTTATTCATACCTTACGTCGGTAATACAGAGTCTGGGTATACCACTCCGTGATAATGACTCATTATTGCCCAGAGGGAACACCACTCGTGGTCACCCATCCACATATTCCTGACTCTTGCATTTAAACCGGAAAAAACTGCCCAATTAATTTTTCCATGAGTACCGCATGTCCATATCTCTCAGTATTTACTCACTATTTTTAGACTATCGCGTCAACTCGCATTCTTCCATCAATCACGAACGAAAACAAATGTAAACACAATTCCTGCTGATGGTCTTAATCTCCCAACGGCAATTGAACTCTCGTCATATCTTTTTTTTCTCCATGATAAACCCAAAAATGGCATCATGAACAAAAGAGTGTTAATTGCCAGAATATCAACCTGATTCATATTCCATCGATTTTTTTTAGAGAAATTTTCTATTGTAATTATGTTGACCTCGCAGTGATCACGCACCTCCCACATGTTGAGCACTCTCTCTGGACATCAGTCAACACCACACCTTATAGTCCAGTAAAGATAGCCGTGAAACCCTGCCTTGAGAAAAAAAGGTGCAAATTTGAGGGAAGTTGTATTGGAAGCCCATTAAACCTTGTGTAAATTTGCACCACTCTCACCCCCGGAGGTCATGTGAAAAAATAAAAATAAAAACACCCTCAAAAAACACTTTTTGCTCATAACTCGGAAACAAAAAATGTCATCGCAAAAAGTTTCGAATAAAAAATATGAAAAATAAAATTCTACGTAAAAAAGATCCTATGAGTTTTATGTCTCATCCCCATACTTTGGTAGCTAGGGGTGCACAAAAAGCTGGGGGATGAATTTATGTCTCCATGAAATCATTATGATGGAAACAACGGGAGTATGAACCCCTCAACATAATATGCGTGCTATTTTTCTCATGATTTTGTTACGACGCAAATGACGTTCTTGTCTTCGAAGGTCAAGCCAAGGTTTTTTTGTTGGGAGGGTCTTGATGTTTTGACCCTTTTGTCGAGTTGAAGGACTTTATTTTCCCGTTCTTAGAAATTTTCTGATTAAATTTTCTCATGAACATGATGATATAAATTGACTTTTCTGCTATGATGAAAATAATAGATAATAGTTAGGCAATCTGAAAATTTTAAAATTCAATTCGGGTCAAGTACCGTTGCCCAGTAGTGCGACACAGATGGTATATTATAGACACGTGCGTTTATACATATGCAATGGCTACACGTGTCGCGGAACGAAAGCTGATTATTAGAAACCTTCAGGACATATACGAGTCCCGCCTTTCTCGTTTCAGTCAATCCCACCCACGTATCTGACACTGTCGGAGTGTGTTCTTGAAATAGTTGATGAACTTGAGAGATTATTTTTTTAGTTTTTATAATTAAAGAATAATTTTCAGTGGACGAAAAATTTAGAAAGTTCATTTTCAGCGGATATCTTAAATACGCGTAGATTTAGAATAAAATGTCAGGAGACCCTTTTTGTAGCTGACAAAATTTCCAACAAAAAATGTCTCTTGACATTGTCCTCTAAAATCACTCATTCTCGAGATAATTCGATATTTATCGAAAAATGGAATTGGTAAAATAACAATTGTATTCAATTTGTAAATCTAAAATAGTCGTAAACTCAAAGTATTCAACAAAATGACCCAGTGATGACGGAAGTTGCACAATTTCTTTTAATGCCACACGTTGCATTGCATAAATATACGCATCCGTTGATCGATCTAATATTGCAAGTCCTACGCGATTCTATTTAGAGTCTAAATCGAACGTGTGTCATACTCGATATACGCTCCAGTTTTAATCGTTACGTATTGCTGTCTAGATTGAGCAAAAATGTCTTGCAAGAGCATTGAGCTGAATGATAATAAAAAAACCCTGCAAAAATTTTATAAAAATGGTCAAAACCTCATATTGAGTTGAATTATTAAAATCATGAATCAGGTCTGTTTTTTTCGTCATTATGTCATGCCTTCTTGACACGCAAGGGCTTCAACGCACAACTAAACATGAAAAAATCATCTACAAAGGTCTCTATTGCGTTTCAAACATCTTCAAAGACTTTCCACACGGAAAAGTCTCGAGCCGAGTTACCCCCACTCTGCCCAACTCCCTAATACTGAATGCATGTAAAGCCGAACAAACCCGAAGTCATTTTTTTAGTGGCGATGACTTCATCGTGACCATTTACCTACTCGTGCTGACCATTACATCATGCCCCCATCATGTACATGACTCCAGAAAATAACCAAAAATCTGAAAACACATGAAAAAATTTAATATCTCCATTGATATTGCATTTACCTCATAAACGATTGATTTTGGAGAAAAATATCAAGAGACCTTTTTTGTCGGAAATTTTATCTTCTACAAAAAAGGTCTCTTGACATTATCCCCTAAAACCCCTGATTACCTCAATAATTAACTCAATCCTAAAAAACTCTGACAAATCCTCATTCACAAAATCTCAATTTCCCACATGAACCCCATGAAAAAACCCCTCAAAAGCAATATTAACAACAATATTACCTTCACAAATGGCTAATGCGCATTACAATCTGCGCACAATTCTAACAGTACCTAATTCTCCTAACGTAAAAAGTGGAATATCTTTGATAATAAACTTCACTAAAAATACAGGCACAAACTTGTCCACTCCCCCCCCCCCCTCACCCGTAAAAACCCGATCTACTTCACGATGGCCCTTACGGCGCTTCGGTCGCAGTAAACAGCTGGCGACGCGATGCGTCAGAAGCACTCCTGCCAGTCCAGCTCCAACACTAAACCCCAATACACACACACACACCCAATAAACACAAATACACTTAGCCCCAAGTGCTCAAACGAGACATTGATTTAAGTTTAAACAATTGCGCGTTTAATTTGTTTCAAGCGCAGATAAAATTTAATAATAAAACAGGTTAAATAACTCGATATCGAGTGATTGAATAGTTGATAAGTGTGAGTGAAGCCCCCCCGAGTTTTCCTTTGTTTCTACGCGCATTCGTTTTCGTACCAGAGGCGCAGATTCCAATTGCTTTGTTCTCCGAGGGGTACAACCAGTGTATTTAGTTGTTATTATTATTTAAGGGGATTGTATAGTGATTTAAAAGCAAAATTGAGACATTTTTATTGGGTATTTGTGGAGGGGAAATAGTGGAGAAAGGTGAACTCGAGTGATTTTAAACGGTGCGTTAGTGCTTTGTTTTGGACCTTTTCGACGAGCAGCTGATCGACACATCTGATCGTATACAAGGAATTCTTGGGGGTATTGGGGACATTTTGAAGATTGGAGATCACATTTTGTGAGTCTGAATGAAATTGGGGGATCAGGGGGATCCAAGAGGATCGGGTTTTTTTGTTTTTAAGGGGGGAAAAAAGGGACTTTTGGGGGTAGATGAGGTACAGGCCAACCGGGGCCGTCCTCGCGAGCTGTGGGATACGTGGGGTACGGCCCCAATTGAGCTGACTACTGTTTTATCACGGTTTTACGGGGGGGAGAGGATTTATTAGTGGGATTGGAGGTTTTGTGAGGTGTTTGGGGCTGTCAGGGGTACAAAAATGCTGTACATATTCCATGTTGACACTGGTGCTACACTCACTTTCGACATCAAACTTGCACTGCAGAGGTAATTGGATTTTTAATGATTATTTTGTTGTTAAGTGGTAAAATATTGAAAATTTAAATTTTACAGTTTTCTAAAATTGTCATATCTCGGGAATTAATGGCTTTAGAAGAAAATGTTAAAAAACCTTTTTTGTAGAGAACAAAATTTCCAACAACAAAGGTCTCTTTATTATATTTTCTCATAGAATCAATAATTATTGAGATAATTCGATATTCAATGAAGTGTGAAAAATCACCATTTTTACCGATTTAAAATTATTGTTATTTGTTTATCAGAATAATGAAATATTCAAGAACATAATGAATAATATAATATAAACAAATAATAAACTTAGTTTTGACTAATTAATTAAAATTTATAAAATTATTTAAATTAAACAACAATTGAGGAAATTAGTTTATTTATTAATGATGAAATAATATTTCCGGGTAAATTGCAAATTTTGTGAGCATCTTTTCTGATGAAATATTTGAGGATGCTTACGTATCCATAAACTTGGCGACAGTTTGTAACGGTTGATGCAATAGACCAGTCAAACGTTACGTGTTACGTTTTGTATACAATATATCGTATTTGCTTTTGCAAAAATTGAGTCTTATCGTATTAATTTGCATATTAAGATTTATTTTAACATAAGAAATATTGAACTCTCCTCTAATCATCTCAAATAGGAAAGTTGCATCTTATAAATGAGGTCTAGTTGGTCTAGTATACTCTAGTCGTACGTGACCTCGTTCCCACTTGTTATGTCTTTCCTCTATCTGTTTTAACTAATTTTTACAAGTGAGTTAAATAGAGCGGAGGTGAATGTAGGAAAAAAAATAATTTTTTTAAATGATTTTATTTTATTTCCAGTGTTGCAGAACTTAAAGAGGCTATTGAACGAAAATGTGGGGTACTCGCTGCCCACCAAGTGCTCCTGATGAGTGGTGGGGAAAGTTTGGAGCCAAATGCAAGAGTTTGTTCGTATTCTGCTGGTACAGATACCAATCCAATCTATCTATTCAGCAAGGCTGCTATCGAGAGTCAAATACCACCAGTACCACATACTGATTACAGTACAGGTGAGTTCTTTTTATTAATTGTTAGATTATCTCGATTATGGTGGATCCTAGAGGAAAATATCAGGGAACATTTTTAGTTGGAAATTTAATTCTCTACAAAAAAGGTCTTCTGACATTTTCTTCTAAAATCACTTGTTCATGAGATAAATGCATTATTTAGTTGTTGAGTTGTAAAATATCACGAAAAATCGAGCGAAAAATTAGATTTTTTACATGTTGTTATTAAATGTTGGATTATCTTGATAATGAGCGGATTTAAGGGAAAATGTCAGGAAATATTTTTTGTGGGAAATTAAATTCTCTACAAAAAAGGTCATCTGACATTATCCCCTAAAACCACTCATTACCGAGATAAATGTAGAATTTGAATTATTTATTTTTTTAATAAATTCTCATAATTCTCATGAGTCGTATCACAGAATAAACCATGAAATTATCATACAAAAAAATGATACAGCAGTTTACCATAATTGGGACGGTTTTTTTTTTCCCCCAATTCATAAATAAACATCAGCACATCAATTGTGGTTTAGAATGATTGCGCTTAGCTGAGCACAGCAGACTGTGTGACGCCAAAGCAACAATATTCTCCCACACATCGATGTTTAATAAACGGACACTAGTTAACACATGTATACCGTAAAGTCGCATAAACGAGACACTGCGTAATCGAATAGATGCGCGTGTGTTGGCATCGAGGACAAAACCACTCATTGCGTAACATGTACAAGTTGTGGAGAATCTCAATAAATTGATGGAAAATTCTATGGATGATCTGGGATTGTCTATTGACCTCCACAATACTTATCTCACGTACACGTGTACTTCAGCGAAAGATGAATACCAATGCCAACATTTTTTTTAAACGATTTATTCATTAGAGAAGAAATTCAAAGAATTTTTTTAAGCTATTGGAATTATGGGATTAAATAGAATAAAAACTCGGTGAATTAAATTACTCTTGAACTCTTTATTGAGTCGCACTTGGAAGACGCATCTGATCTTTACTCTACCTCCGGTACACGGAGACTAACTACAAAAATCACAGGGCCAATACTTTAGACCACTCATGACTAACATTCTTCTTATTCTTTATTCCATCTTCTGTTTATACTAGTTGTGGTCGCCCGCCATCGGGTCGCCACGAAACATAAACATTAATAAACGAATCTCCGTTTAAATAACTGAACGATCCGATATGATAAATAGTCGAGGTATAGAGAGATTGGTTTTTGAATAATACTTCTTTTCATGAAATCCAACATAAGCCAAAAAAAAACGTGTCCTACTATGTCAAAAGTGAGGGTAAGTGTCAAAAGGCAAAATAGGCGAAATTACCCGAATCGCGAAAATGGAGGTGTTGACCTTTGATATTTCTTTTGGACATGTTAAAACGTTTTTGTGGTCAATTTTTCAATTGAAGAGTCATCGGGGGGTCCTGGAGAAATCCCTCCGTCGGGAAAAATAATTAAAGTGAAATAATGGGAATGCGACTAGAGAAAATTGACGAAAATATAGATTTCTATGTTTTGATCGGACTTGGCCTATTCCGGTTCTCACCAAAATTTGAGGGAATCTTCTCTGGAATCCCCCGATGCTATAGGAACAATAAAATTTTTAGTGCAATTAGGTTTCCAATCCTTAGGTTTATTTTAAAATCGAAGGAATAACAATGGAATTATTGAGATTTACAAGCATTTATGCCACATTTTTGGGCATTAAATAACGGAATTTTTTAAAAAATGAGGAATTAGGTTCAAAGGTTATCGATAACAATTTGTGTCGTTGATCTCATTAATAACTAAAATAAATACGATTATTAGCACAACCCCTGTGTTACTTTTAAATTCAGTCGCCTGATAATTTAAGAATGACGTTGGGGTCATTGAGCTTGATTAAATTGATTTTATTACTAATTTAATTAATGACAATATTCAATCATTTTTGAGACATTTTTTTTTTTGGTAATTAAAGGTGATTAATTAATTAATCAAGTAATTAATTAATTATCTACATGTACATTCGCGATAATTGTTGAAGTGATTAAGAGAGAGAATGAGAAGATGAATTGCGTAATTATGTAACAATTACTCAGGCTCATCTATTTTTTGCCTAGATGTCGATCTCGTTGAGCAAATTAATGGCTCTCTAGCAATGCCAGCTACATACAGTACTCTTGTAGCGAGAGCTCAACTGGCCCAGCAGTGCTGTGCCATCGCCAGAGAACAAACAAGAACTTGTGAAAGACTTGTTCATGATCAACATCTTCAGCAGCAGGGTTGGGCAGCAGTTGTTGCTAATTTAGAAGATATCACTCAGATGTTTCAATCCAAAGCTGATTTACTCCAGCAAAGTTTTACCCATTATTTGACGGAACGTGAACAGCATATGCAATTGTTGAACAAGTAAATACTCCTTTCCTCTGATGAAAAAAAAAAAATTTAATTCAGTTTTTGGGAAATATCTCAGAATTGACGGGAGATATTGAAATTTGTGTGGATACCGTTTTTGTAAAGCGAAACAAGAGGTACAAAAAAGGTATCTGTAAAAATTTTCATATCTCCCATCAATTCCAAGATATTCCCTTAAGAGGCCTTGGGAGTAAAAAAAAAACTATTGAAATGTGGGAATAACTTTGCTTCGTGAATTCTCTGCCAAGAGAGCATGGAAAATTATGAAACATACTTTAAAAAATTTCTTCATTTTTTACTCACAGGATGAAATGGGATGATGATGCCTGGAAGAGGATAAATATATTTTTTTCATGTTTAAACATACGAGGTGGTTAACAGGTCCTCGGGCCGCCATCTTGGAGTGAAGGAAAGGGGTATCCAAGCAAGATGGCGGCACGAGGACCTGTCAACCACCTCGTATGTTTAAATATTAATAAAAATTGTTTATCCACTTCCAGACATCCTCATCTCGTTTCATCCTGTGAGTAAAAAAAATGAACAAATTTTTTAAAGCATGTTTCATAATTTTCCATGCTCTTTTGATGGAGAATTCGTGGAGCAAATTGTTCCCCGCATTTCAGTAGTTTTTTTTTCACTCTCGAGGCATTTTAAAACAAATATCAAACTAAATATTATCAATGAATAATAATCAATTACAGTTTCAACAATGATCTGGGTACCCTATCAAAAATTCCAATCCTCCCAGCGCTTCGTGCCCAAGCAGAAGGCCTCTTGAGCCCCGAGGACCAGCCCTCAGAACCCACTGACGAAGTCCTGAGTCTTCTTCGTTGGATATCAGCGAAAGACAATCAGAGCAGTCTTGAACAAGTTGCTGAGCAGTGTTCACGTGGTCTTGAGCAGTTTGATGAGCGTATGATGGAGGCACTGAAGAACGAAGTTAATGCAGCAATTGATGCCTCGAACAAGCCCGAGATGAAAGAAATTAAAGGACTTGGTGAGCGTCTATTTGCCCTTGAACAGTTGATGGCACAGACTAAGAGATTGGTCCAGGAACAGGGAGAATTGGCACAGGGATTCCTTCAGAATCAAACACGTGCTAATAATCTTGGTGATCCAAGTGTTCTTCCTGATTTGTGCGCCTCTCACAGACGTCAACTTGTCGTTATGATGGAGAATCATTCACAGTTGAGGGATATTAGGAGACGTTGTACACGAGCTAAAGAAGAACTTTCAGTTAATATTTATCATCGGTTAAAGTGGATCATGTATGTGGAAAATAAGATGATGGAAGTTGATGGAAAACTTGTCATGTATCACGAGAATTTGAAACGATTGAGACGTCATCTTGAGGTACTCCAGCAGATTCATTTGGCACCCAATATGTATGTCACTGCTGTCTCTGAAGTTGTTAGGAGACGCACGTTCTCACAGGCTTTTCTCGTTTGGGCAAGTAATTTAGCTTGTCAGCTACTTGCTGTACATAATGAGGAGATTACCAGGAGAAGGGAATTTCAAAGTAAATTTGAGGGACATTTTTTGAATACATTGTTCCCTGGTCTGGAGGATATACCACCTCCCTTTGCTACCCAAGCACCCAGTGTTTTTGATGGTGAATTGCCTAAGTTAACAGCAGAAGATATGGAATCCCTAAAAATTCAATTACCGGATCTTGCTGATTCAGTTTCCACACCTGATTTAAATAGTATTACGCAATTCTTCTTATCGAAGAGTTTTATTGAGGGAAGTGTAGAGGGGGATAAGACTAAGGGGGACAGTACATCAATGCGAGTGGATATTGTTACGAAGGAAGATGGGGATAGAGTCCCAATGACCACTGACAGGTGAATATATTTATGTTTTTGAAAGATATCTCAAGATCTGAGTGAGATATCAAATTTTTTGTTGATACCCTTTTTGTAGCTTTTTTTTCACTCTACAAAAAAGGTCCTCATGAAAATTTCCCAATCTCCCCTAGATTCCGAAATATTCATGAAAAACTAGATGACAAAATGGAAAAAATTTAAATTTAGTGTGAAAATATTTTATTAATTAATCAAGACACTGAGTAATTTAATTAAAATTATTCACAGAATTGGTTTCGAGTCTGAGACTGATACAGAAGAGTTCGAGAGAATACCTCAGAGCGTTGATGTTAAATCATCGAGTTACGAGAAACGGGAAAAATATGAAAAAAAATTGGAGGTTGGTGGCACGAGGAGTATCTCCCCCTCCTCAATATCCACTAACATATCATCCTTAGATACGCGTGTTGATATTAATCATTCAACTGCACTGTGCATTGATAATAATGAACCGAGTACATACCCAATTAATACCCTGACAAATGTGAAGTGCGACGGTCATCAACAACAAAACAACATTAATCAAGAGAGTGATGATAGCAGTACAAATTGTGATTTTGTGGGCACTGAATTTTACATGGATGAATCGCTGCCAAGTAGCCTCAGTGAACATCACACCGACGGCCAACATCAGGCTATTGTTAATCTTCTTCAGGTACTGGATCGAGCATTCTCAATCGACAAAATTCGTCATTATCTCAAAAACAATTGGAGTTTTCAAAATTTTCATGAAGACCTTTTTTGTAGCTCTCATTCTGATCTATAAAAAAGGTCTCTATGAAAATTCCTCTATTTCCTCTAGATTCGAAGATATTCAGCAATTAATAACGTCTGAAGATGAATTATTTCAATTACTCTTCTCTTGGGTTTCATCTCCAGTTTTTTTGGAATATCTTGGAACTGAAGGGAGTTGTCAAAATTTTTGTGGAGACTTTTTTTGTAGCCCTTACTTTTCTTTACAAAACAAGGTCTCTATATCAATTTCGACATCTCTTTTAGATTCAGAGATATTCACAAAAAACTGTGAAAATTCATTTGTGTTTACACATTTATTAATTAATCAATTCCAATCATTCTTCTACCTTTCAGCATGATCACCAAGAGCTTTTTCATTTTTTAATTAATAACATTCATTCAATAAGTCGTAGGATCGTAGGACATTTCAGTCGTTTTTTTTCAGGATGTAGCTGATGCCGTCGCACACACATACACCCACACAAACCCTCCAACCCCACAGTATTTGTTACTAATTTTAAAAAATATAAATATTGATCACTGGGTGCTCGGTTCGACACTAGCTTTCTCATTCCCCGAAAAATCGAAAAATCCCCCAAAAAAAGAAAATTTCTCCATAAAAAAGTTTTTTTTTCAATTGCAGGAAAACCTCGGAAATACACGAGCCGAAGTCGAGCGTCTCCGTACTCTCCTACGAACCCTCAAAACAACAATGAGTGATGCAATGAAATTATTCCGTGATGATTTAAAAATTATAGTTGAAAAAGTAAATTCCGATAAAATCGGAATAAACGAAATAACAGAACGCATTAATCAGACATTAGTCGTACATTCACGTGAATGTGAACGATTATTGCGTGAGCGTGAGCAAGAATTGACTGTTGACCATGAATTGGAATTGACAGATGCTAAAAAATTATTGAATGCTCGTGATGATGAAATAATGAATCTGAAACGTTCAATTATGGATAAAGACAGAGAATTGAGTGAGCATGAGAGATTGATTGGAACAATGAGAAAAAAATTGGATGGAGGTGAGGAAGAGATGAGAAATGTTCAGGTAAGGTACCAGGGACAATTGGATGATGCTATTGATAGAGCTAGAATTGATAAAGATGAGGAAATTAAGAAGATTAATGAAGCTAAAGTTATTGAAATTGCGTCGTTAACGAGTACCTTGGAGAAATGCAGACAGAGGATTGAGGAATTGGAGGGTGATTTGGTTAATACTAGGGCTGATCAACAGAAATTGATTAAAGAAGCTACTGATAAATTACAGATTGAGTATAAAACTGAATTGGAGACAATCAGAAGTCGTTTTAAACTCATGGCTGCTTCTACTGTTATGGAGAGGAGTCCCAGTGATTCTAGTTTGGAGAAAATTGAACGTCCCGATGTCATTGAGATTGTCAATCATGAGGCTATTTTGGCGCAAACAAAGGAGGACTTTAATGCTGAGAAGGCTGATGCTGTGAGGAAGGCTATTGAGAAGGAGACATTGGATTTTGAGGCAAAATTGCAGTTTGGATTGAGAATGGCAGAGAAACAGATGGGGGAGGAGGCTGAAGCTCATAGGGCGAGGGAGACTGCTCTTGTTGAGGAGTGTCAGAAGTATCAGGAGATTATTAGAAGGCTTACTGAGGATGATTGCAGAGTGCGTCAGGCATTGTCTGAAAAGGTAAGTTTATATTTTGATTATCTCGAGAATGAATGATTTTAGAGGAAAATGTCAAAAGACATTTTTTGTAGATGACATAATTTTCTACAAAAAATGTCTTTTGACATTTTCTCCTAAAATGTTGAATTCTATGCGTAGCCAAGTAATTATTAAGCAAGTGATACGAGGTTAAGAGTACTCAAGTAATGAAATGACCAGTGCGATTATATATACGTTAATCGGCACGTCTGCCTTACACGATTTATTCAGAGTAACTAAAATACAGAATGTCTTTCTTTGTAGTGTGAGCTACGAAGTGTATGTCATGGGTGTGTGTATGTGTTGATTGATGCGTGCGCAAATGATTGGTTGGAGACGACGTTGTCGCTTCCAACATAAAATCAGTCAATATCGATATATAAAATCAATTTTTAATTACGATGAATTTCAACTGTCTCAAAATTTTATTAACGATTGTAAAAAATTAGGGATTTTATATGATAGATTAATACATGAAAGCAAGTAAATAGGTGTATAATGCTAATTCTATGATGCGCTCTTGTTTTAACTTGGTTAGAGTAGACTCTGTATGATTGTGACTAACGTTCAAACCAGTGACGTACCTAGTGATTTTTAGATTAATCTCAGTCTTCTCCATTGATTGCTGATAGCAACAGGTATTGGGTTTTTTTCTTTTGGTTTTTTACTCACATAATTTTGAATTAATTAAAAAATTGTTGTTAAATGCGTTAATTAGTTTTTGAGCAATAGTGTGCATTGATAAATTTAAATATTTGGATTTGATATGAAAGTTTGATGGGTGATAAAAGTAGATTTCATAAAGTTGAGATTAGAAAGATCTGTCATAACAGTGCAAATTTATAATTTTTGGCTAAGACACATATTTTTATGATTAGTATATCAGGTTTCATAGTTTATTCATAGTCTGAATTGAAGTATTGATTTATTTGTGATAATAGATTATCTGAATAGTATGTTTTATTGATTTTTGTAATGATTGTGTTTAATAGATGGAATAAATTGCCCTGATGAGGAACACATTTAGTGTTCAAAACGTCGGCATATGATTTGGAATTTTTAGTATTTTGAGTTTATTAACTTCTGCTACCACATGACCGTTAAATGGCCCTAGAGGAGGAGGTTTTATTAAAAATCAATTTTTCTTTTCTATTTCTTCTTGACAGGTGGAAAAACTAGAAGAGGAGAAGCATCGTCTGGAGAAGAAGATGTCAACGGATCGTAAGATCCTGAAGCAACGAGAGACCCAAGTCCACGAGCTCCAGGCTGAACGAAACGAGCTTCGTCAAGAATTGACTGAAGGACGTTTGAAAATATCTCAAAGTGGTTCAGGACACTTGGACGATACGTTCAAAAGCCTGATGTCGACATCAAAAGACGATATTGCGGTATCAGAGTCCAAGAAAGTACGACTGGAGTCAACATCAGCCCCTGAATGTCTCACAAGACGTCTGGAATGTCTGGAAATTGATAATAAACGATTATCAGCAGCACTTCAAGCGATTCAAGAATTAAAAGAGTCCTTCGAGGTTAAAATTGAGAGTCTTGAGGCCGATAAAGTTCGCCTCGAGATTGAACTCGTTAAGGAACGTTCTAGGCGTAATTTTGTCACTGATATATCCACTTCTATTGATGCAAGAGATAAAGATATGAATGCATCAGTTGCTGTTGTATCAGATTCTGGGAGTCAAGAGGCTGGATCATCTGATCAAAATAGACAGGATGCTACATTTCGTTATCGTGAAAAACTTATTAAAAGTACCACCAATCTATTTCAACAATCTTGCATCAGTTTGAATAGCTGCAATCCAGGTGATTCAGTTATTGTACTTTGGGATGCAGCACACAGCAATTATATCATTCTTCAGGAATCAAGAACAATGTTTTTTTTGCATTCTGAGTGCATTGATACACTTGAATTGAGAGCTGCCTCTGATGGGCTGCCCAGGCAGATTTATGTTCTTGGAGAGGTCATTGATAAACAGTATTGTCATGCCAAAAAGGTATGATAACCAATTTTTTTTATCATTTTTTAAATCAAAATACTGAATAAATTGATCGAGTATTTCTTATTTTATTAAAGACTCAATAGCCAAGGCCAATTAGAGAGTCACATCATTACCTAAATACATCAATAGTAAAATAAAAAGAAAAATTAAATATCGTTTGTACATAAATATGGATATATCAAATTCAGATGGCGAACAGTAGATATTTTTACAGACATGAGGACTTGTATACTGATCAGTCGTTGATGCTAACAAAGTACATATATATACATACACATAACATATATTCAACTTTTCATTTTTGTTATTATCTATTTATTTTTATTTTTTATTTTCAATTATTATTAGCATTGACGTTTTTTGAGAATATCTCGGAATCTGAGAGAGATATCGAATTTTTTCTTAAGACCGTTTTTGTAGAGCGAAACAAGATCTACAAAAAAGGTACTCATGAAAATTTCTGTATCTCTCTTGGATTCTAGATATTGTGAAAAAACAAATAATTTAATGAATTAATTTTTTTACTTTCAGCCAGAAAATCGTTACCACGTACCTCAAGGCACAAAATTCTATCGTGTACGTGTGAAACCAGTCCAGAGGGAGCTGGATTTAACAACCTCATCATCAGACAAAAGTCAACAGTGAGTTAAATTTGAAATTTCTTAAATACCCAAAATCACAATAACGAAGATAAATTTCTAAAAAATGAGATGAGAAGATAGCGCTGTGATTGCGAACTCGTCCTCCAAATTTTATGAATTCAATAATCAAGACATTGTCATAAATTCAACATTTATTGGGTAACGCGACGAGTCCGTTTGACGTCTGTGCAATCCATCCGTAAAACTTCCTTCAAAAAAAAAAAATTTTTTTTAAATATTAATTGTGGTTATTTCTTTACAATGATAACGGAGGGATGCGATGGCGTTTTATTGTGATATAGTTGGAGTGTTGGAACCGCATAAAGAATTTCTAAAACAGAAAGAAATGATAAGATTAAGAGGCCTCGGGAGTAAAAATAAAACTACTGAATCGCGGGGAAAACTTTGCTCCACGAATTCTCAGCCAAGAGAGCATGGAAAATTATGAAACATAATTTAGAAAATTTGTTCATTGTTTACTCACAGAATGAAACGAGATGAGGATGCCTGGGAGAGGATGAATATTTTTTTTTTATATTTAAACTTACGAGGTGGTAGATAGGTCCTCGTGCTGCCATCTTGCTTGGATACACCTTCTCTTCACTTCAAGATGGCGGAGCGAGGACCTTTCAACTACCTCGTATGTTTAAACATGAAAAAAATATATTTATCCTCTTCCAGGCATCCTCACCCCATTTCATCCTGTGAGTAAAAAATGAACGAATTTTTAAAATTATGTTTCATAATTTTCCATGCTCTCTTGGCAGAGAATTCGTGAAATAAAAGTTTTCCCCGCATTTCAGTAGTTTTTTTTTACTCTCGAGACCTCTTCATATTACTTTTGAAATACTTAAATTTTCGTTGATGCAGTAGAAATTTCCACACAAAGATGTCAAATTTAGGATTAATTTTTACATAACGAATAATTGGGTTGTATGAATTTTTTTTCAATTAATGAAATTCATTAACAACCCCAATTGCAAGAGAAAAAGGAGCAAAAAAAATAATTGATTTTCAAACGTGAGTTGGGATAGTTATATATCGATTATTCACTATGAAATATACAATATTCACGTATGAAGATTTAGATTAGATCTCACAAAATAGAAAAAAGAAAAAAAAACAATCAACACCAACATTTCATCACGTTTAATAGTTAATTGAGGGATATACAGAAACCAATCATATACATCGTTGTAAGGACCATTTGAGAATATTTAGGGTACACTAGAGGTGTTTTTTTTTTTTTTTGGAAATATGAAAATTGTGAAAAAAAAGATAGCTGTGATCGTTAGACCTTTAACAACCTTTTTCACCCTTTCGTAGTTTTTACAATTCATCGTGAAAGATGAATTTTGAAGCATTGATGAAATTTTGGAGAGTCCTTAGTTCCTCTTGTCCTTAAGCCAGTAATTAGTGATTAGTATCTGGCACATAATATTGTATAACTCGAAACAAAACAAAAAAATATATAATTTATCACATCGCAATCGATTAGTCTATATATTTTTAAAAATTTATTACAGTGAAAAGAATGAAAAATCTTGAGAGATAAAATTGATGAATTTTATGCTTAAGGTATTTGGTGAGAAAAAGGTAAATGATGACATCGTTTCGAAATTCATATAGAACGTTCATAAAGTGATTTGGATAATTCATGAATTTTCTTTGAATTTTCCCAGATTTTATTTCCAAGTAATTAACAATCAAAGCGGTTCCTTATACATAGGCTCTTATGGCGTTTATTTGACTTAGCATGAAACTTTATTACCAGCACAGATGGTAACGCAGTCTTGTGCTAAACCAGTAAATCGCCATAAAAGCCCATGTATAAGAAATCACTTTGATTGTTAATTACTTGGAAATAAAATCTGGAAAAATTCAAAGAAAATTCATGAATTATCCAAATCACTTTATGAACGTTCTATATGAATTCCGAAACGATGTCATCATTTACCTTTTCCTCATCAAATACCTTAAACTTGCAGTTTATGTTTCTAAATAATTTTTAATTATTCGGTATGATGACGGGATATCAGCAAGCAAACAGTAACCAAACTTTATAAATCTTTTTATACCCAGAGAAAGCTGAATTATAAAAAAAAAAAAAAAATCACCCCGATGTCATACGATGAATTAAAAAAATGTTCCTTTGAGAATTGTTCTGATATGTGATCCAGCACATTTTCTAGGAGGAACAATTTACTTTTGGTACCTGATGTTGATTATGCGTTAAATTCAACAAATTGAATTATCATTTTGATTCATCATCGACATATTTAACTTAATAATCACTCAATAGTGAATATTGCACATACACCCAATGTCTTTACTCCAATATAAAGTGTGAGGGCTTTCAGAAAATTCGGAATATCAAACAAAACGTGCCTGAAGAATGTTTTCTATCATTCGTAGAGATGAAAAAAATATTGAAAGTCTTGCATAATAAATTTTAAAAAATTCCAACAGATATTAGATTAATTAATTATTCATAAACACATTCTGAATATCTCACGCTTTAAAATTAAATAAATAATAAACATGGGTGATCATTTTATCATTTCACTTGATTTTTCAAGCCAAAAAAAAATGAATAAAATTTAATGAAAATTGAACAAAAAAAAATTATATTGACAAATTATAATTATTATTAATTTCGGATAATCAAGGCCTGTTTACGTGGTTTATTTTTTCACTTAGAATGTAATTTCTTAGATCTTATTTGATGATTTTTCCCATGCTGTATCATATATGCAATTTTCGTTTAAAGAATTAACTACGAGTATGATTATTAAACTATATAAATCGTATTTATAATCATTAAATTATCGCTGAATTATTGAATTTATTGTAAATCCTAAAAATTCAGCAAAAAAAAAAAAAAAGAAAAAAATAATTAATTGTCGAAGAAGAGCTTGATGTTTGGTCATCGATAAACATGACGATTGTCGGAATATTTATGAGTGATTGAGAGCTGTGTTTGATTATGTTAAGAAACGAAATCGAAATAAAATTTCATATTTGTATCGAAAATTACAATTTTGTCAATTTAATTTTAATAGAAATTCGTAATTTATACGTGTATTTGTCTCTCTCCCTCTCCCCCCCCCCCCGCCCCCCCTTACGAGTACATGCATACCCTCACGACCGAAATAATTATAATGAAATTACCTGAATTATGGAATTGAATTTAATTTTTCTGAAAGAAAATTTAATTCGATATTATTTATTTCTTTGCTGTTACAAAAGTTATTCTTTGTTTGACATCTACACAAGCCTCCTTCTCCTTCTAAGAGAAAATTCCAGGATTCCTAAATAAAAACATCAATGAGAAAAACGATTTTTATTAGAAAATTAGTCGTCAGATTAATTATCTTCTGAATTAATAAATATTTAATTGTACAATCGTAAAAGAAAAAATGATATAAAATTACTGATAGAGGCATGTTAAAAAATTCCACTGAAAATTAGGGTTTTACACAGCGTAGAGTTTTCCCACTAATTCGTGATGTATATTGATATGAATGACGGCGCGGTGCATTGTCCTGGACATCATTATCAGAATTATCAGAATCTCTATCTATGTCTATTTGAATTATAAAATCACGATTACCCATGAGGGTTTTCAGGCACATGTTTAATTCCTTGATTTTTGCACGAACAATTATTTCTATAGTGAACAGGTGCTCGTCGTGGGCTTCAGGGATAAATTTATGCATAAAATCGGCCAATCTGAAGATGAAAATATTTATTTCAATTGATGAATCAATAAATTAACTAATAATTTGATATACCTGAGGAGATACTCGACATTATGACCACTAGGGCCTTTACACTCCAAGATCTGTTGAGCAATTGCAGAGAGAGGTGCCTCACCGAGCCAGTGTTTGTTTTTATTAGTGGCAATGTAGATGACCACTGGAAAACTCGGCGATCCATCTCGTGGATGAAACGTCAATATCGTCGTCAAATATCCACCTAATGCGCATTCTCTTTTCTCTAGATAGGGTAACGCTGCACTGCCACTTACTTCGAAGGCTCGACCGAACGTGATTTCCTTAGGAATAATCAAAGATATTTGATCATTAAAATTTAATCTTTTAATTCTTGTGTACAATTTTCATTTTGTGACCTGAATATTACCTTTTTATCTTCTATCAGAGTGGCAACTCGGCCTGGCTGAAATATACAGACGAAAAACAATTATTGGAAGATTTTTTATGAAAAAATGACTTTTATCAAAAATTGTGAAAGATGGAAAAATAAAGTGGAAATTATCTTTTGACATCAGTCATACTGGGGTAATTCAATACTTAATCAAACTACCATAGGTATAGAATTTCTTTTTGAAAAGTAAGAATTATTTATTCTACGATATCGTGTGTCTACCGCACCTGTCACACTCTAACAGGGCTATCCTTCCACAAGGTATGTTGATACAAGTCTCATGAGTTTACATGCAATCGCGATAAATAAATTCCGCATTCAATTTCAATAATTTTTTCTCGGAAAAATTCAATAATTCTTAAAATGATAAATAGATTTTTATGAATATTCCACGAGAGTCTAGCCACGTGTCAATTAAAAACTATAGAGGATAAATTTCTGAATGACACGAGTCAAGTACGTGATCAGCACAATCAGAATATTAATAGTATTCTTTATGCGCAGTGCATCCCAACAGGAATAGACTTTTCTATCCTCTTTGTTACCCGCAAATTTTTAGCTAAAAATGAAACTGAGGACAAAGAAAATTAGACGATTCGCTATAACTACTGTATTTCTAAAACCAATTTTTCATCATAAAATTGACTTCTTCATCCCAGGATAATTTACTGAATCTATTGGTATAGGTTTCATTATGTGGATTGTAAACTAAATTCCAAAATCTTTGCCTAGTCCATATATATATCGTCGCCGTAGAGTGAAAGGGGCGTATGTGCCAAAAAATCCCTTTTTAAAGTGAAAGAGGCGTATGTCCAAAATCAATGTTTTTCGGCTTTTCATAGAATTTCTAATCGAAAATCCGTAAAAAAAAAAGTTCTAACAAACAGGCATAACGACCAGTGTGTAATAAGAAAGGGGCGTATCTCCGCACTTACGCCCCTTTCATTTTTTTGAAAAAATTACACTTACACTCCTTTCACATTATGTTTCTGCTCATCATAAAATGAAAGGGACGTATCTCCACACTTACGCCCCTTTGACATTACATGTGATGCTCATCATAGGATGAAAGAGGCGTATGTGCTGGAGATACGTCCCTAGGTGATTAACTTTGGGGAATTACGCCCATTTATTACTACAAAAATTAATCAATTCAAATCATTCCTAAGAGGTAGTACATGCCATTCCGAGGATAAAAAAAAACATACGCCCCTTTGTTATTACTAAAAAAAAATAATGAATTTTGGCACTTACGCCCCTTTCACTTTGCGGCGACGATATAATAAGTATACAGTCATGGTGAGAAGAAAGTGTAAAGACAAATACCTTATCACTGGTTCCTCGATGACTATCATTCCCCTGCCAGAATCTTCTCCCAAATCCTTTCACATGTCCGATCATACTCCTCTTGAATTCAAAACCAGGATTCCAGCACAAAGATCCATAGCCAAAGATCCAGAGTCCCGTAGCCTCAGTCATTCTCAATAAATTCTATTTCCTTATCTCCTTTCAGAATAATGCAACTCTTGATTCCAAGTCCAAATTCACTTTCATTCTTGCAAATTTATCAATTAAATGCAATTTATCAATAGAGTCATATCATTGTGGGTGATTGAAAGATATTCGTGGAGCTGCTATTATCTCTGAATGACGTTCCCATCTGTGTATAAAAGAAGAAGAGGTCCGTTGGGCTCGAGCGCTGCTACTCGACTCGTGGTACAATGGTTATTTTCGTCACGGACGCCTCTGAAACTCAGTTCTACGACACGTTGGTAGGCCGCCAGGCAGCGCTTCACAGCGCTGCCCGGCGGGCCTACCAACACGTCGTACAACCGAGTCTCAGGTCTCAGAGGCGCCGTTGACAAAAAATGTTGTTCGTCATTCGGCCGCTTCGCTCGGTCTCACTCTCGCTCGACTTGCTGCCCTCGCCTTCGGCTCGGGCAGCAACCGTCTCACTCGTAACCATTTCGTTATAAGGCTGTGAAGCGCGATCTCACGAACGAGCAAGTCGAGCGAGAGTGAGACCGAGCGAAGCGGCCGAATGACGAACAACATTTTTTGTCAACGGCGCCTCTGAGACTCGGTTTTACGACGTGTTGGTAGGCCGCATGGAGAATAGAGGGAAGGAGGCCGAACGCTATGTAAACCGAATCGTCAAAACGCGTCCGCAGCAATGTAGTTCAGATATAATGAGGGCGCTACTGAAACGCAATCTGTCGTACCGACATCTCACCTCTCTAGAAATCAGAACCATTTGAGTTAAACCCGATTATTTAAACTCCTTCTTTTTAGAATTTCTTCTTCGCTTCAATTACGGATGACTATTACATGAACAATTACAGTTAGATGATCTTTTTCTTTTCCATAGAAGCCATTTAATCTTATCCAGTAATATCAAACACTCTCAAATTAGAATATGTTTGGAGATACAGTGGACTAGTGAACATTGATTTTTACGTGGAAATAAACTTTTAATTCACTATTAACAACCAATCATCACATTTTCATAGTATAAAATCTATACAGGTATTCACTATACGTATATAATACTAACTATATCGAATATATACACATATATACATTAAACTATGGCACTTGATTATACAATGTGATTTCCAATATGAGGAATCATGATTGTCGTGTGCATTTACGGTGTAATTTCGCCTTCTCTTTTTTTGCCAGATTTTTATTATTAAAATATGTCGCCAAAAAATGACCACGAGTCACTAAATAAAAACTGATGACTTGTTTGGTCATATCTTTATAGTGTTCGCGACAACCTACTGTGGGAAGCGTTTGAATGACCTCGATTACTTTTTCATTGATTATAAGCAAGGTATTGGGTTCCACTTCCGAGTTAGCCATTACATCCAGGATGATTTTTTCAATTACTTCTGTCAATTGAAATAATTTTGTGCTTGGATAGAGTAAGTACCCGTAGGATAACTCCTGGATCAATTTATCCCTTCCCTGAGGTTGAGAAGACTTCAAACTATTGATACATGCTGAACATTTTGTGTATCGCGAAAACTTTCGCGATATATATCCCGCGACGTAACTCTGCACGAAATCACTTGTATTGGTCACAGTGTAATCATGATCCAATTGAGGTTGTTCAAGCGATAGAGCCTCGGAGCAATCGTGGATCCCATCCAGTTCATGTTCAGCGGAATTTTCTCCACAATCCACATATTCAACGTTATCGAGAACAGCGTCCAATGCTTCTAGCCACCGTTGTTTCTCTGATCCAGTCGGTGTACTCGAAATATTTTTGAAGTTCATTAGCGTATGTAATATTTCGCCACCAGAAACATTGCTGTTTTTTGCTGGTTTGGTCAATGAATATACGCACAGTAATCTGTACATCTGTGCAAATTGTACTGCGTTTGGGTGGTCGTTGCAGCCACATGATGAACGTATCAAGCCGAAAAAACGCTAAAAAAACCATATGAAAATATTAGTAAATTTGTGTGATCAAACAATAAACCATATAAACAATAAACAATAAACCGTGAATAGCGATTCATATGCGGAAACTATTCACAAGCTACTTCTTTCATAGAATTTACCTCGAGTGCATCCTGATTGAGACGAGAAGTCATTAGATAGTTGTATCCATGACTTTCAGAGAGATAATCAAAGAGTTCAAGGGTCGCCCGAAGAGTGACCTTCAATCCTAACAAAGTCTCTGATGTTAAACACTTGGGATGTAAAGGCAAAGATTGTGGTTGCATTGTTTTATTTTCGTCTTTCCAGTCCTTTAAGAAGAGTAAAAAACTCTCAATTGCCTAAGAATTCAAGCAAACATTTCAATATTTAGTTAAGGAGGGAAAATTGACGATGAATTATGACTATTACTTCATAATAAATAGCTGTTACTTCACAATAGGCAGAAAAAATGGGAAAATGAAGTTCACTCACCTCTCTATGAGGCCCCGTTTTTCGTAGTGTCTTTTGTCGTGTATAACGGGACATCATAGCTTCAATCAAGTTGTTTATCCGAAAACAAAATTGTATTGAAGCATGACTCGTATTCGGACTGAAGAGCTTCATTGCAGCTTGTACACGTGGAGAAAATAACTGAAAAATACGAACCAAAAACCATTATTTTGGAACCAAAATACGATGAGAGATTCAATAATTGTTAAGACGAATTGTCTCTATACCTGAAACGCCATTGGAACATTCATTTTTTGAAAACCCCTTGGATTTAAGTGTGCGGGTGATAATGCAGGTGCAGTCCTCATGCGTGCATTATCAGGAGGTTCATGCAGTAGAATAGTTTGCCAGTGTTGGATGTCCACAATTCCATCAGGCGTCTGGAAAAAAAAACATAATACGTGTTGAGTAAAAATACATGTGAATGATGTTCCCTTTGAAAAAATAAATTATACCTTAAATCGTCTCTGTTTCACCAACCAATTCCGTAGCGTCTTAATAAGGTGCGGAAAATCTGACATAAACCACAGTCGACGTTTGTCATCAAGCGGATGCGTACAGCTGACCTCAATTTTTCCTTCTTTCTTTTCATTATTTTTCGAGGTGTTTCCACCTTCCTCTTCACAAAACTTCTTCCACATCGCCCTATTCCAAGACGCGCCGTCTGTTGTGATTGCGTCTACACACAATCCTGCGCCTTCCACTAATGCTACTGCCTCGAGTATCAATTTGTGCAAGGTGAAACCAGAAGCACTGCCCTTGCTCAAAAAGCATCCTACAGTTTGTACCCAAGACCCTCTGAACGGTTGGAACATCACGACTAGGGCATGATCGCCAACCTGTTTCATCTCGTCGATGAGTAAACAACCTAGAAATCAATAAAATACAACAAAATCAATTAATGGAAAGGTAAAATGAGATGCGCGATCAATTGTGCCATCAACTTTACCCCTTCTCTCCGGGACGGGAATATCGATAGTTTTCTGCTTCAAACATTCGAATAAGGATTTTTGAAATCCATATCCACATTCCAAATTCTTCAGATAATTATTCAGTGTGTCAGGACAAGGTAGAGCGAGAATTTTCATACGCCTCATATGTTCATACAATCCCTTGTTCTTGATCCGGAGCAATATGCAGTGGTAAATCCAATCTACATTATAGCGATTCTGTCGCGGATCACTAACTCTTGATGCGGCAATACAAGCCCGTACTGCTAATTGCTGTGCTTCTGGGAGACATTGGACAGCGTCTGCAATGGCTCTATCTGTCGACGCCGAAAGCGCTTGTCGTTCGAGTTCCAGCTTTTCTTGCAGCTTTTGATACTACAAGAAAATAGGAATTAATTACATAAAATGTTAAGAGAGATTCTTTATTAAATAATATTTACCGCTTTCTCCAAATTTTCATATTCTATTTTCGTTCTCTTCAATTCCCTTGCCGTGTATATATCCTTTGCTTCTTTCTCTCTTTTTCTTTTTTTCTGTTTATATCCCTTGTCCATCTCACGGCGTCTATCAGCAGCACATTGAAAGCAACGTTGATCTCCATGATTATTTCGTGGAATATCTTTTTGATCTAAAATGATCTTACATTCTGGCGAACGTCTACACAGGAAATGGAGATTATATTGCATTCTATCAATTATAGTATATCTTGTCGACTTTTTATGAGTTTTTTATGAATTTTTTACCTTGCTTTTTCCAAACCCATCCCTGTGCAGATCCTCAATTTCGCTAAATGCATCAAGTCATGGTGTATAGTTTCGTAGCTGTCTATATTTGACCGATAGATTTTCTTCTGTAGGAAATCGCGACTCTCAATCTAAACGGAGGTGGAGTTCCCAATAAATATGATGAACGATTCATGAATTATTCGCAGATTACAAATAATGAGAGTAGAAATACGAATACTTACTGTCAAAGACATATCACTGCGTACTTGACAAAAAAGACGTGGATGAAGTTGCCAATCTGTCAATCCAAACATAATTTCACTTTTTTCTTCACAAAACTCACAGGACCACCGCCCTCGCACTCCTCTACTCAAGATATCCCGCTGTAATTGATCAATTGTGTAAGAACACGAACTCATTATTGATCAAAGAATATTTAAATAGTGAAAAAAAAGACACAGGAAAAAAGCGCAAAAATCGTTCAATATTCTAGAACCGATCTGATCACTACGGAATCTTCAACTGAAATGAAAAGGTATCCAAGAATTTTCATATACACTTTATTTGAAAACTTGGTGTTATATTTTCCGTAATCCTTCGTGCATTACTCCCCCGCCCCTTTTTGGTCATCCAGGTCATCGCTTGTCCAGGCAATCCCAAGAAAGAGGACAGCAATTATAGAGAGCAGTTTTATTGCCCGACCCTTGACGATCGATGGAATTTTTGGACCCTATTTGACGAGGCTAGATGCCAAATTTTACATCCAAAACTTTTTCATATTGAAGAATAAAACAAAAATAGAAATGTTAATATTTAACTCTTCAAATTGATAAACATAAATGAGAGTAGAATATCAAACAGTGAAATAGATGAATTCCTCGGGACATTGAAAAAATTGTTACTCTCTTCGATAGAGAATAGTTATTCTACCACTTTTTCAATCATCAAAGATTACTTATATGAAATTGGCAAAGGAAAAATTTTGCCGATCGATATTGTTACATGATTGAAAAGAGAGAGGTGGGGGATGGCCCACAGATGGGTGCCAAAGGTACTAATCCTTCAACAGGTATAACCAGTGTTTACATTTCATAACATAACATACTTTGAGTAATAAGGACTGGTCAGCGCGCGGGGGGGGAAGGGGAGGGGCACTCCTTCCACAACTGGAGTGAAAAATAAAGGGAAATATGGAAAGCTGTTGAATAGAGAAGAACGTTCAACACAGTTTTTATGACCACAAGGGGTCTATTTCCTATTCCGAGAATGGGTAAGCTGGGGAAACCCCATCGTCTAAGAAAACTCTATTCCCCCAGTACTACAGAATAAGGACTGTGCCGAAGGAGAACCCTATATGGACATGGAAAAAATAATCTCATAAGTGTTGCTATCGCATGATTTTCACCTGGGCGTCAATCATGCGATCACAGATGAAGATACAATTGTTCTCAACAATCAATCAATTATTATGATTCACATGGAATCACATGTCTGCATGTCTCTTCATGATCGATGCCCTGAGCTGTACATAACGAGTGTAAGAAAATGCGGTGATGAAAAATATGAATTGGAAAAAAAAGTGCGAAATTTCTATCAACCGAGGATTAAATTTAGTTCAAATTGAAAAGGCGCTCTTTCAACTGCAAATGCTCTGGAGTAGTCATCTCAAATAAGTGAATTTTAAAAAGAACATCCGAATTCACATTCGTAGAATTTACAGGTGGAACAAACCGCCTTTTGAAAGTGAGAGAGATGAACAATATGAGAGTGAAAGAGATGGAAAATCAAGTTTATCGTTGTTTTGAGAGGGCAGCATATTACCAGAAACATTTACAGAATTTCCGCAACTGTTTTATCGGCGAAATCGCGTGCAGCGCCTCTCGGTGGTTATTTAGCAACTAGATTGCTGCGGACATCGTTTAACCGACATTTCTTACCCCCACTCCTACCCCGTTCGGCCTCCTTCCCTCTATTCTCCATGGTAGGCCGCCGGGCAGCGCTGTGAAGCGCTGCCTGGCGGCCTACCAACGTGTCGTAGAACTGAGTTTCAGAGGCGTCCGTGACGAAATGATAATTGTGCTAAGCTTCAAACTTGATGCGCTGATAGGTGGGCGAGGAGAGAATGATAGCTGCGCTTGACTGGGCCAGTTGTTTTCCCCCTTTCTCTCTCCCGCATTGTAATCACTACCTGTTGAAGAAGACTATTTATTGTTCATGCATCTACGTCTTCGAAAAATAATTAATCACTGAAAATTATGAATATAACATGGGATTAACTTACGTTTGAGTGAAGGCCGGTTGACGGTTGGTATCTGCTGTGTGCGAGCACTCCCGAGCACTCCCGAGACACTGGCACGTTTCCTGTAGTTCAAGTCCATAGGTACGACAGGGATGGACAACTTTAGAGTGAGACGACAACGGCCTCGGAGAAGGAACGCAAGCGCACTAAGCCAATGTGCAAGAGAGAGGAGAAGAAGTGGATGATGAAATAACTGGGTAAGATTGGTTTTTTTTGGGTGAGGAAAAAAGATCTGTTTCAATACAAGTAAAGTTGTTGCCAGAAAAAAAGGAACATCGGGTTTGTTCGGCTTTACATGCATTCAGTAGGGAGTTGGGCAGAGTGGGGGTAACTCGGCTCGAGATCCGATGTTCCTTCTTTTCTGGCAACAACTATAGATAATTCATTTCATTGATGTAAGATGAATCTGCTCTGATCAATACGATCCCTCGACCCACCATTGATAGAAAGACGTTATTCCCTCTTACGAATCAAGTTGAACTTGGATCGGAGCTTTTGGTCGAACTTTACCTGATTTGATCTAAAATTTTTTTAGATTGATGAATCATATTTTCCAATTACATGCGAAAGGTTCTGAGTTCGAGTCCCGGCTTGGGCAGTGAATTTCTGAATTATTAGTTCACCATATCTCAAATATCAACTTTGAGAAAAATAAATTTTTAAATAGTGAGATAGAACTATTAAAAGTCTTGATCAAAATTGCAGCATATTCAAACAGAGTCAGAGCGATTGAAAATAATTATTTAAAAAAATATTTTCCAATTATCTTTATAAATAAACATTTATTACAATTATTTATTGACTTTTGTTTCAATCGTGAATAGATATCTATTTTATTCGCATGTTGATGTAAGTGATCATGAGGGATTCATTACTCTTCCAGCGAAGATCATAGCGCCTGTTGCTTGATCCACAATTGAAAAGAGAAAGGGACGATCTGCTCGGAAGGCATCGAGGGTAGAACCCATCAAAGGCACCACTGCAATTGCTGTAAAATTGTTATTATAATAAATTAACGGGATTGCGCGAACGCACTTCCCTAAACCCAAAAATTATACACTCGAGTAACAAATAATTGATTACTCGCGAGGGTCAACTCAGCCTGTGTGCAATGGAGGAGTCTCGCCTCGAAGGAACCGCCTTCTTGATCACGGTTTACCTTCGCGTCAGGTAAGTTCCGAGCCACTCTACTTACGGTCTATTTCACTATTCCGAGGAGTTTTTGAGGGTGTGAAAAGTTTATTGTACGGATTTTCAATTGTTTTAGGCATTTTTTCACCACCAGATGTCTTTTCATTCGCATGTTCTGAGAGATTTTATGTTTAAGCCAAGACGATTGAATTTTTCAAACAATTCATCGATTTGATTCATGATGTTTTGCTCGATAGTTTGATAAAATGTCATCTTACTTGTCACTGCAGCTGCAATAGTTCCAGCCTCGTTCACCTCGATTTTAGCATTATGAAGGACACTATCGATGTGAGACGGTTGTCCAGATAAAACTCCAGTCACATTAGCATTGAATCCAAAAATATCTTTGACTCCCAACTGCAAAGAAAATAATTGAAAAAAATCCCTCAATTTGATTATAATTTATCAGACTTACGGATTCGAGCGCTGATCGCAAGTTGATCCTGCTCTCAATACTGAATTTTGGCATTTGAAGGATAATCTCCGTCTCTCGAAGATTCGAGAGGATTGCTGACACTGAGGTGTACGAAAGATTTTTCGCGAGCGTTTGAATACTCTGGAGGCCCTCTTTATTAGGTAAAATTGCCAGCATTGATAATCTACCATCCTAAAATTTATCTCACGTTAGTTATGCGTTTAGAGTCATTTGAAATTGATAAATTTCCCTCATATTGAGCTCAAGGTATTAATAATAACTCACAGCATATGGAATCTCGACAACCTGAGCATCCAGACTAGGTACTTGGGCAAACTTGTACTTTGAAACATTCTCCATCATTGGAACTTCTTGACATCCCTTGTTGGGTATTCGAAAACAACGCATCCTTGTTGACGTAATATCGAAGGATTTCAACCAACGACCGCTGAAGTAAATGGCAGAGGTCAAGAGTAATCGAGTGTCTGGATTAATTATACCTGGAGAATTACGAAATTAAACTTAGGTTGAGGCGCAATACTATTCTGTTATAATAATAATTATTTAAGCTTCTCAATGTTGTTATTCTGAGAAGGAGGAAGGAGGCATGTGTAGATGTCAAACAAAGAAAACTTTTGTAACATCAAGGAAATAGATATTGAATAATATATCATTTAAATTCTCACCATTATCCACAACTGATTGAATGTTATTCATCGTCACCTGTTTAACCCAATCGTTGATGGCTCTTGATGCCTCCGTGGCGTTACTGAAATCAACCATCTGCATATCGCCACCATAATGAGTACGAAGCAGATTATTGCAGTCCGCAGATAATGCACTACCTTGCCCGAGCCACAAACGATTCGCCAATGTAACTTCAGATCCAATTCTGCTATCCTGGAGACAAAAAAAAATGAAAGGGAAATTGATGTTTAACAATTCCATTGTTCCATAATCAAATTCACCTGAAGGAGTGATAAAGCATGTCTAGAAAAATCACGAATCTGGGTTGGATTGGATGGAAGCCTCAGAGCCGCCAAAAGTTCCTCTCGCGTCTTTCCACCAGTACCCTCTGCCAATATAGTCAACGCGGATTTAACACTGAATGGAGAAATGATTATGTTCTCGGAATTGCCTTCGCTCACAGCCTGTAATCAATATCATAAACAATTCATTAACACCAGAACAACAGAGGACATTTTTTTTACCATTTCATCCCAAAATATTTACCTGAAGAAGTTCGACATTGAAGTAATTTGATCTCTCGTTGATGTCAATAGTCGGATAAGCTAAAAACAATTTTTTTATTCAATTAATCCTTCTTATTCTCCTCCTACGATTACTATTGAACGATTATGCAGATTAGTAAACTGGTTTTATTTTTTTTCATTTAAACATCGGGAAATTCCCAGCGTTGAGCTCACAAATCCCAATGAATTACCTCTGTATGTTCCACAGATGACACCAAAAAATAGTAAAAAAATTATACACTTCATATTTAATTCAGAATTGACTAAAAAAAAAAAATTGAGAAACCAAAATAAGTGATCAATGGAATTCAATAGAACATGATGAGATTGATACACTCGCAGATGTGACTCGAGCCAGATTGAAGCGAGATTTCTTCAATGGTCCTTGACCGATCTGCTTGACTCTCCCCCCCCCCCCCCCACCTTCATTTTTATTTAACGATTTTTTTTCCGCTGATAATTATGCGTCAGTCGTCCCTCTTTTCAATTATTTGAGTTTCAGTCGTGGTAGAGGACAATGAGGAGGAAATGAATTTCACATTACAATATTAGTCAGCACCAGAGTGGCCATGGGAATTGGTGGAACCGAAAATTAAAAAAAAAAAAAACACAATACATTAAAAAAATTACGTCACTGATGACGAGAGATGGGTGAACATTGTATTATAATTGACACAATGTTTCTCATTGTTTGAGGTTTAGTAGCTCCATACGCCTGTAGGTTTCGATAGTTCAATAAAAGAAAAAAAAAAATTGTTTCAGATTTGTGAGTCAGAAGGCCAGTAAAATATCCAAGAATTCATCTGTGAGGCGATTTTTAGATTATTTGATGACTTTTACCGTCACCTCCCAGGGGCTGGGGTATAAACACCTCATCATGTTTAATTGGGGCATTAGTCCCAGATGTTTTCGTGTCTCCAGTGGTTTGTAATGGGTTCGTTATTCGCCCCATATATAATATCGTTCCAGTTATTTCGTCCTCGAGGTACAGGAGGAAAGGATGACTCGCGATGAACTCTTGGTCAATCACTTTGTTTCCTATATTGATTTCTGTGTGGAAGGGTCGAGGAAAATTAAAATTCACGACATTCCACTGATTTTCCTCAAGCCTATTCATTGAATAAGTCTTACCTGTAGCTGCATAAGCACTCGTTCCTTCTTCGTTAACTTCGATTCCAGCCTTCTGCACAATCTCCGACACCATCAGCTCAGCAGCTCCCCTCTTAGCCTTGGCTATACCCGTCAAAGTTGCTGTATTTGCAAAAATGTCCTTAATCCCCATCTGGTTAAATCAAATTTTTACATCGAGAATTAATCATTTTGGGACAATATCTCGTGATTAATACTAAAAAAAAAGGAATTCTCACCTCACGCAGGATAGGTTCCAGGTAGCTGGTGTAGTCGAATTTGAATTTCGGGAATTTTATTTCCACTGGTAATTTTTGCATTGCCCACACGTGTCGCGTTATAATATACGGGTTTATATTCTTAATCAAAGTGTCAAGGCCATCCTGAGTCCTCGGTAGAACAATATACATGGCTATTTTTCGTCCCTAATTATAAAACAGATGAATATTAATTAATTCTGGTTTTTGGAGGTCATTGAAATTTCATTTATGTAACGAATGTTGGATGATATAGTAATTTCAAGAATCAATTTAATTAGAAGGTGTCAGTTACAAAAACCATTCGACGTGGAGGGCACCAGAGAGTCGCCTGAGAGTTTACATAAACATAAACAATGATTTCATAAGGAAAAAGAACAGAGAGAACAGAGAGAGTCTTTCTTTAGGTGACTAATATTCTTTTGGTCTTTATGATTAGTCTTTAGTCTCCTCGAGAGATCCGTAGAGTACAGACGTACAGTTCTTCCTCGTTTATATAATTAAATAAAAGATACAAGTTACAGTATAACCCACTGCATTTAACATTCATTTATATCCCATATCCAATAACGAAATACTAGAAATTTTGAAACTTACCACATAAGGAATTCTTATGATTTTCGCATCAAGTTCTGCTGATTCTACATAATAAAATTGTCCAACTGCACTCATAAATGGTATATCTATATATTTTCCTGGAGATTCGTAGAATTTTCCTATTTTTGTTTCATTAATTGCAAATTTATTGTTGAGCCAAAGACCCTTGAAGAATAGAACATTCATCATGAGCATCACCGAATACTTGACACTATTTTCTGTTTAAAAAAAATCATGTTTATTTATACGAGTTGGAATATTTATAAAAATTAATTTACCATCTTCAATAATTTTTTCCATGTGTCCATTAGTCAAATTTTTCACCCACGAATTAATGTTTCGAGTGACAGTAGCGGTGTCTGAAAAATTGGAGGGGACAACGTCTGTTGAATAAAATGTTTTTATTATTGATGCATAACTTTGCTTTAATGAGACTGAATCGTCCAGATAAATCCTTGTCCCAAGTTTGAGTTGGAATTCATCAGAAAACGGCTAGAAATCAAATTAGAAGGTTGAAAATTGAAGTTTACTAATGAGTTCAATGGTAGGTAATCAATTCACCTGAAGAGATCGAAGAATAAGAGAAAATTGATCTCTAGCGACCGAACGTCCACTCGGAAGTTGCAATGTTGCTGCCAATTCCTGTGCAGTTTGCTCTTGAGCACCTTCCCACAACAAAAGTAATGCAATTTTCAGGGATAATGGAGATATCAGGAGATTTCCTCGATATTTTCTTGCCATTAGCTGCAGATTTAAAAAATATAGAATTTGTCAATTGAGTCGAGAAGAATCAAAAATCACTCACCTTCCATAAATTCCAATCAAAATCATTGAAACGATCCCCCTGATAAGGAATAAAAATATCGCTATCCTCAAGAGGATTCACTGCAAGCCTCTGCCTAACTTCCGGCAAAATTACCCCATAACTCAGGGAAAAGATCAAACCCAGCGTGAAAAATACTGAAATTATACAAATTTCTCAATATTCATTTTTAGAATACAAACCCGTGATGACCTTGCCACCCTCCCTCCTCCTCCTCTCCAGAGATGAACATAACAACAGTTGAGGAATTTCAAAAAATATTTCTAAATTTCTTTGATTAAATTCTTCTGTTTAATAATAATGTCTAATTAATTAATGAATTGATACAATTACTCATCGGATTGTTTTCATTGAATGAAACTCACCAAATGAAAAAAACCTCATGACTGTTGTATTTGAAGAAACTCAAATTTCGAAATGAACATTCCTCTCCAGTGTCTCCAACACGACTGTTGCGTAGCTGATATTATGGATAACTCTCAACTCATCCCACTTCCAAACCGGCCAAACGGTCGTTGGCGTTCCGCAGAATAATTACGAGAGGGAATGTGGGAAAAACCACTGGTGATAATAATTAATCAGTTTATTCGTCGTAATATATGATTTTTTATTCAGTTCAGTGATTATATTTTTATAATCATCAATGATAGATACAATTGTCATTATAGAATGGTAACATGAGTTGTTTATTTAGCATATGCGAATATAGCGTATAATACTTGATAATTGAACGAAGAGTCATGAAATCTCAATCGTTATAAATAAAATTCAGTAGGGAAAGGGTTTAAATCGATTTTATCCTGGTGTCAGTTTTTGATAAATATCTCGGAATCTAAGGGAAATAGTGAAATTTTTATAGAGAACTTTTTTGTAGAGAAAAATGAGAGCTACATAAAAGGTTCCTATAAAAATGTCTCTATCTCCCATAAGTTGGAAGATATTCATCAAAAACCGAACCTAGGTTTTTAAATGTCGCACTATTTTTTTTGTATTATCAGTTCCGCGCTGACGGCTTTATCGTCGACGACGTCGCCTCTGTGGATTTTTCACTGTTTTGGCCTTCTCCTCGGTTAGTTCTTCCTGCTTCCGGTGATTCATATTTTCCCACTCCTCCACTCCTGCTTTTACCACATCCTTCATGAGATCAAGATTCTCTGGTGTCATGTAGGCACGCGCCAGTTCTGCCACTTGATCCTTGACCTGATTCTTCGTTATTCCGAGCCCGTCGAAAGTAATTGTACAGAAGGGCGTGAATGTGCACATGGAAGTTGTTAAAATTATTCCAACGATCATGAGGACGAAGAATTGGAAGATGAAGAGGACTGCACGACTCCCGTAGCTCAGGGCGAAACTTCCTAGTGGTACCAGGCTAGAGGCGATTGTGGAAGACCAGCTAGTAGTGGTGGTGATCGGACGAGGAACAGGCATCAGACCATAGGGCTCTTTGTAGCCTGGGTAATCAGAGGGGTTGTACTCAGGATACATCGGGAAGTTCTGCTGCATTTGAGGCAGGGCGTCATCTACTTTCTTTATACTCTCGGCAGAATTGTCGACTTGTGAAGGGACAATTGCATTGGTGAGAACTGACGAGGCCAGGGTGATGGTTATGAGGAATTTTAACATCTTGATGTACCTAAGAAAATGATAATTAATTACCGTGGATGTACTAGTTTCCGGACACTCATTGTCATAATTTCGATATTTGGAGAACGGATATTATAAAATTTTTAATTGGGACGTGATAATATATGTTATTTTGATGGAGAGAAGTTGAAATTTCGTTGATAGATGTGAAAATAAATTGAATATTCAAGTAAATAAGAGGAAATGTGAATGTACTAGTTTCCGGACAGTCAAATTAGTATTGAACTAATTAAATTTTTTTCAACTTTTAGAAAAGACTTGTGACAAAATTGTGAATCTTCTCACCTTATAATCCTTGAGTACTGTAGACTCTGACTGCAGTTGGTAAACTGATACAACAAACCTTGCCTTCCTCTACTTTTATACCTGCTAGTGCAATTTTCTAGAAGCAAAAAACCCTCTGACCCATCCCTTCGCGGTCCATTAAGTTGTCGTTCGAATAATGGACATTGAGATGATCTTCAGACAATATTTAGGGGCTGACTAATGTACCTTTTTTTTTTTTTTATCTACCATCAGTTCTACCCCGAGTATTGGGTTCTTGAAACTCATCAATAATAGGGACTCAAAATAAAAGGAAAAAAATATATTCAATGGAAACACTAAAAATTTTATATTTATTTCAACATTTTGTGTAATTATATTTTCCCTGAGAATAATTGTGAGTTAACCAAAATATAATAGACATGTCGATGAAATCAGTCACCAATTATCACAATAGATTAATCCTAATGATTTATCAAATACTAATGGCACTGTAAAAATAATCACCGTCCCTTTTTCAACATCATAGACTCTTCCAATATGGCGGCCCTCAAACCCTCAGTCTCATCATCACTGCTATTGTCCTCTACCGTTTGAATCCTCTTTCTCTTGCCCCTCGACTCCACAGAGTTTCCTCTTTTCCTCTTCTTGCTATTATCAATGTCCTCGAGGATGGTTATCTCCTCAGGTGATGAATCATCGAATATCTCATCCTCTTGACTTGCACTGATACAAAAAGAATCATATAAATAGGTGTCAGGTTCAACAGCCTGCGAGAATATCTCAAGATCCAGAGGTGGAGTTTTTGGTCTTTTCAAATGAAATCCAGTTCGTTTCTTCGGGCTCCTCGTGCTCTGGAGGTAGATCGCCTTCATGTCCACTGAATCGTCGTGTACCTGAGTGTGACTCACAAAATCCCCGAGGTCCTCTCCATCATCCTCAGCGGAAGAATCAGTTACTGTGTGACAGTCCGACTCTTCAGCTTCATCATCGATGAAAGCACTTTTTACTCGATCTCTCCTTCTCTCCATTGATTTTTTTTTTCTCTCGGATGAACCACTGGGCTGACTCCTGACTCTTTTCTTAATTTTTTGGGGCAAATTCTTTGGAACTGCAAAATTATTCACAATCGGAACACGATCTGTCCTTCTTTCAACTGTATTTACTTTTTTTTTAGGATTTTTATTATTGATTTTAGACACATTATCATCAATTTTAATTATTTTGTTATTAAATTTACTTCCGAAACCATTGAAAACTGTTTTTTGAATTTTAGTAGATGAAAAATCGTCGTCAGAGTCGGAATTTTGTTGAGTTATAAATCGTTTACCAGGTTTTGAGAATAAAGTCTCACGAATTGCTCTCAATTTGTCGTCTTTCAACGGAGGTTTTTGTTGAAATTTATTCTGGGTTTTAGTTGTATATTTGGATGATGAAAATTCACCTGATGAGCCTGTGGACTCACTTATTTTACTCAGACGATCAGACAATGGCTTTTTCTTATCTTTGAAGAATCTCGACTCTGTGATTATGGCCTCTGGGGGAGTTTCAAAGTCACTGCCCCAGTCAAAATCATCTTCAGAAATTTTATCAGTTTTTTTAGTACTTGGTTCGACAGTTGTTCTAACAATACCCGTTGATTTACTCTCTTCACTCGATTTTTTTACATTTTTAGAAAAATTCGATAATTTATTTAAAAAATTTTTTTGTGGAATATTCTTATTTGATGAGACACTCTTCACCTCATTTATTAAACCCTTTTGATTGGATGAATTAAGAGTTTGTGAGACAGAAAAGCATTTTTGATTGGTTAAATTGGTATTACTTGTGCTGGGCTGAGGGTTGAAGCTTTCTGGAGGTATCGGAGCTTGTGGCATTGTTTCTATCTCTCTCATGTCCTCCTCAAATTCAAAATCATCATCCAAATCAATTAAATTAATTTCTTCGATGTAATTTTGAGGTTTATCTTCTTTCTTTGGAGGAGTTGAATTTATTCTCGAATTAGAAGACATTTTAATTTTATTTGACTCTAGTATAAACGAATTTGCACGATTCTGTGACTTTTCCTCTGTAGAATGATAAGAAAATGGTGAAAGTACTCCAATATCCTCAAGTTCCAGCAAGACTGGACTGCAGGGGACTACCTCTGTCATCATCGGAGTATTTTTTTCATCTATATTACTCCCATTCTTATTATCTTTGACCTTCACCCCATGATCTCCAGTATCAAGCGTTGTAAAATCAAAACTAAATTGTGTTTCATCGAAATCCTCATCCGTTAGTTCATCCAAAATATTCTCAAATGCACTCTCTGCAATGCATTTAAGAGATTCATTTTTCTTCTGACTTCTCCCCTCAAATCCCGATTTTACCTCTTTTGGACTTTTCTGAATCTCTCCACTCTTATCATGATCATTCCTCCAATCAACGTTTTCCAGTAGTGGTGATTCCACCCTCTCACCCCCACCCTCAACATCTGACTCACTGGTGTCCAACAAATCCTCAAAATTATTCTCGCAGTTGATGAATCCCTCTGGACTATAATAATTTCCATCTCCCCCTGGAATAATCACACCTGGAGTTGTCTGCGTCATCAAATTCTCCACAGGTTTAACAAACATTTTAACATTGATCAAAAAATTGAGAATTCGATCATCAGGAATCCTCAAATTACTCAAAAAATCATCATCACAATAACATGCATCAGGAGCATAAGATATCACCAAATTTTTACTCTCATTTTCATTATTATTGTCATCTTTTTCCGACTGTCTAGTGGCACACAGCGTTAAAAACTCAATGGTCTCATTATCATCAGTCAAAAGCTTGACATCAGCTTGCCTAATGGCCCCAAGGCTAATGGAATTTGTCCTGAGGGGCTGGCTGTCATGATTTTGTGAAAATCTCGTGTTCTGCATCTCTGGTACGACAATATCGTTATCTATCTCATCAGAGGTTGTTAAAAACCTCATGAGTGAGCCACCCTGTCCACTCTTTTTTCCAGAATTATCCGGAATTTTTTGGTTTTTAGATTTATATCCTCTCTTACCTTTTTTCTCAATTTCCAATGGAATTTTCTTCTTTCTACCTTTTTTCTCCTGTGGACCCTTGGGTAAAACTGTCATGTGAATTTTGTGGACCTCAGGCTGAATATCCTCGGGGATCATTCTAGGACTGGAGTTCTGCAGAGCTGTGACAACTCCACTGGAATGCAGTACTTTATTATTCAATGAATCACGTTTAGCTAGTGCTGCCTGGAGAGTCTGATGCTCTTTGCCATCTGTGACGAGTACAATAATGTGTCCATTACGTTTTCTCCCTGTTCTTCCCATCCTCTGGACAAGTCTCGTTGGCGAATGTTGGGATATATCGAAACAGACAATGAGATCAACTTCTCCAACATCCAATCCCTCTTCTCCAACTGATGTTGAGATTAAAACATTAACACTGTTGCTCCTGAAATCCTCTAAAGCCTTTTTCTGCTGCTTCTGCTTCAATCCAGCTTGACCAACAAACACCTGGGGACGAATGAGTGGACGTGACTGGAGAAGTAGAACATAAACTTCATTGACAATGTCACGATACTCAGTAAAAACAATAGCTCTCGTGCTATTCTCTTTATTCTCAGCACGTTTGAAATGCTGAATTAATATACTCCGAAGTGTTTCAAATTTTCCATGGCCAAATACAAGATTATTCGGTATCTCATCCATAATTGATTTGACTTCTGGAAATGGACCGAGATAATTTTTAATATTCTCCAGTAATTCTTGGAGCTCGTGTTCATTATCCAGCCAAAATTTATCCGAGTGATTCTGATAAAAGTGAACAAATGCTCGTAATCCATGACGAATAATTAACTCATAAGCATGATACATTGTAAGAAGAATATTGAGAGTCTTCATGATGATTCCATGATTATTTGGTTTATTTGGACGATTTTTAAATTCATTGAGAATGTGGAAAATTCTACCCTTGGATATGTGAGCTGTCGAGGTTCTGAGGACATTGTACTGGAGAAGAATTTTCACATGGTGATCCATAATTTCAATGTATCGTTCCTTGAATTGAGAGAGTTCTTGGCCTAAATCAACGAGAATTATGTCCAGTTTGCGTTCGTTGATGTAGGGAATGATGTCTGGGGATGTGTCGTCCCTCAATTCCAAGTGTGTGATGTGAAGATTCTTTATGACCTCTTGGACTGCTTCTAGTTTGGCTCCTGGGGTGGCAGAGAGGGCTAGGAGTCTGAAGTAGGGGTTGGCCTCGTGCATCATGCGAATTGATTCACTGTAGGCATGCTTGCCCAGGGCTTTGTGGGCCTCGTCTATGACAATGCACTTTACGAGGTTCGTCGGTACAATAGAGTGTTCCAGGTCCTTTTGGAAGGTCTGAGGAGTTGCGAAGATGACACGATGCTCGCGCCATGCAGTGTAACGTTTCTTCTGATTTGTTGCTCCGGTGAGCTCGATTGTGTCACTGATCGGGATCCCCATGATGTCGTGACAGGCGTCTATTTGCTGGGATACCAGGGGCTTCGTGGGGGCCAGGAAGACTATTATACCGTTGGGATACCATCGGAAGTAATTGTACATGACAACTGCTGCTATGAATGTCTTTCCAAGACCTAGATTGAGACAATTGATTAGTTAAATTGAAAAATTATTCTGGTAATTAAACTCACCTGTTGGTAGACATACTAGGGTATTATTGAACAATGCAGTCTCGACGATGGTATATTGATATTTCCTGATGGGGAGATTTTCTGGATAAATCCAGCGATTTCCAGCTTCACGATCGAAACCCTTGGTCTCCTCATCGGTGGACAGGAGAGGCACCTGGGAGAGGAGGTCCATTGCCCTTGGAGGTCATCAGTCTTGTTAATTATTAAAAATTAAAAATTAAAATTAAAATTGAGGTTATCAAAATTATTTATCAGTTTAATTGTCCACTAACCGTGATTATTAACCAGAATTTATCAGTTGATTAGAGCTTCAATGAAATACGTTTTTATTTTTTGTTTGTATCTAATGGAGAAGATGAATATATGGATATTCTGTGCATGTGCTGCCACCTGTACAAGATAGATTCGCGGCGCGCGCGCGAGCTCCTCACAACTCCTGTTCTCCTAATACTTCCCGTGACTTTACGGCTACAAATGTCCCGTTCAGACGGGATTTCGACGAGAAATGGACATGTTAGAGAAAATTAATCACAAAGAGATTTTTTTGAAAATAATTTTAGTCTTTTATTTGTGATGAAATCATTATATTACAAAATTAATTACAATATCTATTGAGTAATAATCCCTCGAAATTGGTCGATAATGAATAAATTTCTTCAAGGATTCAAATTTAGTTTGACAGCTTCCTGACGAATAACTGATATCAATTCTTGATTAATTAAAAATATAAATCTCAAACCAGCAACCTGAGAAAACAAAAGATAATTAATAATTTTTATTACATCAATTATCAAGAAAAAAAATGTAGATAATAATGAATAATCTACCTCAATAACACTATTATTATTTAGCTTCATTTTATTGCCAGCAAGAATGGGTCTGCTGTCAACAAAAAGTGGACGTTTTCCTTCTGAAGACAAAAAGAAATCTCCATTATTTCTCAAACGAATAGTGGCCTGTCGTCTTGACACTTTCCAGGCTGGTCCCTCTAACGTTAAATCAACATCAACATTGTGATCCTTTGTTGATCTACCCACAGTGATTTCCTTGGATCTCATGAGATACCTCACGAGTCTTCCTCTGAGTATAGCCAACGTCTGATTGTCAAAGTCTGGAGGATTGACCCCTGTGACACTGTCAACAAGCACCTGCCACCTACCCAATTCATTCTCCAATACTCTAATTTCCCTTTTATTCTGTCTATCTGCCATTACCAATTCAGTATCAATCATCTCGTCTTTCTGATCAGTCAATTCACTGTCATTAATCATTTCTTCAGCATCAGAGAAGCTCATGATGGTATCAGAACGTGGCAGAGGTTGAACACTCTGATCTGGAAGTAGATGATACTGTTTCATCAGTTGCCAGTGGGCCATTAGGGCCTTTGCTGTTCTCGCTGGGTAGAATACCTGGGAATTTGTCTCCAAGAGCCTTTGGAAGATGTCTAGAGTCGGTTGAGGTGTCTAAACCAGTGAAGAAGAGACAAAACATAATAACAATTTTTTTAAAATTAATTGATACCGATTTTATTACCGATTTTATCGTCCCCAGAAGATCCTCCTCAGCTTTACTGTACAAAGTTCTCCCCTGAACACTGACAATTAATTCAGGATGCAAATTTCTCATTGCCTGAACAGCAAGTTTTGAAACAGCAGAATCGTAGAGAAGAGCATACCACCTCTGCTGAATCTCTTGGAGAGTGAATCGACAGGAGAACTTTGTCCCTCTGTGCACCATCTTCAGATCATTGGTCTGTTGGACCCCAGTGATGAGAGCTAGATCATCAGTGGGCTTCCATCTGCCTAGATCCTTAGTTGCATTATTGGAGTGTATCTGATTCTTGTTCTTTTTGCTCTTTCGTCCAGCCCCGTTGGACCCACTGGGTCTCGATGGTCGTCTGTTTATTCTCTCGAGCTGGATAACTGGTGGAACAATGGGGATAGGCGGAAGTATCGGTGGTAGAGGCAAGCAATCCATCGTTCCACTCGATGCAGACATGCTTCTAGACTTTGAGCTCGCTTTTCCACTTGTCGTTGGTGGCTGGAGGTTGAACGTGGTTTCCACAAGTTCATCATCAAATTTTTTTCGTTTTATTGTTCTCGATGAACTGAAATTTAGTAATAAAGTCTCAAGACATGTTGAATTATATCGATATAAAAGGTAATTTACCTGCGTCTTTTAATACCCATTGAGTCCATTGATGATGATTCCATCGTAAGTGTTCCATATCCATCATTACTAATCGATATATTCCCTTGTTTCATACTCGATGTCGACGAAATATCCATCATTATTATTGTTGTTTATTCTTGCTTGGAGTTAATAACAAGTCAAAACACAGTGAAATAGAGGTTAGGACGTTTTCGTGAAAACTGAAATTACCCCGGTGACCAATCAAACAGTAGAATCACTGGAAACTGGTAGAGAATTGTGGATGCTTGATTTTTTTTGGAAGACACGTTCCACAGTGCCTGACTCGTATATATTCACCTCGAAGTACTCTCTCAATTTGTCATCAACAACCTCAAAATTCAATTCAGGATCACTTGAATCCACAATTTGAAGAGAATTGACAGTAACTGGTGGAATTGTTGTGGTGAACGATTGGAGAAAATTGCAGGATTGAAGGGAGTTACCGAGGTAAATCTATCAGAATTAATGCTGTTCTGGAGAGTTGTGGAGAGTAGGCAAGCGTTTTTAACAGTTTTCATACGTTAATTCAGATTTAAATGTAGAAATAATAATCTTGATGCATAAACAATAATTAATTAGTTCATCTGATAGGTTAAAAACGGTTTAAAATGACTTTGGGGGGAGTAGTGATGGTGGAGATGGATATTCCATATGCTATATTGGTTAGAAAATCCCTAATAACATTTTTTTCCTCTTTCAGAATGGCCCGGGGACATCAGAAAATTCAATCTCAAGCAAAGGCAGCTGAGAAGGCCAACAAATTGAAGAAACAACAGGGCCACAGTGCAAATGATCAGAAAAAAGCTGCACAAAAAGCTCTCGTTCATGTTTGTGCTGTCTGCAAAGTACGTATTTCTCGATTGAATATTTATTTCAACACTTGAAATAATAATGATTATATTATATTACAGGCTCAGATGCCAGATCCAAAGACGTATAAACAACATTTTGAGAACAAACATCCGAAAAACGACATGCCCGATGATTTAAAGGATATATAAAGGTGAACATTCGATTGGTCTCGAGCAGACGAGGAAAAAATATGAGCTAACGTAAAGAAAACAAATAACATAAATAGAGGATTGAATTGATTGAGAAATGGTAAAGAAATGTTGAGAAAGAGAACGCGAGAGGTTGATGATACAAGTGATATATATATATATAATAGTGTAACATTCTATCCAGTTTATTCTGATCATATTGATTAATCGCGGAAATAAATTGAGATCCACTGAAATTTTTCGAGTGATTTCATACTTTTTCAATTTTAATCATGATAAATCCACTCACTATTCATTATCAGTGATAATTAAATAATAATCAGCAATATCTATGAATGTGTTAGCTTCCTGTTCTACTCAATTATCGGATTATTTATATAATAGTTTATGAGGGATTTGTTCTAGAATCACATATAACTGTCATTAACAATTGAATTAAACCTATGAAATGTGGAAAAAAAAATGTTAAAAAATTTAACACTACCATCATCATTGATTTTTTCGAAATGTTTCAATTGTACTTAATAATTATTCACTGAAGAAATAATAATTCATAATAATAATTTATACATGCACAAAGTGTTTTATTATTTATTTATTCGATGAACTATTCATCAATTTCAAGAGGATCATTACATCGAACCCTTTCAATTGTCTTTACTCTGAATAATGTCAGAAATGCCCCTTTGTTGTTAACTACTGTCTTTTGTATAACACAAAGACTTATTCATTCTCTTTGGAGATCTCAATCAAGACATATCGTTCTTGTATTCTCTTCCATCATTTAATTATTAAATAATAAACCACCCCAACCATTTATTCAATTTGTGTGTATTGTGTCGTCATTATCTGGATATAACAATATATTTTTCTCGTGCTGATGAAAAATATATAAAAAATAGTTTTATCATTATTGAAGAAATCAACCAAGATTTTGGATAGTGTCTGCTGTTTATTTCTTATCACATTAATTCGCGATAAGTGATTACTCACACAAGAAAAAAAATTTCATCATAGTATCACTGACTCGATTATTTCTCTGCTTGTATAAATAGTTGCAGTGTCTGTCGAGCGATTGCCAGTTAATGACGAGCACTCCAGGTCATTGTGTGAGATAATTTTTTTATTTTACTTCTACTCATTTGTGACTCCATTGGAATTATTAAGTAGCAACGTGGCAAGTAGATTCAAGTCGCATAGAAATTTCTTTTTCAAAATTTTATTATTATCTCCAAATTGAGTAGTTTGTAAGAAGAAAAAAAAAAAAAAATTGCAATTCTGTCGATTCCGGGCATTAGAAAATCAATTGGATAATTAAAAAGTAGATATGAATGACGAAGTATTTGTAACACGCTCACGAGGAGCAGCTGCTGAAGGAGTGAGAGATCAATATGCTGATGGTAAAGCGGCAAGGGTCTGGAGTATGTACATTGGTGATAAGAAAAAACGAACCCAGAATTATAAAGATTTTCTCGTTGGTATTTTGAGGAAAAAGGGATGCAAGAGGATTCTTGATGTTGCTTGTGGCACTGGAGTTGATTCGGTGATGCTGCTGGAGGAAGGTTTTGAGGTAGTAAGTGTTGATGCCTCTGACAAGATGTTGAAATATGCGTTGAAATCGAGATGGGAACGGAGGAAAGAACCAGCATTTGACAAATGGGGTAATTTATTATTTTTATATATAAATGACTCTAGACCCCACTCCACTAATTAATCATCAATGGGTTTTTTTTTTTTTTTTTTTTGGGTTGATTATCCAGTGATCGAAGAGGCCAATTGGTTGACGTTAACTGATGATATTGCTGATATAATTGGAGACGGTTTTGATGCTGTCATATGCCTCGGCAACAGTTTTGCCCACATGCCTGATAATTTTGGAGATCAGAGGGAACAGAAGCAAGCGCTCAGGAACTTTGAGAAATGCGTTAAACCCGGTGGACTGTTACTGATTGATCATCGGAATTATGATCATATCATTAGTACTGGAGAGACTCACACAAAGTGTATTTATTACAGCGTAAGTTACCTCAGCTTAAGTAACATAACTTATTTATAAAAATAATTAAATCGTTGATTATTACAGAATGACCACATCACTGACATAAAAACCTCAGTTCTCTTCATTGCTGGAAAGCCCCAGATGGTTATCATGGATTACATGGTAACTCTGGACAATGGCCTGGACAACACAAGTGATTTTCGTCTATCTTATTATCCCCATCTTCTCCAAGTTTTTCACAAAATGCTTACAGAAACATTTGGATCCAGTGCTAAGCACAATATTTATGCAGATTTTCAGCCCCTAGAGTTGATTGATACACCAGGATTCTACATTCACATGTTAGAGAAGAATATGTAATTCAGTAAAAATAAAAAAACATTATTATTTTTGTTTCATGTTTTATTACGTACATAAACATTATTTTTGGATTATTTTGTATAAATAGTAAATATACATGTTGGAAAGCCAAGACTAGAAGGTTTTTCAGTTATCTTGTTTAATATCACTCGATATTATTTTGTACAACATAATAAACAGTAAATAAACTTCAATCAATCAATCAATCCATCTTTTATCTCTTCCATTGATTTCATTTTTTTGGAAAGATAAACTTAAAAATTGCTCTTATTCATTTTTGTGAAGAGAGTATAGTTGGGGATGATTACTATTTTGTTGATGAGTCCCATTAGTTGAGTTTTCATTTGAATCCAATTGCTATTTCTCCTACCAACTAGTGAAATAAAATTAATTTACATAAAATGGAATGACGAGATATCAACGACAATTATCACTCCCGTCCAATATGTCGTACAGCCGAAGTAAAAAAATGGACGTAGTGTAATAGATTGTAGCAAAGTACTCTACACTCTTCTCACCTCCACATTTTCACAATTTTTTTCATTTTCCTAATTTCACTCCCAATAATTAATATAATTCCTATTAGACCCGTTTCGTCAAATATTCTCTCAACGTCAGTTAATTAATTGAAAACACAATCATTTTGTTTGTTTCGTTATTATTAAAAATTACAATAAATCTAGAACTTCCGAAGCAATGCAAAAATATGTCTTTTTGCGAAAGCGATTTAGTGAGAAACGGAAGGCAGTTCAACGAGCTTGCACGTTAAAGGGCGGTCGTTAAAATGTTTCGAGTTAGACCACCCGTTGCGCGTGCGTTTTTTTTATTTATTTTATTTAAATTTATATATAATAATCAACAGCATTTTAACTTTCGCATAGAATTCTGTCAACTACGAATAGAGCCAGCTATTTCGTTTTTTTTTAAAAACCTAAGTAACAAATTTTCTCAATAATGTCTTTTGTATTCTTCCTTGACAATCCTTTTATCCTCACTCTGAGTGAAATAATAAACAAGATTTGGGACAAAAATTTACAAAATTTTCTTTCTATTCACGGAGAAAAAAAAAAAATCCTGTTTTAAATTCTGTATTTTCATCGCATTCACTGCATTATATATTATTTATATTGTACTATATATGTACAATTTATTACATCATTATGTATATTATTTACATCTAATATTGCTGTTTATACACAACATCCATTCTTCACAATTCCCCATGGGATCAAAATGTCTTTCATCAATATCTACCGCATCTTAGATACCTAATCCTCTATCGCGCTAAGAGGAACCGTAAAAATGAGAAACCAAAAAACAGACAGAGATAAATGAAATTATTTGTATTTAAAATTTCCTTAAAATTAAATCACAACGTCCTTATTGCGATCGCTTCATCGTGATTGATATACACTATACTAAATTTAATGTGTAATTTTCTCCTTAATAATTCTGTATTTAATTCAAAATTCTTCTTTGTCCCACAGCAGCACAGCCACTAGCAGATATTACAGTTAGATCTTCTCATAATAGAAGCAAAAATTAATGAATTTTATATACTTGATGATGCAACAATGAATACCTTCTATCTCATAATAGAAGACTCCTCAATTTCATAATTGTCCGAAGCACAATATCATCCTCTAAATTTTCACAAGTACTCTCGAGGCCTTGGGGGCGGTCGTTTCCTCTCTCTTTCAGTTCTTTCACTTCTGTCGCCACCAGTGTCACGTTCTTCACAATCTAACATCTGTGTTGTTTCTGTTGCGTCAGTGGGTGAAACAGGTTGAGTAGCTAAAGGGGCAAGTGGAGCTAATGGTGCAGCACCTTTATTCCTCGATTTACTTCTTCTTTTCCGAAGAATAAGAGGTCCCAGAGTTGTAGTGGAGTCTTCTCGAGATGTTGAGGCTTGAGTCAAACGTCCTAAGAGCTCTTTGGAGACATCTCTCGAAGGATAATCGACACCTGGAGTCACTGGCTCTTTGATTTTATCAGTTTTTTGATCTGTATGGTGATGATGATGATGCCTGTGATGATGATGCTGCGGGAGTTCTTTAACTGGAAGTCTTTCGTTTGGTTCTTTAGAGTCACTGGCAATTGTTGAAGGCTTTCGTTCCGGTGATGTTTGTGTTCCTGTATCATTTGCACTATTACCCGTGATCAGAAGATTCCCTGGCCGAGCTGAAGATGCACCATTTGGTGGAATAGGGGGCAGCCTGTTGATGACACTCTGCAACAGATCTTCCAGCTTTGCTAGTCTTTGGTTCACTCGCTGGACTTCCAGTTTCAGGTCCACCTTGACTTCAAGGACTGCTGCAAGAACTTCACGGTCCTGACCAGGTTGAACATTTATCAGGCCTCCGTCGTAGGACTCTAGGCGGCGTAGGGACAGCTGCTTGGATTCAATAGCTAGGGCGGTGGTTGGTGTTTCCTTGGGTGGCTCAGGATCCTGGACCTCTTCAATAGTGCCACCTAGTTTCGACAGTTTTGGAAAAACCTTGTTCATGCTCACGGAGGAGGATGGACGGGAGTCACGGGCACTGAGGGTGCGTTTGAAGGTGTCTGTGCCTGTGCCAGTTTCACTTCCAGAATCCAGACTCGAACTTCCTGTTGGAATAATTGTGAATAAATCTTTTGACAATCAAGAAAAGAAGGAAAATGAGACAGTGGAAATAGGGACATTTACCGAGAAGACGACCCCATTTGCTGACACGTGGTCGAATAACCGTCTCTCCATCCCCAGATGAGGGTTTTCTCGAGTGTGATACCTCTCCTCCATCCTTTCCATCTTTACCATCGCCTTTCTCCACATCTGTAGCATGTCTCTCCCTCCGGAATCTGTTTCAAGGGGATGACACAAATAATGTGACGCTTTAATCACGGCTTAACATTGTCTACCACGAAGAGGCCTTTTATTTATGAGATTTTTATCTTGAGGAGTATTAGTACATCTTTTTTTTTTTTTTTTTTTTTTTTTCTTAAATCAGAGCTTGACATTTTTCGCATTAACCCAGGTGAATTTTTTATAGGAAGTATGTTCAGCTCGTGGAATATTTTATTTACATTTGAACAAGTGTAAATTTTTGCATTTCAATTTAGAGAAAAGTCATAGACAGTGGAAACTCCCCAAGTGTTCACTGCCCCAGCGCAAGAGGGGAATCGTTCCCCCACCATACAGCTCGGCCGGGTGGGAGCGCTTCATAAGTGTTAATTCCAAGAATCCAAATCTCCGGAGACGAACTCTTAGGGAGTTTCCACTGTATCTGATTTAAATTTATACCATTTAGCTGCTATGACTTGTTTTTTTTAATAAATATAAATAAAATATTCGTTGAATTGATAGTATTTTATTTCATACGATTCTCTGGCTTCTCTTACGTCAAGTAATTACAAAATTGGCTACAAAGGCTATAAAGGGTTACAGCTCCAGCGGTGTTCACGAGCAACCTACTTTGGTGTGCCTATATACGGGAAAAGTAAAAGAGATATTTCCGTTTTTTTTTTTTTTTTTTTTTTTTTTTTTTTTCAATTTGGTGATACAATTTGTGTGGTTGACATACGGAAAATTAGTCAAGTGTGAACTGTGTGAGAATTATTATAAAAATAGATAAATAATAAATTTGTAAAAAAGTGATAATAAATTTAGCTTGAACCACTTGAATAATCTCACAATAGCTCATACTCCATTGAAATATCGTTGTACAATTAATTCATTCGATATTATTACATCAATTAATTATACTTTGAATAATAAAATAAAATAAAAATAAGATAAGGAAAAATATTGTGCGTGAGTTATGGTAGAAAATTGCAAATAGAGATTGACAATTAGACGATAAAATATATATATTCTCAATAACAAATTTTTTCTTCTCAATTGAGAGGACAGGAGGGTAAAAAAACCATGAATTTTGCAATTGCTTAAATAAATATCCATCACAGCTCACGCAATTTTTCTACTCTCCCAGTGTATTATTCTCGTGCTTTTCGAGTGACTGAACCGAGTAATAATCATAGGATCAACTTAGATATGTTCAAAAAAATTATTAGATAACAGAAGTATAAAATTGAATCCTAGAGTGTTTATAAATCATGCATCCCGCCGCAGTATGGCTCGTAACCATTTAATCATTAAAAAATGAGCGCAGAAGATTGAGGACTAGAAAGACTGAGTGATTAAAAAAATCAAATCAAAGAGGATTATGAAATATTCAATTCCCAATACTTTTCAATGGAGGGGGGGGGGGGGTTGATTAAGATAATGGAGTAGAGATTGTATAAGAAAGATAGAGCGAGATAAAAATAGAGAAATAGATAAAGGGTAGTAGAAAGTTGATAAAAATGGCTCGTATTATTCGCTCTATTTATAATTCCCTTCTTTTTACGTACAATATTGAGACGGGGGATGCAGTTCAACTAGATGTATCGAATTTGATAATTCACTCGACGACATTATTTGAATCTGAATATCTAATACTGCTGTCCACCATATCTATCTCGTATGTATAGAAGGAATAATGCTAAATAGGGATGCGCATAATCCTTCTAAAGGCGTATAATTTACAGCACTCTAGCATTCGTAAATATATGTATATAATACCCTCTGTAAAATAAACATTTCGTAAATTTTCAAGTAACAAAAATTTTTAATTTTTTAATTTTTAAAATCAATTTAATCAACTTTCGAAATGTTTGGTCGAGGGTTTGGATACATAATGTGATGAGAAAAAAAAAGCTTCGCAGTTATTCAATAGTTAAAATTATGTTAAAATTTGCCTCATTTGAATAATAGTTCGATAATAGAACATTGGTCAACAAAAAAAAAGGGGGATAGATGTCTATACGAAAAATACAACAAATCGATTATAAAAGTGATACTAAATAAATATTCAGATTAGAAAATCGATAAAGAGGAATGATAAATCAACAATGATGGAATAATCAGTGATAAATGAGGAATGGAAAATCTCGGTAAATAATTTTATAAATATGGATAATTTTAATACGAGGAAATTACTGAGATATACGTAGCAGTTTAAAAGAAATGGCAATAAATGAATAATGTAGATTAAATAAATACGTAATAAAAGAAATTGCCTAAAACTTGGCCAGGGTGGTAGTACGTTGACGGTGAGCTCCTCGTCTGAATCCTGTGGTGGATGATAATCAGGCAGATGCCGAGGTGAACCAAACTGGGAATCCCCGTCTGTCTTGAACCTTGTATAGACAACATCCAGCGAAGCAATCACGATATCAACATTCACCAATCAACACATTAACAATTTTTTTTTTTTTTTTTCTTCATTTATTCTCTATTTTGGCCTTTCGCATACTATTGGGTCATGGATTTTATTCTCATTTTTTTTTTTAATGAAAAACCAATCGATACATGTTATTGTATCCCTTTCGGAGTATTCGTTTCAATGATACTTGTATTTCTGCTTAATTAGTAAATAATAATTTGATGATGTGAGTTTTAAGTATAATGAAGAGCTTTATGATGAGGCTTACCTCGAGAATATTTTCCGAACAAGATGATCCTGAGTTTGATCCAGTTGTGGTTCGTTTTTTCGACGCTCTGCTAGTTCTTTCTCTCTCCGAACATCTGCTACTTTTCGAAATATAAGCTGAAACATTTTCATGAATGAGGAAAAATTATAATTATGAACATTTGGTCCTAATTGTTTCATAATTCTCTTCATGTTTCCAATCAGTAGCATCATTCATTCAGAAGAAATGGAGCATTTCCCCTCTCTCTATTCCTTGGCTCTCATTCCATTTTCTAGTTGATAGTCCCTAGAGCATAGGCCTTACTCTCCTACTCTCACTTCTAATCCTCTACTAGCTCTTTTCTTCTTTCTTATTCTATCAGTTTTTCTGCATCTTGTTTTTAAGAGTCCACTAAATCTAGCTCTTTTTTTCAAGACTTAATTTTTGCTGTTATAAATACAATTTTTGTAACGTTTCCTTTAACTGTCATGGCTATCATGATCTTGTATCATAGTTTTTTGTGCAACATAATGTATAGTAATAAAATTTCAATCAATCAATTAATCCATAGATAATTTACGCATTCATGAAACCCGTTAAAAATGTAATAAAAGGGTTGAGAGAGAGAGAGAGAGAAGAATATAAAAGAGATATGAGCGTCTGCGCAAAGTCACTTGAGCCAGTCGATAAAGATGCCCCACTCGTTGATACCCGCTATTGCTCGTAGTTATTCGGCAAGTAGTAGAACTCAAGCAACCACCAGAAAATGAACTCTTAACCTCAAATAATTTATTCGATTGATAGTCTTCTCGTGACAATGGAAACATGAAGAATCTCTCTCTCGACCAAGTGAGTACTCAAATTATAATTATATCCTAAGAATTAACTCATTAAATATTGATAAAGCTTATGTGATAGAGAGGATTACATGGTGTATGGATTATCGTATATAACTAACGACATACTCGACTTTGATAGGAGAAGGTAATGACCAATTTGTTCCCTCGATTGCACAATTATTCCCATAAAAATAGACTCTTTAAATCCATCGAAAAATCTTAAAAACCCTTTATATTTTAAAGATGGGCCACGGATCAAGCCGATCAGCCTCCTCAGCGAATATTCTCTCAGCTGATGAGTTGACACTCGTGGAGAACCTCTTCAAGTCAATGTCCCGGAGTTCGGGTTCAATAAAACGTGAGGATATATTCAAACACTGGTCAACACACTTGGACGAAGGACTACTTCAATTTGTGGTGCATTTTCTTTGTTACGAGCCCGGTAAAAAAATATCCGCCATAAATGGTGAGAATTTTGGTAAACTTTATGTTTATGCTGTTAGAGGTAGTGCTGAAGAGCGCACAAATTTGGTATTTCATGGATACTGCGATGAGGAACAAAAATTTGAAATACCAACAGCAAGATTTCTTGATTATCTTCAAGCAACGATAAACTCTTATCTGAGATTACAAAAAAATTGTGGTAATTGTCATTACAATAGCTGGAGTTGTATTGGTTGTACCGTTAATACTCGACGTATACAAATGCGATCAAAAACCCTCTGCGAGGAATTGATAAAGAACAATGATATATTGACATTTGATCAAATTGAAAATTGGTACAATCAGTCAGCGACATTTAAAACAATTCAATCACACGTATTTCAGTGCCTCTTTCTAATATCCCAGAAGAAAGGTGATAAAAATACAAATGCACGTATTAACGACCTAAATCTTCTGCCATTGTGCAAGGGTCTTGAAAATATACCACATTTTCCTAGTATCCTTGGCCTTGGTGATGTACTCTTTTTGAATCTAAGCCTACCTCATGAATTAAGAAATGAATGGCGTTTCTTATTTTCTAGCCAAGTGCATGGTGAATCATTCTCAACGATGTTAGGACGTATACAAATGCAGGGAGCTACTATTATTATAATACAAGATACTGATGATCATGTTTTTGGTGCATTTGCCGTTGACAGTTGGTCACTAAGTCCAAATTTTACTGGCAATCAGTCATGTTTTTTATTCAAATTAGATCCACAAATTCTCACATTTCCATCGAGTGGTTACAACAATCATTATCAGTATTTGAATCTCCATCAGCAGACAATACCAAATGGTCTCATGATTGGAGGACAATTTAATTATCCTGGTTTGTGGTTAGATTGTGACTATGGTACGGGTAAATCAAGTATATCTTGCACGACTTTTCTCAATTACGTTCAATTGAGTGGAAAGGAAAATTTTAAAATTAAACATCTGGAGGTGTGGGGGGTGGGGTCTTTGCCAGAGGTAGAGGAGGGCACTAGAAATACTAAATCAATCCTTGATCAGGATCCGGCATCCCGAGTGATGCTCGAATTGGCTGGACGAAAAATTCACAGTGATGGTCTCAGAGAGAAAAAAGACGAGAGCTATAAATAAAATAGCTCGGCTCATATTAGCACATCGAAAGCAAAAACAAAAAAAAAAAAACAAAAATTGTTATTTTCACCGAAACCTCATTCTTTTAAGGAAAATTTACGAATCAATGAACTCTGCAACGGCCTGATTTTCTAAACTGTTATTATCAATCTCATCTTCACCAAATCTCTGTAAATTTTGCACCACTGACGGACTTTGATGTTAAAAATAGTAATAAAAGTATTTGAGTGATAACAGGAGATAAGTCTCAAAGGAATATTCGATATCTCTATTTGTTTTGTGGGAAAATTTTCGTCTCTAATCCTAGCAATTATTATCGAAATCCTTTGTACAAAATTTTTCGACTTATCTCCTTAATCTACAGAGTTCATCTCCATTAGTCACAGAAGGACTAAGAGGAGCCTTCGTTTGTTGTTCTATTCAAGTTTGTTTTTATCTATCTGTTCGAAAGAATATACGTTATAATGCTGTTTGAAGATGTAAAAATAAATGAATGGATATGTTGAAATTTTCTTTGACTTGATTAATGAATAATTCCTTACCCTGTGCCGCAAGTTGTATGTGAGAACGAGGTTTCTTGCGAATGAGTTGGCAAATGCCTGATAAAAATCAAGCACCTCTAGGAGTCTATCTCGTTTAATGGTGTGAAGATCACAGTAGGTCAATGCACGAACGTTTGCTGCACTCTGGCCCACCGCGGAATCTTTCCAAAAACTGTCACCAAATACATCCCCTTTGCCAAGAATTGCCACAACTTCGTCGTCCTGGATAACCTCTAGGCTACCCGTAACGATAAAACAGAGTGAGTCAATTGACTCGCCTGTGTGGTACAGCAAGTCTCCCGGCGCACTGTGGGACATCGTAAAGTGCATCGCCAGAGCTCGTAGACAACCGTCAGAGGCTAGTCTGCGAAAGCCATTAAGATGCATTATGTAGAGAGTCGTAAAGCTATAATTTATGCCCAAACGAAAATAGAAAAGATTTACCTGAAGGCAGGATGCTCATTGAAAACTTTACGATTAAGATGCACACAGATGTCAGCTTTCATGTCTTTTGGACAATAATTCAATACTTTGTCTGTATCGAGGCCTTTTGTCATGGCCCATGTGCTTACCACGTAATCCATAACGCGTTCACTCAGAGCTTTTGGCACTTCATGAAGCTTCATAAATTCACGAACGTTATTCAGCATGTCGTGGTACTTTGCTGTTGCAGACGTCATCTGCTGAATTATCGTGGTGACGTGACCAAATATTGTAGCGTACAGTAAAGCTAAACGTGACACATACACAGTTTTTTGTTTTTACAGAGACAACAATAAATTGATGAATGAAATGAGATGAAAAGAAAATTAATATAATCTCACCAGCAATTATCATCATGCAAATGGTGAAGATTTTCTCATTATCCGTCTCAGCCGCAACATTACCAAATCCCACTGATGTCATACACGTCATAGTGAAATACAAAGCTGTGACATACATTGTCCTTCTCGACGGACCGGCAACGAGTTCAGGCACAGTGCTGGCGTTGGTCCACAGGTAGCTGTATGGCGATTGAGTTACATTTGCCAACTTCCACAGCCACGAGTATTGAACGCCACCATCAGCATCCGACCTGCCTATTGAGTACCTTGAGGGGTGTCATGAGCAGAAATGCTCTTGAGAAAAGGATATTTTATAAAGAGAAGCAGAGAAGCTATAAATATAAGGGTCACGCCAATGAACACAAACGAAACGAGATTGAAGCGAGGAAAGAAATATTGTGATTTTTAGCGAAAAATCGTAGGAACTATTGCAATGGAGAATCTAGAACCACCAAATACTAATAGGGGATGTCACGAAGCGGAAAATCCACCACAAGAAATCACCTTAATATGACATACCAGATACAGGCAAGCCAGTGGGCCACCAGCATGTAGAAGCACAGCAGTAGTATAAGCATAGCAGCTCCATATTCGAGGTAGCGATCCAGTTTACGTACAACACGTCCCAGTCGCAGTAATCTCACAACCTTAAGAGCTGAAAACAAACTGCCAATGCCATCTTCGTCATGATCAAATGCATTGAAAACATCGTAGGGTAGACAACTGAGGAGATCTATGATGAACCACGATTTTAGATAATTCATTCTGATTACCTGGAAACACAACAGAATGAGAGAAATTTTTAATTGACCAGCTGATGAATTAAAAACATATGATTGGCTAACTTCTCTCCCCCCCCCCCTCTTTCCCTTCGCCCGCTACCACAAGGGAAGATATATAAAGACTACCCCCAGATATCGGAGGGCTCATAGCCTTGAAGATGCAGACTGCAATGTTTGCGAAACGTCGGCGCAATGCTGAAATTCAACGTGGCATCAATCCGGAAGCCAACCAAGTCAGAATAAGAGATATATCTACCAAAAAATCTGAGATGGAGAATTTTGGCAAAAAAAAAAACACTGTCGGAAGTAGGTGGATTTTTTTAACCACCCAAGGGGGAGTAAAAGTAGATCAACGTGTTAGGGTCGAGGACAGCATATTCCCGATTGTTGCGTGTATCCCCCTTCAAACCCTTTCCATTGTCTATATAGTCTAAAGAATGTCAGAGATGTCTGTTGGTAACGACTGTCTTTTGGATAACATCAAGACTGAATGATTCTCTTTGGAGATCTCAATCAAGACATATCGTTCTTGTATTCTCTTCCATCATTTAATTATTAATAAACCACCCCAACCATTTAATCAATTTGTGTATGTGTTGTGACTTTATTCCCTGGATATAACAGTATGATATATATTGATAGCTGTGTACAGCCCAGCCCAAACAAACACAAGTGAATAGGTGAGAGTGCAACTTACTTTCGGATCGGATACAACTTCACCGCCAGCACCAACGAAGGTTGTGTGAAAGTTGAGGACGATGTCAATGAAAAATATAACATCGACGATACTATCAACAACTAGTAGTGACACGTCTTCACTGGTTTTGTTCTTGAAGGCCACATTGTATGGTACCATTATGGCGGTATAGAATGTCAAACATAGAATAATCCAGTCCCATATTGCTTTGAATGCACAGTAATGAAGAAGTATGTGGGGTGGTGTTTTTGGTGCTTCCTGACGATACTGTGGCATCACATCGCCACTCAGTGACATCACCTGGGTAGATTGGTACTGATATCAATGACAAACAAATCAAGTAGATACTTTTACTTAATAAAATTGATGCATGACAAATCTTAATCGTATAACGAAATAATTCTATTGACACTCACATGAGCAAGATGAGACTGTTTGGCTGTCGTAGGTAATGTGGTGTCTTTCAGAGCCGGCAGGTGTGAGCTGAACTGGGAAACTAGAACGGACCTAGACCTGGTAACAGATCTAGCTAGTTTGGCAAATTTTGATAATCCACCCTTGCTGTCGTCGGTCTCTATCGGCTGCTTCAGAGCAGTTATATCTCTGAATGTCAACAAAAAGAGGACCACAAGATCTCTCTCGTTCTTGATTGGTGCTATCTGCAGGAGGAGCCATAGTGGGGTCTCTGTGGGCAATGGAAATTGAAAATGGCAGATTAAATAACTCAATCCCAAGTGAGAGTAAAAAATGAGTAATCTACAGCTTCTCTCATCTAGTCACTAATTTAAATATTTCTTCTCATTATTATTTGTACATAAATTAATCTTTTTTACCAATTATCTTTATTATTCTGTTAAAAAGTTGAAATATATGAAAAAACCTTCATCATCAGACTCATCGTCATTCCATGATTAAACTTACCTAGAATTGATAGATTATTTCAAGATATAAAAGAGGTGTGAATAGTGAAGTGATGAAAGATATTTGAAAAACAATATTATTATCAAAGTAATCAAATAGGACAATTAAAAAATAATTAATAATTCAATATGCAAATGAGTAATTATCCAAGCGTTTACAATTCTTATGATAAATAATAACTGAAATATTGAACTTAAATTATCCAAATATTTGTATCGATTTTATGAGCGAACGCTTGGGCTATATATTCTTGTTGCATATCGAATAAAGCATGCGTGCTGCTAGGAGAAAAGGAATGAAAGAGTGAAATTGAGAGAGAAATAGTTAAAGGGTCGTTGACAAGTTATTATTATTATTTTCGTTGAATAGAATTATTTATTTATTCATAAATCGTGTAAATTGAAAATTACGAATCTACGGGAATTTAGATAATTAATACGGGTTTTTAATATAAAGAGGGTATTAATTACGCATCAAAATTGACGATCACTTACTTATTGGCAAATGACTGAGTCACATTTGATTTAATAATTTTTATTTTTTTTTTTCAATTGGCGAGCGAGCGAGAAAGATAGATAGGTATAGAGCGAGATAGTCATTGTGAGAGTACCTGCGTATAGACATACCTCGTGGGGTACCTTTAAAAACATAAAGAATCAGGAATCAGTCTTCAATATTATTATTCCCCGATTTTTTGTCTCAATTATTCTTTGCAATTCCACGAGAAAAATCTATCCAAATTTCGTTAATATAGGTATAACTTAAAAATACCTGTGCAAATGAGAAGAGAAGATACAACAGATGTTTTATTGATTTATAACAAACGAAACGAGACAACTAACAGTGATTGAGATGAACATAATCGTTAAATTTGATCCAAGATGACTTTTTATCTCCGGCACGTGTGAATAATATATTCAAGTGATTTTTTTTTTATTTTTTATAGAATAAAACTCACTGTTTTTCTTGTAGAGTAGTATCTCGAATTGATCGTGTATCTGTCCCTCAAGGCACTCCTCTATCCTTGCTATCGTCTCCTTATCAGTGAGCTCACCATACATGAATCCACAACGACATGATTTTTGCATCACCTGTTAAGAAAATGACGGAATCAATACTTTATTAAGTTATTTGTTTTTTTTTTTCTGGTCTTACCTCGGCCCGATTGTAACCAGATATTTTACAAAAGCTCTCATTACAATAAACAATTGGAAAGTCAACAATCTGAGCATTGGCGAGGAGGAAACTACTGTCAGCTGAAACAAAGAGGAAGAAAAAAATATGATTATACTAGTTTTAAGAGGACAATGTGAGAAATTACCCAGGGATTAATTAAAAGGTTTGAACGTGACACAATCAGCATGATTATACAGATAATCTGATTAGATCTAGTCAACTAGACTCTGTATCACCCCCAAGTCGGTAGATCAATTCAGGTAATTAATGCACGGGGCTGACGTCACCCCAAGATATTACTTGCTTCACGTTAAAGTTGAATTTCCGGGTCAAATGAGAACATTTACGGGGTAATTTCATTTGAGATATCGTCAAAACTCATGTGAAGTTATGAATTCGTTGTAATTTCTCCTCGTTTTAACACGCACATTTCGTTGATAACCAGAGGCGACGTTTTAATCGACTTTACTACTTAGAGGCCAATCAAGTGTGTTCTACCTTACTTCGGTAGAGGAAAAGAAAAAATAAAAACTTGACTTTAACAGAGCTATAATGAAAATAGATTTTATCCTGAAAATATGAAAAACAAAAGGTGAAAAATATTATTTTATTTTAAAATTTATTAAACTGAATATTTGAATTTCTGTTTGTGTTTTAACTCCTCCATTCAGGCTCTGAATAACTGTCTCACGTGTAACTTGGTTTGAATCGACAGTTGATGTTCCCCCCCCCCCCCCCATTTATTTTAACGTCTCCTTCTGAAATTTCGTTGTAAACTTATTCAGGCAACTGATCATCAAGATCAAGTTTTTATACTAGTTAATAAGCTATTGATGAATCCACTGCGCCAAACTGCCGGCTAACAGTTGATGTTTTCTATTGGGAGAAAGGAAGTTTGCTTTTTTCAAATGTTTTTAGGAGTGAAGATTAATAGAAAAAGAGCAATGAGGTATTGTGCAACGATGACACTCTTGTGTTTGGGTTCAATATGGTGCAACCGTACAACAGCAGACTATCCTTGTCATTCTTCAGGGCCAATTGCTTCTGCTTTCCAATTCAATTTGCATATATTAGAGAAGAATAGTTGAGAGATATTTTCACATTTTCTAAAAAATTTCTCAGTCTTATTTACATTGATTAAAACACCAAGTACTGTTCGATCATTATCAATAACTCTCGGTTGTTATTACACCAGAGAAAATTTTTTACAGTTAGGAAAATGTATAAGTAAGGTCAACCTGCGAGAGCAGGCCAAAGTCGTCGGCTGACTCGATCTCGATCTACACGCGAGAAACTCCTACTGCCCCTCAGCTAAAGAGTTTTGATCGGGCATAACGCGCTCACGGGTCAAGGTTTCCGATGTAAAACACTTGTACACGCGCGCTTGAACCTTGCGAGCTTTGCTACTACTATATACCCCTACTCATACCAGTTTGTGAACCCTTCGATACAGCCTCGTTCTTAATATTTCTCAGATATGTGAAAATTATCGCATGATTTTGGAATCAAATTTTTTTGATAAATGAATTTTAAAAATTCAAATCTGTCGGCTCTGATCCATAAACCAATTCTTCATGTAGGGAAAACCCCATCAAATCCTCTCCAATCCCCCAAGCTCATTATTTTCCTGACTATACCCCTACATTCACTCCATCAAGATATTTAATCACCTCCCACCAATTTCTACATTTTCACCGATAAACAAGAAACATATAACACTTCCGAATAATTGACGGCTTATATCCATAATAACCCTGGAGCGAGCAAGATCTCATGTACCAGCATTGAGTCCCACGGGTATCACGATGAAATGACATTGCCAGGACTCATACATTCATGTTTATTAAGGCCTCATTAATGCTTCTTGTTTATTCCAATTGTACTATTCGAAATTCTATTTCCTGGATATGACATCGCCCCCCGCCCCCCCTCTGTCATTCCGCTGAAATATTAGTTATTAATTTTTAATTTAGTCTATAATCGATTTGATTGAAAGAACTCTTCAATTGAGTATCAATTACTGCATTTATTTCGATACTTTTAATTATGCAAAAAGTTTAGTTAAATTACCCCTGAACCAATTACAATTTATTCACCCACAGAATCCAATAATCCACTGCGCAATGAACCGAGATTGAGAGAAAATGTGAATGATATTAAAACTGGAAAGAATTGGGCGAGTTCCATTACCTATATCCCCCAGAGGTACTGCGCACAGTGTAGAAAAATCAAAATTAATGAGAAAAGCGTCGGCCGTACGCGGTACAAACACAAAGCTCTCCAGTTTTTATCTAAAAATAGCATCTGGAAAGAGGAAACGAGAGGTGATATAACAGAAAAGAGATATATATATATATATATAGTGGTGGTGGAAGGAGAAAAAAAAAGTGGAGCTTGCAGAAGAAGTTGAAAATTCACTGGTGGCTCTGGTAATGATGAGCAATGTTTGCATTGCGGTAGACCGATAAGAGTTAGCTCGCCTGTTAATTGTTTTCAGCGGTCGTACAAACTCCGAATGAAACGAAGATGTATAAGTGATGGATTGAATAATCTCAACTCTCTTGGAACATTATCGGATCGATTTGTAATCCTAAGAATTTTCTCAATTTGCTCTCTACATTATCGGCTGGCTGTACTGGCTAAGGTTTTCCATGGTTTCCTTTGTCCACAGACGAATGTTGTGCAGATTGTATACTGGTGTAGGTCTCAAACCGAGTAGTTGCGTCAGTAAGATCATAAAGAAAATAATAATATCATTTATGAAACATTTTGTTCAACTTTTTATTCATGTCCTGATTAGGACGATGGATCAATTGAAAATTCTCATGATCACAACTTCCTATTCGTATATCCCCCACCTGTGCCCAACTACACAACAGTTGAGTAAGGTCGCGGTAAACAGAGAGATACATAATGGCCCCGCCTGTGGATTTGACCCAATGACCCGGCGAACGTGTCCGAAATTCACCGGAAATAACCGACGCGCCGGGCTCGTAGCACCACATTGATGGAACAACGATTGAACTTCACATGTACTTTTATGTGACTATCGAATCTATTCATCTTCTAATTGAAAACCGCGTCTTGGTCTCATTTCTCAAGATCAGAAGAGAATAAAGATATTCTCGATTGTCAAATTCTCTCCTTGAGGTATTCACAAGCTTTTCCGATAGTTTATCATCAATGAAAAATCAATGATAAAGTGGAAATTGATATTAAAAAAATAATAAGATAATATGAGAGGAGAAATGTTCAGACAAGAGGCCAGCAAGGGATCAAGTGAGGGACTTGAGAACAATGGCTTGAGACACTGAGGAGAAAGAGAGTAGTTCAGAAGAGTGTCTACACACAGCCGGCAGAAGGACGTTGGCCCTCTTAATCTCCTCAGTGTGCTCTCTATCTTTTGTGAAAAAAGGATGAACAACTCGGAGGGAAAATTTGTACCAGAATTGAAGCCTCTGAGTCAAGGGATATTGGCCTGAGAAAATATTCAAACAATGAAAAAGATAAAAAAAAATCGAACTGAACCTCTCTGAGGGAAATTCGTACATGTAAACACTTTCTCAAGTCTTTAGGCCAAGTGATACCTATATATGATACTAAAAAAAAAGGTATTCTAATGATTTTCTCAGAGTAAATGGCATAAACAACCCAAGAAAAAGAGCTTTAACTGGCCTTGACTTATAAAAACATTTTTTCACTAATCGATTTGAATACTTGTGCTGGTTTTTGGTCGAATGCCTCAGTGCATCGAATTCACGACCTGGTGAATAACAAAAAAATATAGAGGGGTTTGTGGGGACTATGAGGCTATATGGAGTCGTTTGCACCGGTATTATTATCTCGTTCTTCCTAAAATATTAGCAAAATAATGTTTAAATTCTTAAAAAAAATTTGATTCGACTTACGTTGACTACTACTCCGTCGTATAATATTCTCCAAGAAGGTATTTTGAGGGGCTACCAGGCCCCTACGGCCGCCTGGCATCCTTCCACGTTCTTAATAATTTAAGCTGGTCTCCAGCCTATTCCCCCGAGCTCAGCATCAACACCCCTGTCTCCCACTCTACCTTTGACGACTTAACGAAACCTTTGAATCCTAGAACTAACCACATTAAAACAACCCCATCCACTGATTAAACACTTTGTCCACCCGATTTCACAATTTTCCTCAAAATTACTTTATCAACGCAATCACAATTATCCCCATCATCCACCAAATCCTCTCCCCCTCCCCCCACCCCCACTTTTATACCACCATCTTCTCTTTAATCCACCAAAATTATCGATGGAAAAACAGTAATTTTCCATATCCAAAACACTCAACAATTGGTGAAAAAATCCCTTCACATATCACCGTTTTGATGATAATTGATCAAATAAATAATTGAATATATTTTCTCGTCATCCTTAAATGAGGACAGCAACAACATTTCGTTGTCACCTCATCATTGATGTGCGTGTTTAACACATTTTTGTCTATAGCATTATCAATTGTTGCACGCAATCATTCACAAAATAATTAATATTAGTGATGATATTTCAAGCGTTGACACTATTTTCTTTGAGGATAATTATCATAATCTATTGATTTAATGATAAAAAAATCACTGTGCCTCCTTAACCACAATCCTTCCAACGGTAAACATCTGATTGTAATGTTGACAATCCACCAACAGCTCTTCCCATCGACATTCTCAGAGTCCTCTTCTTCTGTACTACTCGAAGTCACGGAGGACATTTCTTCCAAGTATATTTATCTATGTCTTGTGGATTCTGCTCTCTCCTCTTGGGCTTACATTTTCCGATAACGAGAATTCTGAAAACAAAAATAGTGACTATTTATTTATCTTTGGTCTCGGTAGACTACTTCTTGTTTATGTATTCATGAGAAAAGTTTGTATTGTTGACAAGGAATTATATCTCAACTAGCGAAACAATGATCGGCGTGAAGGAAGTAGATTGAATTATACGTTGGAGGGAGAATACAGTGTATTGGATGGTTACCTATTGTTGTCCCTAAACGGAGGAGATAGTCTGATATTGTATTGAGACATTTTGAATCATGAGTATCATTTTGAATGATTAAATCGGTAATGAATGATGTGAGGTAGGAAAGGCAATTCTGCGTGTCCTTCCGGGCAAAGTGAGGACAAAGGTTCGAGGGAGAATTAGGAGAAGTTGAGAATGGATACAATTCGTAGGATAAGTATACACGATGGTAATTTTCGAGGAGGCTCGTGTAAGCCGCCGAAGCGGATATCATATCTATTTTTGGACGAGGGTCGACCGGTGAAGGTCTTGAAGACGTTACGAGTATTTCTACTTCTCTCGTTTTGTTGATACTTAATGGTCTCACAAAGAGTTGAAAATGTAATTATGGTCATTGATTGATTGATTGATTGATTGATTGAAGTTTATTTACTGTACATTATATTGTACAAAAGAATAATATAACACAAGGTCATAAAGCAGAAAGAGAAAACCACTTTGAGAGAGTGAAGAAAATGTTAGTTTAGTAAATGAGCCGAGGAGTGCATGAGTTACAAATGTAAATAATCTTCCAATTTTTATGGTTTTATATATCCATAGACCCAAGCAGAGAGAATCGTCATGCATTTGTGATGTGAATGCATACGAGAGAGAGGGTAACAAACCACAAGGGAAGGAGTTAGCCTCGATTGGTGGGAGGTGACGTACACTGAATCCAACGAGTGAGGAACACCGAAGAGCACAAAGCGCCAGTCATTTTTCGAGGCCAGGAATCTTTGGCACAAGATCCTTGCCACTTTTTTCAAACCCCGAGGATCACTTTTTTTATTCATTTTTTGATGATTTCTTTTTTTGTCTCTTGTACATTCTCGACTGCTTGGTTACACAATTTTTTTGGGGGTACTAAAAGAGATATCATCTTGGAGGATTGGGGCAATACTTAATGCAGTATGTGCGTCATGCACTTACTCTTTCCTGACCTCTTTAGGTTTATCGAGCAGAATAGACGAAAAGTTTGAGAAACTGGAGCGATTAAAAATTGGGACAGGATTTAATACGTCACATTTGTGTTCTATGTTTGTTTAGGACTCGAGGGCGATAGTTGGTTGATTAAAGGGACAGTCTGATACCTGGTGTGAATTGCTTCGGAGGGGTCATTTGGATTGAATAACAAGTATCCAAAGTATCAACACCATAACACCGTGAATTATCCGATGAGTGCACACACGTGTTTCCATCACTTTTCATCAACCACCAACTTTTCATTCATTCTTGCATCGTTTGTCTAATTATCAAGGGGTCAACCGCAAAGACCAATCAAATATGTGCACAGCAGTATTTATGAATTATGAGTATACATGATATGCGTGCAGGAGTACATCACTTACACATCAAGTCGATTCATTCGATCGTCAGGATCGATTGTGGAATTGAGGCTCTCGAGCGAGCCTCCAGAAATCGAAATTATAGAAATTGTGAAATCACCACAATTTTTTAAAAAAAGGTAAAAATCCTATCAAATTTATTTGAAGGGGAAAAAAAAATAAGTTCAACTATTATTTAAACTTGAAATTTACCAACCATCTTCGAATCCCTCCAGTCGTTCAACATTGTTCTTGTCAGTGACAAATCCAATGCACAATATTTGCAGAAATTTTTGAGAAAAAAATGAAGCAAAAGAAATTTTAAATTAAAAAAAAAATGTTTTAATGGCGTGAATATCTCCAGTATCAGTAACCTGGCAGAGTGGTGACTGGCCTGGTGTGTCAGTGACTACTGGAGGCCCCTGCTAGGACGAATGGACATCTCTCGTTGGTGTAGCCGAGTGAATCCGAAGGGGTAGAAGTGGGTGTGAGGGAGAGAACACGAATAGGGGTCGATCGAAGGTATGAGGGAGGGCGCCACCTCGCCGACAATTCCAACCCCCTCCCTCCCCCCCCCCCCCACTCTGTTTGTTTTACCCCTTTTTCCTGTGCTTGTGCCACCGCCTTTCTCATCTTAACCGATTTTATACTCACCCACTATTTCCCCGATCAACCTTTCACGGACATTTCTCAATTCTTTTTCCCTTTCTTCTACCAGGTTCGATGGCAATAAGAACAAAGATTGGGGGTTGTGATGAAGAGCTCTTGATGGTGACACGTCCGCTCTCTTTTTCTCCTCACTCAAGTATTATTTTAATTCTTATATTTCCATTCGTGATAATTATTTGTATGCAAATCTAGATCAAGGTTCCTCAATGTTGTATACGTATAAAGTTCTTACAGATGCAGGAAACACGCGAATTCTAAAAAATTGTCCTGGGTGCATTTCTGTTCCTGCATTCGGGGCTGAGCGTAGAGTTGATGACTATCACTCGGATGAAATAACGAAGAAAAAATACATCATTATTCACAAGACAAATAATAATAATAATAATAATAATAATAATAATAATAATAATAATAATGCTGATGTGGAAAAGTCGTTGAGGGAAGAGTTTGGTTACATACTGGGGTTGCCGAAGGAGAGGGGTGGTAAATCGTAGAATCGCGTGATGCATCCTCGGTACAGCCAACATGAGGCTTAATGCCGTTGTGAACCTCGACCTCCAGAGAAGTGGGCGAGGATGAAGGTACGGAAGGTCCTGAAGAGTACAAATGAAACGGAGCATGATACATTCAGATACCCAATGAGTGCAATGAGTCTATTGCACTTCAAATAAAAAATTTTCTCCACTTTGACGCCAACTTAATTGTTGATCGATCTTATGGAAATAAGGTGGACCAAGAATGTTTTTGAAGTCATACGGACGAATGAAAGTACGGTTGTACCACTCGGTGCCGTCGACTTCAAGGATCCAGGGACAGGCGGCATGGAATACGAGGGAAAAATTAGAATTTGGGAAAAGATCGATAAGTTCTGCCCCTCGTGAGTAGAATAAAAGATAATCAATCGTCCTGAGGCGTTTATTATAACAAAGAATAACTATTAAACAGAATTATTTATACATAAAGGGACAAGTTTCATTTGTCAGGTTTGCTAGAAGATTTATTTTGATCCTCTTGCAGAAGAGCACTGTTGATTCCTATTTTCTTGAGTTCCTCGATAAGTTCACCATTCTGGTGCATTTGGAGTAGAATATCACAGCCCCCGATGAACTCACCATTCATAAACACTTGGGGTATTGTAGGCCAATTGGAAAAGTCCTTGACACCTATTGGAGAATGAGATGAAAGCGATAAAAAATGAAAATGGATAAACTATCATCGTCAATTTTGTCTCACATTTACCTTGCCTAAGTTCCTCATCAGCGAGAACATCATGAGCATCATATTTGACCCCGTGCATCCTTAAAATTTGAACAACAGCATTACTAAATCCACATCTAGGAGCATCAGGTACTCCTTTCATGAAGACAACAACTTTGTTATTCTGGAATTTATGATGAGAATTCCGCAGTTAAAAAGAGTACGAATTGAAGCAATAACATGCACGATATCTTACCTTAACTAGACTCTCAATATCCTTGGAGATTGTCGACAAACCCCGGAAGATCAACGACAACGTTCTCGGTTTCATAAACATTCTTTTAAACAGGATCTTTCACAATACAAAATTCGGACTATTACCCATGAGTGAGGTTATGATCCACTGTATGACTCTACCCGGTACATGGCTACTTTTATCACTTTTATAGACAACTAGCGACCTCTGGAGACTGAAGAAAATATACCGCTGAAGCTTTGCCTGACTATGGTAACCCTTCCTGCTGCAGCAAGACAAGCCAGGTATTTTGGCTTGCCAACGGTCAAATGTATGTACATACTCATTGTTAACTTTTCGATAATATTTATTTCCTTGATGTTACAAAAGCATTCTTTGTTTGACATCTGCACATGCCTTTTCATCACATTGTGATAAAAAATGACCTGTGGATGTTCTCATCCAATAACCCCCAAACTCTCAATTGAGGCTCATAAGTTGACAATTACATGATGGTAAATCCAGTCAAGCAAACTCGGGACGAGCAGTCCTGCTACCCAACCTCTCTGACTCCCGGAAGTGCAAACTGGTAATATTCATCGGTGCACGTAGGCCCTCATTGCCTATTCCTTTTCATCTCTCTCTCTCTCTCTCTCGTTTTCTGTTTATTCCGACTCTCTCCCGCCCATTAGCACGAATTATTACATTAAAGAAAATTTAACGATCTTCCTTGTTTAATTATTTGGAGCTACTAGTCGACAACTAATCACTTAAAATCTATAGGTACAGCCTTCGGAATCAAATAATGACCTCGCGTTCATTTTTCATGAAAAACAATTCAATGGTTGGTAGAGCCCAATACGTCATCTGAACAAAAAACTATTTTTAAATCTTGTGAATACGGTTCTGATGATAATTTGAAAACTCTCAGTTTAACTCCTGACAAAAAAAAGTCGGGAGAGCATATGGAAAGTTGTACAGTCTCTCGTACGTTGCCATCCGTTCGTTGATAAGTGGTGGGGGATGAAGAAAACAGTCTGCCGTGTCCTGTTGAGCGCTAACATTCCACGCTAGTAGTAGTGGGAGTGACTGAGAAGACTGTACTGGGGGCACGCGTCAAAAGTAAAGCAGAGACGCTGTGATCCCTGGCTTCACCCGAGTAGCTCGATTACATATAATATACTGCCACATACTGCCAACGCTGGCGTGCTAGGAGCGATGAGGGACGATGACCAGAAGGGAGGGAGAGGAGTTGATGATGATGACGACATACAGAGCCAAGGCGTATATTGATAATGTACGCGAGACATTTGGATTATGTACAATAGCAGTCCATATGTCAAGGAAATAATATAAGTTATCTTATCTATTTGATAAAAATTGTGACGTTCACTCATTGTTGCTCTTTCTCTCACCTGTCTAAATGGCAAAAGAGACTCTAAATTGACAAATCTTTCTGGTCATTCTCGCTAGTGATTTTAGGGAGATATTGCTAATTAAGTCGATAATCCTGTTGATAACACCATCAAGCGCATACCCTCCTCAACTAACCCAAGCCGTCATCAGCCCAAAAATACCGCCAACACGTCATGACTTCATGACGCGCTTTTTTCTATTACCCCCCCCCCCCCCCCTCTAATCACTTTACGTCATCGAAGAAAACCCATCATACTACCTATACGCCTGTATTGCTGCCACATGCTCAGCCTCGTTGTGTTAAGGTTGCGGGGGACAGGGGAGCAAGACGGCAGAGCCCGACAATTTGTGGTTTAGAGTCCGATGGCGACGGCGCACAAGATCCCTGTGTACTGGACGTAGCGGGAGGGGTCACACGTACACTTGTATACGTAAAATACTCTACCGAATGTCCATAAATCCATTGGACAACATTGAAAATTATAACGACCTTTGTCACAGATTCACATTGAATACGCACAAAGGCGTCGAGTCATCAGTTACAAGTTGACTTTTTTCATTTAAGGTGATATGTCGGTGAAAATAAATGAGAGTCTCCCTAATAGTTCACCTTCGGGGCTAAAAATTCTACAAACTGAAACATCCTGGAACCCCCCCACTCTTCCGTTGAGGGCACTAGTGGAACAGAGAGAGTAAAATCTCTGTTCCGCTTCCTCTGCAGTGTGAGCGAAATAGTGGGGGAAAATCGGCTTCCCCAACTGAAATCATACGGAGTAGAAATCTACTGTATCAATTATGTTGACGTAATTTTGCGAATATCTTTAAATGTAGAGGATCCAGGGAAAAATATGAGAGTGAATTTCTGAAAAAAATTGTTGAAATTTTTATCTGAATTGAAAAATAATTTGCAAAAAATTTTGCGACTTATCTCTCGTCCCACTCATCTTTTTGCGTTACGTTTCAATGTATACAGGTGTGCCCACGAGGGGGACTATCAGCTGGTGTAATAGTGGGGGTAAAACCTGTAGAGGGAGAAAGGTCTGAGACTCGTTAGCCGTAACGGTTGTTGTTATTGTCGGGATAGCCGCCGCAACGGATTGAATTGGCTGTAATCACGTGAAACAACGCAATTTAACATTACTACATATTAATAATAGTAAAAATATAAATATCTAAAATTTTATTATCCCACACATTGTTCACAAAAATTATGTTTTTTAATTTTTCAAAAATATAAATTCCAATAATCATTGACTTTGTGAATTTAGTGCATTCTAAATCAGTGATAAACACTTTTTTATATATATATATTCAATCGCGTGCTATTGAAGTGCGAAGAGGAGAAAATAGGATTTATGTGATAGAAAGGAGAGAAAAAAAAACAATCCAACTTCGGGGATGCTCGACTTTGAACAACAAGCGAATCAGGCGCAGACACTGGCCTTGCTTGACGACGACTGGCACCTGCTTGAGGGTGAGCGCACGACCTTCGCAATTTTTTTATACGTTCACCTCATTCTAATTTCTATTTTTCGATCCCTCATATTTCTCATCCCTAATTAATAAAATCGATTCGACCTTCAGAGGACACGACCCTTAAAATATCTTTCGTGAGGAAAAGGGTTGATGATAGAGTGGGTGGTAGATTCAAAGTATTCATTTTTTATTCATCAATATAATCCTAACTGTCCTTCACCACAATTATTACTACATATTGCCATCTCTCTCGGTGTCGGTGCGAAGAGGAAAGTGAAAACTATGGTAAAAAATGAATAGATGTAAATGATTTTTATTATTAAAGATTTATCCTCCATTGATTATAGTAATGGAGAGCGAAATTAATTTCTCATTTTTGAGAATAAAAAATTGTTGCATACACTTATCTCTGGTTAACCGCGATAAAACACCAATTGTTTGTAGCAATTCTTGCGCCTCCTAACATACTTCTGTCGTCACTGTACTGATAACAAGACATGGGAAAAATGTAAACTGTCTTAGTACAGAGTGCTGAGGTTTCCACTATCATATAACGCAATTTTTATCGATAACTAATATCAAGTCTCATTTCTAGATGTCAATTATTCGTTAAAATGGTGCGATTGTTTCCTACGACGAGAAAGTACGATCGCCGGAAAGTTTATCCACTATAAAAGTAGGTTTTCGCGTCGAATCCGAGTATCTGTCGGTCCAACTATTACCACATGAGGAGTAGAGTAGTTCAGGAAAAGGGAAAAAATTCATTTTGACAAAAAAAAAAAAAAAAAAAAAATGTAGAAAGGCCGAATTATGATAAAACTGATATTTTGAAAGGAAATAGAAGGGGACTACCGTTTTCGTAATATTTTTAATACACTATTGGGCCTCCTGTAGTCCATCGTACCAAGTGCTTCGAAGGCCTCATCCTCGGCAGTCAGTCCCTGACGTAATAGAAAGTCGCAAGGCTGTTTGCCACTTCCACATGCATAACTACAAACATAACTACGTGCTTTGTAGAGTTTTGTGTGTATGAACCCACAATCACTACAGGATTATGAGGAAATTCCATTTTCAAATAGTTTCATAGTTTACTTATAAGAGTCAATTATCAACTGTGAGAAAATAGTTTTCCAGAGTCAATTTTTTGCCGGAAAGTCGTTTACGTTACGCTGTACATGTGACACGTGCTATCTAGAATATTTTCAAAGAGTCATATTCAATAATCATATTGCTATCATTTTTTCTCAATTCTTAATTTCTCCAATTTATACAATTTTGGCTCTAAAATCGTCTATTACCGTATATCATTGTACAAAGTCCTTGAGTAATTCTCGTAAAGAGATGATATACATATTTTATGATCAAGTTGGTGGGGCCGCCTAGCGTTAATTTACCAAACGGAGTATACCCGGAGCGTCAGCGGAATAACTATACACAGCACGAGCCATTCTCCTGGCCTCTCGACATCGATTCCAACTTCGTGTACACTCGTATATCCTCGGTGATTTTCGTGCACTTCTCTTAGCGCTATCACCAATTCTCTTCCCTCACCCTCTCCACTTTCTAAAACACATCTTTTCACTTTTTTTTTCGCTTTCATTTTTCATTCATTTTATTACAATTATATATCTCTCAATTGAGACTAAATTATTAAACATATTTTGGGATTTTGAGGCGCTAAAACGCTTGTATCAGAATCTTATCTTTGATTTATCGGTTCAGGAAAATGAATAAGAATCATGAAAACCGTTACAACTTTAATATTCTAAGGAAGATGGAGTTCGCTCAGAATCAAATGTAGATGATACAGTGAGTCTTGAGGAAATTTTGAGCGTCATGTGAGGTAATCCGTTGATTTCGCTTTTAATACCAACAAATGTAGGTTTGTAGGTCATTTAGCGGAAAGTAGGGTCGTAAGCCGTTGGGTGTCATTCGCCGTTGCCTCGTACAATATATATATTCAACTATATTCGTACAACTGACGAGAGGTGGGATTTAATAGAAAGGCGACGGCGCAATTGAGTATCCTCTTGCGATATAGGAAAGAATATGCGTAGTAAGAAAACAATGTCAAAAATACGAGAATCAAGAGTTTTAAGTTTATTACCGTGCACAAGTATTATTTGTAACATGTTAAGGATAGTGGGGGAGTAAGAAGCATCGATTCATGTTTTTCATGTGGTATTGATCATTGAGGAGATATTCATGGCAGAAAATTACCACCTATAAAACTATCACAAGTCTGTCACTTATCAATTATTTAATCAATCGAGTGAATAGAAAAGTTTGAAACCTCTTATGTCTTTGACGCTAAAACTCTGACGCAGTGGTATTTGCAACGAGTGAGACTCAACGCAACGCCACGCACTAACAAGGAGGCGAATTCTCTTGAAAAACAGGATCTGCAGGAAGGACGGAATAGAGTGGAGACAGAGGAGACAATAGAGGGATCGAGGGGCAAGTTGCACCGACTGATATCATCGACCTTTCGTACTCTTCACAATATTGGAATAAAAGAAATGAAAAAAAGTTGACGTTAATTGTTTAGTAATTATTTAATTGAAAATCATACGTGCCGAACATAGGTCCATTCAACCCGATAATGAATCAGATAAAAATGTAGATATAGACTCTTTCTCTCCCCCGGAACATTGAACTCTTAATTCGGGTGTTCACGAAAGCATCAGACCAACAGCTGCTTCAACACAGCCAAATTCTACCGCCCCATCGTCCCCACTTTTGTCCCTCCGTCCTTCGTTATTTTTATCCTTCACTTTTTTTTTTTTTTTTTTTTTTTCATTCTCCGTCTTAGGTGGGAAAGATGTATCGCTAGCCAAATTCTCGGGTATGTTGAACAGAGAATTGATGGAAAAATTTGGTTTTATGACTTTGAATTGATATGAAATGAACTAAAATCTTCATTTGACAAATTGTACGGGACAACGCATGCCTCTACATATTAAAACTCAACTCATACATCGAACAATCCCCTCTTGAAAAAGACTACAGGTATAACGCACCCAAACCTCTGACCAGCTGTTTCCTTTAGTGACGTCATACAGGTGGCGAAGGTAAAACCAAGCGCGGTACAATTTCGTCGAGTCGAGATACGACTGAAGCTCAACAAGTTATCAACATTTTTATTCAAACAGTCACCGTCGAAATCCTCATTCCTTTATTCGCCGCCTCAAAAGAATTTAAATCCATATCCTTCAGATTTAGAGAGATCGATCATAAACTATTGTATATGCGTGTGCTCCACTACTCAATTAATGAAGAATTCTAGGAAAATTTTATAATAATCATTCTTCCAAAAGATCTAAACTCCTCAAAAATTCAGATACTTGGCTAACATATTGAAAGCCCACTTCACACCAACAGCCTCTCGTGATTGGTATTGGTTTAAGCGGCGCTAGTGATGAGTCTGCACACTATCACCCGTTGGCTCCTTGGAGGTAGCCACGAGGATAAAGGTGGACGGAAAACGGCCTCCGACAGAAGAAGGCATATGAAGGTGGGATGGAAAAGAAAGGCACGAGCCACGACAAAGGCTTGTTTGTGTGTGTGTGTGTGTGCATATAACTGTCTGAACTGCACCAAAAATACCTGCTATGTTCATACTTGTATGTATGTATTCTTTTTAAAAAAAAAAAACCGAATCAGGTGGCATTTTTTGCACCTCAAAGTCGTCGAATTAAATCAACTTTGTGAGTGACTTTGTCCTTTATACTGTAAACAATAAAAATTAAATAAACATCAACGTAATATTATTATTTTCAATCGCTCTGACTCTGTTTGAATATGCTGCAATTTTGATCAAGATCTTTAATAGTTAAATCTCACTATTTAATTCTCCCCAACTGAGAATCAAACACGGAACCTTTTGCATGTGAAGCAACGAAAAAGTAAGAAAGTGAGCCCAGAGAATTGGATTCGCCCGTGTTGTGGTTTAACTACACATATCTTCTTGCACTAGTCCGCATCTGCCTTGCACCCCCTTTTGCCCTTGCCTCCAGCCATTCGGCAGTCAACGCAGTCGCCAGTCTACGTTATTGTAGTCAGCCGCTACGTGCGCTGTTGTAGTAGCACCGTCAGCGCCAGGCAAACCACTCAGTCGTTCACGGTCCTCGGCGGCGTACAGGCGTCAATTTTTTTTTTCCTCGTAATTTTATCGTACGTCCGCCGTTCCGACTCCTCGCGCCTATTACCCATACGCAGAAAGTATCATAAATACATTGGTGTTGGAGAAGGTGGATTAAAGAAGGGCAACTGCTTAATGCAGTAGTGTGCTAAGTATTTGTGCCTTTGTGATGGTTATTTGGTGATTGATGTGTTGAAAATTTTTTTATTCATAAGAGAAAAAGACATTTCTACATCTGGAGATTGAACATTCAATTATTCATTCGTTATCAATAAACAAGATCAAGTGACAACAATTGATATCTTCAATTCCAGAACAAAAGGTTTGCATTTAATTGATTAATATTAATGGGATACTAATGAATCATACAAACACTTGGAACTATTGTAAAAAGGTCAAAGACACATTAACTGATTTTAATTTGTTTTTCCTTTTTAAGCATTTTCATAATTTAAAGAGCATCGCCAGCTAAGCGGGGCGGGGGAAAGAGGGGGGGGGGGGGGATGTGTGGACTGGGAAAATTCGACGCCATTGACGTTGTTGCATTACACTCTTCTGGCGATTACCCACTGTTGTTATATACAGACGTTCCGTTATCTCCCCCCCCCCCGCCCCTCCAGTCATTCCTCCTCTGTGATAACTCGCGCGATGGCGGGGGGGAGGGCAGTTGCGCGGGGTTAAAGAAGAACAAAGAAGAGGTAGCGTGCTTGAGCCGATACTTGGTGATATTTGATATGAGAATGATAAAAATGACGATTAGGTGGGGATATTGAGGATAGATAGATTTTAAATGAATTTTAAATAAATCTAGAGAATAATATTCAATGTTAACATACGTTCTATAATGCTAGAAGTCCGATAATCAAGTAGAGATAGTCACCCAACCAATACAAGCGTTAATCTACTGGAATTCAACCCAACTCCGGAAATTCTTGTGAAGCATAAGCAAACATTGTTATAGATCACCCTTCCATTCTTTTCCCTTCATTCCTCTCTCATTCTATTTTCACATAAAATGAAGAATCGTATTAATATTTTATGAATAAATCTGGAGTGAAAGTCAATTCTGAGCAAGGAAAAAAGGAGACAAAAGAATTCTTTTTTTTTTCATGGCGTAGAACCGCGTCACATAACTCGTGTCTTGCCGGGCAAGTTGAGCAACTACAGTTGAGTCGACATAATATTCCTTATCCCCTCCACCTTTTTTTTCAACTCTTTCGTTGCATCGTTTCGAGTCATTTGCAAGGCGCTCCTCCGATTTACAATGAATTTATATGTTACATACGTGAATAATTATGAACAAGTATTAATTTTCATGATTTTATATTCTATCGTGTACACTGATGGTGGTGATTGGGGAGGGGGTGAGGTCGCCATAGCAACGGGAGAGAGAGAGAGAGAAATAAAAATGAAAAAGGGACCTTGTCAACTTCATTTTACGAAACATCATCTCATCTACAATAGAGCCCTGCTTAGATGATATTGCGTCACGTTCACTGGAGTAGTCCCCAACAGTGAAGTTTCTTCATTTATTAACAATATATTTCCCATGGAATTTGCCAACAAGTGAAGAAATAATTTACAACGTATGAATGAATAGTGCAGTAAACCTTACTCGAGAAACCCAAGTGCGACATTGCTATCGCGTGAAAGTAAAGAAAGCGGGACATATAATGTACCACCGCGGCGCTAGATTTCTTTTGGCGAATGCTGGAATTCTTCCAGATGTGTAGTAAAGTTTGTGGTACTAATTACCTTATTATCTTTAGAATTAGTGAATTTAGGGTAGAATTAATCAGTCGCAATACTCGTTCCCGAATTTAGGAGTGTATCATTGAGGTTTACAACAAAAAAATTCCGGTTTACATCAATCACCTACAGGCATTTTTCTGAAAATGATTCAGAACGACTGTGGAGACCTTGAAACGTAAAGATATGATGAAAAATAGATTTTCGGGGTGATTAGAATAATTCCCCTATCTCAGGAAGTTGAAAATATACTGTAATTTTTCCTCTTGGCATGACTCTTTCCTCAATTCAATGGAACTGAGTATATTTACATCATCATGAACAATAATTTATCCATAAACTTCACTTTGATAATTGGTTTTACAACAAAAGAAACTCAATAACTTGAAATTTGGAATTGTTTGAAATATTTGTGAATAATTAATAAATAAATAAATAGAAAATCCCCTCGTGCCCTTGACTATATTTTTATATTATTTCAGAGTACAACTCCACCAGTCACGTCATACGCGCACGCGTGACGCAGTACTCATGTATACAGATATAAAATCAACACTAATAAATGTAGGGAGAGGGGGGGGGGGTCTCTACTATGTTCTGTAGCTCTTGTTCTTGTTAGTGGTTGGGTATGCTTGGAAAACATAGAATGACGCGTTAGGAAATTACCTCTGTAAATAAATGACTAATCACACATTTAATTAAATTAAAAAAAAAAATGATTTATCAAATTAATTCATCACTAATCTTTTTCATTGTCAAAAATAAATACCAATCAATTGTCATTAATATCAATAATATTTAACGATACTGATAATAATCCACAGATGTCTGGAGACACAGAGTTAAAGATAGTATTACAATATTAATGCATTCAATGGTGTGCAAAGAAGCAGCATGGCGTGGACAGGTGGCGGCAGACAAAGGCATATCCAACTACTCCTCTCCTTCAATATCTCTCCCTCTTCCTCTTACCCCCCCCCCCCTCTCTATCCATATCGTGGCCAGCTTAACAGGGATAGAAGAGGGGCCACAACACCAGAGAGCGAATCAGAATCGACCGTGTACTGACTCCAGTGGTTTTCTTTCTCCGATATTCCCATGACCTCGTTAAAATCGCTGGGCATTTATATTTTCTAGAAAAAAAAAAAATGAAAAACTAAACAATTCCTGTTTACAAGAAAATGTTACGTTTACTAATTAATTATTTAATGAAGATGATGAACATAGCCAAGGGGTGGGGGGTAGGTATTATTTCAGGCAATGCTACATGTGACGCGTGCGCAGGACTTAACGGACCGTGAGAAGTTGAGATATTCGGGTTATTCGGGTGAATGTACCGCGGTGAGGAAGAACGTGAGAATGAAAAAAAGGTACGGAGAATGTAATGCTACAAATGGAGTGGGAGGGGGCAATGAGGAGAGGGAATAGGCGACTCTGTCTTAGGTTGTGATTATGGGGAAATCGGGGGAGTGAGGCCCTTTGCATAATGTTCCCCCCTCAGCTGTGCGACATTGTTGCGTATACAGTTCCGTTTAATGTTGAGAAATGTCTGATAAAATTACTTTTCCAGGGAGAGGAAATTCTTCACTGAAGGATTTGTGATATGTTTATAAAAAAAAAAACCTAGAACCTCTACTCTTCTGGTTTTTCCAGGGATTACGCTACGTCAATCGAGTATAGTAGTCACTCTTGAGTCGCACGTGCTCAGAATTGAGATAACGAGAAATGTATGACGCTAGAATATCCATTTGCAAGACTGAAAGTGGAACTGAAAATTATAATCTATTTCTCCTAATTTTTTTTTTTTTTTTTATTTTTATTATTATTATTTTCAATCACTCTGACTCTGTTTGAGTATGCTGCGATCTTGATCAAGACGTTTAATAGTTAGATCTTACTATTTGATTCTCCCCGACTGGGAATCGAACTCGGAACATCGCTTGTAAGGCAACGAACTCACTGCGCCAGGCCGTCGAGTTGAGTTGCGAAAATAAATTACTAAAAAAAATCTAGGATAATTAATAATTAATGATGTTCACTTGTAGCAACTATTCTCCTCTTGGAGAGGTGGCTCCAGCTCATTCGCTCTCTGGTTTTATCTTATCTTATAATTCAATGCCCGCAAAGAGATAAGCGCTCGATAATCAAGCCAAAAAGCTCGATTTTATGGATTTTTGCGGTCTTGAAATGAGTCCAACGTTCATTCTTACATTCTATCCATTTATTGTTTACTTTTTCTCCTGTATTATTAATTTTGTATTGTCAGTCCATCCCTTGATTATTGTTGAATATTTTTCGATGATGTAAAAACAACTAGGAGACAGAGGAATATGTCTTGGCGGAACGAAAAGAATAATAACGGACACTCAAGAACGGTATTATGTCCCACATGAAATCGAGTCTTTCGAACCGTAGCTTTTCCAAGGCGTATTCGCTTGCCTCGGAGCTCTTCATTCGAGGATTTGATAAGAAAAATTTTCTTTGATAGTTGATGAGGAAATTTTAAACTGGAATCACTTTATTCTGTTTCGGTTTCATCAATAAAAGAATTTTATCGAACAATGCTGATCGGATGACGCATCAGGAATAATGCCGCATGCGGCACCAGATCACAGACGTTCAGATCAACTCTCGCCAAGCGTATGGCCTTGTGCATACCTATTGTCCTTGCCCGGAGCAATTTCACAAATAATCTGTGCGTGTTCACACAATTATTCTTTGTTCTACGATCAACCCGACGCGACAACACGTAAATTCCCCTTCGACAGTGAATTTTTCAATTTTTCAAATTGTAAAATTTCCTTGAAATGTCGAGTTTTAGAGACTGACACCGATGGCCGACGGATTAGTCTCACTTGCCCCCAGACGGCCGACTCGAGGATATTGGGTTAGAGCATACAAGTGACATCAATTATCATCAAGAACTCACCCCCGAAAACATATAATAATACCCTAAACGTTAATTGATCTAATGGGTATACAGAAAGGAGATTTTGCTGAAAAGAATTGTACAGTTAAAAATTTTTTAACTCTCAATTCCTTCCACTCTTAATGTACACAGAGAAAGTTTTCCGGCCTCTCACATCAACCGTAAAATACTCAAGTGGCTTTACAATTCGTTTTGTTTTATTTGAGGCTCTCATTGTATTAGAGTTAAAAATTCTAGTAAAACAAAAAATTTATTTAAACTCAAAATCATCAACAATTTTCCAAAATATCTGTCATTCTTCGGTGGCACGCGTACAGGAAACTCTCCTCCCTTTCGCCCCCCCCCCCCCCCCCCCCCCACCATTATTTCCCCAGTACATCCGGCAACCTGCACAGGCCGGATATATCCTGCCGTTGAGAAAGAACGTGCAGAAGTGAACTCGAGGGAGTAAATAAAATAGGCGTTCACGCGTACCTCTTATCCCCACTCTTATTCTCCTCATCTTCATCCAAATACTTGAACGAGGCCACTGCACCCTTCTCGTTATTTCTTTCTACCATCTTCTATAAATATAAACACTTGCAGCCGAGTAATGTGTCTTACATCTATTATTTACTCAAAAAATTTCTCTCAAAGATGTAAAAATTGATTGAGCATCATTTGGATTGATTCCAGACGCCAAGATGCGATTGGAGGAGGACTTGGTGATTCGCAGGAGCCGGCCAACGATGATTTCAGCAAAGTATCGTGCCAGAGAGGAGCGCAGACGACTTTTGAAAATCTCCGCAGGCAAACTCAGGAGGATTGAGGATCCAGAAGCTAGCCTCTGTCGCTCTGTTCTGATAAACAACGCAGTGAGACGACTTCAACGTGAGAACCGAGATGAGAAGACCAGGAGCTATGGTTTACCAATTGTCGAATACTTGGACGACTCCTCTAAGGAGAATAAGGCTAGTGGAAACATGATGATTGAGTCGGAAACTTTGTCCAAGAAACGGTGAGTACATGCGTTTGAATAAAATTAATAAAACAGTAAGTGGTCTAATAATAGTTGAAACTGACGAATCACAATTTTTTTTTTAAATATTTTCGAAAGCAGCAGCTTTAGGCAAATAACATAATCAATTTGTTTGATTTCTTCGACAGATTTGGTGAAGAAATGCGAGGAACTGAATTGCTCACCACCAAGCGTCAGAGGCACGACGATCTGGAGCTTCAGGACGACGTCTTCAGTGACTTTTACATACTCCCACCCACCCCACGACTCCTCACCCACTCAGAAGACCCCCAACTCCAAGAAAACTCGAGTAATACTCTGGATAGTTATCACAATCGTCACGAGGTCTCACGTATGAACAACAATAGCAATAGTTTATTTATCACCGATGACATGTCATCACTCCCGTGTGAACCACAACCAGCAATTATGATGAATTCAACGGAAATCGAGTGTGAAGAGAGAATCTGTGATTTTTCGAGATTCACTGACTCCACCAAGAGTTTAGAGGAGAGACTTGTGGAATTGCAATCACTTGATGAACACTTTGACCTGACGAAATTCGAGAGAAATAATAATCAGAGCTGTGGTAGAGCCTTTCACGATATTCAGACTTTCCACAGTCTTGTACCAGGACTTGAGACCTAGAGAAAATTATTAAATCAATAGTTTGTGTCGTATAATTGGATTTTATCAAACTGGATAATCACATGTGTTCAATGATCCTCAAAGGGGATCATTAGGAGAATTATTCAAAGACTCCAGAGAACATCATATATCATCAACTTTGTAAGATGGAGAGTATCGTCCAAGTGGAGGATAGACTGCCTTACGAATTAATATTAAAATTAATTAATTAATTGAAAAAAAAAGAAGAAATATTATCATTTGGAGAGATCAAATGAGTCGGGCCAAAATTTTTTTTCAACTTTCTATGTTAGATTATTATTTCGAAACTGAGGAGCTGGTGAAACAGCTGATTAACATTAGTTTATTAATTCTGGATTAAAGGGGTAAAACTTGATAAGTTTATTTTTTCACAATCACTACTTTCTGGAATTATCACATGAGACTTGTTATGATTTACCGCCGAACGACTGAATTAGTTTTCTGTTCAATGGATTATGTTTTTTTTTTTTTCTCTGTATATGAAAGTGTTCCAAGCTGAAACATTTGTACATAATGTTTGGATTTTATTCGTAATTAATGAACAGATTAGGTCAAAAACACTCTACACAACTTGTAAATAATGGTTTTTATTCCATGATTATTATTATTATTATTATAAATACTGCAATTGTGCAGTTGAATAGTTATTGAAATTTTTAGTTGTTTTTTTTCGTCTTTATTTTTACTTAGAATTTTCGTTCTCCTTAATTTTTTAAATTAATTGATTGTACTCAATTCTGTCTAGGATAAATAATTATAATGAATTAAGTAAATGAATTTTATAATAATAATATCTTGGGGGAGAACTACGTACTCAATGAATTTTTTAAAAATTTGATTTATCCAGGAAAATTAAATAAATTTTTGAGCGCACAGATGAGATAATGATCCAAATAATACTTTTGTATATATGCTAATTCAATTATATACGCAGGGAGTTTGCTATGTATAAAGTTTGGTAAAATTGTTTAGGTTTTTAGTATTTTAGAACTAGATATTGAGAATCAGTTACCAATTATTCGAGAATGATAAATGCGAATAAATTGCAAAAAATAATTTATTGTTAATTTTTTAATATAAATTACCTCTCCTGGGTTGATGAAAAAACGTCGAGAGAAAGAGTTCACCAGATGTCCAGAAGAAATGGTATCACGATTTTTCAACGGTGATTATTCAACTAATATTTTCAACTCCGACCTTTTGATTGAGATATTCAACTGAGTTTTTTCAACTGAGCAGAGAAATAAATATATGGATTATTAACGAACATGACAAATCAATGTATGAATCAGTATATCAGTACTAAAAATTCTGAAACCATGTCGAAATAATACATTATTATGAATTTATAATAATGTCCGTGAGTAATGTTTTTATAATGTTGTCGTGTGCGGCAATTTTTCAAAATTATTCATGAGTTAAAATGGCATCAGTTGATGATTTGTTACTTGAAAAGATGTTAATGGAACCGAAGAAATAGGTAAGTAATGAGTGGTTTTTGAGTTTTTATTGAGTGCTGCGAATATATACAAAAGAAAATAATGGATAACCTAAACAGTTATTACACTAAATAATTAAAATAAATGAAGGCATTATAGTGGCGATAACATAGCAATTATATAACATAATAGTGTTTTATTTGTAAGACGCTTTACTATTTCAAATTATCAATTTATCTTGTCTTGTTTCGCTCAACAAATGGGAAAAAAAAATCGCCTTGTGTTCTCGATTATTATCAACAACAAGCATTTTAAAAAATAAACGTCAATTTGATGATTCCTAGTCGAATACAACATCATTTGTGATTTTTAATCAAATGATTCCGTTTCAATTCATGTCTTTTCCATCTCATAACTCGAAGAAAATTTTGTGCAAGTCAAGTCAAATCTTCTGCAATCAAATTATTCTTCACCACTAATTTGTAGATATTATCGTCATATAAAAACTAAAAATTCAATTCTCCACTCTTGAAATGTCCTCAATTCGTTTTCTTCACTCGAATTTAACGTTTTTTTTTTTTTTTATCATAACTCTCTTGACAGAAAAATAGAATTCTCAAAACTTCAACTTGTGTTCTTTTAATCATCATCATCATCCCTCTCCTCTCTCTTTTCCTCATTGACATTTCTCTTGAGAAATGAAGGAATTGAATAAACCGATAAATCCCAGCATTATTGTGAGAAATCTCTAGATACCAAAACACTTTTTTCTCCCTCATCATCAAATATTCAAATTACCTTTAATAATTCGATATATATATATTTATATATAGATATATATCAAAAATATCCTTAGTAAAATAGAGCATTTTTATATATAGAACTTGTATACCGAGTTTGTTTTTTTTTCTGAGTGCAAGTACAATAATAATTTTCACACACATTCCATAACTCGAGCATAAATATTTTAATATTACTCAATTTTAATTTACTCCATGGGAGAATAAACGTTATGTTCACACTGTTATTTCGATTTTTACTATTTTGCACGTCATTTTTTAAATATATTAATTATTGATTGAGCTTAGCTCCACCTCCAATTAATTAAATGAGAATTTCTGGTCTTTTTCATCTCAACAATCAATTTATTAACAAATTATCAATTATTAATGGATTGAGAAATTAATTTCTCCATCAATTCTCCTTTTTTTTTCACTTTTAAATTTTTATTTCATAATGAAGAATGGGGGCAGTTGGTCTATTAAATCTGGAAATTGTTCAGTTCTTTGCTGCTAATTATCAACTTAAATTGTTAATTAATTATTTACATCGACACTATCACTTTTGCCGAAAAAAACAGCCATCTATTTTATCTCTTTACTCCCTAAAACTCATGATTATTGATAAGGCGCTTTCACGTTACATATCTCTCTCTCTCTCTCTCTCTCTCTCTCTCTCTCTCTCTCTCTCTCTCTCTCTCTCTCTCTCTCTCTCTCTCTCTCTCCATTGTAATTTAAGCATTCTCTCTACCCTCTATCAATGATAATTAATAATATAAACAATGGATCAATCGTAGGTCATAATAAGTAATAAGGCTCGACAGTTGATCGCACCCTAGGACTTGAAAAAAAAAAAATTTTTTTTTTTTTTGTATTTACAATAGCTACGAGTCACGTAATAAATAAAAAATTTCGGTTTTTTCATTTCCCTCAAAATTCATTAATCCGACAAAAATAAATCAGTAAATCATAAATTATTTATCTAAATCTATAAAGTTCTACAAAAAACCTTGTATTCATGTAAATAAGTTTATAATGAATATTTTATAATAAAAAAATGATGAGCTCGGGATACAATTGTCAGATATATAATGCAAATTAATAAATGAAAATAATTGAATGAAAAAAAAATTTCAATGTTTTCTCGGAAAAAAGATACGTTATTAGATGGTTTTAATTAAATAATTATTATAGTACTTAATTTATTGTTGATTAGAAACTAGCAACGCTCCGCGTTTCTGTCCTCATTCATTAATTGAGTCTCGTTATTTTATTTTTCAGTGACATTTAGGCACTTTTAAACATTTAATTTTTGTCACTTTCGATCAATTGGTCATCAATTAAATTCGTGGTACAATCAAATTTTTGTTTGTTCATATATATCATTCATCTCGAGAATTAGTTGTTATTTATATTAAAAAAAAAAAAAAAAAAAAAAAAAACTGTTGGATAATTAACAATAATCTCATATTTTTTATAAACATTCTGCTAATCATTAAAGGAACTCAATAACGAATGATCCTAGAAGAAAACATCGAGCAAATTCAACAATCAGTAGAGATTATAAATAAAATACAAACCAACAATCCATTGAGGACTTATTCTCTGTAAAAAGAAGAAAATCATCATCCCACCCTTCCCCTTCTCCTTTTCCTCCGTCTCTGCACTCGTCACTTGTCCACATTTCTGGGTACAGTTTGTGGTATAACAGTGAGTGATTTTGGAATTTTGGGTAAAATTGGAATTGGACTGTTGGATGGTTTAGTGGTAACCTGAATTGATTTTGGCAGATTCAAATTATTGAGAAGATTTTGTGCAGGAGTATTTTCATTAGCCAATGATCTAACATCACAAATAAGTGGTTCAAAGTCACCACGACTCTGACGACTGAGCATCTCCTGCTGCATCCTCAAGTGCTTCTGGAACTGCGTTTGAGCAGCAATTTGTGCCTTTTGATACTGCAAATTACTCTGTTTAGCATTGCTAGATGTATTAATCTTCTCGTTCATCATTTTTTGTTTTTTAAGTGTTTGAAGTCTCTTGAAATCAGGTTCACTCAGTTGAAATACTTTTCCCCCAGATGTGCCAGTGATTTTGTTTGGAAATGCATCTTTACGTTTAGCTGATCCATTGGCTGGGCTGGAGTTACTGCTGGAGGGTAAACTGAGTCGTTGGAGATTTGGTGGAGGTTTTTTGATTATTGAAACACCTGGACTTATCTTTAAATTTTTTGAAGTGCTGATTTTTGATGGAATATTAGCAGGAGGAATTTTTGATGGGGTTGAAGCTATTGGAGTTACTGATGTTGTTGCTGGTGTGACAGGTGTAACAATGCTACTATTACCAGATATAGAATTTCTGTCTCTCTCCATCAAATAGCCTCCACTCAGTCTCTTTGAGTGATGGAATTCAGTGGGTATTGGTTCAGTTATTGGTTCATCCATTTTCTCTGGTCCCTCGTACGATATCAATCGATTCTGCACTGATGTTGAGTAATTAATAGCATTTCTTGATGCATTGGGAGCTAGAACCAAGTCCCCAGATCTGTAGTATTTCTCCAGAAGAATCAAATGTCTGAGAAAAGAGCTCTGATTGCCGTAGGGTCTCTGCAACTCTTGCCAGAGTAATTTTGTGTCTCTGTCGTATTGAATTATCGTCGCACACTTCTCCCATCCCTGAGGTGTTATTTCTCTTATATTGGAGAATTCTACATTAGCATGAAGACCCATCTCCTCCTCACCAGGGAACAGGGTTCGAACGCTTATCGATGGATTAGCTCCCAGTCGTTGAACCACTGGTGTTATATCGTTAGAATTCGGATTCTGATTATTATTTCCCAATTTTGGCTTTTTGGGTAATCGTGTCAGTGTTACTTCCTCTTTATCCATTGCCAGAATCTCTACAACATTGACTGCATTGTCTGTGAAAACTGGAGAGTCTGTAGAGTAGAGATGTTGATCCAATGCTTTTCGTTTCTTCAACTTTTCCACTGTACTTTCTAGATCCAGCATTTGTTCAGTCATTGATGAATTACCTTCAATTCTTGCATCAGATTCACGGTGTTGTGGTTCACCCAAATTGTTATCAGTTTTTGGAGGCTCTGGAGTTGATTTTTCAGAGGATGAGTGACTCTCTGGAGATTTTGAATTCATTGTTATTTTGGGTAATTGATTATGATATTTTGATTTCTTTGCAGATTTTTTATTATCCTTATCTTTTTCCCTCTCTTTATCTTTCTCCTTGTCTTTACTCTTATCATCCTTGGATTGTGAATTCTGGAGTGAATCGTCCTCGTCGTCGTCAATGTCGAGATTATTATTGTAAAGAATTCGTTTTCGATAGCTTTGAGCGAATGATCGATGACTTACGTTCATATTTTCCACGTCTTTGTATTTTAGTTGGAGTTGTGTGTAGTAACGACAGAGTTTGCAGACAAAAGTACCGGATACGAGGAGGATGGGAACACCTTGCTGGGGTAGAAGACGATTCAATTCGTCTGTTTCGCTGGCTGGAAGGAGGTGAGTGTGATTGCGAACTAGGCGACGCTTGCAGAGAGCACATGTCAGAAAACGCTCGATTGTCGCGTAGTGGGTAATGCAAAAGGACATGGACGTGTGCTGACTCGATTCCCAATCGATGTTCACCTGGACAAAGAGGTTTTCAGTGAGTTGGAGAGGAAAATTTCATTTTTTTTTTTTTTTTTGACCTGTTTACCTGATTTTGAAGACACGATTTGATTTTCAAGAGCCATCGACGTTTTACGAGATGTCTTGCGGGGTCTCGGCAATCTTTGGCGGAACATTTGGAGACCATGAGTTGGCGGTGCTGGCGTTGGGGTTTTGATACATTTGTTGGGCTTGTGTTTGCCTGGAAGAGGTGAGAAAATTGGTTGAATCAGTAGAATCAATGAAATTATTATCAAATTACTTACTTTTCTATCAACGTGACGATAACATGCGTCACACAGGCACGAGTCTTTAGTCAAATGTCTCTCGACATTCAAAATTTTCCTTCTCCTCTCATCAGACTTCATCTGTGCCAGGTGCATCGGTGTATCAAGTGATCCAAATTTTCCAAAGCAATAGCAACAAACATCTGCACAAAGACGTCCAGGATGAATCGAGAAGGATGAGGATTTCTCCGGAATAATCAGACTCTGTCTGTCCTTTGATGCCGTCTCCTCAGGATCTTCATCTACATGAACACGATATAAATCAATAAATCGAAGCAAAATTCAACAAAAATGTTAATATTGTCCATTTTCTCATGCAGGAATTTCCAAATTAATCATTAGTAGAATAAACGAAAATGGATTTTTTTTTTTTTAATTGATCAACTACTGAGTAAGGATGTTGGGAATTTGGTATTGATTAATTATGTAGTTATGCCCGCAACCAGGATTACCGCAAGATTGTCTGTGGTTAGTAGAGAACTTTCGGTTCGCACCAGAACTGCTATCTCCCAAACCACTGGTTCCGAGCTGAAAAATAAACATAAATTAATTTTTCTCCAAGTCTCTTGAAATTTTCTTTTCCGATGATTTCCTCACACTCACCTCCTTCTGAATCGTATAAAACTCGGGCGAGTCACCGTCACCATCAACCCGTCCCTGCTTCAGCACCATCTTCAATGGTGATCTGGATCTCTTCTTTTCCTTTGCCGAGTCCTTGGGCACCCTGATAACTGTCTTGAGGCCTCCACTGCACTGCTCAATTTTGGCTTTCTTCCTCTCAGCAGCCTTCTCCGCAGACTCTAGCCCCAGCATTAGAAGTATCTTCTCCTTCATCGCAGTATCTTCAGGAGTCTCCAGTATTTTTGGCATGGAGACACTTCCAGTGGACTCTCCAGAATTGGAAGCCTCGTCTGACTCCTTCTGTCCAGTCTCAACATTCCCAGCCTTCCCCTGCGTCTCCTCTTCTCCCTTAATGTCCTTCAAACCTTCATCCCTAAAGCATACCCGATCAGCCTGTAATCTCTGCACACACTCTGACTTTTTCTCCACCGACTCAATATCATTCTCCGATTTACTACGATCATTCTCTTCAGTTCTATCAGTCCTTCGATGATGCTCAGAAAATATTCTAAGACTCTCAGTCCCTTGGAGACGTTTATTAAATTTCTCCGCCGAATATTCGGGATTATTTTCATTAATTTTTGCAACTTCATTATCCAAAAGTGTTTCCTCTTTATTTTGTTCAGTTTTCTTCGGCTCTCGACGATTTCTCTTAGTCTTGCAAGTATTTTGCATCAGGACAATGTCCTCCCGACGTCTCTTTATGTCTCTGCTTCTCCTCGTTCTGCCCTGATACTCCTCTTCTGTTTTTATCAAGTCTGATGTCTCTGATATTTGAGCAGAATCCTCTTGTTCAATTCCTTGCAATTCATTTGAATCTGCTGGCGGATTTTCTGGTTCTGACTTCACTTTGAGGTGTGGAGGATCAAGTACTTCAGGAGATTTAGATTTTTCATTTTTTTCTGGCTTTTTCAGCTTGTCTCGAGTTCGAAGAACTCGTTTTCCCTCGTCTTGTTTGCTATCAGATGATTTTGTAGGCTCAGGAGAAATTTCTGGTGTTTGTAACGGCTTATCATGAATTTGTTCAATCTCTTCAGAGGATTTTAGGAGTTCTGAGGCTGCTGGAACTTGATCACAGTCCTCAGGAGAAGTTGAAACAGTTTCTGGGATATTTTGAGGAGAATCAGAACGTTCGGATATTGGTTCTTCATTGAGAGAACTAGATTTAACATCTGAGGGTTCATCAACAGGTTCTGAAACCTCAGTAATATCATTAGTATTATTACTCTCCTCAATTTCCTCATGCTCATCCTCCTCTCTATTTGATAATTCTATCGAGGGAGATGCAGAGATCAAAGTCTCCAGTTCCCTGGAGATACTTTCAATTGTCTCAGGCTGTGAAGAATTTTCAAGACTCTCTGATGTTTCTAATGGCTTATCTTCCTCCTCCATCAAACAAATCTCCTCTTCATTCACCGTCTCAATTTTATCATCGGATTTAGCAATAGCATCAATTACCACTTGTTCATCAGATTCTTTAAAGTCATTTTTGACTTTGTCATTCTGCTCTATATCGTCAATTCTGCTTGACGAAGATTCAATAGAATCTTTAATTAAATTCATCTCTTTACTCTCACCGCCCATGACTAGTTTTTCAATTTCTTTGGCAGTGTCTGCCACCTTGGGCACCGTATCATCACTATTATCAGTATTACTGGTACTACTATTACAACTATGATTTACATTGTTAGAATTATCTTGGTGAGAGGTTTCCTCAGTTCCACTACATCCATTTGCTTGATCATCATCAATAATTATCTCTGGGGGGTCTAGTTTTAGTTTCTGGCTCACAGTGCTCACAGGAACGATTATCTCCTCGATTTTCGGGGGCTCGAAGGACTTGGTGAGGCCCAGGGCCTTCTCTGGTCCAAAAATCTTGCTCTCAATGGATTTGGCAATTGTTAATTTAATGTTTTCAATCATTTGATCGATCTGGGACTTTGGGGCTGTACCGTCAGCCTTCTCATTACCGTACATTGAACCCATCGTCTTTTTTACATCAATGTTGAGAGATGATCGACGTTTTGTGGGGGTTCTGTCAAGCGCTGTGAGCTTTCCAAGTACTTGGGGCTTTTTAGAGTCATCGATTGGCTCGATTATGTAAAATCCTTCATCCTCAGTTTTAATTTGGGCGTCAGTACTCTTTGCTTTCGTCTTAGATCGCAGTATTGGTCCCCCATCGATTCCCGATATTCCACTGTTGTTATTATTTTCGTGTTCAGTGGAAATTGATGAATCTATATTTTCCAATTTTGAATTTGAGGAAAGGGACAAGGAGATGTCGTCAATGGTCAATTCTGTTGGACTTGACTCGACGGTTTCAGTCAAAGTATTTTCCTCTATCGTTTCAGAAGTAATTGTTTCATCGGGATTTGATCTACGGCCTTTCTTCGCGTCATCAGACTGAGAAGAGTCCAAATGCCGAAGTTTACCATTTCGTAAACTTCTTTGACTCAATTTTCTCTTGGACTCTTTAATGCCAACGGCTGTCTGAAGATCGTCAGTGGAGGTAGAATCTTCCTCATCAGAATCTTCATCGATCATCTCTTTTTTTATCTCATGCTCTGATAACACTGATTTGTCGTCAATCATTTTTCTACTTCGGGTGAGTTTACCCTCGGAGGGCAAAACTGAATAGTCGAGCTCACTGTCACTGACCATTGCCAATACGTCGTCGATTGTCGAGTCGACAGTGGATTTTGATGATATTGAGTCGAGTCTAGTACGCGGAGTTTTTGGGTCAGTTGAGGGGCTAGATTTACGGTTCTTCAGGTACTTAACGTCCGAGTCAATCTCCTCTTTAATAGGAAGGTTGCGTCTGTTAGTTTTGGCCTTTTTCTGACAATCTGACAGAGGCGAAAGCTTCAGTTTTCGAGTTGTCTTTGGACTGCCTCGTGATGTCGAGAGCTCAGGCTCTATCTCGTGGAGTTGTGATGAGGGTCTTGTCCTCTTAATTCGCGCAAAATTAGTTTTAGTAGTTTTATTTGTTGCTTGAGCTGCAATACGCTTCAAATTCTTCACGGGTACGTTCTTTGAGGCTTTGACTTTTGATAGCTTCTTCTTGCATTTAAGACTTGCAAGAACTTTTTTTCGCGGAAGTGAGACTTCAAGCTTGCTACCTGTTGCTTCTAATACGTAGGGAGATAATTTGGCTTTCTTGGTCTTACTTGGTGAGACTGGCAGAGCTGGCTCATTGTTTGCCTTCTGTTTCAATTTTGAGGAAGGCGCTAAGGGTCTCTTTTCCCTGGATGCCATCTCACTTCAACCCACATTGGGCTTCTGAAACGACATTTTACCACTGTCTGTCATATTAAAATTACGTGTTCAATGACATGTTCAAATTTAGAAAAATTTATTAAGACTATATAATTCATTTTCAAGGTGTTTTCTATACGTGACGAGAAAATTTCATTACAAATTCCTAGATTAATATATCAATAATTGCGTTTAAAAATTACTCCCCCCCCCCCCCCACCCTCCCAAATCCCCTAAAAAAATTCCTCGCAACCACCTCTCAGAGTGAAGGAACAACTTTTAAGTCAGGCCCACATCATCCTTATCCCCTCGAACCCCCCGATATCCCACGTCTCACGTACCTTCTCCTCTCACTACCCGACGTCAGTCATAAGCAAAGTCTCCACCTCCATTTCAAGAAAAAAAAAAAAAAAAAAAAAAAATCGTACGTGATAAACTTTACATCCTACGAAAACTGTGGCATTCTCACCAATAGGGGGGCACATTGCAATGGAGACGTAACAACGCTCGCGATATCGCGATACAATTTCTCACGAAATTCCAAAACTTGCTCCCCTCCCATCAATACCTCAATAGGTATTCACGGACAATTTTCACCCTGATAATTCATCCCCAACGTACCACCCAGCATAAATTGCCAAATAGTCGCTCAAAAGCTCATGCAAAAACTCTCGATAGGAGAGAAAAAAAAAAAGTAGACGTAACTCGTCGGAGAGAAAAAAAAAAAAAGAGTGAGAGAATCCGCCACGAATAAACAAAAGGTCGGGGAAAAGTCGGAGTCGCCAACATTTTTCATTGAATTGTTGGGCGTCACAGTGTACAATAAAGCCCTTAAATACCCAATGATTAGTCAATTATTGTAATAAACTTACCAATGAGGCCGAAAATTGTTTCGGTATATTGTTGTAACAAGATAAAACAACGGGAATAACTTAACAATGTTAAACCCGTGGAAAAACACACATCAGTACCGTTGCAGGGTTGCCTGTTATACGCCTGGTACTACTTGCTGCTTTTTTAACACTAGTACCATCTACCGGTGAATTATTGGAGAATATTGTACATAGTCTATTTGTGCTAATACATTTTGGTACCTGGGTACGTGTTGCTTCTCCTTATTCACTCTTCCACCACTATATTTCGAGGAAATCCACCCCCTCGATGTAATTGGGTAGATCCTGGATTAAATTAATCCACTGAAAATTGACTACATTCTTGATATGCAACAATACAATTTACAGCACATATCGATTAAATACTTGTTTAATTGTTCATTAATTATTTTATAATTGTTCATAATCACTCATTAATTCAATTTAATTAGTCACCATCTGATACAAGAGTCTCCAGGTGATTTTTTTATAATTCAGAGGTGATGGTTTATTGCAAATCCGTTAAACACCATTTGACACTGATTTTTTTGCTCCTTAATGCTGAGGAATATACCTATTAATGCAATGGGAACAGAGACCACTGTGAAATCACACACTGGGTTAGGTACATTCGTGATAACTTACGAATGGAAATGAGAGAGTGAGAGCACTATTTTTTTTTTTCCTTGGCGATATGAACTTAACATCCTTCCTTTTATCACTGGTTGTGGCGAGACACTGAGTCAAATGTGCTGAGCTGGTCTCCTCAATTCAGATAATTTCGAAATTCTAACCTTTTTTTTCGGGGGAAGGCAGTGACTGGATTATGTTATAGGAGGTAAAATAATGAATGCACTTTGGGGTGGGTATGAGAATGAGAGTGATTTAATGAGAATGAATTTTAGGATTGTTGCACGCGAGACGCGCCCGTCAGCACCACACGTCAATGGCTGACCACATCGACCCTTATATTTAACAAAGTCAGAGTTAAAATGGCGGCCCTACGGATTTTTGCACGTACCGTGCTCTCCACGTGCCAGCAATATTCTAGGGATGTTGACAGGTTGTGCTTGCAGGGGGGTGGATTGGGGATGATGGTGAGTATTGGGAGAATAATTGATGATGGATTTATTTCAAAGAAATTTTCGTTGTATATCTAGGTTAAATCTTCAATGAAAATTAGTTACAGGTGGAGAAACGATGGGCCAGTTTCAAAACTTCCCCTGTATACAATGAAGAGACAAAATACACAGATTTTGAAGTATCTAAAGACCCGAAAGAATGGTTTTTTGTAGAAAGATGTCTTAAACCAAAATTTATACCCAATCCACCAAAAAATATTGATCATCTTCCCTCTGGATGGAAGCCTCAGAAAGGTAAATAAATAATAAAAAAAGATTTTTTTTTTTTTTTTTTTTTTTTTTTTTTTTTCATTTTTCACTCTATTGGCAATTGAATTATTTCTTTCAGATGAAGCAAAATCCTTTCCTTTCTACTTGGAACGTTCGAAAAATCATCAACAACCAGTTTACCTCAGGAGAGACAAACGAGGATTGAGAAGAATTACATATGTCCGAAAAATCCAGGGAGATATAATCGCTCTGCATGCTCAACTGAAGGAACACCTGTCCAAATCAACTAATCGTCCAATTGGTTCTCAGATCCTGGAGCCCAATGGTGTTTTGAAATTTCGAGGTGATCATGTGTCACTCATCAAACGCTGGCTCACAGAGAGAGGATTTTGAAAATACTTTTTAAAATACATAATCCGTTGTAATGAATAAATGAATAATAAATAAATGCCTTCTCTTGTTCGAACATTTTGTTTTTAATTAAAATAACATTCCATCATTGAAAAATAATTTAAAAAATGAGGGCGAAGGAAGAGGGGGAAGGCAGTGTCATTGACTGATAAAAATGAGTGATTTGATATTTATTATTTATTATCCGTTGAATAAAGTTTTATCCCTCTTATTGTGGAGTTTACGACGGTATTTTTATTTGAAAATCTTTCCCTCCTTGAATGCACGACCCTGACTATCGGTGGCTGTCCAGCTGAAGTATTTGTCAACAAGATCCTTTGTTGCTGGATCCTTGGGGTCTAGTTTCTTCCAGTTGTAACAGTCGTAATCGACTTGCCAGTCTGGGCTCAACTGAGAATCACAAGAATTTCATAATGAAAAATTGCAATATGTGAGAAATAATAATAATAAAAAAAAAAAAGTACTCACTGTGAAAGCAAGATCTTGTCCACGCCAAACCCAAATACCACTTATTGAACTGTCATTATCAGTACCAAAGAGGCAGACACTGGCAAATGCAGCCTTTCTCATTTTATCAAGACGCTGGAACATTCCACTGATGAGATTACAAGACATAAAGGTCCTGGTAAGCTCATCGTTGTATTTGTACTCGCCAAACCAGATACTGTAGTTTTCTGGATCGAATTTCTCCCAAAAATAGGGTACTGATACCTTCTCGTCCTCATTTGAATAGCACCGTTTGAAGTCGTCCATATTGAAAGTGCCTTTTGGTAAAAGATCAAAGGGATCCTTGGTTTTTGGCTCTGCAGCGAGAGCAGCATCAGCAGCATCAAGCTCCTCAGCTGGCTCCTCCTCCTTCTTCTTTTCTTTCTTGGGTGCTTCTTTCTTCTCCTTGGGCTCTTTCTCTTTCTTTGACTTTGCCTGTGTCTGGGCACACTTCTTGGGGTCATACTCTAGTATTTTGTCAGCCAATTTAAAGGTGCCAATGATGGCAACAGCTTCTGGCTGATTGACAATGGTCTGGAACCATCTGTTGACGTTCTGATAGGGCTGACGGAGTTTTGGCTCCAGGACGTACTGGTAGAGATGAAGAAGGGTCATTGCCACACTTATGTCAGCAAGAGTGATACGCTCACCAACCAAGTACGTTTTTGAGAGGAGGTGGGCGTTGAGGGCTGTGAGGACTTTGGATACATCCTCCTTGGCATGTTCAATGGTCTAAAAACAATTATTATTTTATAAAATGTCAAATGATTCGATAACGCATTAGTGAGATAATTGTTGATACCAATCAATCGATGGAAATTCCAATAGAATCCCATAATAATTAACTGATTGATACACTTTAATATGTCTCCCAGAGTTACGAAATTTAAAAGAAAATTTAAAATTTCGCCTTTGAGGGAGAATAAAAAATTTAATGATGATATTTAATACCTGTTTGTTGTATGGCATAATTCCCAGAAGTGGAAATACCCAAGCACAGCTAGCAGGAAGGATTTCAGAGTCAGCAAAGCCGAACCACTGAATCACCTCAGCACGCTCAGCCTCAGTCTTTCCACGAAGCTGCTCATTGGCCACTGAAAATTATGAATTATCCGATCAAAACCCTTTTTACCATCTTACAGATGAAGCTACAAAGAAAAAAAAAAAGAAAATCTCACCATAATAGGCAATTGCATTGCTTTCTGTGAGGTACTTTCCATCCTTGGATTCAAATGCTGGGACCTATAAATAAAAAACCATGCTGAGCCATATGTCATCATCGATCATGGGTCATATATGTACAATACACAGAAATTAACCAAAAAAATCTACGATTTCAGTCACGCCAAGTCAGGGGAATATATTCCCAACTCTCATAATTTTAATGCCCAAAAGGATAATTAACTGACCTTTCCAAGAGGAAACTTCTTCAGGAATCCCTCAGATTTGTTAGTTTCCCCGAAAACAAAATCCTCAGAAATTTTCAGCTGAGCACCGGAGTACTGGGCCGCAATCAGGGCCTTGTATGCTCGAAAATTCTCTGGGTACGTGTACAGAGTCTGTGGAAAAAAAAAAAAAAATAATTACATATTCAGATAAATGAAGGATCCCAGATCCTAATTATGTCCCAATAAGTGGTATTAGATGTTTATTTAGGCCGATGTTTTTGGCTGAAAATTATGAAAGTTGAAACTCACTCCAGACGCCATTGTGTTTTATCACGGAAAGAGGAAGTCGGAGGCCGGTAAAGATGACACAAACTGCTGGCAAAGTATAGTGCGCGCTATTAGGAATGTTGGTGGCCAAAGGACGTACTAATGGCGCCAGGCAACTAGGTCACTTCCAATATGGCGGCACTCTAGATCGAGAACAACATAACCTGTTGTAAACAATGTAACCAAGTGTAAGCTTAGTGATAAATAAAGTAGAAAAAGTCAGTGAAAAATGGTTTTTGTTTGCTCTCTCCCTAATTGCAAGCGTGAATCTAAATTCAAGATCCCTTGCGCATTGAAATTTCCAGAAATACATCGAAAGTGGTTAGATTTTATTGGTGTCGATGCTATTAAACACATGTCACGAAAGGGTCTATGCGAGGCTCATTTCACTCCAGATCAATTTATTGATGAAGGTCAACGATCAGGTAAAAATAACTTTACCCGCTTTCCTCACTAAACAGAAATAATGGATACAAAATCATTTTTAGGACTGAAATTAATCAGAAGAAGACTGAGAAAGAATGCTGTTCCCACGATAATAGACCTAGATTTAGATTCAAATTCAAAGAGGGATACGAAAGGTTTGTCATTTAGAAATAAGAGGAAGAAATGATTAATCTTTCATTTTTATTTCATCATAAAATTTTGTCTGATTTCTGATAGGTCCGGAAAAAACTTCGTCAGACTCCAACGATTCCAACGTTAATGGTTCTCTCCCTGTCTCTGCCAGCCTCAGGAAACGTGGTCGTCCGAATTCCTTGGAGTTTCAAGATGTTACTGAGGAAATAAAAAGAATATGTGAAGATGTTGCAGTGGAGAAACCCGGGAATATTGATGGTGCAGAGGAGATTGGAGATAGAAGGTCTGGAACTGCCTGTGGAAAGCCTGAAGAATTTCAGTGGCTGAGGGAAGTGAATGTCAATGAAGATTCAGAAAATGAGGAAGATGGGGACTGTTCTGATGAAAAGACTGATGCAGGCAAAGAGTTTAACAATATATACCGTTCATTCGAAGGAAACGAACAATTAGCCAGTGAAATACATTCTAACCCACACATTTTAGTGCTAGAAGAGGAGGTACATAGTCAAGAGACTCAGACGGGACTGAAATCGGGTAACACTAGAGAGACTCAGACAGAATTCAAGGACTTGAAGAATTGCTCTGCACAAACTCCAATGGCACTTGGCTATACTGTTCGAGATTACCGCAATAATGAGGATGTAATGCTGTATTTTACAGGACTAGAAAATTATCATAAATTTGAATTTGTGTTGGTGTCACTGATTCCAGAAGCTTTAAGTCTAAAATATAAATATTGGCAGGTCCAGAACGTGTCAGTTGAAGATCAACTATTCATTACTCTATGGAAACTTCGTCGCAACACTCCTGATTTCGAATTAGGCTTCCATTTTGGAATTAGTAGAAGTGCAGTCATCAATATTCTCCATACATGGATCCCTTTCATCGCAGGTCAGTGGCGGCAATTGGATCTATGGCCAAGTAGAGAACTTGTTGATTATTTCATGCCAGAATGCTTCAAAAAAAATTATCCCAAGACACGAGTAATAATTGATGGAACCGAAATTCCTATTCAGCGGTCATCAAATCCTCGTTTTCAGCAAGCAAGTTTTAGTGCTTACAAGCACCATAATACACTAAAAACTGTAGTGGGTGCAACCCCAGGAGGATTATTTTCTTACTGGTCCTCAGCTTATGCGGGTAGTACTAGTGATCGCCAGGTGATAGAACGCAGTGATCTTCCTATTCGCTGTGATAAAAATGATTTGGTAATGGCAGATAGAGGTTTCAACATTCAAGATATTCTTGCTCCACACGATGTATACCTAAAAATTCCAAATTTTTTGAATGGAAAGAGTCAACTCGAAGGAATGACTCTTTTGCAAGATAGAAAATTAGCACGTCATCGAGTTCATATTGAACGACTTATTGGTTGTATGAAAACTTTCCAAATATTATCACATACTCTGTGTCACAATTACGTTAGATTAGCCGATGATATTATTTCCATATGTCTTATGCTATGCAATTTTCGTGAATGTATAATGAAATGAGAACAATCTATATACTTCAATCACATACATTTCAATTATGAATAGACAACGAAAACAATTCCGTAGTGAAGTGGTAGAGGATAAAAAAGTCGATTTAACCCGTTTCTGACTTTTCGAAGAATATCTTTAAATTGAAGAGAGATAGGGAAATTTTTATAGAGACCTTTCTTGTAGATCTCATTTTGCTCTACAAAAAAGGTCTCTATAAAAATTTTGCTATCTTTCTTAGATTCGAAGATATTCCTTTGAAAGTTAAGGACGGGTTAATTCGACTTGTTACCCTCTACCACCTAACTACTAAATTGAATCTGTTGAATGACAATGGTTTTTGGAATATATATCTTTGGATACTCCAATCTTAGCACTTTACGAAGTACAGTTTGTGCTTAATATTTTCATCACTTGAATAAATCAGTTCTGTATCCCTTAAAATTGGATTCTTAACAATTATGATATGAATATTCATCTAACAGGCGAGATTCAAAATATTTATCGTAAATTTTTTTTTGTTAACGCAATATGTCATCAATATTCCACCTAATTACTGGAATATGTATAGATTTTTAAATCTTTGTACTCTGAGCACCACAGTTTGTTATTAATATGTTTATCACTGAGATAAATAAGTTCATTTTTTAAAATTATAGTTGTAATAATAACGATATAAATATTTATCTAAAAGGCAAGGTTCAAAATATTTATCATAAAAATCTGTGAGCTTACTTTTCATGTCATCAATAAATTCATCGTCTCTCTCAACTGAAATGATCCTTATCCCTTTGAATGTGAAAATAATCAGATCACAAAATTTTCTCCCTGTCGCTAGCAACTGGCCTTGGATCTGATAATAATAACCATGTGTCCTTACTAAAGCTAAATTGCCCATATGATCAATCTCCAGGTATGGTAAATTTAATTCGGAAGCCACCTGATCTCTGATTGAATAAGGACATTTGACCTCTGCGACTGTCAACTCTGCAATGAGACCATCTGGACTAGCTGCCAAGTAAGGATGAGATTGAACTACAAAAAGTCCACATTCCTTGATTTTCAATGCTCCATTTAAAAATGCCTCGTATGAGCTAATTGCTTCCTTCTCGTAAATGATCCCATGAGAGGTAGCATTCGAGCAAAAATTTGGTGGATCTAGCAACTCCTTGGCTAATTTCAAACCTTGTTTTTCTGAATTAACTGTACAACACCGACCGAAGTTACTAGAAGTGATTCTGATCCTCCGCTCGGCATGCCAAGCTTTAGAGTTCCTTTGCTTTCTGGTCTTTTTTTCAATGTCTTCAATCATGGCATCTGGTACTTCCAGCAAACCTATACTCTTCAAGAGTCTTTCAGGGGGTGTCGTTTTCGAATAATTGTGATCCAAGACTAAAGCGTAGGGATTCGCTGGTTCAATCAATTGTTTGATTGGCATCGTGCTATTATAACCATAATTAATGCACAAATTGCGAAAACGAGATTTGTAGGCTTCAATTTCAGCTTTAGTTGGTCGGTTTGGTGGCTGAACATTATTATTGTTGTCATTACCCTGATTATTATTTGCATCTACAGAGAGGCAGTGATTAGCCATAGAAACTTTGACAGGAGACCCCGTATACGGTTTCTTTGGTTGATGAAAAGTCTGAAGTTTTTCTGTACATGTCTTTTCTAAGATCATGTCTCCTTCACATGTCATCTGTTCCAATGCCAGCAATGTCGTGGTCACATGTTTGCAGTGAGCTTCAGGGGGTTTGCCTGCGACACATTCGCACTTGGCTCCAACAATTCTGCCATCCATGAGTAATTGAACATATACATGATACTTTACAGATTTCTTCATTTGAGAAGAGCACAATCCTTTTATGAAATAAAATTCATCTGTAGGAATAGGAGAGAAATTCGAAGTGAATAAGAAAAGTCAAACGTGAAAAGACTCATATTTATGTAGTCGATTCAGTGGAATAATAAAACAAGATAAATTGATTTAATAAGGAAGTAATGAAATGAGATAACTCGATTTAATTTTGGAACTAATGATTACAAGCCATTGACGTATAAAAGAATATAGATTTACTTTGAGATCATTTTTTCGGAATATCTTTGGATTCAAGGAGTATAACGAAGTTTTTAAGAGGATTCTTTTTTATGGAGCAATCTTCATTGTATTTTAATTTCGCAATCTTCATTATATTTTAAGATATCGATCAAAACATTTTTTGAAGTTCACCTTCAATACTGAATCTCACGTAATTAAGGTATCCTTCCCTGTACATGTTTTCAGCTGGTCCAATGGATTTATTGAACCTATAAATTATCATTAAAATAAATCAACATTCCTTTCCATCACAGATGCAGGTGAGTTTACCTTTTTAAATATTCTGTAATATGGGATCTAGTTAATTTAGGAAGTAAACAATCAGCATTGATGTCCTTAAATGTCCTCTCTGCTGGCACCAAAAGGGTTATGTGTTCTTCATTGGCATAGACCGTGTCGTAGCCAAAATTATGATTCCGATCATAGTCTTCTAGGCTAAAATGAGGTCCATGAATGACACTTTCCACTATAAAGACTATAGGAATCGAAATTTATATACATTATCGATTCACTTAGCAAGTACTTACCGAGCAACAAGTTCGGCTTTTCGTCCTGTGACTTTAGCACCACGAGCAGCTAATAAGTTTTTCAACTGTGGCAAGCACATTTGACCATAGTTCATCATTGTGAAATAGAATTTATACACTTTTAAATAATTTAATCCGTATATTCAGAGATCAACAAATATTACATGGACATAACCCCAATAGCGTTAGTTATTCATACTTTCCCTCCAAAAGTTACCTAATTGCCTGCTGCCATCTACGCTAAGCTTTGCCCAACATCCCTCATACCTACAACATCCAGATAATTTATAAAATTTTTTAATTTTTCAAAATTCTTTGAAATCGCCTCTGTTGAAGGCACTGATATCAGATTCACAGCTATTTCTCAAATTAAATCAATAAAATCTGCAAAAAATTGAAATCTCGATGTTGTGGAGCTGGTGTGTGATTGGTTGGATGTCAATTCTCTTTCCGATGGAGACAACGATTGGACCAATGAGAAGGCGCCAAATGACACTATAGATGATTCCTTTGTTGTAAAGGCACCTTTATACTGTACATACATATGTACACCAGTTCACATAACCCCAGTCGTGTATAAACAGGATAAAAATGACAGCTCTCAATCAAATTGTGATCCTGTACCAGAATTTAAAGCAGGAGTGGTCAAAAACCCCTTGCAATCTTAAAAAATGCGGTGACTTGCTCAATCAATTGAAGGTTTGCATTTTTATCCAATAATTATCGAAAAATAAAATCTTAACCTCAAATACTGTGGGCATCAAATTTGTCTGTCATCATCACAAACACCAGTCACAATAATTTTTTTAATTTTTTCTTCAGGTGGGCCTCACTCATTTAATGTTCCTGCCGACATCAAACAGTTCAGCATCACAAAAAGAGCTTCTGATTGCACGTAAGTAATTTAAAAATCATGTAAAATTATCATTTAATCTTTAAAATTTTCTTCGAAAATCATCAGGAGACATTCTGGAGATTGGAGCACAATGGAGTATTGCAGCAGAGGACATTCCCTCCTTCGAGCGTTACCTGGCCCAGTTGAAATGCTACTACTTTGACTATAAATTAGCCCTTCCTGAGTCAGCCTACAAGTACCAATTACTGGGTCTAAATCTCTTGTTTCTCCTCTCCCAGAACAGAGTAGCAGAGTTTCATACTGAACTAGAACTCCTGCCCTCTGATCAAATCCAATCAAACGTCTACATCAGACATCCCCTGAGCCTCGAGCAGTGTCTCATGGAGGGTTCCTACAACAAGATATTCCTAGCCAAAGGCAATGTTCCAGCAGCCTCCTACACCTTCTTCATCGATATTCTCCTAAACACTGTGCGCGATGAAATTGGTGCCTGCATGGAGAGTGCATACGACAAGGTTTCTCTCAAAGATGCAGCGAGAATGCTCAATCTCAATTCAGAGCAAGACACTCTAGCTTTTGCTAATAAAAAACAGTGGAAGCTCGCCAAGGACGGGTACTTCTACTTTGGTCCAACCCACGAGAAGAAGACAGAGGAACCCATCCCATCAGCTGATCTCGTCACTCTTGCAATTGATTATGCCAGAGAACTCGAAATGATTGTATAATTCTCATTCTTTTTATCTCTCTATAAAATAAATAAATTCCTAAAAAAATTACAATAAATTATTATTTATATTATTTAAAATGTGCAATAAAAACTCGAATGCACATTTACATGAAAACAGGACTGCAGTTTATATACATTAAATTCACCATCTCTCTTTTTTAAACAGAATCCAACAGAGACAGAGGAAGAGGTGGAGGGGAGGGGCTCCGTGTCAAATCTTGTGAAAATCAAACATGGCGTCAGCTAGGTTATCACTGTGAAGTGTTGGACAGTCCCATAATCATTGGTTGACCCCAGTTTATACGGATTATGTTGATCATCGGTTGTTTGACGCGAATAGTCGCGTTTCCGGATCAACATCCTTGTCACTTGGGTGAGCCTTAATCCTAGTATAATCGGCTGTAACTCCCGGCGATGCGCGTGTAAACGGCATCGTAAACAGCGGTATTCACTCGGGGCCTCCACCACCAGTTTCATTTTATTTTTTCCAACTTTTTTCTCTCTCTCTCTCTCTCGTGGAGAGTATAACACACCCTGCTGGGAATTCCGTGGAGATTATTTTACGAAAGTTTATTGAGGTCTATTTTTTTTTTTTTTTTTTTTTTTTTAAATTTGTGGGGGATGAACCTCGTGGAAGGATTTAGGGAGTAATTGTGCTACCGGTTTGTCGATAATGGAGAGGGGGGCTGTAAGAGGATGTGAGTGATGTTTTGTAAACTTTTGAGATGATGGTGAAACATCAATAATTGTTATGATGTTTTGGTGTTACCATTTTTGGAGGATTGGAGGGGAGATATGAAGTGGACCTGAAGGCTTTATCACAAGATATTCGGGGGTTTTTTGGTCATGGAGAGTAGAGCGAGACTTTTATTGATAAGGTGAAGGTAGAGAGGTAAATAGAGTCACAGAGGTTTGGCAGACATATGCCGCCAGCCGGGCTATTGGCTAGAGGCTTGTCTACCTTAATGGACCACGGACAACCCGATGCTCGTCATCGGAGCGAGCGGTTTCTCCTGCATCCCGAGAATGGGGGCTCACAGCCAAATACACCTAGTACAGCAGCATCATCACCGAGATATCATAACGCTCATAATAGAGATCCTACGTGAGTTATTTTGATGGACAAATAATTTTGTGTAGGAAAGCCTCAGGAGATGATGATTTCAATTAATTCATTTTTAATGACAAAACTTTTTAATTCCATTCATGATTCGTAGAGTCCAAAATTGATTGAACGTTTCATGATGTTGACGATTTTTTATACTCGAAAAAAAAGAAAAAAAAAAAAAAGAAAAAAATAAGTAAACATATCTTCACAGCGGGTCTTCGATGTGTATCTCTGAATCCAAAGGAATAGCACTATTTTGATAAGGACCTCTGTAGAATAGAATTACAGGTAAAGAAATAGTTTTTGGAAAATTGACAATAGCAGAATAAAGTTTCTTCCCCAGAGAAAAATGCATTAATTGAATATTCATTGAGTATTTCGTTTAATTCAAAATAAATAATAACTAATGTTAATTAATTGTTTACTTCTAGTTACAGTTGTTCCTTCGATCGTGCATCATCGAACAACATGTCTGACAGCAGCATGTCAGATACCCACAGTGGTGGTACAGCGAGGACAGTGTCTCAACAGACAAGTCCTTCACACGCGACTCACTCGTCATCCAACTCTAGGCAGGAGAAATCAACGGTGATTGTAACAGTAATGTGGAAATATATTGCCCAGAGTGAGGATGAATTGACACTTGAACCTGGTGAACAAGTTGAAGTGTTATCAAAGGATTCCAAGATATCTGGTGATGAGGGCTGGTGGACTGGTAAAATTGGTGGAAAAGTTGGCATTTTTCCAGCTAATTTTGTCATTGAGACTGATCGAATATCGATATTTGATCACGTCCAACCGACGGAGATTGATTTTCAGGAGTTGCAATTGGAGGAAGTTATTGGTGTGGGAGGATTTGGAAAAGTTTACAGGTAAAATCATCTAACTTTATTTATTTTTTTTTTTTTTTATTGATTCAATGATAATTGAGTTAAATTCCAGGGGATACTGGAGAAAAAAAGAGGTAGCGGTTAAAGCAGCGCGTCAAGATCCTGACGAGGAGCCGAGTGTCACTCTGGAGAATGTTCTTCAAGAAGCTAAACTTTTTTGGCTTCTGAAGCACGAAAATATTGTGCAACTGGAGGGAGTCTCTTTAAAAATTCCTAATATGTGCCTCGTAATGGAATATGCACGAGGTGGCAGTCTCAACAGAGTCCTCAGTGGTCGTAAAATTCCACCTGACGTACTAGTAGATTGGGCAATACAAATTGCCCGAGGCATGAACTATCTCCACAATGAAGGACCCATTCGACTCATTCATAGAGATCTCAAGAGTTCAAACGTTTTATTGAGTGAACCAATAGAGAATGACGATCTTCAATGTAAAACATTGAAAATCACTGATTTTGGATTGGCTAGGGAAGTCGATAAGACGACGAGAATGTCTGCTGCGGGGACTTATGCGTGGATGGCACCAGAAGTCATTAAACAAAGTACTTTTAGTACAGCGAGTGATGTTTGGAGGTAATACTTATGATTTTGTCAACTTACACTCAAGTGTAAGATTAATCATTGATTGTATTTTTTATTAGCTATGGAGTCCTCCTCTGGGAACTTTTGACTGGTGAAACGCCGTACAAAGGTATCGATGCACTTGCTGTTGCTTACGGTGTTGCAGTCAATAAATTGACGCTGCCCATTCCCTCGACGTGTCCACAACCTTGGAAGTATTTGATGCAGGCTTGTTGGTCCTGTGATAGCCACGGCCGGCCAGATTTTACAGAGATTCTAGAGGCATTGGACGCTGTCAGGAGTGCATTTGCTGCCACTCCTCATGAGTCCTTTCACACGATGCAGGAGGACTGGAGGCTGGAGATTGAAGAGGTTCTTCATGGATTGCGCATGAAGGAAAAGGTAAAGGAAGGCCTCTACAAAAACTTGTATAAATATTTTTATAATAAACTCCCTTTTTTTAATGCTGTACAAAAGGCATGTCGTTCGTTTGAAGAGGTAAGAGAAACTGATATCCTATATTTGTAAAATTGAATCTAGAAATTCTTATATTGGAGTGGTACAAGGTGATTTTTTGTCGGTATTTATCAATTTTCTTTTTTTTTTTTTTTTTTTTTTTTTTTGCTGAATTTAGGAACTGCGCTGCAGGGAAGAAGAATTGACAAAGGCTCAGGTACAACAGAGACAGCAGGAGGAGAATCTGAGGCAGCGTGAGGAGGAGCTGGCAGCTAGAGAAATTGATCTGCTTGAACGCGAAATAACTGTAATGATGATTCAACAGCAAAGCACACCTACACCTAATAAACGGAGAGGAAAATTCAAGAAATCTAGATTAAAACTCAATAAAAAGGAGCCGGGGAGTAATATAAGTGCACCTTCAGGTATGTTTTTTGCATTTTTTTTTCTACATTTTTGTACATGTGGCTTTGCATTGAAAGTTGTTATTTGATTTTATTAAAATAGAATAAGATTTTGCAATTATTTTTACAACAAATACCTCAATTGATGTGATACTATCGGTCGGATGCTAGTTTCGAGCACGGTCAGAGAATTGCAGGGCTATTAATTAAACTCGATTTCTCTCCACCAGACTTTCGCCACACGATAACAGTTCAGCACACCGCCCTGGACCGCAAGAATCGGAATCCCTCTCGACCCAACAGTCCACCAGGCTCACCCTGCATTCCTCGATTGCGCGCAATTGCCTGTAAGCCAACACAGCCAGAGTAACATCCAAAAGTCCTATTGACAAAACGAAAAAAAAAAAAAAAAAAAAAAAAAAAGAGAAAAAAATCTGCCTTTAGCAGAAGACATTTCATTCACTTTGCACTTGCCAATTTAACACAATAATCTGGCATCCGACAAGTCAATCAAACCCTTTAAAATCATTCTAGAGTAAAAATGTAGTCAGTTTTGTGATTTGAGTGCCTCCTATTCAAAATAGTATATTTCGATACAAGTGCGGAAAAGTGCTTTTTGACTTGTAGGAGGTTTATAGCACGAGCCGAAGGCGAGTGATATAATCCTACAAGTCAAAAAACACTTTCCCCACGAGTATCGAACAACATTTTTCATCACAATGTGTTAAAAAGGGACTTTTGAGGCATGCGAAGCGAAGCGAAGCGTGCCTGAAAAGTCACTTTTTGGCACAGCGTGATGAAAATACCTATTCAAAAAGTAGTTAGTGCAATTTTTTTATGAGTAATTAGTCAAACTTTTCTACTCTCTATTATTATTATTATTATTTTAATTAATTTTTCGTTGACCATCATCATCATCAACTTTCTCCCATTTTCTTTTTGTTTTCTTTTGTTTTTTTTTATTTTTCCCTTGGATTTAGTACCGGCAGACGGAGTTAAGGGTAAAACCTGGGGTCCCTCAACACTCCACCAACGTGAACGCGGTGCTATTATCACTCAACCACCAAATCCAGCATCCCCAGGTGGTAAAAGATGGTCACGTTCAGCGCCAGATCTTGAAAAGGCGCCATTACGTACGGCACTATTGGCTAATGCACAACGTTCCCCGCTGCTGCAAGAAATAGGTAACCCAACTAGCAGAAAATTGTACTCATCGGCAAATAATCTCATCGATGATCATGATGATGATGATGATGATGAGGATGGTAGGGATTTGAGATTTTTGACTGAATTAAATGACTCAAAATGTGAAAAATCAGATAGATCGAGAATCGTTACGACTAATTGTGCATCATTCGTTATTATTAAGAACACAATAACAAATAATCCTTCAATCAATAGTGTTGCATCGAGTCTCGTGGGAACAGCTAAAAGAGTTGAGAATAAAAAACGAGAGAGGAGTAAATCTAAGGATTTTAAACGTCGCGATAGTTCAGAATCAAGATTAAATTCACTAGCTGATTTCTTTCGGTCACCCTCGGGCTCTAGGAAAAGCTCTTTAGCTTATTCAGAGAGGGAAAATAAAAATTCGGTTGCTGTTAGAATTAATGATAATGATGGTCTTGAGTCTAGTCCCGAGAACTCTATTGTCAAGCCTGTCAGGCATAAATCTAGAAGTGGTAAATCACCATTGAGAGTTTTAAATAAAATTAGGGCTTGGAGCAGTCGTGATGCACTTGATAGCAAGCATCAGGTTAAGGTTGAGTACAGTGTACTTGAAAATTCAATTAATATTCCTGATTTATCGGACAGTGGTGAAAGTGTTCCCAGTTGTTTAACCGTCAATTCTAGGGAAGGCATTGATTTTGAGAATCTTGAGGCTCAGCTGAGTGATGGTACCACTGTAAATGTGGGGGATAATTCAATGAAATTTCTTAATAATGTTACGAGTAATGATTCGTGCTTTACTAAAGAGGATTTTAAAAGGAGACGGGACAAATTTTGTGTTGGTGAAGTGAAAAAAGCCAAGAGCAGTGAGTGCCTTGGAGATTCCATGTCGGCAGAGTTGGAGGAGAGTTTCAGGGGGAGATTGGCTCAATCATTGAGAATATCTGGTTTAGCAAGACGTAATTCCGTGGGAACTGGGGATAAAAGTGATGGGGGAGACGTCGATGAATCATCTGCCAAAAATATTTAGTTATTTCACATTTCGTTAACGAGTCATTTGTGAACAAATTATCTTTTAATCGCAGGCCTTTCCGAGGAAAATATTCATTCTGCGCGTAAGTCCGATATATTGTCACATCATCTAATTAATTAATTAATTAATTAATTAATAATGAATAAAAGTCACTTATAATCATCGTTCAATATTTAGTCGCTTTTATCATTGATAAAAAAAAAAAAAGAAATTTATTTTTACTTATTTTCATTTTTATTTTTATTCCAAAAAAAAGTCTTTGTATTTTTTTTTTTTTTTTTTTTTTTTTTTTTCATTCTTTGATTTGAGAATGCAAATTGAGAGATTTAGTTAATTCTTTCTCACTATCGTACTTCAGTGAAATGCATGCAAACCTCAATTATACATGCATTTTTCGTACTATTGTATCTCTCTTTTTTTTAATGTTCTCTATCTCCTTTTATTGACAATTTGTCCAAAACTTGAATTGTGTATTTGATTATTTTACATTCATGTTGAGTTTTGGAGATGTGAACAACAATAATTGTTAATGATTTTCTACTAGTTGTATGAGTACAGTCTTTTTTCATCATTCATTGAACGTCTGAACAGAACGGAATTTAAATTAAACGAGGGACCAGTCATAAAAATATTTATATTTAAAATTATTCATTCATCAAATCTCTCATTATTCTCATAAAATAATTAATTGTTCATATAAAAAAAAAAAAGAGGAGTTGATGTGAATTGAATTAAATTCTTTTTTGCGTCGTCAGTAAAACGTGATTTGTTCTCTCTTTATTTGTAATTGAAGTAAAGAATAATAAAACAAGATTAATTGATTAATTAATGGATTAAGTGGAAATGGCTGAGAGAAAAACAAAGGGCGATGGCAAAATATGTCAAGTTAAAATTTTTTGGTGTTGGTTTTTATTTATTTTCCCCTTCTCATCCGAAATGATTTCCCCTTCCTGGAGGTTCATAATTTCCTAACAACCATAACCGTCTCTATTTCATAATTGAAAAAAAATTCTCAATACTTTTTTTTTTTTTTTTGTCCATCCGTTTAATTTTTGAACGTTGATTAGATAAAAGAATTGAAAAAATGAATTAAAAATTTTTTGACGCGTTAAAATGATAAAAAAAATTATAATGAAGAAAAAAAAAGAGATAATTAAAGAGATATATGAGCACACATTCATAGCAGACAAAATATGCACACATTTGTATTTAGACATAGTTTGTTTTTAAATAAAAGCTTTTCAGTTGGACACGTTGAATTTTTTTTGTTTTTAGTTAATTTAATTATTCAAATTCTGTATTCAAGTAGTGATTATTGCGTAATTAATAAAAATGTAACATTTTAAATAGTTGTCTATCACTTGAATACAGAATTTATTTTACGCTCGACTAAATTTTCTCAATATTAATGGGTAATGTCGAGCGTAAATAATACCCTGCATGCGACCTTCTAGATTCCTAACGTGACAAATTTTTAACTCAAATGGGTAGTGGTGATTAGACACTTTCAGACATTTTTTTTTTTAGTAATTCAATGAACCAAACGAATGCACTCGATGATAACTGTACATGACACGTGAGTTTTGATGATTATTCAAGATCCAATGGATAATTGATGCAAACTGACACTGCTAATATTATTAATATTTATTTATTTATTTATTTATAATGTAAATAATTTTTTGCATGCGTATTTAGTAATTATAGCATAATTAAATGAATAAAAAAATCTAAGAGAACAAATTAAACTGAATTTGTAAAATATGAAGGTAAGAAATAAAGTCTATGAAGATGAATATGATTTATCTAATCCATGAATGAAAAGAATGAGTAATGCTTGCGTTTTATCGAAGGAGATACTTGGAGAAGGCAAGTGGGGATGAAAAAAAAATAAAAAATGATAAATTAATTTTGTAGATTATTCGACGTTATCAGCGGAAATATCCTCAGAGTGGATAAAGACGGATTATCCACTGAAACCCGGCCTGACGACACCGTATATAATGCCAATGCCGGTGCCAATGCCAACGCTCTATAATGGAGAAGCTAAAAAACCAAAGTTAGGAGCCATCGAGTTGCTGCTGTACAACATTGCGGCAATGCTGGCAGGGGTGGCGACAGGATTCGATGTCAGGATGACAAATGTGTCACCAATTCATCCAAGATTGAAGCCGAGGAGTGTCAGCGATGAGGAGGAAACAGGAAAGTGGTGGATGGACAATGGATCTAGTAGAAATTCCGCGTATTTGGGGGATGGATATGAGTTTAGCTCTAGCAGCGGATATCCGCATCATACTTATCATGGACCTGCACGTCATTACAGGTAAAATTATATCTCTTTAAACCCAATCATGTTGATCCTTGATTTTTTTTCATCAATTTCAGATCTTTTTTAAGTACAATGGGTGGTCTAGCTCCTGGTCTCCCTCCAAATGTTGAAAAACCTCTAAGATTCACAGACTCACCTCAGCATTATGCCTGCAACAGTACAACGGGTTCAAATATTCCAACACCAAGACCAAGAAGGAAGAGTTCAAGTGCAAGTGTAAATGATGAAGTTTATTCACCCGAAATTGCTCGGATAGATCGGATGGAGAGGGTGCCAGCTATCTACATGGGAAATGTAGCCCCTTATCCGGAGTATGCTCCACCGGTTTATACCATTGTGCCTCCCGAGTGGAATTATAGACCACCGGAGTCTACCTATTTCCTAGCTCCAGAGTATCAGTAAGTTAAATTATGTAAAAAAAACTGTCGACAAAGATAATTAAACCCTAAATTTCTCTATTCCAGTGATAGAATGATTGAATGTCCAGAATTTCCTCATGCTTATGATAACCCAAGCAGCCTAAACATCCTAGTCCGAGGGGCCTCACGAGTCCCCGCTTACACCCACCATCGAACATCATCCAATGTCTCCAATACGAGCACATCCAGCAATGTAAATCCCACATTTCACCTCGAGGACGAGTCCGAGTATTCTCCCTACTCCCCCAGCCATTATTATCAACGCCCACCAAATGCAACATGTACAAATTTTGGATACACCAGCCAAGAGTATAATACAACCTCCTCCCCTCATCTCTACCTCAGTCGTCAAAACTCCCACGAAATGAGTACAGGGAGTGGAGAGAGGCCGAGCAATCTCGAAGTTGTCACTAGATTACGATCCAGTCTGAAAAAGGCAAATTACACTTATTCACCTAATAAAAGTACTAGTAAAAATAATTCAGGCTCTGGAACACCCACGAATCACACACCCCCTGATTCACTGACATCTGAGGATTCGAGTTATGTGTCTGGTAAGGACAGTCAGATATCAAGCAGTAGAGTGAGATTTTCTCCCGTTACTTTCGACCGAGATATCCCCAGGGATCACTTTGATATTGCTCATGCACATGGACAAGAGACAATCACATCACCCCTTCAAACTAGTCGTCGCTTGTTCAGAAATCGCAAGCCCAGTATCTCTGATCTTGATAAGGAGTTTTTATCATAGCACTGGCTTATTTAAACCCCTTTCTCCAATTTCATTTCGCTTTTCATTCACTTGTCCCTGAGATTTCGTAGAAAAATTTGTCTTAATCACCTCTGATGTTACTATTGGGTAAATCCATTGAAATTCTGTCATCAGAGTCAAATAATCTTTCAAATATTCGCCACATATGAATGAACACTGCCTCTCCTTATTAATAAACCACTCAATTAATAAATGAAACGCGTCTGTGTGTGTGTGTGTGTGTGTGTATGAATAGGATATATATAATTTTTATAGTGTGCAAATATGAATTTTTGCGGTGCTAGTTATCACGTATATGCATTCAAAATGCTTCCAGGATAATTCTTTGTTTTCCTTAAAACATTGTTATTATCACTAATCGATTGTGATCAACTTTTCAACGGCTAAAAACATTCCTATAATAGTATATTGTGTTACTAGTGCGTAAAGTGAAATTTTTTCGATTTTGATTTTCCATTATTATTCGGCTAAAAATTTAATTTTTAGGCTTGTAAATTTACCTTTTGGCCAGCTAATAGTGTAAATTATTTTCTGACCTCAATGCGACGTACTTAATATCAAAAGTCCTAGTCTCAGCTCTATTTATTTGTCTTGAGTAAATTGGACTAATTTTTCGTACTTAAATTTTTTGATAAATAGTCCATTCAAATAACCACAATGATACTCAATCATAATTTTAAAAAGTGATGAAGAAATTTTTTTAACCGTCTCGCAGACTTCCGCTTGTATTCAAATTCATAAAAATCACAATTTCAATACATAATCATCGATAAATGATAGGCAAGAATTTGTTCTATAATTTCTAATCAACGAGAAGAGTGAGAAGGAGAAAAATCATTCCTACTGCTTGAATTTACGCCTTAAAAAGTGGTATTTATGTATGAAAAACCATTGCAAATAAGTTCTATGAACTTGTGTAATTGGAATTGATGTTGAATGTAAAATTGTAGATTTAATGAGAATAGTAAAGAGTGAGGTAATGATTCGTGTAAAAACATTTACAATTCTCTGGATTTTTTCAACATCCCCCGGTGTTTTACCAACATTGAAGGTTGATGTATTTTTTCAAGCATTGTACATTACTATATATCAATCATTGTTATGTTAAAAAACATATATACATATGTAATTATTATATATATATATATATATAAAAAAACGAATTTAAGTATTAATAAATGTCAGTGTAAAATTATTTCGATATCACATGACAATTACGATGATAATAAAATTTAGATCTGGTTTAGATTTCTTACATTCTTACATTTTAAATAAGATCGATCAGCAAAAAGACATATATATCCGTCAAAAATAAAAGAAAAGAATGAATATAAAACATAAGAAAGAGACAACTTCAGAGGAGAGGAAAAAAAGGAGAGATCGAATGCATATACATGATGGAATACATTCGAAGGGTAAATTAGATATTTATAACAATATAAACAGAATCATCGTAAACAACAAAACTATTTACAGCATTAGTTAAGGTGGAGGGGAGATAGAACAATGCACGAGATCGAGAATGCACAATCAAACATTCTAAGAACGAAGGGCAATCAATTTTACCACGCAAAACCTCGATAACGAACATAATGACTATATAACATCTCCTCTCATCAAGGGCAATTGTTTTATTGATTTCATCTGTCAATTATTCATAAATTTTCATCAGTATAAAAAATTCTCGTCAAGTTTATAATGAACAAGATAGATTGCAATTGTAATAATGGAAAAATTATCGAAGCAATTTACAATGAATTTTCTCCAGTAAATACTGTAAAATCTTATACTTTGCTCAGTGGAAATGTGGAGATAGTTGTAATAACTTGGGGAGCAACAATAGTGTCGATCAAATATCCGGATAAATATGGACGCGTGGTGGACGTGATCCTAGGGTTTAATAATCTGGAGGATTATATGAATCCAGAGGTGAATTATTTTATCGGTTGTGTCCTGGGAAGATGTGTTGATAGGATAAAAAATGGAAGTGTGAGGATCAAGGGGAGAGAGTATCAATTGTCTCTGAATGATGGAGGTGATCATCTTTATGGAGGCTTTGGAAGACGAAATTGGGACTCTCACATAGACGGGAACAACTTAATCATGACATATTTGAGTAAAGACGGAGAAGACGGTTATCCTGGAAGCGTCTTAACGACTCTCACATTCAAATTAACGTCAGGAAATACTCTGGACATCAGAATGCAAGCAACAACCAATCGGCCAACATTGATAAATCTCTCTTACGGTTCCCTATTCAATCTGGCTGGACACGATGCTGGAGAAGATGAATTAAAAATGCACAATGTCTCTTTCAACTGTGATCGCTTCATATTCCCCCAGAATGATGATGATGACGATATCTTAATAATCAATAAGAGTCGAAGGGTAGGAGGAACTTTACTAGATTTTAGAATTCCAAGACTCTTGGCCGATGAACGCAATTCTGTTTTATTTGATGAAGATAATGGACATGATTTATGTGTCATTCAGAATTTTGAACCTGGACTGACGTTTATATTTAGGGCCAATCATGAAAGAACCGGAAGGTGAGAATTTTTTAGTAATTTGATGACTCAAAAATTGAAGTGAAGAGATAAAAAAGTTAAAATGTGGATTTAGAGTCTTGGAAGTCTTTTCCAATCAGCCTGGACTACATTTCGATACCTGTGGGAGTTTTCCCACTGGAAATAATACAGGAGATATGACATACGAGACCTTGGATGCTAAACAATTTGACGAACTTGCTAGTTACACTAGTTTCCTCTCGGATTATGGAGGTGAAGAGGATGATTATCCATACGAGAAGACTAATTTCTCATTCACCAGACCTCGAATCAACTTCATACCCGGTAAAAATGGTGCAAAGTATAGAAAATTCTGTGCATTTGGTGTTTATCCACAGAATTATTACAATACAGCAATTGTAAGTACGACTTTTTACGAAATAACTTGGCCATTTTTTTATTTCTTCAACTTCTTTCGTCGTAGAACCACTTCCCTTGTGCTATAATACGTCCAGGACAAGTGTATCACCACAATTTGGTTTATAAATTTGGAGTCCAGCTGGAGAATTCTCTCCACCCTGAATTTCCCAAAAATGGAAGAGAAGAAATATAAACGAATAAAAATGTAGATTTTTATTTTATTTTTCGAGTTTATCTATTTGAAATTTTTCTTTTTAGCTGTAAAAAACCTCGCTACATCTCCAATAGTCGTGCTAAATTCACTATTAATCTTCAACGTCTTCTGAATCCAACCGGGAAGAGCTTTACATTTATTCGAATACCTTTTATCAATTAAAATAACAGTGGCGTAATCATTAATGTGCCTGACAGCACGTCCAATGCATTGATTGACTGCCTTCATGCAACTATTTTCGTAGTATTCACTCCCAGCCCCAGCTCTGACATTTTCATTGAGATATTTCATCTTCTCTTGGAGCTCAGGAGATTTGATATTTGGATAGGGCATACCCACGACAATAATACATCGGCCCAAATCGTCTGAGAAGTTCAAACCCTCACTGAGTTTTCCACCTACAACGCTGAAGAGTAGAGAACCATTTTGGGAGCCTTTAGGATCTTTAATTGACTCGGAGAAATTCTCTAGGACTGCATTCACCATTGATGACGATTTTGGCTCTCTGAAGACTTTTTTCTTCTGACTGATTTTTGTCATCATCCCCGCGGCGTCAAGATGGTTGTAGAGTGTCTCCTCGTACTTGTAAGAAGGTAGAAACACTACAATTCCTCCTGGAACAATATTTATCAGATTTATCAGGGTTCTTCCTACTTCGGTTAATAATGATTTGTTGTCACGGTTTTGGTAATTGAATTCGAAGGGAATGTTATTTGGACCCTTTGTGAGAATTCTTGTTAGGATGTTCTCTTTGGGTACCACGTGATCACAGGAGAATGTCATTATTCGTTCGGGTTGGGCTCCAGCTCCGATGAGCAGTTGATCACGAAACTCAGATATTGGCTCCATCGTTCCTCCTGCCAGGATTACTGAACGGGCTTCTTTGACGATATCATTAAAATGAGCTGCAGGATTCATCAACAAGAATTTTATTGTTCCCTGTCCAATAGTGGCCCCAGGAATAACAAAAATTCTTCCATCAGCACATGAACTCTTCAGTGACTCCAAAAATCCCACAATTTTCATCAAAGAGCTCTTCAAAAGATTCTCGTCACTCGGAATTTCATCCACCTCCATCACTTTTTCACCAGTTTCATTACAATTTTCTTTATTTTTCAGTAGATTTAGAAATGCTGCAATTCCTTCTTGCTTTTGTCTTCCAATTGACACTGGAGTTGATTGAACTTTTAAATCCTCACTGTGTTTGTCCAAATATCCCTGGAGTTTGTGAATCAATTTTGATGCTTGTATGAATTTTATCAGCTCAAATATATTGACACTGTCAATCTCAGCAGTTGTCTCAAAGTTTTGAAGAGTGTAAACCTTTGGCTCTTGTGATTTTCCCACTGCATCTGTTGCTAAAGATCTTGTCGTGCCTCCCAGTATTTTAATGAATTTTTTCAAACAAAAACTCAGTTGATTGAGAGATAGAATGTTCTTCGCAGAAAAGAGATTCTCGAATCTGAAATACAAGAATAAAATAAGAAGATTGTAATTAATTAATTTTCCGAAATTATCAAATTTTTTATACCTCTTTCGATACTGTGCCAATTGACTATAACAATGCAAGATATTCCTCCCAGTGATACTAGTACTGTGCATCCTCTCAATAGCCTCCAGTAGATTATGAGCCTCATCAATTATTATCACATTATTCTTCAAATTAATCCCTGAGTTTATCCTCGTATTTTTATGTAAAATACTGTTGTAAGGAAGAACAATCACTTGTCCATCCTGCAGTGACTTCCTACTGGCATAATAAGCACAAGTTTCGATCTCCTTGGCAGTCTCAACAATCTCCTCGATATCGTGAATCTTTGTAACGATATCAGCAATTAATAAATTTTGATCTCCAGGATTATAAGGACAACAACTGTTTGTGGTTTTGGATCGCTTGAGGACTTTTTCTTTTTTTGAGCTCGTCTTCTTTGACTTCTGGAGCTCCAGGCATCTTTCGTTAATTAAATCAATGTTTCCCAATTTCTTTACAGCTTTATTGATACAATAATTCTGTCTTGAGCCTATTGGTACCAAAGAAACTCTATCCGAATACGGACTCTTTTTCAACTCTCCAATGAACTGATTCAGCTGGGAGTGAGTCCTCGAACACAGGAAGAACTGAGTATATCTCCTCTCTTCATTGTCCTCTTGTTCTTCATCAGAATCATCAGATTTTGCCACAAAATCTTCCAACAACAAATCATCATGATCATGGCATTCTTTGTCGCTCTTTGCATCCCCAGCCAAAAGATTCTCATCATTATTTTTCTTCTTTGAATGAAAAGTTTTCCTCTTATTCTTACATCCAACATTGCTTTCTGCTATTTTTCTCAATGATTCTTTTCTCTTCAATCGACGCTCAATCCCCTTCAACTTTTCCTGAACAATCCTCTTTTCTTGATTAACAATCATTTGCTTGGAGTGATCATCAACCCAATCCCCAGTAGATTTTCTCTCAATCTCTCTCAATTTTTCATCCAATTCTTCAATTTTCTCTCGTAAATTTTCTACATTTTTACTTTCATGATCATGCAACCACTTGAGTGCTCCACAAATTATTGACATTGTTTTTCCAGTTCCAGTTGGACTCTCAAATATTCCTAAATTACCTTCGTCCAGGCATTTATACAAAGACTTCATGAAATCCCTTTGGATTTTGTAGGGAGTAAATGGAAATGGAAAATCTTCCTCCTCCATAATTTACAATTTCCAATATTTTTGGGCCCAATGAGTGAGATTTATTATTGTGTCCTCTACCTGCCTCTACCTCTACACTGTCGCATGGGATGCCAGTAGCGACGTAAGATTCCTAGATTATCGACATAATAATTAAATTTTGTAGCGCCAATATTCAAATCTTCGATTCATCATTTATCACTAATAAATTTAATATACTAATAGATCACTTTAATAGACTAGTACCTATTTGAACTCCCTCGAGACGGCAAAAGTTGGTTCGAAAAAGTAAACAGGAAACTACCTAGTAATAAAGCCATAAATTTAGAGATTAACCAGACGCATCATATCCAGGACTACCCGAGAACAAAGCCACTTTCAAATACTTTTCTTATAGAATTTTCAAGTGCAATTTGAACCGTAGACTCTGGACTGACCCAGTAGACGTGAGAGTGGGAGAGCCCTCCTTTCTCAATGATGCCATCTTTTCAATCCAGATACGTTGTGCAGTTATTCTTATTATTTCATCAATCAACTCTTCTGATTATCAAATTAAATTTCGCGGGTCAATAAGGCGGGTAAATAGCGCCATCTATAATTTTAACCTCAAACAAACATTGTCGGCGTGTAAAACAGGTTATGTAGTGATGGAGTTTCGAGAGGACTGTAGGTTTCCAAGAAGAAGCCGATATTTTACACAAGCATAAGTCTTAGTTTGATTAGACAACGAGACGAAATTATTATTGACTGCTAATAATCAACAATGTGAGTAGAAAAACAAAAATATGATTATGTTAACAATGATAAATAACCGCAACTGTTGAGCTATCGGAAAAATAGATTGGTCCTAACCTCAATGCATAGATTGGGTATATCTTGTTAATTTTTATGTTTAAAGTGAGAAACTTATGAAATTCACACTAAAAAATGTTTTCTGACATTTTCTTCTAAATGTTTCACCATCTTATTATTATTATTATTTCAATGATAAAAAATCTTAAATCCCCCCGTTTACATTTCAGAACCATCAACATGACTGCAGTTGCCCCGAACCGCGTGCTTAGCCGCTCGGTAACCGTCAATCGACCAATCGACATGACCCTGAATCTCGATTGCACTGACGAACCCCCATCAGAAGTTCAACTCTCCCTGAAGACCCGAATCCAAGAGGACTATGACCGAGTCATCGCTACGCTTGACGAGATAATGAAGAAGGACAACGGTCAACTATTGACCCAAACAACCTCAGTAAGTGGCTACCAGTACTCTCTCGCCCCTACCGCCACTTCAATCCTTAAACAGCCGACTTTGAATCAATCACAGCAACCCACAAAATCCATCAAGCTCAATGTCCTCAACAACTCAAACAATCCCCAAGGCAATATTCAACTGGTAATGGATCCCCGAATGAGTCTGATTCTCAACACAGTCCCTCAGAATACCACATCCAGCTCGACCCCCTCTCAAGCTATAAAACCCCACCAGACCCATCCACCAGTATCCGAAAACTCTCCAATCCCCCAAACAATCAATCAACCCATCACCCAATATCCTCGAGCAACTCGTCAAAACACGATACGCGCAAAAGTTCTTCAGATTCAACAACCCGACATCATCGAGGAACTCCCACCCGAGATAACCACACCTCCCACTCCCACCATTCCTACCCCTGCTGTCCCTTTGAAAGCCCCTCTGAAGGTCACCTCTGCACCATCCATTCCAATACTCCCACCTGTCCAACCCTCAAATCCAAAAGTCAAGGTCCCACAACGGACCCCCATGGTCGTAAGGCCCACAGAGCAAACCTGCATTGGTGGAATAGCCGTTGGTAACAAGAACAGTGCTGACAGTATTGATGAATCGAAGCGTCATCTACCGGATGGACGTGAAATAGCATTCAACAAGATGAATGGAGGAAGAACTTTTCCGTCTTTGGTGGTAGTAGCTAGGCCCTTCTTGAGAAGTAAGGAAGTTTCTCCGCAGATAATTTCAAAGGAGAGAAATGAGTTAGATGCCAAGGTCAAGAGTGTACTGATGTACTCAGCTACAAGATTTGCAGAATGGCTGATACAGCAGGGATTGGTAAAGTCTGAGCAATATTGCGATCAGCATGGCACTCAGAAGCCCAAACTCAAGCTGGGGATGTACAGCCATTGTGGCTCATTTCCATATTCTGGAGGTTATGTTTGGATATCCAGTTGTTGTCCAGATAGATTTGTCTCGGTTTTCTCTGGTTCAATATTTCAAGGGGCACCTCATACACCCTCAGTTCTATTGAAACTCATCTATCATTGGTCATGTCAGACAAATGTTCAGAATGTTGTCTCCTGGGTGAAGATATCAAATGTTTACGTTAAAAATTTTTATACGAGCTTGAGGAGCATTTGTACTGCAGCTGTCTGGGACAAGAGTTCATTGATAGGTGGTAAAGGGAGGAGTATTCAGGTGGGTGTTATAAGTCTTGGAACTACTTCACAAGACGGTAATCTTCGTCAAGTCAAGGTCGAAGTCCTTGGTATCTTGAATCCAGACACTGGTGAATTGAGATTGAGAGCTTGTGAGCCAGTTCAGGACAATGATCGGACCGTAAAAAAAAGATTTAATAATATCCTTCAACCTCTCAAGACTTGGGTACACAAAGATTCAAAGATTCTCACTGATTTTACTGTGGACAAAGGAATTCTCCATGATTTGGGATTCAATCAAGTGGTTCAGGTCGCCTACAACAATCAGACCTCTCGTCATCAGAACAGTAATTATCAAGTGATGGAATATCTTCGTAAAATCGTTCCCAGGATGTTTCAGAATACTTTGAGCCTCTTGAGCAGACAAATGATTCAACAATTTTTGGATGAACTCGTATGGAGGGAGATGTTTGGTACAACAGCGTCACGAGCATTTCACAGTATTATCAGCCACATAGCTGAGCAAACTCGGGCTTCCACAGGTGAAAATCTCCTTGATCGTCTTACCAAAATCGCTGCTAATCCATTTAATGATTGGTCGTACTCACAATTCATCGTTAGAGACACTTTTGCGGTGAGTAATGACAACGATCCAGTAGTTGTCGCAAATGAGACAAACTCTTCAAGAGATTCTCCAATGTTGAACCTCAAATCCTCATCCACTCTGTCCAACAAAAGATCCCGAAAACGTCCGATGAACAGTTTAAACACTGGAGAAGCAAAACGCCAGAGTCCAGACATTAGAATTGATCCAAAAGATCTCGATAAAGTTGAACAAATTCCTCTCCATGAGTGTTATTATGGTACATTTGAGGGGGATAATGAGTCCTCATCAAAGGAGGAAAAGCGTTTTGCTCCTTTTGTATGCTTCCTATGCCCAGCAACCATGAAATCAAATACAGAAATTATGGATCACATGATCAAACACGTGCCTCATCGAGTCGCAGGACAATCACACTGTCACGTTTGTCGATACTGTTGCGCGGCCTTTTCATCCAAGCACATGCTGGTAACACACATTGCTGAGGCACACAGTACTTTTGGTAATAGTGATGGACACATGGTTGTCTGTGGAATATGTGAACAGAAATTTTCCAATTCAAATCTGCTAATAGCACACATGAGTACGACACATGCAGCATCAGAAATGCCTTATAAATGTGAGACCTGTGGATACAGGACATCGAGTCATAAAGATGCAGTTGATCATTTTTACAAGACACACGAGAGAGGGGATTCCCTCCAATGTCCTTATTGTCTCAAGGTCGTTCAATTTTGTATAGATGGAGCTGCTGTTTCTGCCAATATTCAGGCGTACTTGGTACACATGCAGAGACATGTGCTGAGGAGGGAGCAGGGGAGAGGTAATAAATGCTCGAGATGCTGTCTCTGGTTTAATCAGAAGAGTGCCCTCAAGCAGCATCAAATAATTCTCCATATGCCCTGGCTTGGTCGCAAAGAGACCCCCCATACACCTCCAGATAAATGCATAATAATTCCCAAATTCAGACATCAACTTAAGCGAATTGATCTGGGTCCAACTCCTCCAGAATTACCAGACAATGAGGAATTTGAGAGATGGAGCAGTCCTATTGTTGTCAATGTGCCGAGCTCGCAGCATCATTTCCGTTGTCAGGAGTGTGAGGAGGATATCGATGAGGAGGATCATTATCCTGGTGAACAGAGGTGCAACCAGTGTCGGTATGTTACGTGCTGTTGGAGGGCTTTCAAGGAGCATCAGCAGCAGATTCACAATGAACGTCCAATGACTAGTCTTATTGTTCCTTCACCACTCACTAATATTCCACTTGAGAAAAAGATGAAGTGCTCCTGTGGCTATGGAACCAAGGATGGTAATCTATTGGCTACCCATTTTGCCAAGTGTAAAAAGGTACTGGGAGGCAGCGAGGGCAGGGGCTCAACGGGGATGCTCGATAGTCTCGGGCTTGTACCTAAAAATTCGGTTTAGTCATTATGTTTTTATAAGCATTAGTACAAGCCTTTCAGTTTAACTGTCATCTTAAAAAATGACCTTTCCTTGCTCTTTTGTCATATGGATTAATGGAGAAACAGTCTAACTAGTTCCTTATTGTCGGTAATTGTCCTGTAATATGAGTTTATGTGAAAAGATTTATCCTCAATACCTAACTATGTAATTGAATCTTGTAATAAATCTTCATTATCATTATAATTGTGTCATTCATTTCCATTATCCCAAAATTCTCTGAACAAGTGGAGAGAATAAATAAATAATAAAACTTTTTACGTTTTATCAATTTTTATTTTGCAATAATGTCTGAAATTTTACGTAAAAATTATCATCTCAGGTTGACAATACCGATAATAATTGTTATCAATTTTTTATGATTTAATAATTGGGAAAACGACAGAAAACAATTCAAATTACTCATTCCATAGTTATTAGTGTAACTTCCAATTTTGAGTACAATGATAATCCATCTATTTTCATTTTTCTTATTTCTACTTATTACTAATCGGTCGATTCTACTAACATCCGTGGTTGTGTTAATTTTTCCCTTAATCTTAATTTTTTTTTTTTTCATTTTTTTTTCATTTTAATTTTTTTTTGTTACATTTTTTAATTTTTCTGTCTGCTGAGTAACACAGATGCCGCACTTGTTAACGCAAATACTTCAGAGCTCATCGATTTGGAATTATCATTTTGACAATGGCCTAAAACTACAACAAATGAAAGAAAATAATATATTGATTATCCAACTGAGATATTTCAACAACAATTTCAAGAATTCTAAAAATTTTATAAGAAAAAAAAAAAAAGAAATTGAGAATTTTAATTGTCATCGAAATACCACACACGTTCTACCGTTCAATCCTAAAATACTTATCACTAAATTGCAGATAATACTCATAATGCATCTTACAATATGATAAATTTGATGAATTAATTAATTAAACAATAGTAGAAAGATAATTCCGAACCTGCCACAGTGATTAACACTGAAATTCAACGATAACAAGTTTCCTTGAGTGGCTCGATTAATGCAATTATAATTGATGATGTTAAGATTTATTTTGCATAATAAATAATCAAAGTCACTCTGAAATACGTGGGAGAGAGTAAAAGCTATCTCTGTGAGCTCTTTAATCAGAGAATTAATAATTGAAAGCATTTAATTATAATTGATAAACTCTACGTTTTCGTTACTATACTTTGTCGTTCGTCTCACGAAATCTATCCATTCAATTATCCCTTTGAAAAATTAGTGATGATAAAGGGGCTGTATGAACATAGTTATGAAATTTTTACCTCAATTGATTAATTTATTTTCATACGGAGAAAATTAATGCTGCTCAGTAATTTTCAATAGTGTTAGGCGTATCGAAAACTACAGCACATGCGCGCGCAGCTGAAATTAAAATAATAATAATAATGGTTTTCTGATATTGATCATTAATTTCCAAAGGGATAAATTGTGGAGTAGGTCGATTACTCTACGGTGTACAACATGTAGAGATTACCCGAATCGCAGTTGGGTGGAACGAGTGTATGGTTCGGGGGCAAGACGTTGAAGCCCAGGAACATGAAAGTTCGAACCAGCATTGCTGAAAAAATAAAATTCAAATTCATTGTGCAATGTTTCACCTGGGAAACGAGTGATTTTTTAAAAGTTTAAATAATTACCTCGATCAGAACGATCTTTGCGTAGACAAACGACAATGTTGTTGCACTGGAGTACCTCCTCTGCGTACTCCAAGAGTGACACAAAGCCCTCCTTGGAGCCCTCGGGGAGTAGGCAACTGGGTACACCGATGTAAAGGGTACCTCGCCATATCAGTGTCTCCCATTCTACCGAGGTTGTCTCAGTTAAATGTAGAGTAAACTTCAAACGTAGTGAATCATTATTCTTAATTGCTTTCAATAATTCTTCCTCCTTTAATCAAATAAAAAATGTCTTGAGTACATTGAATTTAAATATAAAAATTAACTGCAAAAATTTTCTTAATTAACTCACTGTAACAATGTGTGAGCTCACAGAGAGCTGACTCTGTTTATTCCCCACGCCGCGGCTCTCTGTGTTGACTGCAGATACAGACAATGCGGCATGGGGCGCATCAGGACCACCACAGAGGCCCCACACCCAGCGTTATGGAGTAGTATTGCTGGGCCCCAATGCTCTCTTCGAGGGTCTCTTCCATGGATTTACTTGATGACTCCCTGAAATCATCAATACAATTCTACATTCTCAAAACAAAATAATTAATGATTGTGACTATTCAACTAATATTTTCAACTCCGACCTTTTGATTGAGATATTTAACTGAAATTTTTCAACTGAGTAGATAAATCAATACATGGATTATTAACAAACATGACAAATCAATGTATGAATCAGTATATCAGTACTAAAAATTCTAAAACCATGTCGAAATAATACATTATTATGAATTTATAATAATGTCCGTGAGTAATGTTTTTATGATATTGTCGTGTGCGGCAATTTAAAATGGCATCAGTTGATGATTTGTTACTTGAAAAGATGTTAGTGGAATGTCGTGGAACCGATTAATTTGGAAAAACAAGAATATTCATATCGTAATTTGCTTTTCTACGCGATATCAAATAATCTTTGTTGACTCCAATTCACCCTGAAATAACTCAAGGTCACCGCTCTCATTTATTCTGTTTCGAATTGAATATTGTGGTGTATTTTCTGACCGCCACAAGTCAAGAATATTCATATAAAATATTCTCAACTCATTCGCCCATTTTTAATCAGACTACGTGATTTTCCATTACACGACAATGAATCCTTATCACCACTCCATTTCAATCAAACCCCAGTAAAACCTGTGCTCTATAAAAAAGGAAAAGAAATAAAAAAAACCAAAACACGGATATACCCATAAAATCTCGAAAATATTAATTTTCCCCAATGGATAGAGCATCTTCTGGAACCTTTTCATCAATACCATAAAATCATAAAATATCGTCTGCGAATACAATTATTACAAGATGGCGGCCACGTTAATAAAGTTCTCCGCACAATGCGTGCAATGAGAAAAATAACTTACCATTTACTAGAAATTAAACTCGGCATTGCTTGATCGTTTTTATTACTCTTCCAATTACTCAACGAAATAATAGAACTAATACTCATACTTCTTTTTTCGTAAAATCTTGATAGATTTTATTGAAACTCAGAATGAAAATCCTCTCGGTTATTTGGTTCGAGAAATGAAATAAAAATGCAGTTGTGTAGGTGTGTACACGTCACCTCTTCGTCGTACTTTTACACTTTAGGGCTACGTTCCGTTGCGTACACGCCTGTACATGACCTTCTTAAACATACGATGGGTGGGGGTACAATAATGAATAGGGAGGGGGGTGGATTTCTATGAAATTGTGGCCAACTTCAGAGGGGCTATATAGGCAGGCTCCGTCGGTAACGATGAGATCTGGACACAGGTTTAGGGAACACGTTATGGTTATTTTGATGGTTCTGATAGTTCTGAGTAACAATAAAAACGTGTTTGTGGAGTTTAAATTAAATTTTTCAATTAATCAAATAGTTAACCAACAGTTTGATCATGTCTACCTGTAAAATTCATCATGTAAAGTTTTATAATCTGGCTCCAAGGTCGATAACGTGTCTTTGTTACGAGAAAAACAGCAAAAAATTAGCATTTTCGAGGTTAGTTTTTTCTCTATTGAGTAGATTGAGATATATCTGAACCATATTCTATCCTATTTCAGGAACGACAACTCAATTGAGATATGGAACCTCTCATACACGCCATTTTTAGAACGAACAATCCCTGGTAACCCTCGAGACTCGATAGAGTCCCTTGTCTGGATCGGGCCGCAGCGTCTTCTTTCCACAGGCCTTCAAGGCTTTATCATCGAGTACGATCTGATCACTCTTAAACAAAAATATTCTACCGCAGTAACAGGAGGAGCTGCCTGGTGTCTCGACGTAAACCCTCACCGCAGCCGCATCGCCGTGGGCACTGAAGATGGCTATATTAATACCTTTACAATAACTCCAGACAGTCTCGTTTACGAGAAGATTTTTGACAAGCAAAAAGGGAGAATTTTATGTCTAAAATGGGACAACACAGGTGACATGATATTCACAGGCTCCAACGACACAATCCGAGTGTGGAATGCAAATTCAGGCCACGCGATACACAAAATGACAACTGGAAGGAAGCATATCAAGAAAGAGACGATTGTCTGGTGTTTAGGCGTAACAAACGATAACAATGTGATATCTGGAGACTCAAGAGGTATTTTATCAGTTTGGGATCCCTCAATAGGCACATTGATTGAGTCCCACGAGTCCCACACAGCTGACATACTCTCTCTAGCCGTCTCCGAGGACTCCAACGTTATTTACAGCGCTGGTATCGATCCAGTCATCAGGAGTTTCTCGAAAGTCCTCTTGAAATCATCAGGAAGGTCTCAATGGGTTAAAGGAATCGAGAGGAGACTTCATATTCATGATGTGAGAGCTTTGATCGAAGCAGATGGCAAGTTGTATTCAGCTGGAGTCGATGGATATTTAGCGCAGTCAAGTTATCCCCCAAAAAATCTAGTGAAGTATCCTCCATTACTCTCAAATCCTTGTGTCACCCTCTGCAGAAAATCTCGATGTATTTTACTCCGTTACTCGAATTATCTTGAGTTATGGAGACTTGGAACGTCGAGTTCTATTGATTCTACTGATAGAAATGGCCATTTTCGGGAGAAGAGTGAGACTATCTATCAATTGGAGGAAGAGCCGATCAAACTGTTGGAACTCAAAACCAAAAAGAATGAGGAAATTATTTCGTATGCTATTACGAAGGACTCAAAGATGATTATTTACTCGACTGATAATCATGTAAGAGTGTTTAATTTTGATATTGTTGAAGGGGATGTTATGTTGACTAAGAGTGATACTGATTTCGGTGTTGGGAGGATACAGAAGATGATATTCAGTCCGAATAATAAACTTTTTGTCATTGTTAATAATGAGAATGGGTGTAATCAGGTCAATGTATTCAGGGTGGAGCACAAGAGATTTGAGGGAAAATATTCATTCAACAGTGGCAAGCAGAAATTGAAAAATATCGGCCTCATGTGTTTCTCACCGAATAATAAGTTTTTTGTCTGCGGAGATTTTGAGGGCAGAGTGGTTGTATATATGATGGAGGAGAGTGACGGAGTTGATGAGCCTAAATACTGGGCACTGCCGAGTTATCAATGTCCAGCAACGGCTATGGCTGTGCAGAAGGGGAGCAATAACTTGGTTATTATTTATGCGGATCATAAGATTGTGGAGTACAATTTACCCAGACGTCAGTACACTGAATTTTCAAATAATCTCCAGACTCGTGTCCCTAATCACTGGCTGACACGATCATTCCCAATTGTTAATATCACGTTTAATCCTGATGATGAAAATGTTATTATTGTACACGATGACACGACTGTTTACGTTATTCAAAAGAACAGATTCACCGATGGAGCTGCCAAAATAATGAAGACTGATAATAATGAGGAGGACAGTAATTCTACGTCGAGTTCTCAGGGCCAATATGTTTTCCATGTTATCAAAAAATACAAACATCTGGTACATTTGGAATGGCTACAATCTGGAGAATTGGTAGCAGTAGAAGTCAATCCAATGTCATTAACTGAAAAATTACCACCAGCATTGAAACAAAAATCTTTTGCTTCCTTGTGATTCTTCCATTGTCTGTAAATATAATTCTCACTTTATCCTAAAGAAATAAATTTTTGATCGGTAATCCTGAATTCGCCTGGTAGTGCCGGTGGCTCTATCGTAGTACGAGGAGAAATGTAAAGTTTTCCTTGTAATTTCAAATTGTCATCCGACAATCGCCAGCCAATCATGGCAGAACTCGTTCTTGGAATGTTAGCCGATGCTTTCAGAATCATCATCTCCTTATTCTCTTTTGTAGAATTCTCGTTATTCACAAGTTTTTCAGGAAGTTTCAAGTTGATACATTTTTCGGAAAATATCTGAAACAAAAAAACAATTAATTTTAACTGAAAAATTTAATTGAAGAATTCTTATATTTTTTTTTTTACTTTTTGGAAGTTGTCCTTTGAAAGATGACCAAATCGTTGGTTCCACTTATTCCGAGCTCTTTTTTCAAGACATAAAAGTTCATTTCTGTGGAACACATAATTATTAAAAAGGTATCTTAAAGGGTTTCGTTAAACTCCCCATTCTTTCCTACATAACCCTGTCTCCAGTACTTTACCGAATATCATCAGAAGGAAAATGCGTCTTGGTTCTCTCCTGCAGTCTAGTATGTACCACCTTCTCAGACTTCCTTCCTATTTCCTCGCCTCCATCCTTCCCCCCTTGATCTTTCGGCAAGTCTTTCTTCATTCGAAAGTTATCGAATAAAAGTTTCTCACAACAGTTATTCAGACCTCTCTCCCGTCGTCAAGGATGGAATTCTCGTTGGTTCGATATCATCGAATTTTTTGTATTCAATCGAAATAAAAAAAAAAAAAAAATGGAAATTAGACATTATCCCTCATGGTTTCCTCCAATAATTAAATATATTCGACGGTAAATAAACCCCTTCCATTTATTGAATTAAAACGTACGTATACAGAAATTACCCCGGCACGTCTGGCCCCCCTGGATCGTCTGAGCGGTGTCTAGCCAGTACCCCCTCCCATGCCTCGATGATGAGGCACCCTTCCCATTTGGTCCCGTCTGGTCGACGCGATTCACCGACTGAAACGCTCATCCACCCGTCCACCCACTCACCTCTAACCCCCCCATTGACCCTCCTCACCATCATCATCACCACCCGGGTGCAGTCTAGACCAAGCACCAGCTATATAACCCAATACATACGATTACTAAAATTTTAGGGATTCAAATTTCCCGCCTTGCAAGGAGGGGGAGATTTTTCTCTCTTCAACTTTTTCACACCTATAATAATTCAAAAAACATGAAGGAATTAAAAATAAAAAAAAAATCCAATATTTCATCGCTCACATATCGGATAATCCTCTTCTGTTCGACACCTGCCGTTATGCTTGTATAAACGTATTAACATATATGATTAGGCAAAAAATTAAGACAGAGTTAATGCGCATGCGCTACAGCGCATTGAACGGTAGTGGGGGACGTCGAGGGGTCAGAAGGGAATAGGATAGGAGATACGTACTCATGACGTTGCGTCTAGACGCCCCCTCCATCGGGATTGCTCACGTTATATATGATGAAAAATATATATGCACAATGTATATATGTGCGGCAAATTATTTTTTTTTTCTCATCGGACGGAAAAATAAAACATAGGGCTTTTATTGGTGCACCTGGAAAATGACAATAGAGTAAAATTATTTCGTCAAAAGTTTGATCAAAGGAGAGGTGTCTTACCATCAAGTAGAGATTCTCCACTTATTTTAGGTCTCGATCAAGTAAATTATTGACTTGAATCAGAACAATTTTTTCGAGTGTTTTCCTCTAAAACTCGATGATTATTGAAAATTTTCAATAATTTAACCCTTTTCCCCATTAGTCGAAATCTTCAAAAAAACAAGTCCCCCACCCCCTCACATCATCCCTCTTCACTTGCAACGTCAAATCGAAAGAAAAGTAAAGGTTACGGGATTTCAGATGAGTGCATTGAATGGGGTGACCGAAGTGGTAAGGATGGAGTCAAAGAGAGAGGAGGGGGGGGGGGGGGATCGTGGGTATAGTCTTGTAAGTCAATGATGTGGCAGTTGGCGCAGGCGGCGACAGCCACCCCTCCCCCCAGGAAGGCAAAGGGAGAGAGAGGCTGAGAATGGTAAGAGCTGGGGGTTGCTCTCCCTGTCTAGACTAACGCCCCCCTACCCCCCTTTAACCCCCCTGAGACACCCCATCTCATCCGCTCCACCGTCAAACAAAGCGCAACTCAAATTCTGTTAGTGTGAACCCAAAGGCAAGAGGTAGAAAAATCTCAGGAATGGATGAGAGAAATTTAAAAAAAAATTTCGAGAGAATATTACACAGATGGACTTTACTGACAAATTTGAATGGAGCCGGTCATTTGCACAGTACGTTTTATCAGTGAACTGGGTCGAGGGGGAGGTGAGGGGGGTTCATCGACCCTCTGACAGCTAGACAGGCGGACGCGAACCAGACGCATCACCTTTGGTATCAAAATACGCATTTATTATCCTCGGATTTTTTTTCTTCTTCGTATTCCTGAATTTTCCCGCTCGACTTATGTCCCCCCCCCCCTCATCAAAATATTAAAAAAGAAAAATGCATTAATACGACAATAGCTCCCCCATAAATGCGAAAATTCTAGTACCATTAGCATAACCATTTTCTGCATTAACAATGTGACCCCTCTCTCTATTCAAACTCATTCGAAATAATACCGGAGATCCCCGACATTGAACGATCGTGCCTCGCGGAGCGCAACCCAGAAAACGAATCATTCGATTACTACCGGGGTGGCGCTGCAGCGCACCAGTACCTTTTCCGAGAGAGGCGAAACCATTTGTCGTTAGCTTCAACATTCGTCCCTTATTCCCTCAATTTGTCCACTCGAATCGCGATTTAATGTGTTAATTAACAATAAAAGTGTCTTCTGTCGATAATAGTCAAGGACAATCATTTAAAATAATCAAGTGAAACGACATTCGTTGATAACCAAACAACAAGTTGAACTGACGAGGCTGGAGTTTGAGACAATATCGCGAGTGCATCAAAACACTGCGGCTATTCACCTTACTTGACTCATCTTTGAGTGACAAAAAAAGTGCCAAATACACGGCTGACTGATTTTTTGATGCAACAATACGTAATCCACTGTTTTTGGGGTAAATATTGAATCACTGAGATCATATTGACAATGCATTTTGTGTTAGGAGATATGTGCAGTTCGGGTCATTAACAGGTCAATGCGGTGTGGTGGCTCCATCTCTGTAATCATTCTTTCCCCCGCCCGAACATTTATTTTTTTTTTCAATTTTTTTGGTATCAATGATTTTTTATTAATTATAAATAGTGAATATTCATTGATATTTTTCATTCGATTTTATCAAATTATATCGCAATTAAACAGCACAATAAATAGTCAATATATTTTTTTATTCAAAAGATGAAGGAAATTTCTGGAGATGGAAATTATTTTAGTATGATCAAGTGTTGGAAACATTCACCACAAACTATGCGGGAATGGCAGGCTATCACATTTACAGTAACGTCCCCCTGATTGTGTGTTTCATGCTAAAATAGAACTTGAGTGGTATGCCAGTTAAATACACTTTCACCAGCGTAAAAGCGTCAATGCAATTCTCCCTCGTTTGTCCCATTGTTTATGTCTACTATTCTATTATTCATTGCAGTTATCCAGTGGAAATGATAGAGCATAATCATTTGTGGATTGAACATTTCTTGAGGCAATACTCAGTTTCAGCTGATGTGACGGGTAATACCTAGAGTAAGTAGACTTTAATATAGAAAAAAAAAAAAAAAAAAAAAAAAAAAATCAAAATCATGTACCAGGTGAAGGCAAACACAATGTCTCGAGATACACTGAACTTACGAGACTTGGCTGCCGTTGATATACACACACACACACACACACACTATTATAATCCCTCTTTCTCTCTTTATGCTTGTCTGACGGGTATTCGTAAAAATAGGACTTTCGCAGTTTCCCTGTCGGCTATATTTACGCATCCCTCGTGTTCCTAACGTAGTAAACAAATGTTGGGATGAAAATGTTGGTGTGTTACGTGGATGAGTCAAATTTTTCGCCAAAAATTTATGAAAGGAAAATAATTAGAATGAATTATTTAATTACAGATTCCTGGAGATATAACGAATAATAATAGCTGAAAAATGAGTGTCAACGTATTGCAAAATATCTCAGAGACATACAAATCAGCCAAGGGAAAGGATTTATCATCTGAATGTATGCTGTGACAATGGCGAAAGGTATCCGTACAACAAAGAGAATAATACGTGTCATCGAGTTTGGTGGGCGATTACATATAGACGAGGAAGATGATGATGATGATGAGGAGGATGAGAATAATCGTAATCAGTGGAATAAGTGTCGAGAATTTCTTGTTGAATTGACGAGAGTAAGATAAAATCATTGATTGGGTATTTACTGTCTGGTGTTGGTGTTGTGATTAATAATAACAGTGCAAAAAGTGATGTAGCACTGGTAATTAAAAGTAACGCGAGTGATACGTTTTATGGTGGAGGTGGTGGTGTTGAGTGGACGACAGTTGCCGTGCCGATGTCATCATCGCGATCCTATCCCGAAGAGCCGGGAGCCACTGGTCGCGCAAGGACACGTCCGTGGAATCCCTCTGGTAACGTTGATACTAGTGAGGAGAGAAAGAATAAGAGAAGTAGAAAAGTTAATAAGGAAGAAACTGAGGACGACGAGGACGAGGACGATAATTGGGGGGTGGTTATCATTGTGACAGGAAATACGACACGGCTGCCATCATTGACCCACGACACCTCTATGGAAGCACGTGAGTTTATTTCATTTTTCTTCATTTGAATATTATTCTGTAAAAATTAGCTACACTCTCTCTCTCTCTCTCTCTCTCTCTCTCTCATTGCATTCTGGATCGAGCCCAACTATACTATACCTCTTGGTACGCGTCGTGACTAATCGCCCGGGACCTCTCTCCCCCCCAAACTATGAGCCCTATTTTCGCGCTTGCTTCAGGAGGAAAAAATGTAATGAGCGAAAGAAAAAAATAAATAAAAAATTCGGCTCTCTATACATATTCCTGTATCCCTCATAGAGGGGAAAAAGGTTATGAATCGAGTGGACGATTCATGACTTTTTATGGCAACACACCCTCTCTTCTGTTTTGTTCTTCGATGACTTCTGGAAAACTAGACAGAGTTCAAGTGAATCCATGGAGGGGAAAAAAGAGGTTAATGTCCCTTGCCCCAGCCCTCTCTCTCCTCGATGAGTAAAAAAAAAACTTGTGTTTTAAATATAAATCGTACGATGATGGTATGACGCAATTAGGCCAACAGAATTACGAGGTCAATGATCATGCCATTGAGGAAAGAGTTTAATAACATCAGCATCATGATGGGTTTTTTTTTTTTTTTTTTTTTTTTTTTATATAAATGTCGCTGCGAGGTGTATGAAAACACCCGGTGAATTAAATTTAACATTACAATTTGTGGAGGAATAGAAAAAATTGGACAAGAGTGCAGTGAAAAGATTTATTGTGTTGATGGGAGGAATATGAAACGGGCAAATAGAAAGAAAATGAGGAATCAAAGAGGGTGTGGTAGTGACGCGTTACCGGGAAAGCGAGGGTGAATTGGGGTAGGGTAGGCATAATGGTGCCAAGTGCACGGCACTTAACTGGGCCATCGACCAACTGCGGTATATATGCGTCATCATACATTTCATGTATAATGTCAGTTGTTCAATTTTTTTCTTTTCATTTTCATTATCTATCTCGAGTGCATCTGCCAATAGCATCTCCAATAATCCCCTCGATTGTGTTCAATTCAACCCCCACAGGGCCCTCAGGACCATCTCAAACGTATTTTTAACTGGCCACATACATTCATAAACAGCAATGCGAGGAAGAATAACCGTTGAAAGGAGACTGCGGAGTACTCGATAGAAATAGCCGAGACATTGAAATATTTGGATGTCATGGAATGTGACGTATGTAATACAGAATCATCGGATACACTTATTGAAAAAAAAAAATAAAAAATGATTATAGACATGTATTAAATGTATAAAATGTACTATTCGACACGTGTTATTATAAGAGTCTGAAGAGCCAGTGCAATGACTGGGTCGAACAAGCGACAGAGAAAAACGAAAACCGGATTTTCATTCGGTCGGCCATTTCTACCTTGACTTTTACAATAACGTCTGCGAATGCATAAACCTTGACTTTTATAATAAAGAACGAATGTGAGATTCATAAACAGACGAAAAAAAACTACGATTATTAAAACAGAACCAAATATATTGTTAAAAAAATTCTTAAAAAGTTCTTATGGAACAACCTTGACCTAGTAGTCTTCATCGAGGCTTCGACCTAAAACGCCCGCCGCGTGCAGTCGCATCAACCTCGACGTGATCTCAAGTTTGCAGTACTAATCCATTCCTAAATATGGAAAATAAAAAAGCAGTGATGAAATTATGAAAAAATCTTGATAAGTCAGCTGACGTTGTCATCTAGTCTAGACAGGATTACGCAATGCCCACGTTGATAGCCCGTCGATTTAACACTCAACAATAAAATCATGATGTGATTGAGCAAACACGTGATTTTGCAACTCGTAGTTATCACACTCCGAAGTCTCAACAATTTTTTCACAACCAATCATATCTAACCATCATTAACATTAACAAAAAGACCCATTAAATTGGATCGGTGTGTTGTTGCACCAATTACATAACTACGCGGCCATGGACTTGTATTTTCCGGCCAGACGCTAAATTTTTCTCAATCCCAATATTGAAGTTCACATTGAATCGGTCACACATGCATCAAATTAGATATTCTGGTATTGATGCACCGCAGACAATAGGTAGGAAAGACCCGAGTGAAAACCCCAGCATCAGATCAGACCAACTCGAGGCGTTTTGGTGCCAGACGACTGGCTCTATGCATAAGCCACTCTCTCTCTACTATTTTATTATACCTGCGACACAGGCATAGTTGTTGCCAGAAAAATATCAACTTTGGTGGTTACCCCTACTCTCCTGAATTTAGCTTTCAATCCACCACCCACACCACTCAACCATTTTTAAGAACTTTGAATTTTACCTGCTGTCAAGAATGTATCAGAGGAAAACAATTGAGATGTCAAAATTATTGTGACACTTGAAAGAATTGATGACTTAGACCTGATTAACGGCATTATTCACGTTGACTCCAAGAAGGGGAAGAATTATTTTCATATACTATGTCTTCATTCCATGCAATAATGGCTAAATTGAAAAAAAAAAATCTAACCCCAAACAAAAAAAAAATGAAATAACGTCTGGTGCAAGGTTGTGCGGTTCTGCACCGCATAATGTGTCTGATGAGGAAGGGCAAAAAGGGCGAAGGAGACAGAAAAAGAAGGAGAGCGGGAGACGTCCCTGAGATATGATAGCCGGTTATCATACACCCCACCCCATTCACGTCGCCAATCTCCCTCCGTCTCAAAACTGCCTCGAATCTTCCCCCATTGCCTCTTCCACTCGTGACGTCTCGATCGCCACTTCCATGGTTGCCCCCTATCCCCTCCACCCTTCTCGTTTCCTTCTATCAAACACCTCGTCACCCCCTTCCCCCCTCGCCCGTCCATTCTCTCTTTCTCTCTCTCTCTCTCTCTACCCTCTCCACTCCTCACTCCACTCTTTCGTCTTACACGGCCCCAACAACCTCCCGTCTAGACGGCGCGCACACTGCGCCACAACGGCTCGTATCGTAGCCCCCCCTTTACTGCCAGAACCCACACGTATACTGTAGGGTGGTACCTAGTGAAAGCATGGGAGCAAGTGAACGACACTAATACTTCTTTCAGAGTAATTTTTTTTTATTTTTTTAATACTTCTTTTTGTTACTGTCGTACCTACCTTTTACTTGAACAGAACGCGAGCACGTGGAACTTGCGAATATTTTCTGGGAATTTTTTTTTTTTTTTTTTTTTTTTTTTGCGGACAAATGGAGGCGGGGGAATTGATGACGGAAGGAGGGTTTGTTTGTTATTGGAGGAAATGAGGAAGTTTCCGGGTGAATTTTAGACATCTGATTCAAAAAATTGATACAATTGTCGATCTCCTGACGAATAACCATATTCGATATTTCGGAAATTTATTCATTTAAATCATTTAACATGGTAATTAATTCAAGAGGGCTATCTGACGGAGAATGTGACAATTGCAGCGCTCGGGCGTCATCGAACCAGTCTCGTCTGGCATGGTCTCTCTCTCCCTCTCTCTCTCTCTCTCTCGTGTCGAAACGAATGCGCGGTCGTTCGACAAGTCGCAACCTTGGCCGGAGGAAGGTCAACCGAATATGCGGAGGCACCTCTTTTATATGACGGTTAAGGTTGTAGGCTGTCTATCCAACTATTGAAACGCATCTGTTGTGCCTTGCATACACTTTCTCGGGTGCATTCATGTTTCGTTCGAAAAAAAAAAATATATATTAGGAATATGATGATATTGGACCTGATATTACATTATTTATACGAAACGTGCAGACGTTGTGTCTGTCTATGATGACCTATAGATTTATTCATTCTCTTTGCAATTGGTTTATGATAGCGTGATCCAATAAGCCTATGATTGTGATTGCACAATAGAGACTGAGAGTGACTCGACACGAGGAAGAAAATTTTTATTTCCTCCTTGAATATCTTTCTCGTTCTATTTTCAACCTTTCACAGACCCTTCTGAGCCTACCTCTGACCCTTGCTATAACCTTTCATCCTCAACTTGCACAGATTCTCCCCTATCCAGCATCCCATCGTAATAACAATCCCTCGTCCACCGTAATAAGGTTCTCAGCGTGTCCATACGTTGGAGTCACGTCGCGTCAAATTGTTGCGGCCGGCTGGCTCGTGCGCACACGTGCACACCGAGTTCGACGTTGACTGTATATTTCGGCGGCCTCCCTCCGCACCCCCTGAAAAAAAAAAAAAAAAAACCCACGAGCACCAAACGGGTCGCAAGCCGCCGGGGGGAGAGAGACCGACTAAAAGAGGCAAAAAAAGAACAGTAGTTCTCATATACAGATAAGCTCAGACACACAGACACAAGAGTTGGACGTCTGGCGCAGCCGGTGGAACTTGGTAGGGGGAGAATTTGTCGGCCGTGGGTGGCGGGGGTCGCCCGAGGCCAAGGAGTATGAGTGACGGGGTGAAGGGGAAGGCTGCGCGACTTGTACGTTTCTCCCTGTTCTGCACTCCGGCCATAACACGGTTGTTCAAATCGCGCTGATGGAGAGGGGTAAAGTGGGGGGGGGGGGGCGAAGGCGGAGAAGGGGGTAGGACAACTGGGACGACGGTGCTGCAGCTTTGCAGCCACTGATCGAATTCAGTCTACCGCTGGACTTGACGAACGATCAAACCCCCACGCTTTTTGAAACAATTTGCTCATGTAACTTGATTCCAATATATGACAATTCCATATTTAAACGGTTTTAATGTAATAATTTTTTTTTTCTCCCCTTTATGCAGTCTATTTATGATGAAATAGAATCGAGCAATACGAATTTGTGATATATTTTGATTACGATGCATTGGTGGATGAAAGGAGAACAGCAGTTGTTCGTGTGCATATCTGCACGGAGAGTTTTTGTGAATAAATATTTCGTGTAATAGCGAGATAATTGAATAAGATACAATTTAATGTACAGTGTTGGATCGGACGAGTGTACAAGATACGAGGGAAATATTTGAGTGATAAGTTGATGTGAAAGGGTGATGCTGCGATGCTGCCAGCTTGACAGCTGATACCAGATGGGTCCTTGAGGGACGTACCATTTGATATGAAATGCCAGTGAACATAATCACGAGAATATTTCAATAATTAAATATAATTTTTTATCATCCTGGCGTCGTCGCCGTTCAAATGAAGCTCCGGTGTCGTTGCATGCAGACGCTCGGCGTCTCCATCAAGCAATTGAGAAGGAAATTACTCGAATTGGGCGCGAAAATACTACACTTGCCAGCAGCGAGTCCCTGCGACATGGCTCTTGTGGTATGTTTCATTTATTTTATTTTTTTCTTTCAACAGTCAAATTAATGGATTTTTTCGAGAAATTATGTTAACATGGTTCTTCCATGTTTCTTTCGCCTGGCCCAGAATGTGATCCACATGGCTTTCACTACAGCACATACTCTGTGTGTCTGGGTCAACTTTCTGTCTAGCGTCGAACAATATGAATCCTTGAATGTGTCTCTTCTCTTTTGGTGATATAATTGAAATTATGATCTCCAGACTCATTGTAGAATAGCCCTTAGGGCCAGCCGGACGAAACTTTCACTTGCGAATTATCTGCTCATGTTGCAAAAAACGAGTGAAATCTTGATGAAAAACCAAAACTTTCTTCGTACAAAAAGCCCCCCTAGTATTTCAGAGGAGTGGAGAACGAAAGCCACAGACCTATCATGACTCACTTCATCCTGTCAACTGCGCCAAGGACTTTGGTCTTATTGCCCTGACTGATTTTTCATTTTTTCAATTTACAAGAATTACATTTCCACAAAGTTGATGGTCTTATTAATGAGAAACAACTAGATAAAACATTAAACAGACGCAAGTGCATTTAATTGGGGGTGAAAAAGTGCAGCAAGTAGCGCACGTCACTGCTCTCTTCGACCCCGATCGATTGTGGAAAATGAGAATCAAAAATAACTTCTTCTTGTCTCATGTCTGTCGAATCAACCTTGGCCAACGTTGCACATCGCGCACACACACACACACACACACACACACACGATACGAGAGTATCTGAATTACTCACTTCCTATCATCATTTTCATTACTTGTTTTTTTTTTTTCCTTTTTTCGCACTCAGGAATGAAAGACAAATATGATAGTGCAGGTTTAATGTGTATACGTTTGATCATGAGTGTGAGGGGATTGAAAAAAAATATATCTCTATGCATGTATGAGTTATCTAAACCTCTCGGACAAACTGCACGCGAGACAGTTTAAAGGACGTAGCTTGTATAATTAACTGTCTAGACTCTCGACGCCACTATCTGGCTCTCGTTAACCTTATCTCAGAGTTCCAGAGAGTTTGTGATGAAAAAAAAAAAAAAAAAAAAAAAAAAAAATTGTAATTTTTCAGGCAGAAATGATCTTTTATGATTTTCACATTTTCTAATTTTCTAATTTTGCATGGAAAAAATGAACTGGAATAGGTATGAAATGGAAATATATATGTCCTCAGATGCTGACAGTGAGTGCAGGTATGGAGGTAGGCAGTGGAGGTCATCGAGGTGGTCTTGGTGGTGGGTTAGAAGCTAAATCACCTGGTGTTGACAGTATGCATCAAGAGGCCATGGTGGCTGTTGCGAGAGATCGCGCTATTCGAGCTGGCAGTGTTAGGCATGATCTTGCTCTTGATCTGCCACCTAGACTGCAACTTCCTGATGGAGAAGAAAGGCCTTATGGTGCACAGGCAACTCTACATCTTCGTGATCCTGATCAGGTAATTAATGAACAGCCAAATTTGTCAAAAAAAAAAAAAAAAAAAACATCTGGGTAATTTGTTTTTCGTCTTTTTCTTCTTAGGAAAGTGAGATTTATCAAAAATGTGTCCGGCCTCCGCCAAATAGAACGATATTTGATAGTGAGAGTCCACCACCCTATAGAAGTCAATCGGGTCTTTTAGACGCACCTGATAGAATAGTACGTTGTCACAGTGCTGGCAGTTCACTATTGAGGGTATTTCGTAAATTTCCAAGCAGTAACAGTAGTGGTTCAACAACACCAACTGTAGTGGTACCCCCAGCGAGACGGCCAACATTGTCCAGCTACTCAGACTCCAGTGGTAATCTAAACAATCTCTCCAGCTTAACGATAGTGCCCTGCGAGGCAGACGAAACAAGTAGCCATCAGCAACATCAGGAGCACGTCTGATGACATTCTCTTGATCCTTGTCGTTTCAATCGTCCATGACAATATATGCTTAAACTATTCAAACTTTAATCAACATGGAAAATAGGCAATATGGGACCCTCGAGGACGATGGTTGCACGACTTTATCGTGTCTCCGCTTTCCTCCTTGACCTCGCAATATTCGTCATTATCGTATTGACTTTATTTTACTATTCAGTAGTGAAGTGGTTTAAAACTAATAACAGAAAGGAAAGTCAAAAAATTAATTTATTGAAGAAAATGATTGAGAATACCTTTCTTTGTAGCAACTGCAATCGTCTAGAAAGTAGGTCAGCTGTGATTCTTGTGTAGAATCACTCATTCTCGAGTTATTTGCATAATTAACAAAGCATCACTTTGAATTTACCTATTGTTCTATATCACTTCGCTGCAGTATTCATTTTCAATTGTGCCTAATTAATATTATGAATAATCCAATAGACAAAATGAGTCACTTGTCGAGGCAATGGAGGAGATCCTCAAGACTGACTTTGCTACAGAGATAAGACACAATACAAACATTATAAGGAGACATGTGACAGTCACAATTTGTGGATAATTAACGAAAATATTCGAGGATTTAACTCGCGATGACAGTGGATGTATTTTTTTAATTATTTTTATCTTTGGTTTCGTCGAACCGTTATGAAAGGACAATTCAGGTGAATCTTTGCAAAAGTTTCTCCTGAAGAATAAAAAAAAGACTTAGTAAATTATTTATTGGCAATATTGCAATTCAAGCATATTCGCAATTATATATTAATTAGGGAGTATGAAAAAAACAAGATTAATTTTAAATAAATAAATAAATAGGTAAAATAGGAGGATTTGCGGGTTCGTGAGGATGATTGAAACAATTATTAACAATTATCAAAGCAAAAAACTATTTGAGCGAGGTTTTTCTTAAGTTTATATTTTTTTTTTTTGTTTTTTCTCTCTAAATGTTGAAATGTGTGTATCTGTACAAATGATACGGAAGAGAGAGAGAGAGAGAGAGAGAGAGAGAGAGAGAGAGAGAGAGAGAGAGAGAGAGAGAGAGAGAGAGGAGAGAGAGAGAGAGAGAGAGGAGTGGGAGAAAAGGGAATTTATGGAGTGCCAAGGCAATGAAAAATTGTAAATATTAGGTTACAATTCAAAGTATAAAAAATTAATGAATCTTAGTGATGAGAATGGAAAAGGCAAATAAATTGCACCATGTGATGATTTCAAGTTAATTAATTATGAGGACATTGAAATGTGGTATAGACAATTGCTTTATACAAGGGCTATAGGTGTATTCAAAGGTCGTTCGATATACAAGGAGTATTTTATTAAAAATTCGAGCTTTGTTCTCAATGTTATACTTGTTTGAAAGATTGGAGATGAGTGCATTTGATAAATGATGTACGAAATACTATTGATTTGAATTCATATGATCTTTTGTGCTCGGAGTCTGAGTTGATCACGTTCTAGTGATCACAAAAAATTTTGTTGTCTAGAAAATTATGATAAAATTAATGGGAATAATTCTTCTCGTGTATCGATCGCGCCTGTAACACAATTAATGTAATACATCTTTTTTGTTATTCAAAAAGAAAGTAGATAAGATTATCTTTTTTCCTAAATTTATTTATTATTGAATTAAGCTGAAGATCTGTTTCGACACGAAATAGTAAAGCTCAACAAGCAGAAAACAACAGAGACAATGTCAAGGGACTTTTTTTTTTTTTTTTTTTTTTTTAAGAGGAGATTTTCACCCAAGATGAACGCAATAATTTTGTTGGCAGTGCACTGAAACATTTCCGAAATTATCGCTCAAAAAATTAACATCAGTCGTGACAGAGCAAAACAGCTGTAATAAATATACATATTTATTGTAATTAACACAGAGAATCATCACTCATCATTGTTTTTATATTTTCGCATCTAGTAGACGAAAAGAAATGGAGACTGGAAATGAAAAAAAACAGCAGAAGAATCGATATCCGGCCAGTTTTATATGCACATAAGGAAAATCCTCGATAGAAGAGAAAAGAAAATAACGAATTGTTTAACCCAATGCACTGTCGCTACGATAAAAAATCACTTTGCTGCAATAAAAAAAAAAATTGACGATTACCGGTCTTTATTATCATGCAATATTAGACGAAAGAAAATTATCCAATTGTTATACTATGAGTGTGATTGCGATATTGATGGGCAAAGGACGTGATCTTTAATCAAGATGAAAAAAAAACCATATAGTAGAAATTATTTAAATTAAGAAACGAAAAAAGAAAAATTGAGAGTTAATTAAGAAAAAAAAAATATGAATGGTTTAATTTAATTAAATGGGTCATGTGCAAACCTCTTTTTGTTTTTTTTTTTTTTTTTTATTATTTTATTTATTCTAATTTCAGTAGCGAAATGTTTAACAACAGGAGATAGGTTACTATCACTCGGTGGTCAGTCCCATTCCCTCATTGAAGAGGTTTCTTAATTAATAGTATCTTGAAATTGGAGAGAGAGAGAGACCGGAATTTTCATAGATGTAGACCCAATAAAGAATTAGGAAAAAAAAGTCTACGAAAATTTCGCTATCTGTCATCGATATTCCAGAGAGGAAATAAAAACTTGTGGAGGTGATCAAAATGAATAACAAATTCACTTGTAAGCTTTTTCAATAAGCAGATGAAAAAATGACTGTGTGATGAAAAAACAAAAGAATTCACTCTAATACTAGAATTGCTGTCATAATGTTATTGTTCGTATGATTATTGCTACTCATTACTACTGCTGCTACTTTTATTTTTTATTAAACAACATCTGAAACTGATTAATCGTCTCTGTCAATTCGTTCAAACTGCATGTCCGTTGGAATTTTTCTAGAATAATATAACACATGAAGAACCTGTTATACTATTCATTTAATTAATTGTATAATTGTATATATTTTTGATTTCTAATAATATATTCAACAATTTCAACAATTTCAATTTCCTCTTCTTTTTTAGACAACTCGGTTTTATTGTTATTATCCATCGATAATTTATCCACAAATAAGTAGATCCCTGCAATCTCCCTAACCTCTGATTGGTTAAAACGCAATGCCGCAAGCCGCATTCCCACGCCTCGTCAGTCTTGTCCACTCCATAGCGTCCACTTCGACCCTCATTTGTTATTTATAAATAAATATAATAAAAATACTCCCCATCACCAAACAATTTGATAGTTGTCTGTGTAACCGTGTGTACTTATCCACTGGAAAATCATTAAATACACTGGAGAGATTGATTTTCACTGAATCTCAAAAGTGACCACATAAATCACATATTCAATCGATAATGACGCTCATCGATGGAGGAATAAAATACGTGAGATCAATCAATTCGGTCTATACAAATCCATTTTTCATATGAGTGTTATTGGAAGAAAGGATAAAAATTATCTAATTATTATTACGCAATTTAAGAAAGTGAGTGATCGAATGAACCAAAACATCCTTGAACATTATTAGGTATTTCTGGTTTTCACCACTCAATTGAAAGAAAATATTGTGCTCCGTAATTAGAAACGAAGTGACTATTTACACCAGACACGGGTCCATTCTTACAATTTTACAATATATCCACGGGACACGGTTACAGACACGGATCATATAATCCATGCATAGTCCGTGAGCCGTGTCTGGTGTAAGTAGCCGTACCGAATTAGAAAAACTAATTAACCATTAGTTTAATCAAAGTTTAAATAATTTCCATCAGACACTCATCTCATCTCATCAAGTTATATTTATACTATTATTATTTATAAATCTAAATATAATAGTTTAACGCTTTTTGCTTTTGTTAAAAAAAAAAAAAAAAAAAAAAAAAAACAAAAAAAAACACAAATAGAAAAATGGAAGTGACTGATATGAATGGCGGGAACGCCGAGGTGGCGCGCACGGTATCTAACCTAGAAGTCGTTGTGGGAACAGAGTTGATGGCAGAGGAGACTCTTGGCCACAATAAATTACAAAGTGATAAAAAAATGAACGAGGAGGAAGTTAACGGGGATGATAAAGGTATTGGTAAGAAGCCGAGATCAGCGATTAAGACAAGAATGCGTAAATCAAAGTCAAATTCTACAAGTAGTATTGAAAATGACGCCAAGCCTAAGGCCAAGGGAGTCAAGAGAAAACTCTCGGAGGCTGATTGTATCAATGACGACAAGGCTGAAGAGTTTGTTGGCTTTTTACCAGAGAGTATGGCCATTATTGAGACTGGATTGCACATTCTTCAGAAACTTATTGGTAAGATTTTAATGGAAATTATTAGATGATGTTTGGATTAATTTGTGGTTGGGCTAAAAAGCCACAAATAATAGGTTTGGATGATAGATATTTACCAGAAATGAGTTTTCTGCATGTTAAAATTTTTTTTCAAAATCAATTCGTGCAAGTTTTTGGAGAAAAATGTAAATATAATTGATATTGCTGGAGAATTGCACAACATAACCCCCTTATTATAATCAATTGAACTTTTCAACAGCTGAAGCAGAATTGGAGGAGACCAACTCCTCAAAACGCAAACGTACGTCGTCCAAAGGAGCTCAGAGGAACCTAGATATTGAAAACTCGGCCACTGATAACAAAGAAAGTGTATCAATACCTTTTGAAGATAAATCTGAGCAACAGAATGATGAGGAGTCGGAGAAAATTGATGCAACAGTAGAATCTCCGAATGTTTTAAATAATCTTGACTCTGAGGGAGCTCTGAGTGACAGCCAAAAGGTCGACATGTCGAATCCTTTGTACAAAGAGCCCTTTAAATTCGGTTGGAAGCGTGAGATGATTTACAAGGGTGGATTAGACAGTACTTCAAAGCGAACAGCAGACATTTATTACTACTCTCCCAAGGGAAAGAAAGTTAAGAGCCTTCGAGAAGTTGCAGAGTGTTTGACAACGAAGGAACTCACATTAGACAACTTTACGTTTTATAAAGAGCCAGTTGGCGTTGAAGATCCTTCCCTGGAGATGATCAGGGACGTGAAGAGACTGAGATCAAAGTCGACTGTTGGTCAGGCTACTCCAACAAGAAAGAACATTATTAAACGTGCATCTGTTGGCAAAAAAGCAACAACTCCACCTCCAACTCCACTTAAAACCGTCAAGGTTTCACCTCCTCAGGCAACTACTCCGTCAGGGTTCAAGGTCAAAGTTCCTGGCAAACGAGGCGTTCAAAAAAGTAAGATTTATCTGTTGTTTTTTCTCCCAAATCCAAATTTTTTTTATTAATTATTAATGTTATACAGAGGAATCAAAAGAAACAGAAATGCTACCACCCCAGTGGAGTTCGCCCAACGTAACGAAAAGACATCAAGCAACTACTGAAAAAGTTACATCACCCAAAAATAAAAGAATATCAAAGTGAGTAAAATCTCTATTAAATTACAATTCTTTATTCCCACTCAGTAGGAAACATGACGAAAAATGATTTGATTATCCACTTGACATCAAACACTTTCCCTATCTCAATTATCCCCTTCCCTTGTCACTAAAAAAGGAAAGGAAAGTCAATTGTTTTTACTTTTGTTATCCTCCTCCATTCCTTGGCTAATGCACGTCCAGCAGAGCCAAACTCCAGGAGCCTTGCAGTATTAGATGTTCTTTGAGTATGGGTCTCATACCAAGTCTCCAGTGTCGCATTTGCCTTTGTTTATATCATCCGGAGTGTGTTGGTGGAAAAACCCTATCACTCAACAAGGAATACGTTTGCAAGGTATTATTGATGAACAAAAAGTTGTACAATTTATCTGTAGGGAGATGGTAAAATGATCTAAGACGATGAATAATGTCTGTGTCATTATAAAATCATCCTATAAATTAGTAAACTTTTTGGGAGAAAGTGTAAAAAGTGGTAAAATTCGAGAAAAGAAGTGTCATCGAGGTATAAAATGGTTTCAACTCATCTAATCTTCGCTTTCCTACACAACTTGAATCATTTTACCTCTTAACTCCTTATCTTAACCCCTGTGAAGCCCCTCAGTAAAACAACTTCCTTCCACTTCAGAATTGTCAAATGGAACTCGAACCGAGTGAAGATCCTCAGCAACCACCATCGGTTACGCCACCGGCGTTAATACCAATAAGTATGTTAGGCCCTCACACCATTAAATCAAAGCTTCTCCCTTCAAAGTCCAAGCAATCATCAAAATCAGATACTGAGGGACCCCTAAAAGATAAGACTCCTATTTCAAATACATCGGGAGTACCTTCAATAATCAATAAAGTCGATACTCCACTGAGCTCCTGGTTCCCACCCCCAAGAAAGGAGTTTCTCCACAGTCACGATGGATCTAAACTCAAACCTGCCCAAAATATTGCTAAAATGGGAGGTAAACGTTACATTGTTGTCCCTAAAAATAATGACATGGCTGTACAGCCTGCTATTCCTGTAAGACCTGACAAATCATTTGAAAATCAGAGAGACTTTATTCGAGAGAATTTGTCCATTACCACTAATTCGAGTACAGAGAGCTCGATAATCAGTCGAAAATTTTCTCAACTGGCTGTCAAGTGCACTCAGGATAAAGAGAACGAGAGCAATCACAAAGTTGCACCGGAAACGGAGACAGAAGGATCTTTAACTGATTCAGTGAGGAAAGATGAAACAATTTCTTCGAATGAAGTAAGAAACACTGGAGCTGAGCCTGCTGTGCAGACAATGGAGGTGCACATGGACGTAGAGTCTGTTGAATTGGATAAAAATTTGGAAATTGAGTCATTAGATGATTCACATGTACCAGAGCTTGAGGTTGTTGAGGCGAATAAAAATGAGATGATGAAGGGGAAAAAGGGGGAGATATTTGAGGAGAATGAGAGGGTTCAGGAAACAATGGAGAATTTGGTGCTGGCTTCTGAGGATGAAAAAAAGGAAGAGATTGAGAATTTAAAGACAATATGTGACAGCAGCACTAAGTAAGTGCATATTTAATATTCCTCGTCTCATGTTAACTGGACTTTTTCGAAGGTCTTTCGACGTTTTCATACATAAATTGATAAACTAAATTTTTCACATTTTCACAAATTATCAATGAAGAAAGATAGTATTCTCTTTTTATCTGTGTTTGACAAAAGAATCTAATTTAATTTTACTTTTTTTTTTTATATTTACAGATATAAAGGCATGTTCGAGCCAGAATAGCAAAGAAAAGACCTTATTTTTTTCGTTAAATATTTTTTTTTTAAAGTCATTGAGAAAAAATATATTCTGTTTCCCCCACACAGCCCTATCCTCCACCCTCTATCTCCATTCACCAATATCAAAAATGCCCGTTAAATATTTCAATGAAAAGAATATTCAAAGAGTCTCTCTACTTTTTCTTTTGCAGAAAGAAAATTTCCCCAATAGAGGTGGATCCAAAACAACATTTTATGGTGTCAGTGTGTTCAGGGTATCATGCACTCTCTCGAATCTTCCAGTACCTCAAGGTCCAGGAGCTTCTTCGTGCAGCTAGAGTGTGCAGGATGTGGAGGGATTTGGCAGCACATCCAGCACTCTGGAAGACCGTGAGAATGAAGAACAGCCAGGTTACAGATTGGGACGGTTTGGCAGCATCTCTGAAACTTCATGGAACACAGCATTTGGACTTGCGAAAGATGCTAATTGCAGGAGAGTCTGATAATATTTGGCAAAAATTCGTATCTGTCCTTCCAAATGTTCCAAGTTTAACGACCTTGGAATTGTGCAGATGTCCAGCATCGGTTGTTGAAGAAATCTTCAAGTGTTGTCCCCAGTTAGAGGTACTGAGTGCAATGGCAATAAAGTGCGATGCACTCAATATCGAGTCTCTAGGAAATCTCAAATGTCTGAAGGAATTGCGACTCAAGGCAATTAGTGGAATTTCACTTCAGGAGGATCTCTCACCTCTGGAGGAGCTCAAACACCTGACACAGCTGTCTTTAAGTTCAATCAAGGAACTTGGAAAGAAGAAGATTGAAGTACTGGCGACTTTGACTAGCCTCGAGACTCTGGAGCTTGGAGAATGCTCTGATTTCCCTGATAAATTTGGCACTAATGTACTCTTGAAGCTGGCCAATTTGGAGAAATTGAGATTGGAAAAGGGGCAGGGGTCGTGTTGCACTTTTGATATTTTGGAGGGTGTCTCCAAGCTCGAGAAACTCCATCAACTCGAGTTGGTGAATTTTGATGTGAAGAATGGATTTGACAAGTGTCTGGCTAATTGCAAGAATATCAAAAGGCTGCTCATTATTCCTACATATATTTCGCAGTCAGCAACATCAAATAATATGGTCCTGGGGGGAGTCACTGAGCTCAGTGATAATCTCACCCATTTTGTGTGGGGGGTTACGGTGGAGTTGCTGAAGGTCACTCAGCTATATGTCGATCAGTGCAATCAGATGAATAAGCAGGTCTCTGGGGATTCCATTCCGGTACTTAAGCCGGTCCCTTGTCTGAAATTGATTGAGGATATTGAGGAGGAACAGGATGCACCAAGAGGTTTGTTCCTTCAGTTTTTTTTTTTTTTTTTTTTAATTTATTTATCAAAAAACAAATTTTCTCATATATTGTCATTATTTTAATATTTTTTTTTTGTGTTTATTTTCAGAGGAAAAACAATCAAACTTGACAAATCCACAAGTGGAGATTCTACCCCTTCCCCAATTACAGAAACTTTTACTCACTGCATTACCGAAGACCCGAGTGAAAATTCTTGAGATTCCCTTCCAGGCCACCTGGAGGCAGAGTATATCAGACACCACATCGCAGTAGTCCACCACCTCCAGTCTATTATGAGTGAATCGTGCGTAAAATTAAAGAAAAAAAAAAAAAAAAAAACGACAATTGTTGATTGATTGGAAAACAAGAATTGATGAATTTCGTGGGAAATGTAAATAATCCACTGAATAAGGATGTGCTGATGGAACATGAACTCAAACTATTCAATCAATACTTTTTAAAACTCTTTCATCTCAATTATTTTCATTGTTTCATTGAGTCGCTATGTAAAAAAAATCATATTTCCGTAGCGAGTTGGGAAAAGTCGAAGAATATCGTATATATTCTGTGGTGGATATCTCTCGAACTACAACACTCTAAGATATTTTCAAAATAATCTCAAAACTCATTTGAAACTCATTCTGACTACATGAGTGCATAAGTGTTGGATCACAGGTAAAGAAATATATTTTATACTGAAGAAAAATCGTAAAAAAAAAGAAGCCAGCCGAAATTGCTAAATGATAAAATAAGAAAGTTAATTGTTTTTATTCAACGATTCGAGATGTAGGCTTTTAGTTATAGATTACAGATATCCATGAAGATTTTCGCATAAAATTATTATTATTATTTTCTTCAATTCTTAATTTAACCGATTACGCTGATGAGATTGTAAACGGAAAGTTGACTCCTTGAAGAGACCTCAGACCAAGATGTTCCAATTATAATTTCACACAGTGAGAAGAAGCAATATACGTACAATTGTTTATTAATCACGACTATATAAATTATGATTATATGAATTAATAAAATTACACCCTGAATTTCAAATAATTTGCACCCTCAATTTCAGGTGAAAATTGCATTTTCAATTGAGTCACATACATGATAATCAAAAATTTCCACCAGTTTGCCTTTTAATGGCGGCAGCCCCCTCTATGTACACAACACATGCAAAGCAATAACCTACACATAGACGTAACTAAACTAAATTCATTTAGGGTTATGTCTCTCACTCATCCTACCCCCAAAGTTCTTCTCTTCCATCAGGAAGTATCGAAAATATCCGCTCATCTATTTTTAAATCACTGTCTGTTCTACAAAAATTTTTCATTCTTCAGAATTTTCTCAAGTTTTCTTCATAATGTTGTTGACCCTTGTGACAGTCTACTTGATTGAATTTTGTAAATAGCCCTGATTTGTTGGGAAAATGGGTAGAAAGAAGTGTAATAGGTCAATTTCCAATAACGAGCCCTCATCGAAAAAGAAGATATCGCAATTAAAACGCAAGGAGATTAATCAACAATGCGAACATTTACTTCGACGTAAGTTTGATTTTTGTCTCTGCACCACTGCCTCATTTTTTCCCCCATAATCCATATGATTATTTATTTATACTTTTAAGTATGCAGCGATCCGACATACACGACGAGAGTATGGGAGAATTATCTGGAAATATCCTCAATTTTGGAGAAGATTAAACGCCTCGAGGAGATGAAAACTACGACAACACCACGTGCAATAGCTGTAGAGAAGTTTTTAGAGTGGATAAAGAGTAGTGGAGCAAAAATTGAGGGTGTCAGTATTGCTGAATTTCCAGGATTCGATCTGGGAATTAGGGCTGATAAAAATTATCAGGCGAATGAGTTGGTGCTGGAAATTCCAAGAAAAGTAATATTTAGTACGGAAACTTGTGCTCCAGAATTGTCGTCAATTATCAGTGATCCACTGATTCAGCATATGCCTCAGGTAGCTCTAGCTATTGCTCTACTGGTGGAGAAACACAAGGATAATTCTAAATGGAAACCTTACTTAAATATGCTACCTGGTAGTTATCATACTGTGCTTTATATGACTACCAGTGATATGATTGAGCTGAAGGGGAGTCCTACATTGGGTAATTTCATTCGTATTATTTTTAAAATAATAATAGTTTTGTCATATCAGACAATTAATCTGGATCATTATTTTCTTCTTGCAGAGGCAGCTCTGAAGCAATGTAGAAACATTGCTCGTCAATATTCGTACTTTAATCAAATGTTCCAAACCAGCGGTAGCAATAATCAAGTTTCTCAAATTCTGAAAGACGTCTTCAGCTACGAAGAATACTGGTGAGTCCCTAAGAATCTTTTATTATTGTATATCAATTGTATAAAACATAAATAATATAAGTACACTTTCACTCCGGATTGCCCCTTTATTTCATAAAATCAGGGATAGTGTCCCAGCTGTCATCAGCATCCAACGAGTCATTCTCAATGTCACTCCTGTAATCGTAAATATCGTTACGAGCCTCCTCCATCTCACGCATTCCGGGTTTCTCTGCTGTTGAAGTTGCCACGACATTGATCATAATGGTATTCGAGCTAGAATTTGATAATTTCCGGGAGTTCATCACTGGAACCTGGAACACTGTTCTCGGGAATGTGTTTCCATAAGTAAACTTCTGCTTCTGTCGAATTCTCAGCACCAAAAATATCAACAAAAAGCTCAAGAGAGCCATCCCCAAAATTGTCCCACTTGCAATTATACTTGGTCGCAGTATCGATAGCGTTTTACCATCTTCATTAATTTCTTTTGATGAATTGATCAACTTTACTGAGTTATTAAATCCAAAATTATCATTATTGTCCGATATTTCTGACCTTGTTGAAACAGTGAAAGGAAGTGATTCAAAAGTATTCAACGAATCCACTAATTTGATCGTTTTTTTTTCTTTTCTCTCATCATTTTCATCATAATCATCTTTGACAAATTTACCCAATGTTAAATTAATGATCATTGGTTTCCCAAAAGTTTCCGTAGGATTTGAACTTTCTATCGTATGTAATTTACTTCTCTGTGAATTTAGATTTGGAATTTTAACTTGTGCCAAATGCAATTGGCTTGATCCTCTTTCTCTCAACGCTATCAACTCTTCTAAACTCATATTTCTTGACTTGAGCAATGATTTTAGCTTCTCAGCTGTCGCAGAAGAGCTCAATAACTCTAAAATTTCTGCTCGAGCCTCAGGTTCATCCTTCAGAGCATGATGATTCACTGAAGATAGAGCATCAAAAATACTCTCCTTCCCATCATTCTCAATAAAATCATTACTATCCATGGGTTCTTCATTCTGGTACTCAACATCAATAGGATCGGAGACAATAACTTTATTTTTAACTTCGTTCGTTGTAGAAACCACGGAAGTTGATTCAGTAGATGTTAGAACGTTTTGGATATTCAAAATGGTGTCCATATCCCTATGAAATTTGTCAATATTATTGACAATTATTTTTGGTCTTTCGTTTCGTTTTGAAAAATCTGAAAATTCCATAATTTCTTCATCTCCACTGGATTTAACTGTAGTTGTTGTCGTTGTCATCATGATTACAATTTCACCATCATTCCTTGACGTTTCTTTCACATCATCATCATCATCATCATCATCATCATCATCATCATTTGAAGCTCTTAAGGCACTGATGACTTCAGTTTTCCCATTTAGAAGATCACTCAACGATAAATTTCTCTGTTGAAGAATTTCAGAGAGAGAAAATCCTGACAATTGTTGCATTTTTAGTAATGACTTTAGCTTTGAGTGTAATTTTTTTTCATTTATCTGAGTTGAGGGAGAAGGGCTGAAGAATGGATATGCATAGTGCTCTGGAGGTCGACGTTTTCTCTGTCTAGGGATTTGATCATCTTCGTCATTCAGCGGATAACTTTTCAATGAGTGGAATGACTTGGTGTGCTCAGAATTCCGAGTATTTTCAATAGTTTTTGAGTATGGAAAAATATCAAAATTTCTTCTTTCATTCGTTGGGTCGTCGTTCAACGATTCTCCATGCGTACTAGAAATGCCTGAGGCTTTGGAAGGCTGTGAGTCTCTATTGTCGTGACACTCTCTCGTTAATTGATCATTGGAAAGTTGTACAATGGTGGGATCATTCCTGCCATCAATGGTCTCTTCCTATAATGGCATTAATAATGAATTATTTGATGGGAAATTGATGTTTTAATATTGTTTATATACTTTTGTCCAGAATAACAAAGAGATATTGTTAGTTGTGCCATTGGAAATAGTGGGAATGACGAAAGGAGTGCATGAGAACCATCTCAACAATTTCATTATAATGTTATAGTTGAAAGTAACCGGGGAAAGCATGGCTATTTAACTTTTACTGTCTTTTTTCGCCTTAAAACAAATATTTATTCCCACAAGAAGAACAAAAAAGGAATTGTTGCATATAGAGTTTGCTTTTCATTAATTAATTGAAAAGTGAAAATATCTACTGAATGTAATTAAAACCATTAATATTCTCACCCGCAATGTATCTGTATATCCTGAATTATCATCAATGTCCGATGTTAAACCGCAATCGAAATTGAATCCAATTAAAAAAAAAAACAACACTTTCCACATGATTGTGATGTTAGAGCATTCTTTATCACATGTTACAAATTTTGCTAATCTTGGCTAATTGTAAAATACAAATGTTTCCATGTTCTCGTCACTAGTATTAACGTGAAACCACTTGCTCTGCGTACCTCTCACTAACTGATGCGGTTTTCTCTCAGCGTCGTAAGTAAGTCGGTGAAACTCACAGAGTTTTTTAAATGTTTTTAGACAGATTAACCTTCCCTCCCCCCCCCCCCCCACTCTTTCCTCTATCGAAATTTAACAGTTACATTATCGTGAATAGTAGTCGAGTTTAGTGTAAATAAAAGTACTTTCACACGAGACAACTTTCAAATAACAAATTTGCCTCTATCGAAAATTGTGAACAAAGTGTGAGAATTCCTAAATGCATTTTTTTATGGAGGAATGCACTTTGATTTCTTCAGTCATCTTCTCATTTGTCTTGAGATTCCAGTGAAGAATGAGAGTAAAGGGGATTTGTCATATTATTGCGAGAGGTGGAAGAGAAAGTTGTGAATGAATAAAGCGGAAGTATTTTGATTTTTATTTTATTCGTCTCTCCGGTTCTGTGGATCAAGTTTACCAAGTTGATTTGAATGAGGAACTCTTTGACCTATTTTTTATTAAATAATTTTACATTCTCATTCTCTTACAGTTGGGCAGTCTCTACAGTAATGACACGTCAAAATATCATTCCCAGTAAAAACGGTGGAGAGATGATCCATGCACTTATCCCCATGTGGGACTTGTGTAATCATGAAGAGGGCGTGGTAATTTTACTTATGATATAAATCCACTGGAAGTAATTCTCCATTATTAATTTCTTGAAAAATTTTTTTATCCAGATCACAACTGATTTTAATATTAATTCGGACGTGTGCGAGTGCTACGTAAAACGTGAATTCAAAAAGGGTGAGCAGATATTCATAAATTACGGACCTCGAACAAATTCAGATTTCTTCGTGCACTCTGGTTTCGTTTATCCGGATAACAAGAATGATGGATTTAAATTACGTTTGGGCATCAGCAAATCGGATCCACTGTTCCATGATCGAATGAGGCTACTGGAAAAATTGGAGTTTTCATCCACAAATGTGTCGTTTGTACTTGATAACAGTACTGAGCCAATTTCTGATCAAATGTTGGCGTTTTTGAGGGTCTTCAGTATGAGGAAATTTGAGTTGGAACACTGGTTGGAGTCACCCAAAGTTCTCGACCTCAAGCATCGAGATTGTGCTCTTGACACTGTTGTTGAGACCAATGTCCGTAAATTTTTGCTCACAAGACTCAAGTTACTCATGGCGAATTATCCAACTACTCTAGAGGTACTTGACATTATTAATTTTAATGCAATTTCAAGTTATTGTATTAATCTGTTTTTTTTTTTTTTTTTTACCTCAGGAGGACTTGAAAATTCTCAGCACAACGATGTCACCAATTCGAAAAATGGCAGTAGAGCTTCGCGTTTCTGAGAAGAAAATATTAATTCAAGCAATCGAGTACGTGGAGCAGTGGGCCAAAGCGTGAAAAGCTTTAGAGATTCTATTTTTCAATTACCCCTATACAATCCCCCTAAATACTGCAGTGTCTTCTCTCCTCTCAATTGCTTAGTACATACTACACTTTTACGAAAAAATTGAATTCAATTCAATTCATCGACTCGAAGTATTTTGAACAATTAATTTTATTTCTACAATATTTTATAGATTGTTGAAGAATAAATTATCTAATCTATTTAGTATTTGATACTCCATTTCATCTTCATTCAGTATTTCGGAGACAAAATGATAAAACGGCTCAAGTTGATATAATGATTAGATAATTTTAATTCTCGTTTCCACCGCTATTTAATTTGACGACGTCAACACTTTTCTGGGGAAGGAAGGGTTTAGAGAGTATTGCGACTGAATATATTAGTCATGCCAAGGTACATTTGTATACAATTTTGTGATTTATTTGGATTTAATTTAAAATTATATTGTAATTGTGGAGGAGAAAAGCAATGTGTATATCAATTCATAAGTAAATTCAAGGGAGGTGGAGAATAAAATACAACATTAAAATTATGTTATAAATGCGACGTTTCGCTAATTATTATAGCTTCATCAGGCACTGGAAAATAAATATATAAACATAAAGTCACATATTGTACACTTATCAGTGACTTCTAACCTCATATAACAAATTATCAATACACTGAAACAGAAATTTACATAAACAGAAAAAATTATACCTTAACATGATTAATGTCTTGTCTCATTCAAATTGAAACTCTCGAAACGGAGTTCTCCATATGTAACAAGAAACAAATAGCAAAATTTAAGAAACATATTCTCTCGAATGACAATCACTCAGATACAGTCACACGTCTTAGCGTAAATGAGCCCACACAACTCAATACTCGTCAGGTGATGGACGACAATGCAGCTGACCACGCAAAACGTCGCATTTATAACATAATTTGAATGTTGTATTTTATTCTCCACCTCCCTTGAATTTACTTATGAATTGATCTAACATCATGGAGATGAACGCCACCATGCAATGTGTATATTTTTGTGTATTTAATTGTATTTTCCAGTGCCTAATGAAGCTGAAATAATTAGTAGCCCGTTGAATTTATGGCAATTTTATTAATTTTTCAATTGTTTTCTCAAATATCCTTTGATATCTCCTGTTGTTCATCTCAATACACATTTTCATTGTATTGAGGGGGAAATTTTCATTCGAAGCAAAATCTTGTGATAACACAATTCATTTGCTGATAACGCGCTTTGATTGTGATTCAACGTTCAACATTCAGTCTGAAAAATGGTTTCTGGACGAGTGATTGACACTTGGGTCAAAGACATAAGATTCCCGACTTCTCAAAATGCCGATGGAAGCGATGCTATGGTAACTAAATTACATTTCAATGTTTTTCATAATTTTCTTAAAAAATAATTCACTCCCAATTTTTGTTGATTGGAACCAGCACTCAGACCCTGATTACTCATGCGCCTACGTTATGATAAAATTGGAAAACAATCTTGAAGGCTACGGACTGACATTCACACTGGGGAGGGGTACAGAGATAGGTGAACGAGTACATTTTTAAGACAAAACAGCTGTTCGAATTATTGGAAATAATTCATTTACTATTATTATTATTATTATTATTTGTTTCATTTTAGTGGTATTAGCATGCCAAGCAATATTGAAAATGGTATTGCACCAGAATGTTGATGACATATTTAATAATTTCGCTGCATTCTGGAGGAAGATAACGAGTGAATCACAATTGCGTTGGGTATGTTAGATCGGATGTCAATAGTTTTATTACTTTGCATCTGGACCAATGACATATGATTTTTGTAGTTGGGACCTGAGAAAGGGGTGATACATTTAGCAACAGCAGCCGTTATAAATGCCCTGTGGGACCTCTGGGCAAAATTGAGAGGGGTTCCAGTATGGAAATTACTTGTAGATTTGACGCCAGAGCAGCTGGTCTCTACAATTGATTTTCGTTACATGTAAATACTCTTTTCAGACTTTTTTCACATTCTCCCCAATCACGTGTTCATTATTACTTTGTTATTATTGCTAGAAAATTTTTTCTAGTTCAGACGTGATAACAGAAAAAGAAGCCCTTGAAATTCTGAAGAAGGAAGCACCTTTCAAGTCCGCTCGAGAAGAACAGCTCCTAAAAACCGGCCTTCCGGCTTACACAACCCAGGTCGGCTGGTTGGGCTACAGTAACGAGAAGGTCCGCCAACTCTGTAAGAAATATCTTGCTCTGGGTTTCAGCCACTTTAAAGCCAAAGTCGGTCGTAATGTGAATGATGACATTAGCAGACTGCGTCTAATACGTCAGGAAATTGGCCAAGAGAATAAATTAATGGTCGATGCTAATCAAATCTGGGAGATTGAGGAGGCAATTGACTGGATGATGAAGCTGAAAGATTTCAACATTTACTGGATCGAGGAACCGACTTCTCCAGACGACATTTTAGGCCACTTGAGAATCACTAATGCACTTCGACCATTAGGCATAGGTGTGGCCACTGGAGAAGCTTGCGCCAATAGAATAATCTTTAAGCAATTTCTCCAGACGAGGGCAATCGACTTTTGTCAGATCGATTCAGCGAGAATTGGAGGCGTTAACGAAATTCTGAGTATTTATCTAATGGCACACAAATTGGGAATCCCAGTCTGCCCTCATGCAGGGGGAATTGGTCTCTGTGAAATGGTTCAGCATCTTCAGATGTGGGATTTTGTAGCTTTGAGTGGGACGACCGATAAAAGAATAATTGAATATGTTGATCAGCAGCACGAGCATTTTTTGAGTCCAGCGGTTGTTGAAAATGCTCATTATATGGCACCAAAAGCTCCTGGATACTCGACAGAATTAAAGAAGGAAACTTTGGAGTATTATGAATATCCGAACGGTCGCAAGTGGCAATAATTTATTTCCTTGTATTATTAATTTTTTATAACATGCATATAATCGTTAACAATAGTAGAGAATTTTAAGCGATAAGATTAATTAGAAATTTATATACCGAGATTCGTTGACCCTATCCTATAGTGTCTTGAAACGGGACTTGACGTAGTCAGCCTGAAAAATGAATAAAAATCTATAATAACTAAAGTAAAGGGGATTGATTTGAAGGCGGTACTTACACTGACGAACCAAAATGAGTTTGGCTTGAACATTTGTTTCTTAACAAAACTCATTCTATCTACAGGATAAATAATGTGGAGATGGAGGTGATGGACAGTGACGAAAGGTGGCCAGTGGAATCCTGTCAACATCGACTGCATATCTAAAACTTGTTGTGCTGCAATTACCCCCACAGTATCTACCATTTTATCATCTAAAAATTATTATCATTAATTTGATTATTGATTTATCCCATTTTCGTCATATATGAAAAATATAATTACATAAGGGCTCGTCCTCTGGCTTCAGACATTTGGCATTAGGAATGTGAGTTTTTGGAATGATCAAATAATGATGATCCGATGCTGGGCTGACATCCTTGATGCATATCACGTCATCGTCCTGATTGAATGCATGATGAGAAAAATGACAATTTATTTATTATTATTGAAAATATAATTGTGAGATTTTTTGGTTACCTCGTAAATTGTTTCAGAGGGCGCCTCATTTTTGATGATTTTACAGAATATACAATCATTTTGGAATTTTTCCATATTTTCCTGATATTTTTTCCACTATAATCAGGCACGGGCAGTGGACTACTTATACACCCTGAACCAATATCATTTGATATAATTTATTATCTGTTTGAAGCGCGGACGCTGTATATACATATAACTAACACATGCGCAGGTGAGGAATGTTAATAAAAAATAGATAGAAAAACATTCATAATTTTTTTATTTTTATCCAGCGAAAATTACAAGAGTACAAAATAAAAAATACTGTACACGAATGAAACAAATATACTATCCTACTCCATGATGGGTTCCAGGAGTTTCTCCGGCTCAAATGGAATATTATGAGTATTTCCAGCTCGTAACATTGGCACCACTTTAATTCTAAATTCATATGGTAGGAAATCGAAACAGAACCCATGGAAATCATGCCTCGTCTCAATAATCCCCAACTCAGCCATTCTTTTCAGCAAACCCTCCAATTCCCCCTTATAATTGTCGTACTTCTTTCTCCTCATAATAACAGTCATTACCTCATTGAGTTCAACAACAAATTTTTCAGACTTCACTCTGTATTGTTCTCCAAATTTGGGCTCCATCTTCTTCCAGAGGAATTTATAAAATTTATTGGTAGCCCAGTGCTTGGGTCTAGGAAGCTTTGGTCTCTTGTAAACTTTTCCATTGACAATGAAAGCTCTATCCACGATTTTATCAGGCTTTTTTATCTTTGCCAACCCCTTGAATCCCTTTGTCACTTTCTTCACCATAATCTCCTCCCCTTTCACCTTCTCAGATCTTTTACGTTCAGCCTCATCCTCCTTAGCTCTCATCCTCTTCAGAACTTTCTTACTTTCCTCAAGCTTCTTCTTAAACTCCAGGGGATCAAATGGAACCCTTGGAGTCTGAGATAATTGAGACGATTGTGGCTTATTATGTCTCATGAGGGCATCAATCTTGAGCTGTCTCAACTGTTTCTTCTGTTGGACTGTTTCATCAACTCTGGATGATGTTGAGGGTATTGTTGCTTTTGGAGATATGAGACGTCTTGAATGTGCTGATGACCTCGGAGATGCATTGAGACTTTTTTCAGCGAGAGGCCGATCTTTCTCGTCTTCTTGTTCAATTTTTTGTCTTTTCAATTTCGGTGATTTCAACGGCCTTGGAGAATCCACAGCGACAGAAGATACGGCTGGCTCGTGATCTGATTCTGAAACGCTAATGGAAGGACTCCTCTCCTGGGCTGGAAGCTCATAGAGAGAAGGATTGGTTCTTTTCCTTGTATCTTTTCTCGAAGACGATTCTGAGAGACTCTCTGTTTCGTTGTCCATTTGTTCCAGTTTATGAGGAGATTCGGGTATCTGTGCAGATATTTTTGAAGTGTTTGAATCTCTTGAGGTTAATAAGACCGATCTCTGAGTTTTTTTGAAGGATTTGGGACCTGGACGACGCTGGACTTGTTCTTCCTCTGACATTTTATCATCCTCAAATGATTCTATGAGAGATTTTTGAGAACTAGGATCAGGACGATGTGATTTATCAACATCTTTGTCACCAGTGGATTTTTTCACTTCCGCTGTTTCTGTTGGACTCTGAATTGATGATATCTCCAGTGATTGATTGGAACTCTTGGAGGATTTTGGACCTGGACGAGTAAAGTTTTCAGGCTCTAGAGTCTTCCTAGATTTTTTTCCATTTTCCGTAATAGAATTGGGATCTTTTCTTGGCGAAGAATGGACTTTTGAATCGGAAATGTTGAATTTATTCGGGGAGAAGATGGACTCACCTTCACTGACTGCTTCCGCATTGAGTTCCTCTTTAGAATTCATTGTCTGCTGTTGATCTCGTCTTTTTGATCGGGAAGATGTTAATATAAGTGAACGTGTGGATCTGCTTCTGTTCTCTAGTGCTGAGTGGACTGGAGATTTATTAGATTCAATATGAGATTGTCTGGTTGTTCTGGTGCCATTTATTGCCTGAACTTCGTTAGAGCTTTCCTCTTGCATCGTTTCTTCAGTATTGTCTGCATTTTTTGAACTTGTTTTCTTCTTGGATCCCCTGAAGTCCTGCCGATCGTCAAGAGAAGTACCAATTACTGTTTTTTGTACAGAAGTCTTTAACTCTGTGTCTTCAAAGCTCTGGTATTCATCAGAATCCTCCTCTTCATCTCCAGCAGCTCCACTCTGTTGTTTTTTAGTTCTTTCAGAAGACTTTGTCTGGCTGATTTTCAACTCTTCAGAAATACTCGATCCCGACAGTTCATTAATCTCCCTCTGCTTTGTTAAGCTTTTGGATTCTCTCAATGCTCGCTGCTGCTCTCCAGAGGCCACTGGAGTTATCTGGAGCACAAAATTACCCGAGTCACTGTTCTCATTCTGGCTTTTACGTGTTTCGTTGGGAGAGGAAACATTAGTTTGATTCCCAACTTCAGTCTCATCAAGAATTCCAGCAAACGGATTCCCAGACACTTTAAACTTTCTCATTCGTCCAAAGACCTTTCGAGGTTGGGCTACTAGTTGATCCGAGCCAGTGTCACTGGTCCGACCATCTTGAGGAGCTGATTTGGATTCTCTTTTGTCTGGAGATTTGTTTAGAAAAGTGGATCGGGGTCTAATGGAACTTTTTCGGGATTCTTGTGAGGGTAAGACTACAGAATTGTCTGAAATGGGTATACTCTTATCCAATCGCTTGTGTTTTCTGAACCGGGTACGTCTCTTTTCTATTTTTTCTGATTCTAAACTAGTGATTGAGTCTTGAGGAGATGTTGGCTGAGTTAAAACTTGAGAGGTAGGATTTTTAAGACTTTTCGCTGGCTGGGGTGGGGCGGGGGGATTCATTTCCCCTGTAGAATCTGACGAGTTCAAGACGAGGACATTTTTAGATTTGGGATTTCGTGGCTTTCTTAGACGCGGTCGTTTCTTTCGTACTTTGGCTGAGGCTTCTGAGTCTGTAGGATCCTCAGGGAGTTTTTCAAGACTGGAACCTTCTTTTTCGGAGGATTTTGATGGATTTGTGGGGTTTTGCTGTAAGATATTATCACTCGATTTCTCGAGGTACTCCCATTGTGAGGCTGAAGCATTAGAGTCTATTATATTTGAGTCTGGATCCAGCACTGCTGTTGCAGCTGTGATGTTCACCCCAGAAGGGGGACGAGAGGTAGTTTGGTTGAGATATTGCCAGTAGTTATCATCTTCTGGAGTGAGAGGAAATTAAATGTTAAAAAGAAAAAAAGAATTTTTAAATATTTAATTTCACGACTGTGACTCACCGTCAAGAATATTCGTATCATCATTGAGAAATGCTGAATTATTTGCAGATCTCCTCGACCACCTTCTGTTCATGCTCCTTCGTTTAGCCATTTCCAATTGCTGCAGATTAACAAATTAATAAATTAAAATTTTTCCCTTTCAACAATTATTCTCTTTATTACGAACCAAACGTTAACGGTTTGTTTGTATGGAATTCTAACCTGAAATTTTCCTCACCTTTAAATCTCAATTTTTGACAGTATTTACGTCGGAGAACTGGAGTCATTCGATTCCCAGTGAAGTATCTCATATCTCATGGATGGGTTTGAAGAATTATAAATTTACTTTTTTTTAATTTGTTTTTTTGAGAAATAAAAATATAAAGAATTGTCATGTTATTATTTTCCCGCGATTTTCAATAAATGTCGTTAAATTTCGTCCCTGGAAGCAAGCAAATATGTATTTCCTAGAAAATGATGCCCGGGGACTCGGAGAGTGGAGTGCCGTACCTGGACCAAAGGCCTTTCAAGCGCAGGCGTCAATTCAAATCAACCAATGGAATGAGTAATTTACTACTGGTGGGAACACTCCAGAAGCAACGATTTGTGCCAGAGGGGTGTGTAAGCTGTTTGTAACAACCGACCATTTTGTGGTGATAGAAGAGCCCGGTCAGTCGACGCCGGTGTCGTTATTTCTCCAACGGCAGTGGCTCACCGTTTGCGGATCACTACGTATCCCGACGACGTTCAAAGAGGCTAATATCTCGAGGTGAGAACCCAGCAGTGGCGGAGGTAGTGAAAACATCATAATCATAATTATATCTCAATTCTATCGACAATCAGAAGGCCCAAGATACTCATTGAAAACGAAAGAAAATATAAAAATCAACTGAAAATTTTGGAGATTATTACGAAAAAAAAAAAGGTGAAATTGACTAATAATCAAAATTGCAGATTTAATTTTGTTGACGGTAAAATGGCGGATCTACAGGGAACACCAGTGAGCCAAGACGCCCTGTCCGTTGGACAATTGGAACTGGGAAATAATCCAAACGCACTGGCGTTACGCAGGCCTTTTGATCCAGTTGCACATGATCTTGATGCCACTTTCCGTCTGACGCGTTTTGCTGATTTGAAAGGATGAGGGTGTAAAGTCCCTCAGGAGGTACTTGGTAAACTCCTTGAGGGACTACAGGCTGATGATGGTAGTGCCCAGGATCATGAGCATGCACACTTTATGCACATGGCCATTCCCAGAATTGGTAAGATGGTTTTTTTTTTTTTTTTTTTCAAGACTATTTCTCAAATTTTTGTCACATGTTTTCATTTCCGATTTTCCATTGAAATAATAGATGTGCACATGTGCCGGCTCACTGTGCCACCGCGGAGAGAGAGAGAGAGAGAGGGGGGGGGGTAATAGAAAATCATAACCTAAATATTGAAATTAAATTTTCCTCGTCAGAGATTTTCTTTTATCCATTTATATTTATTCTTCTCATGTCTTATCCTCGTTCCTTGGTAGAAGGGGGGGAGGGGGGTGGTGGTCGTGGTGTATCTCTTGATTTTTTTTTTCTTTTTTTGTAAAAGTGGCGTCATCGAATGTTTTTCAAAGAACTTGAGAAAAAAAAAAATTTGAGTGAAATATGAATTTTCAATTTTCCTTTCCTTCTCACTGGGGCACAATCGTTGATTCAGCCGGGCCTTAGACAATATGGCTGCAACTTTGTCTCCCGCCTAGGGGTTCTCAATTTCGTTGACTATTTTAAAATTCAACATCAATTGAAATTCATTGCTGTCTTATTTTCTTCCAGGGATTGGTATGGATTCCTCCGTAACGCCACTGCGACACGGTGGCCTCAGCCTGGTACAGACAACAGACTTCTTTTACCCACTAGTCGATGATCCTTACATGATGGGTAAGATAAAATCTGAGAACCCAGCGTAAAATCGTCTCAGGGAGTATAAACAGAATTTCCACTTGTTCAAATGCCTTTTGTGTTTAGCACTTGTGTACAAAAATGATTCGGAAAAACTTATTAATCGTATTTTTGAATTTTTTTGAACCAGGTAAAATTGCATGTGCCAATGTCTTGAGTGATCTTTACGCAATGGGGGTGACAGAGTGTGACAATATGCTGATGCTCCTTGGTGTCAGTACCAAGATGACTGAGAAAGAACGAGATGTTGTCGTGCCTCTCATAATGAGGGGATTCAAAGACTCTGCTCTTGAGGCTGGGACCACGGTGACAGGTGGACAGACAGTGGTCAATCCCTGGTGCACTATTGGAGGCGTTGCCTCAACAGTTTGTCAGCCTAATGAATACATTGTGTATGTACACTATCCATTGAAATATCAACCCAGTGGATTATAATTAATATTTAATTAATCGATTGTAGGCCAGATAATGCAGTTGTGGGTGACGTTTTGGTTCTCACAAAACCTCTGGGGACTCAGGTTGCAGTGAATGCACATCAGTGGTTGGATCAGCCAGACCGTTGGAACAGAATCAAGCTCGTTGTCAGTGAAGATGATGTTAGGAAGGCTTATCAACGGGCTATGGACAGTATGGCAAGGCTCAACAGGATAGGTAATTGAAGTTTTTTTTTTTTTTGACTTTGTCACTTCAATGAATAATTAATGTTTGAAATGAATTTCTAAAATTATCTCCAGCTGCACGTTTGATGCACAAATACAACGCTCACGGAGCAACTGATGTGACAGGCTTTGGCCTCTTGGGTCATGCTCAGAATCTAGCAAAACACCAGAAGAACGAGGTATCTTTTGTAATTCACAATTTGCCAGTGATTGCAAAAATGGCAGCTGTTGCAAAGGCCTGTGGCAACATGTTTCAACTTCTCCAAGGTCACTCTGCAGAGACCAGTGGAGGTTTACTAATTTGCTTACCCCGTGAACAAGCTGCAGCTTATTGCAAAGACATTGAGAAGCAGGAGGGCTACCAGGCCTGGATCATTGGAATCGTTGAGAAAGGAAATCGCACTGCTCGAATCATTGATAAACCTCGAGTTATTGAAGTCCCTGCTAAAGAAAAAGACGGAGAACTTTGGTAAAATCGTTGTCACTCCACAAAACTTGTAACAAAAATATCTTCAGAACTAACAGATTCAGGCTCTTGATGGTTTTTTTCCTAATATTACTCATTAAATAAATAATTCAACAATCAAGTTTTTATAAAAGAAAAAAAAAAAAGTCAAACAATTGAAGAAAATTGATAAGATTTACAGTTTATTATTTTAATCAAGTGTGAAGAATCAAAAAGCAAAGTGCATCAAGTTTATGATATCATAAATCATCTTTTGTATAAAGTAATCGTTCCAAGCGACGTTCGAGGCCTTGTAACAATTCCAAATCTCTTTTATTAATGAGAAAATGAAGGGTATCCTGGGCTATGGAATACATGTATTATCTTTTTCGTACGAGAATAAAATGCTACTTTGTCGATAAAAAATAATTATTTTTATAAATTTTCTTTTTTTTCTCGACCTTGTCCATCATTCCATTAAATCCAAATCAACTATTTTCTTACGAAATAAATTGCCAATTTACGTCACATGTAGCTGTGATACGGGCAGAGTCCACATTCATCTAACCCCGCAGTTGATTGTTTTTGGGTCAAAAGTCTTGGATCACTTGGAAGCTCTCAAAACTAAAGGGTTAGGAAGTATTCTACATACCTCAGAGATTTCACGACCATTTACCCTATATGTGTTTCGTACCATTGGCAATCCATTTAATTAATCATAAAACATGAGGATTCACTTTATCTTTGTGTCTATTGTCATTCCCTTGATTCTAGACCAGAGTTATTCGCAGTCACTTTTAAAGCTTTTAAATATTGATAACATGGGTAAGATGTCCAAGTGTTTGGCACAGGCTGATGTCTTCAGAGCTGTTATTCTTGGCGCACCAGCCTCCGGCAAAGGCACTGTGTCTTCCAGGATTGTTCATTCCTTCGGGGTTACTCACATTTCTAGCGGCGATAGACTGAGGGATCACGTGTCTCGTCAGACAGGTATTTGTGTTTTAATCCAATAAAATTTATTTCTAACCTAGGGAGGTTAAAGTGAAGGAGTCAATTCGATTGTTCAAATTATAGAATTGGGAAAACAGGTGAAAAAATGGATGGATGCAGGCAGTTTTGTCCCAGACAATGTTATGATCGAATTGATTAGCCAGGAATTGAAGTCTTTGGAAAATAGGAATGTTCTGCTCGATGGTAAGAAGAAGACAGTGCTTTGGACTCGCTTTATAACTATTTTACTCTGCTTTAATCGGTTGCTTTCCAACCTTTATCACTAGGATTTCCTCGTACAGTCGCACAGGCTGAGAAACTCCAGCAATTGCATCCGATAAATCACGTATTGAACTTGATAGTCCCTCATTCAGTGATAATAGAAAGGGTAAAGAGTCGATGGGTTCACCTGCCAAGCGGACGAGTTTACAACGTTGGTTTCAATGACCCCAAAGTCCCGGTAAATCAATCAATTTTCTTTCATAACTCCAATAATTTTGTATAGCTTATTATAATTCGACTAATTGATGTATTTTTCACATTATTCAGGGTAAAGATGATGTAACTGGAGGCACACTGAGCCAAAGAATCGATGACAGGCCGGAAGTTGTTGGCAAAAGGCTCAATGATTACGTGACAAAGACAGAGCCAGTGATAGAGTACTACAGAAAGTTGGGAATTCTCAAGGAATTCAGGGGTAATACAACCGACGAGATGTGGCCCGAGATAGAGGCCTTTGTGAGTGAATGTATCAATGGAAAATGGTGAAATCATCTTGTTCAATGATGAATTAATTTCATTCCCATTTTCCTTCCAATTATTCATCATCGAGATTCCACCTAGGTATTACATTTTACCACTTGACAATAAAGAATAAAAAAATCTACATAAGATACTTGCAAGTATTTTGTAGAAAAGAGTGAATATTTTGAATAGTAAATAGATATTTTTTTGCTTCATATATTTCTTTATTTGCTTCGCGTTGCCAAAGACCACGATGAAATACATTGAATTCACTTACACATAATATCTCGTTTATCCATTTTATTTTCCCTGTTTATTCAAAAATTTGCATACTAACTTAAAATTTCAATTAATTAGATGATTAAGAAAATGAATTTTTATGACTATCAATTCGCCAATAATATCGATAAATATGTATATTTCAAGTCTTTCTCTTCATTAAGTTAAATAAAAAGCCCTAGCGCTTTTCAATAGCCGTAAGTTGAAGTGCCGCTTGAGTGTTGCAAATAATAAAATCACCTGAATTCCTCTCCTAATGCGTCTCCAGACAATCCGCGGCCCTTTGAAGGCTACAGAGATCACGAGAGACTCGACTGTCCCCAAGACAATCAGTCGTCCCCCCTAGTAAGTACAATGAATTCTGGGATGTTTCATTCATCCCTTTTTACAAATATCTCAAAAAGGATAGAGTTTATTAAAAGATATCAAGAGAGCTCATTTGTCGTCCATAAAATTTTTCACAAAAAAAGTTTTTTGACAAATTTCTATGAATCCCTTCACTGAATTAATACTCGAATTTCTCTGCCTTTTGTTTCCTTCAAAGAATTTCAAACTCCTCACACTCATAATGTACATCATCGCTTCGCCTTGAATTCGTTATGGATGAAGGTAATTCCTCGTATCCTCGACGCATATCATCCCCACTTCCCTCGCAAAAAAGAAACATTGGATATTCAACTTTTTGATTGGGGGGGACCAAAAATGGTTCAACAATCTTGATAAAATTTTCAAGAGACTTTCTATCATGAAGATAAAATCCAACACAACAGCTGGGATCCATTTTAGATAGTAACATCTTTCTTGGGGAGGAGCAGTGAAAGCTGGCAAGTGAAAAATTATGTTTCCACACGTCGACAGCCTCTTGACAATAATGAGGATCTAGATGAATGAGTTTGTCCTCCTGATATCCAATAAAGTATAGAGAATGTCTCGGTCGACCTCCAATAACACCAATGCAGACATCTAGGCTGAGAAGCGCAGTTAAACAAGGCCCATAACCAGAGTTCAATTTATCTGCACCTAGTCTGAGGGGAACTAAAAGAATGAGTGATCTCCATGTACCATCAGGACATTTACAGGATCTTCTGACGTCATCCAGGTAAACAGCACAATCTTGGGCAACATAGACAGTCAAATTTTCCAACTCTTCATGTCTAGTGGCAGCTGCTTTGACAGCTTGATCTAAAAGGTGAGCTACAGAGGCTGGACCGTACCAGTCCCCAGCTCTTTTTCCTGTTGAGGCGCCCAAAGACACTAGAGTGTGGATTGAGAAGGGGGACTGGGTAGCTGGTTGATCTCCAAACCATTTGATGATCATTCTGTGTTTACACTCTTCTGCAAATTGTTGGTGAGTTTGGATTGGTTGGTCTGGCCTCCACCTCCAAGCTCTTCCAAGAAAATGGCAAACAAGGGCCTGTGCCAACATCATCTGTCCACTCCTGAGCATGCAACCCCATCCACAATCAGAAGTGAATGTCGAGCCATTCAAAATAGGAAATTCCCTCCTGTATGTCAACCATAGTCTCGAAACAAAATCTCTTTTAAAGCCCTCCATACCCTCGTCGAAATTTGTGGCATCTTCAGCGATGGAAATGTCACCACTCGAGTCTGTGTCAAATCCCCCAGCTTCGGAGGCAGTCTCAGGGGACTCTGCTTTTTTATGATAACTAGCACCTAAAAGCCATACTGGAGACTCCTTTGAGAAATTAGTCTTCAGCTTGGAGGTCCATCCTGGAGAAAAAAATTATTCTCTTTATTCCAATTTATTTTCACCTCAAATAAATGAAAATATAATTGAGATGATGAGAGGAAAAAAATCAACTCAAAATGCTCACACAAACCGTATTTAACATTGTGCCACATGGTGAGTAATTTTGTCTTGACTTTGCTATCGACCTCAGTGCCAAGAGTTGTGTCGTCACCCAGTGATGGAGTCTTTTCCTCAGTTATTGGAACTACTGTCTCAAGCAATCCAGTTATTTGATCAGATGGGGTCAAGCTTGCGAACCAATTCGCAGTTGTGCTCGTCAATGCACCTGAAAACAAAACATAAACATATATCCATACGAGATTTTAACAAAAAAACATGATAGTATTGTTACCCCTTTTTATTCTAACAATTGCTCACCTAACCTCTCTCGAGACGTTTTCACTTGTCCATTCATCCTTACGTATCCTTACGTTTCAGTACTGGGTGCATCAGACATTCAGAACATGAATTTTCACTTATAAAATTGTCTCTCAAACACATTTGACGATTAATTACATTCTCAACCTGCTAGTGATGAATTATCATTTGTTGTAAATAAAATTATTAGTCTATCCTCGTTTTATTAATAAATTTCTGTTAATGTTTAGGCAGCAGCATGGAGCGGGGAGCAGTCAGGCAGGGTTGGCCTGGGGTGGGATTTTTCGGGGGCACTTTTTGCTGTACTTGTAACTTTTGCCAGAAGAGGGCTACCAGGCTCTCCTCTAATACTCCATGATGATGATGATGATGATGATGACGTTTATCATGAATATATCACTCTCCTTTGCGACGTCGCCGGCGAATCTTCAGTTGAATTAAAATTCACTCCAAAATGGCTCTACTGGCACGTGTCAGGAAATCCGAGGTATGACAACAATTTATTGATCTCTAACAATGAAAATTACTCAGATAAGTGTTTTCTTTAATAATTAATTTTTTTTTTTTCACTCAATTGAAATATTCATTTTTCTTGGGTAAAACGTGAAAATCGTTGAATTGATACATCCACAGAGATCCAATTAAATAAATAATCCATTATCTGTAACAGTTGATAATTGAAAAATAAGAAAATATCTCTGGTGACCGATTATTATTCTTGCGTAACTTTAATCGGACACTGTAGCGTCAAGATTGTTTTCCTCAATTTTGAGAGAAATCATATGTAAAGTTTCAGATTTTTTGCGAATCTAGATATATAAAATACAATGAATTTTCAAAAAAATGAGTGGGGGGGGGTAAGAGTGGTTAATTCAAACGCATCCAATGAGAAATGAGAGATGCAAGAAATCGAATGCGCACATTAAAACTGCGCACGTCAGTATGAATTATTGAGTTGGACTGGAAAATTTCGAAAGACCTTTACATGTTATTTCCAAGATATTTATATAACTAACAAATCTACTGTGTAATTCTTCTATAATCCATTTTCAGATGCATCTGGCGAAGAGATGCTACGCCAGTACGGCGCCAACCGTAAAAATGTATCTGGATGGAGTATTTGTCGAGTCCAAAGCTACTGAATTCACTGATGTTCATGACCCAGCTACGAATAAATTAATCGCTCGGACTCCGAAATCAACGAAAGAGGAAATGGAGAGAGCAGTGGAGAGTGCGAAGAATGCTTACGAAAAGTGGCGTCATACTAGTGTTCTTACGAGGCAGGGATTGATGTTGAAGTATCAGGAACTTATTCGAAAACATTCTGTTAGTATTTTTCTCATAATTTTAATTTCAAGAAATAAAATCATCTTCCATCCCGTTAATCGTTCTCGTTCAATTCCAGAAAGAAATAGCTTCGAATTTAGTGAAAGAAAATGGAAAAACAATGGCTGATGCACAGGGTGACGTGCTCCGAGGTCTTCGTGAGTAAAAGAGAAAAGCCATAATTTTGAAAAAAAAAGCAAAAGTCGAACAAATCAATAAATTTCCGCCAATTTCCAGAGGTCGTTGATGCCTGTGTAGCAATTCCAACTCTTCAGATGGGTGAATCTACTCCAAACGTTGCCACAGACATGGACATAATTTCCTACAAAATCCCCTTGGGTGTGACTGCATCAATTGCTCCATTCAACTTCCCAGCTATGATTCCGCTCTGGTCTTTCCCAGTTTCTGTTGCCTGCGGGAATGCTACAATTCTCAAGCCTTCCGAGAGAGTCCCTGGTGCCTCTATGATCCTTGCTGACTTGTTCACCCAGGCTGGAGCTCCTCCAGGTCTTCTCAATATTATTCACGGACAACATGAAGCTGTAGATTTCATCTGTGAACATTCGGACATTAAGGCTGTGTCTTTTGTTGGATCTGATCCAGCAGTGAGTGTCGAAAAAATGTCACTAGAGAGATATTATTACTTCTATCATGTCACCAGGGGGATATTATATATACTCAAATATAGATAACTTTTATTCGTCCATTTCTAGGGGAAGCACATCTATAAAAAGGCATCAGCTAATGGCAAGCGTGTTCAATGTAACATGGCAGCTAAGAATCACTGCGTAGTGATGCCAGATGCGAACAAGAACAAAACAATCTCCCAAATTGTTGGTGCAGCATTCGGAGCTGCTGGTCAACGTTGCATGGCACTCTCAGTGGCAGTATTTGTTGGAAAATCGAAGGAATGGGTACCTGAGATTGTCGCGGCGGCTAAAAAGCTCAAAGTCAATGCTGGCCACGTCCCAGATGCTGATCTTGGTCCAGTGATTTCTCCACAAGCTAAACAAAGGATTTTGGAGCTTGTTGAGTCTGGAATTAAGGACGGTGCAAGAATCGATCTCGATGGGCGTGGAATTGTCGTTCCTGGATACGAAAACGGAAATTTTGTTGGTCCCACTGTGTTATCTGGAGTTCAGGTAATTCAATTCGTTTTATTTAACGTACATTTGAATTCGTCATTGAGTTTCGGTTGATCTTTGAACTTCTTATGTAATATTCATTTAATTCTCATGTAATTAACTGATTCGTTCACTGTTTTAGAATCACATGACATGTTACACCCAGGAAATATTTGGCCCCGTTCTCTTGTGTATGTTTACCAACACCCTGGATGATGCTATCGATCTAATAAATAAGAATCCTTATGGAAATGGAACTGCAATATTTACAACAAACGGTGCTACAGCAAGGAGTTACGTTAATAGAATTGAGGCTGGGCAAATAGGCATTAACGTGCCCATTCCTGTCCCTCTCCCCATGTTTAGTTTCACAGGGAACAAAGGATCATTCCTGGGAGATAACCACTTCTACGGAAAATATGTAAGAATCTCTCATCATACTTTTTAAAAAGCTTTCGATCAATCCCGAAATCATGGAGTTTTTACGACAAGCCTCGCCTTCGCCTTACCAACAATACGAGTAAAGAAATCTTGTGACAATAGCCCGGATATAGTACTTTTTCGGCCTGTTATGGGGTTTTTTACTCGGGTGGAGTTGGCGAGCCGAGCCAAAGGCAAGGCTTACCAACCACACGAGTATAAAAACCTCATAATAACAGGAACAATATGTTTTTCCGTACCTCACAACAAATTTCACTATTTCTGTAATCAGGGAATCAATTTCCACACCCAGACGAAAACCATTACGCAGTTGTGGAGATCTGCAGATGCTACAGATATCGCATCATCAACAGCGATGCCAATAATGCAATGAGGAACTTTTATAATATCGGAGTCTCTCCGTTTCAGTGAAATAAAGCCAACGAATATATATATATAGAAATTTTGGGATTCCCTCCTGCAGGTAGTCAAATTTATAGCTTTTTTCCTTCTAATTGTCTTTACTCCTTACCCCTTTTCTTTTTATGCAACAAAGTTCCTGAAGGACTTGAGTTGCCTTTGATGACGGCATAGCTTTTATCAAGGATTCTGGCTGAATATTTTGTTCAAGAAGAGTCTCACAAGGGACGTGAAAAAAAATACCATATTGCTACTGTTCAAGTTTTGCGCACAAAAAAAACCATTCTCGATAGACACATTGCATTTACCGCTACAAGATGGCGTTGATTGTTCAGAGTAAAGACTCAAATTCGTGATAACACATGTGTAGTCATCTTCAAAACATACACAAGTATATTCACGCTCTCTTTTGCTATTTCTGTAGAGGTCGAACGCATGTGCCAGGCGAGATTTAGTACAGTTTAGACTTTAGCCGGACGGTCTGGACGACTTCACCTCCGGCGAAAGACCGCGTAAGTGTGACATAATAATAATAACACTCTCGAATCACTTTCCACATAATTAAATTCAAGAATCATATAGACAACCTGCAGCATTAATGCACCATGGAATGCATCCAATAATAATTTGCCAGTCATGCAATTCGTACAATTTCTCTCGTAATTGTTGGACAATTTAGTAATAAAAATGGGTACATTATTCGATTATCGCACTTACTCAATAGCAAGTAAGTAGCAAAAACAATTTCCAGAGTCATCAGCAATCTAAAAATCCAAAAAAGGACAATGAAACTGATGTACAAAAATATCAGCTATGTCAGGATCGTCGAGAAACGCACTATCATGGTTTCCACATTGAAAATTAACATTCAAGTTGCGTTTTTTTTCCTGTTACAATGGTCATAACCTACTATGTCTCGTTATGTACTGCAATCATAATTGATGTCAAATCAATCTCATAAATAACGTAGAGAAAACATGAATCTGTTATTTCATTATTGTCTTCGACATTTTCGATAATTGAAAAACCAGTTATCCTTGGAGGTCTAAAATTGCAATTTTAGATCATCTTCAGCCAAATTTTTCAAGGCTTCAAATTCAATCCTTGACCCGATGACGTGAATATGTCGATTCTGGCGATTCTACACTTATGATAGGAAAAATAGGACAAATTAATAGAGAAGTGGGTAAACGTGATAAATAGATTGCTTCCATCTCAAATGTTGCATCATTTCGATCAAGGGTGATTCGAGGTAAAAATGTCGAGAGACATTCATACTGGAAAATTTGGCCAGTTACAAAGAGAAATGCACAGTATACAGAAACTTCAAATTGAATTTCCTCCAATCAAATATATGAGAAACGAACAAAAGAATGATAAACAATTGACCAAGTTAATTGTGACTTACTGGTCCGGCTTTCGTGACCCCATTACCAACACACCCCTAATCGATAGGAGCTCCTCCCCACCCCTCTTGCTCCCTCTCTTTCTCTCTCTCAACTTCTCCTCTTGATTGAGTAAAAATCTCAACAAATCACCAAGACAATTTAATAGCTACCAGAGATTGTCCGCAAGTTTGTTTCTCTCATTTTGAATGAAGCCAGTCCTGTTTTAATTTAAATGTGAAGCCCTCCATAATAACCCTCGAATTATTTGAACTCTGTCTCCTCCTTCAGTAATATTTATTTCCTTCCTTCATGGTCATTCCATATTTGTTTTACATTTGCAATTTGCGTTAATCGATCAAAAAGACAAGTCCCGAGGCGTCTGTACTAACACGGTCAATTCAAATTCATTGAGGAATTGCTTCAGTCATGGATATTCAACAATTGAGAGAGATTGCTGGTGGGTAATATCCATGACGATAGAGTACTGTTATCTGATGGATCAATGTTATGAAATATATTTTGACATTTTTAATAAACTGGAGAAAATTAACTTTTTATATTTGCACCACTTATTCATGGCTAAATTGATGCTTGTTTGGCACCCTTTGAGCAATTTTAAAGCACATCGTGATTGTTTCATCGTAAATTATCGCAAGTGTGTGAATTTACGTATTTTTACACTTTCATTATTATTTTTCCTTGACTCGACGAGGTGATGTATTTTGGCGAATCAATTTACTTACGTGATATCCAACGTTATCAAGCAAGGTCAGTTGTGTTGGTGTGAGTTGGTACAAGATAACGGATAGATCCCAAAGTGTTACAGTGTAAGTTTATTTAATTTGTGTCAAGTATATTCTCAAAAGGAAATTTCCATAATTCCTCAATGTCTTTTAGTCAATCGCTGTTAATTTCAAGTTAAGAATACACTAAATTTCTAGCTGTCAAACGGCTTTTGAATTCTATCACACGATATTAACCAATTTGAACAATTTATACAATTTTATATGAATTTCTTCTTCATAACATTATATGAATTCATGCGCCTCATATACTATCAGCGCCGCATTATGGCGAAAAGAGTAAAGCAGCCATTATTCCATAGCGAAGGTAACCTTCTCTTTTATTTTCTTCATTCTCCATGATTGTTAGGTTATTCACCGTTATTGCTCTGACCCCTGACTTGTAGACTTTCTTGGTATTCCCTCCCCGTGACAAGAATTCTGTCGATCCCTGATGAATTATTATGCAAACCACTGTGTTATGAGGCGACTCATAATTATAATCATGACAATAATTGTTATAATAGAGAAGGAAACTTGCAGTAAAATTGTTATGGGTTAAATATTGAGGGTGAAATACTAACTGGCATGTAAACTTCTGTTCTAGAAAAATTGCTGAGCAAATCAACAACAACAGACTTTTTAAGAAAACTAACGGAACGAAATCAATCAATCAACGAACCAAGAAAGAAAACAACTTCTACTTAGATGTAACCCCCTCAACTCCCACCCATACACTCGAGAGCAGATCCTTGCAAGTTTCAAAATGTACTCGGTACACAGAGTTAGCCGAGCGCTAGCTCGTCAACGCTCGACCCTACGAACCTTTAACTCGAGCTTCGGCACTGATGTCCAATATAAACCAATTCGTAGTGTCTTAGTTGCCAATCGAGGGGAGATTGCCATCAGAGTCTTCCGAGCATGCACTGAACTTGGAATTCGCTCAGTGGCCATCTATTCTGAGCAAGACAAAATGCAGATGCATAGACAGAAGGCAGACGAGGGTTACGTAGTCGGCCGAGGTCTTCCTCCAGTCCAAGCCTACCTGAACATCTCAGAGATTATAAAAATTGCTAAAGAGAATGGAGTCGACGCTATTCACCCTGGCTATGGTTTTCTCTCAGAAAGATCTGACTTTGCGAAAGCGGTTGTCGATGCTGGGATTAGATTCATAGGCCCTAGTCCTCATGTAGTCCAGCAGATGGGAGATAAAGTGGCAGCTCGAGTAGCAGCCATTGAGGCAGGTGTTCCAATTGTCCCTGGAACAGATGGTCCAGTGACGACGTCAGAAGAAGCATTATCTTTCTGCCAAAAACACGGTCTTCCAGTGATTTTCAAAGCAGCTTATGGAGGTGGTGGTAAAGGGATGCGAGTAGTGAGGCAGATGGAGGAGGTCAAGGAAATGTTTGAGCGAGCTTCATCAGAAGCCCAAGCAGCTTTCGGTAATGGTGCAATGTTCATCGAGAAGTTTATCGAGCGTCCGAGGCACATTGAGGTGCAGCTGCTAGGAGACAATGCAGGAAACATTGTTCACCTTTACGAAAGAGACTGCTCGGTTCAGAGGAGACATCAGAAGGTCGTTGAGATTGCTCCTGCGCCTAGACTGGATCCTAAAGTCAGAGACAAGATGACAGAATATGCTGTGAAGCTAGCGAGACATGTAGGGTACTCCAATGCAGGGACCGTGGAGTTCCTGGTTGATGACAATGGAAACTTTTACTTTATTGAAGTGAATGCGAGGTTGCAGGTGGAGCACACAGTCACGGAGGAAATTACAGGGATTGATCTAGTGCAATCTCAGATTAGGATTGCAGAGGGAATGACTCTTCCTGAGTTGGGCATGACTCAGGAGAAGATTTCTCCTCAAGGTTATGCGATCCAGTGTCGGGTGACTACTGAGGACCCTGCGAAAAATTTTCAGCCGGACACTGGAAGGATCGAGGTTTTTAGATCAGGTGAAGGAATGGGGATCAGGTTGGACAGTGCTTCTGCTTTTGCTGGAGCCATTATTTCGCCTTATTACGACTCGTTGTTGGTGAAAGTCATTGCTCATGCTGCTGATCTCCAGTCGTCCTGTTCAAAAATGAATCGGGCGCTGCGAGAATTCAGGGTCAGGGGGGTTAAGACCAATATTCCATTTTTGTTGAACGTGCTTGAGAATCAAAAGTTTTTGAATGGAAATGTTGATACATATTTCATCGACGAGAATCCCCAGCTGTTCAAGTTTCTACCCAGTCAGAATAGGGCACAGAAGCTGTTGAATTATTTAGGAACTATTCTTGTAAATGGGCCAAGTACACCGCTTGCGACCCAGCTAAAACCTGCAGAAATCAAGCCACATATTCCAGAAATTCCTATCGGTGAGTATCAATTGTTGTAATTCAATTTTTTTATTCGATTAATTGAATTTCTCCCAATTTTTCAACGATTTCGCAGACATTTTGCAGCCACCTCAAGGTCTCAAACAAGTGTTGATGGAAAAAGGTCCAGAGGGCTTTGCCAAAGCTGTTCGAGAACACAAGGGACTCCTTCTCATGGACACAACTTTCAGAGATGCTCATCAGTCACTTCTCGCCACTCGAGTTAGATCTCATGATCTGCTGAATATTTCACCCTACGTTGCTCACAAATTCTACAATCTTTATGCACTTGAGAATTGGGGCGGAGCAACTTTCGACGTTGCTCTGAGATTTTTACATGAATGCCCTTGGGAGAGATTGATCGATATGAGAAAAGCTATTCCTAATATTCCATTCCAGATGCTTCTGAGGGGTGCCAATGCCGTTGGATACACTAACTATCCAGATAATGTTGTCTACAAGTTCTGTGATCTTTCGGTACAGTGTGGAATGGATATTTTCAGGGTCTTTGATTCACTAAATTATCTTCCTAATTTAATCTTGGGAATGAATGCAGCAGGAAAGGCCGGCGGAGTCGTTGAAGCCGCAATTTCCTATACAGGTGACGTATCGGATCCCTTGCGCTCTAAATATGACTTGAAATACTACAGGAATCTTGCTGATGAGCTTGTCAAAGCAGGAACCCACGTACTAGGTATTAAAGACATGGCAGGCCTCCTAAAACCGAAAGCGGCCTCTCTTCTGATCGACGCGATTCGTCAGCGGCACCCCGATATCCCTATTCATATTCACACACACGACACAGCAGGCGCTGGAGTCGCAGCGATGCTGGAGTGCGCTCGAGCAGGAGCCGATATTGTTGATGTAGCAGTGGACAGTATGTCAGGGATGACTAGCCAGCCCTCAATGGGCGCAATGGTGGCCTCCCTCCAGGCCACTGAGAACGATACAAAGTTCGACCTTCGAGACGTTTCTGGGTATTCTGCCTATTGGGAACAGACTCGCACCCTCTATGCCCCCTTTGAGTGCACAACAACTATGAAATCAGGAAACGCAGACGTTTATCTCAATGAAATTCCCGGAGGACAATATACAAATTTACAATTCCAGGCTTACTCCCTCGGTCTCGGAGAATTCTTCGAGGACGTTAAAAAAGCTTATCGAGAAGCTAATTTACTTCTTGGAGACATCATCAAAGTCACCCCAAGTTCCAAAGTCGTTGGGGACTTTGCGCAATTCATGGTCCAGAACAAATTGACAGCTGAGGATGTACTTAATAAAGCAGAGGAGTTGTCTTTTCCAAAATCAGTGGTGGAGTTCCTCCAGGGGGCAATTGGTGAGCCTCATGGGGGATTCCCAGAGCCTCTGAGATCCAAAGTGCTTAAAGACATGCCGAGAGTGAATGGCAGACCTGGCGCCAGTCTTGCGCCTTTAGACTTTGGTAAATTGGAGAAGGAACTGAGGGAGAGCCATTCAACGATTAGCGAGAAGGATGTTATGTCTGCTGCACTTTATCCTCAAGTAACCGAAGATTATCTCACATTTAGAGAGAAGTTTGGACCTGTTGATAAATTGGATACGAGGATATTCCTTACTGGACCTAAAGTTGGAGAGGAATTTGAAATAACGATAGAGAAGGGAAAGACTTTAGGAATCAAGACATTGGCAATGGCTGAGGATTTAACTCCCAATGGAGAGAGGGAGGTTTTCTTCGAGATGAATGGACAGCTAAGATCTGTATTTATTAAGGATAAGGAAGCTGTAAAGGAGCTGCATATTCATCCGAAGGCAAGCAAATCTGATAAGAATCAAGTGGGAGCACCAATGCCAGGGACTGTTATCGATATCAGGGTGAAACCAGGAGATTCAGTAGAGAAGGGCACTGCTCTCGTTGTTATTTCAGCTATGAAGATGGAGATGGTGGTACAGGCACCAAAAGCAGGAAAGATTAAGTCTCTGGATGTTAGTCAGGGAACGAAGATTGAGGGAGATGATCTTCTTCTTACAATGGAGTAAAGGAATCCCTTCATATTCATTAAATCCTATTGACTGGAGATATTCTCAGTGAAACTGCCGTTTTTTCTAGCTATTCTAGGATATTATCTATTGCTTACATAATTAATTTTACACTTTGATACCGAAAGTTTTTAGGAACGGGAAATAAACTTTTTGATTCTTAATGCATATTAGTCGTGAGAGCAGAGAGGTCATTGATAGGAGAATGAGTTTTATAAGAGAGCTCTACTTATGATTTTCTAATGGTGTTTGTAAAAAATTGGGATCCTGATGATTTTATCGATGTAACGATGTGGTGAAGGATCATGAGAATAATGTTGATGCATAATTTCCTCAATCGCTCAAAATATGTGCTATGAATGATGTTTAGAATGCAGAAATAATGCTACTGGTAGCTGTTTCGATTGTAATTACTCTGGGATGATACAAAGAGATATATTTCACGCGTAATCAAATGTTACATCCGTTGTTATAATCTGTAATATCTGTATAGTGTAATACGATTCAATTTGATAAATTCCATGGCTGAGATCGTGATTAATGGGTAAATGGGTGAATTGTTAATGGAATACTGTACATAACTATAAATACTGAAATGAATTTATTGCAGAATTATTCTCCGTTTACTTGTGTGTTGTTTTTTCAATAATTTAGCAAGGTAATAATGTTTTGGAATATTATTCAAAAACTCCCGCACTCACAGAGCGGGCAACTTAACCGCCCCCTTGCTTTTAAATAGATGAGGCACAACATTGATCTCCACACACACCGAGAAAGAGAGAGAGGAGGGATTCAAGTAGTTATCCCTCCTCCGAGCCCACAAACAAAACAGTACAGTACTTGACCACTCAACATGGGTTTAGATACGGATTTGGTCAAGAACTTTAGTTGAGCATTGTACACATAACATTTCGACTGTTTTTACTTTTGCCTCAAAAGTTAAAACAGTTTAAAAACTTATTTATTGATTATTAATTTGGAATAACTGAAACAAAGAAACTTTCAAGTGACTAAAATGGCAGATGTAGAGCAGAACAAATGTGACTTGTCAAATGTCATTCTGCATGTGAATGCAGATAACCACAGACAGGTGAGATCATCTCATATTAACCTCGACATTCTCGCGTAATAAAGAGAACAAAAAACTTTGTGTTCAATGTTTTCTATGTATTTGATTTTTTAGAATGGAGAAAATCAACGTAGGATAAAACGAGTTTTGCACTTTTCTGATGGAGATATTGTGGAATACGATGACGAAGTAGACGCCCCCAGGACAGAAACTCACAGGGTAGTAATGGACTACGTGAGTTGACACTCCTTTTCTTCCTTCAATTTGATTATTTTATAAATACTTGAGGAGTTGAGTAATAAGAGATAACATGTTTTCACTTATTTTGTCGAAATTGTAGAAAACCCTCCAATGGCTCCCCTGGACCTGGCATCAGACTATTTGGTTCAGTTCTAAACTTTTAGAAGGTTGCGATTACGTTGGGGAAGCCCTTGCAAACTTCTTCGGAATAACCTCCCCTAAATATCAATTCGAGATTGATGAATATTACAGACAACGAAGAATTCTCGCTGAAGAGGAAGAAAAAGAGCGATTAGAAATGGCTGGATGGAGTGAGCGGCAAAAGAACAATCTCATAAATACTAGTCAGCCTGCAATGAAACTCCAAACCCAAAAGTAGTTGAATGATTTAGTAATTTTCTCTGCTATTCTACCGAATTAATTTCATTTTAATGGGTACGAAAACGAAAAAATTATGTCTAACGCCCCCTCTTTGTACCTTGAAACTCCTCTCAGAATTGATAAAAATTAAAATAAATTATTCACCATTTAATTAAAATTCAACAGTCTTGGATGATGTATATGTTGATTTTATATTTTTTATCATCTATAATTAGAATTATTTTTCAGCAATAAAGATATTGTACAATTGCATAAAATGTAACTATATATAAGATATCTTCTCTTCTCAAAAAATTAATACTCACAAAAAATCACGATTCTGGTACAAATCGATGTAGGGCACTTGTGAGCACTAGTAACGAGCTCTGCAACCCCTGAGGGAGATGCCTCTGTAGCCAGGCACCCTTATACTGCTCAATATGCGCCAGCATCTTATTAGCGATATCAGTTCTGAAGGTTGGTGGTAGATTGCTGACCCCTAGATTAATAACCGCCAGTCCCATATTGCTATTAGGATTCACCCCTACCCCAATAAGTGTCCTGCCAATTTTACAAGCAGTCAGCATAAGATCAGCAGTCAGTTGCAACTCTTGAATCTCCATTGAACCAAACTTTGAGGTCACATTGGCTTCATAGAGTGCATGAGTCACACGTTTGATTTGCTTTGTGATTTTTGCAAAGAGATCAGCACTTAGAAACTCTAGATTAACATTATCAGGATCAGTCAGTAGTCTATACAAAGTCGATCCCCTATTATCGGGAATCTGTTGAAGATCATTGCAGTCCTGATTCTTGGACAGTGTCAAGACCAGCGTATCCACTCGCCCCAATTCTAGAACAGCATTTCCCACCTTGTTTTCCACATCTTGAAAGACGTGAGTATTCAAAACGTTTATTAGAAATGCCTGATATTTGCCATTACCACCACTCCCATCACAATCAAATGGATCAATCGGTCCTAGTTCAATATTAGAGTCTGGATTCCACGTCAATCCAGCTCCAATCAAGTAACCCAGCCATGAAAAAGGATGAGGAGTAAGATGATGACTCCCAGACCAGTGAGCAACAATGATTCCAATAGAGTTGTGCTCCAGTGCTGTTTTAATTGCATTTCTAGTGTTTGCAAGAGTAGACGCAGGACATCCAGCGAGGGAATTGTAACTGGCAGTACCTGAGCTGGGAAGAACATTGCCACCGGCTGTTTTAAACGTCTCTGTCCACTCGGAGAAGTCGTAATCAGCCTGAAAGCCATACTCCACTAAAATAACATTACTAGGAACACTCTTAAACTCTGGTTTCGAGTGGAGTCCATTGGAACACAACAAGAGTGTTGTGTCGGAATTTAGATTGAGAATGTGCCACAACTCTTGAAGACATGAGTAAGATTTAAATACCTCTGACATGTCAGTTTCAACAGTTTCATTAATACTGAGACTACAGTCCAAATTATCAGCCTGCACCAACAGACTCGCCAGTCTTGGACCCACGTGAACATAGGACAAACTTGGGAATGTTGCTAGAACTTCCTGGAACACTGGCCACATCTGATTTAGATGACGTTGACTAACATTCTGATCAACATCAAGGGCTGGAATTAGGTCTATGTGTCGATCTCTGCAGTAACGATCCAACGTCACCATTTCCAGTCTAGAATAACACAACTGCCAATCGCAACTGGGAGTGAGCCGGGAGTAAAGATGTAAGTGGGATATTTTAAAGGAGGACCAAAGATCTATTGTGTGCAAGAGGTATTCCAACCTTGGGGTTCGTCCCCTCGGCGAAATATCGAGGAGAATTCCCCTGTGCATGAACCTCGGTTCGTCTTTAATAAGTACTGAATCTATCTCGCAAATATCTGGACTCTCTGAGCTTTTGTTGAGACGAAGTAGCTGAACGAAGGTGCAGACTGCATAGTGGAGGCCTGCTAGGCTGCCAGCACTCACTCTTATGGAATTCTGGGAGATGTGGAGCTGGTAGCCGTCTGCTACATTGAAAAGTTTTTTGTTTACAATACATTCTATTCTGTTATCTGCTATGCAGCGACCTGAGCCTGGCTGTACCTCTCCCACCTTTACGTCATGGCCGAGCTCCAGCAAGTGGCTTCGAGAGACCTCCCAAACGTCTAAAATATCGTGGATTGACTCGCTTCCTTGGATTATAGAGATGAACAGCTCTTTCCCTGCAATGAAAGGTGGCGAGAAATTGGTGAGCTCGAGAACACTCTTTGGCTGGGGCCAGAGCAGGCTTGAGATGAGTCTTCCGGATTTCTCAAGGTGGATTTGACTGTCGATTACTGGTTCTCTGGTGGGGTCGAACAGTGGGTCAGTTGATTTGGTGGAGTCGATGGAGAGGTGGCTGATGTTTGCGGAAAGACTCTTTTGACTGAAGTTGTTGGTGTCGGGGTAGGTGGTGACTGGGTTGTGGATACCCTCAGGCTCTTTTGAGATTGAGTTTGGAACGAAACGCTGCATCAAGGTGTTTATCAGAGGTTTACTGCGAGAGAGCTCGTATGGTGTCTTTGCAGCGAAGGTCCCTTGAATTGCACGAATATGAGGATTGGCACCTGCCTGCAGGAGTTCCTGACAAATCCCAACATCTCCGCGATTCACAGCTTCGTGCAATGGCGTTGCACCACAGCCATTCTCTACATTAACATCTGCTCCACGATCTATAAGGCATGCAACTACTTCTTTGTTGCCGTAACATGCTGCCCAGTGCAGTGGTGTGTTTTTACTACCCTCAGAATCCCAAGAATTCACATCAATTCCAGCTGCCAGTAGCTGTAAAACTCGGTCTATCCTAAAAATAAAATGAAACATGTCATGTTTTTTTTTTTTTTTTCCGCCATTTAGAGGGATCTGAGAGAATCTTCGTGGAGCATAGTCACTCACTCGGAGGCAGCAGTCGCTCTCAATAATTCCTCAACATAAATCAAGCGAATGACTTCACTAGCTGCTACGTCAACTGCGTTATGTCCATGTGCATTTCTAATGGCTGGGTCAGCTCCACAATTCAATAGAGTTCGAACTACATCTACTTGATTTGCCTAGAATCCAGAAAAAAAAAAATCATAATTTATATATTTTTTTTCTATGCATACAACTTTTATTTTACCTTGGAAGCGTAAGAAAGAAAGGTTCCCTCCTCGAGGAATGGTTGATTGAGGATTTCTTCTCTCGTAATTCGCTCTCCGATATTTCCATTGTCACCTGTTAAAATTTTGTACGAAATCATTTGTTGAGTCAGCGATTGCAGCCACTAAGAATATAAAATATTAGGTTATGTGAGTTTGTCTACGTACATGCACTTATTAAAGATCGGATGATATCGGTTCGTCCGTGATCAATCGCCACTCGTATATCTGAACAAATATCTTGCATTGCTAATTGAGTCTTTCAACTATTGAATCCATTTCACATCAAAACGGTACCCTTTGAAATGTGTCAGAGTGGTGGGGTGGTTGTTGTTGTTGCCTCATGGACGGAATCTGTACTTTAAAATGTTGGCCGGAGGAGGGCTACGAGAGCAGTGTGTGTCATAATGAAGACTATAGAGACCTCTATAAATACTAGTCTCCATGTGCTTGTGTAATTTATCACCAACTTATTCTGTATGACCATTTTTTGACGTTTATCTTATCAACTAAATAACTCATCCCCCTGTGTACATACAGTTATAATCAGGTATTGAATAGATCATACCGACAACAGAGTGTTTATTGAGAATGTCGAGTAGTGAACAGGTTGATTATCTTTTGGTGTATATTAAAACATGATGTATTAATTGTTGAAAATTGTTCAATTATGTTTTTTTTTTTATTCATTTGTTAATTCGATTATTCTCAAAGGTGGGTGAGGATTCTGGAGATATGTACGAGAGTTTATTCAGGAGCCCACTGAAACGTGTGTTTCTCTATGGAACTCTGAAATGCGGACAACCAAATCACCAACTTCTTACCAATAGTTTGAATGGTTATGCCAAGTTTATTGGTATTGGTAAAACGTTGCATAAATATCCACTGGTTATTGCTTCAAAGTACAACATTCCCTTTCTACTGAAGCGGCCAGGTGTTGGCCATGTATGTACTTCCTACTCATGTGCCAATGGAATTGTTTCTCCTCAAATTTTCTTAGTTTTTCAAATTAATGTTGAGCTCTGCAAAATAGATACATTGAGCCATTTCCCGATTTGACCATATTTTTATAGCAAATTATTGGAGAACTCTACGATGTAGATTCTAAAATGATGAATAAATTGGACGAGCTTGAGGAACATCCGTCGTTCTACGTGAGAAGTGAGGAAGATATCATAATGGCGAGGGATAAAAAAGACGTCAATATTGAGAAGGTATAATAATACATCGGATATTCCTTCATTTTTATCAATAATGTCGTTTCTTTGGTTATTTTGATTTTGGTTTTTTTTAGATAGGGTGTGTTACCAAAGCCTGGACATATTTTCTTCCCAAATTCAAGGCCGAATTACTCGAATTACCAATGTACTCATCATATTCAAGTGAGGGACTTCATGGCCTGAAATATGGCGAAAGGTATCTTCGTGATAAAACTTACGATCATCGACTAGACGTTCAGTAGTGTATTTATAAGAAAATGCGAATTTTCTCCTCCCATTTGCAATTTTTTAGTGAATTTATTTTCGTCACTAAGCCGTAAGGAACTTTTCTAAATAAAAAAATTGAAAATGTGAGGAGAACATTCGTCATTGAATACTTAAATATTTTGTTCCAGCCAGGGTAAAACAGCCAGTCCCGAAGAAGTTATGTAAAGTAAAATTTTTAAAAATCAATACTTCTCGCCTGAATAAATTGTAAATAATTCTGTAATTATTTTCAAATTTCTATTTATGAAATGACAATAGGGTCGAATTTTTCATTGTTTCACGTAAATATATTACTATGAGAAGGTAGGAGATATGACTGAATAGGCCATTAATCACTTTTTTAAGATGATTTATTCCCGATTCCTTTCCCTCTTACATATGCTCGGTAATGGAAGGGAGGAAATCATTGAGAAAGATTCTTCATATGTATATATTCAGATTCATTCATGAATATTGTTTTATTTCTCCATTATTAATGGGAAAAAGAGATAATCAGTTAATTAACCGCGGGCAAATTCCAAACACTGGAATTGCGGACTGTGTGTATTATTTGTTCTATGAATAGATCCTATCCAATTTTACCCTCATTCTCCATAACTTCTGCAATTCATTATACAAACAAAAAAACGAATAAACAAAGAGTAGAAAAAAAAATGAGCCCAAGTCTTTTCATTCCTGATAATAGCTTTAGTAAAGTGTGATGATGCCTCTCCTAAGTAATCATTAGATGTACGAACATTGCCCTAATTGATATACATATATATATATACATATATATATATATATATAATTATTTTTCTTATCATTTTATTCATTACTTTATCAATAACTGCACCTTCTTATGCTGCATCACCGTTCCGAGCCCAGCCTCGGTGATACTTTAGTTTTTCCGCAATTACAAATAAAAAATTCCAAGAGGCAAATTTCATTGGAATATCTATTTGTTTATTGGCAAATTTTAATAAAAATGCCGCAGCTTTTTTGCACATTATCTTTATAAGAACAAAATTAATTTATTTTGATTTTCCTACACAACTTATTCTTTACTCTAATGGAAAAGCAGGAGAAAAAAAAAAAGTTGGAATGAGTTTTTTTTTCACACACACAATTGAATCACTTCCAATTGTTCCGTTTCATTGAATAAACAAGACTAAAATTTTTGTTTTATGTTTTGTTTCTACGATGAACTGGGCTACGATACGGTGCAAAGCGATAAGGAATCGATGATGATAATTTGATCACAAAAATTTCGAAAGTTTCAGCTGTGATCTTGCGATAATGCACCATATTTGTTGTCCAGTGAGAGCTTTGGAGCTTGGTTTTGGGCTTCTGTACTTGTGTAGGATCTGGGGCCACCGCGATTACGAACTTCCTCGAATGAACCTTCGTCTCGCTTCCTGAAAATGGAAATAATAAAAGAAATAATAATCAACAACAAATGATTTAATTTACAAAAATTAGTATAAATAATTTTTTACCGTCTTCCCCAAGCACCAGTTTCAGGAGTAGCCGATTGCTTTGCACTGAGAGTTGGAAAATACTCTTCACTACGAATATCCGGAGCAATATTTTTCAATTTACTTGGGCGTGTGTTGGGTGATGCTGTCGTCTGATTTCTCAAATGTGGTGATTTGTATTTTCCTGGACCAGCACTACCACTGGCTGCTGCTGCTGCTGCTGCTGGTGGTGGTGGTGCTGCTGCTGCTGTTGCTGAAAGTGGTCCACCTTCAACTGACTCTGCGGGCTGTGGGGTTGTATCTGCCTTCCTCCAAGGTCCACTCACCTTTGAATTCGTTTCTCCGGACTCACCATCCGAGCTGTTTTCACCTGTGCCTCGTTCATCGTTACTGTCATGATCATCATTTTCATTGACCATTAAATTTCCAATTTTTAGGCCAGAATAATCCTTCTTCTCTTCCTCAAACTCTCGCCACTCTTCCTCTTCCTGGAAATTAATGAATTAACTTGACGAAAAATTGATGAGAATAAACTATTAGGTACTAGATCGAACTAATGGTACAATGACAAAATAGAAGGATTTTGATTCGTACAAAATAGAAGGCAATTTTCTTATATAACAACAGAAAATTGTAGAATTTCTCTAGACGTACAAACATTCGATGTAATATACTTGTTGTCTTGCCGGTGAAAATAATGCAAGTGAATAAATAAAAAACAAGTGAATAGATTGACAGGAACTTTCATTCGAAGATAGGAGGGAATTTTTGGAGTGAATCTGACAGCAGGTAACCTCAGAGTGATTCCACTGGTCTGTATCGAGTTTCTATGGAATCAAACGATGACTGTCAAAACTAAAAATTGAATAGTTTCAATTTGCGGATTGAATTACCTCAACTTGTGTAGGTGCCCCATCCTCTTCATCAGGACCACCAATTGGTTTCTCTTTCGGTTTAGTTTTCTCAACGGGTTTCTTTCCCGTTTCCTCCAGCTTCTTGGCTATTTCCTCGGTGGTTGTGAATTTTTTTCCTTTTGCTTTCTTACGATCCTTTTTAGCAAAAAAATCATCGAGATCCGCCATTATTATTCTTTTATACGGCTTGCAATACTCTCAATTATTCGAAGAAAGTGGAGATTCTTAATTTTTAATTATAGAGATGTGATAAATAATTTTAACACACGGGCAAGACAACTTTTTAGTACACCCGTTGTACACCGCACCAATTATGGCTGCGCCTGGGATACGACCACATGGCTTGCCAAAGTTAAACCGGAAGTCTCGCAGTAACTTTGTCGTCAAATGGTCAAATACAATACTCAACGAAGTAAAAAGGTTTGTTGGAAATTTTTGTGAATACTTATTGAGTAGTGAGAAATTGTTTTATTTTTATTTATTCATTCCTAGGATTAAAAGAATTTAATTTGTAAGATTATTTTCATGGAAACAACTCGATCGACTGCGCAGGAAACTGCTTATCCTGCTGGTGAAGAAGATTTTATGATTGCCGGTAAGATAGAAATTAATTGATTGGCAGTAATAGTTAGCAGAAGATAATTTATTAAATTATAAAATTATGACAATTACTGCCATTCAGGTTGTAGAACTTTGTTGATTTTTTCTCTTCTGCACGTATACTCAGATGATGGACAACGTTTTAATTCACCATATTCAATTGCTTTACGGAACTCTGTTCTCTTCTTCTCCAATTCATCACTATTGATAGCAAATGTCCTACAATTGAAGAAAATTTTAGAATAATCATTCATACTATAAAATATGTTAAATGAAGATGAAAAATCTATTACTGTGGAACAAGTTTCATGGCCTCCAAAATGATCTCAATAGTATCGAGATACTCTTTGGCAAATTTGTTGACTCACAAAACGATGAATTTTTATCGAATCATAGTCAAATGGGACCAAATATTCGCTTAAATTGATGATTATTATGAAATTTCATATTTTGGTAGAATGTCGTCTAACCTCACGTGACATAAGATCGCCTTTGTCTCTATATTTTTTTTACTATTATCCCCTTTACAACATCATTGGCAATGATAATTCGTAAAAAATAGTAGTAATTTCAAATGGAGTCATCGTTCAACGTCTCGATTCATTATGTACATAGATTCGAGTTGTTCAATGGATTTACGAAAACCAACTTCAAAGCAAAAAGAGCTCACCGAAAAGAATTGGCTATGCTCTACGTGTTGAAAAGAAATCAATGAGTATAATTCCATCGAAATCCAAGAGAAACCATCATCTTTTTCATCAATGACACATTCATCTATGGAATTGTTAGACAGTCAGCCTCTTCTCGAATCTCCCAAATCAGAATATACATCAACTACTCCAAGTACTCAATCTCAGCACTCAGAATATTTAATAAGTACACCAAGTACACTATCTCAGCAATCCATCCACGAAACTATCGACGTAAAACTCGGAGTCAGTCCTGTCAAGCGGAAGAAGTATGAAGAATCATCTACTTTTGTTCCTTGAATATTATAAAAATGAAACATTAAATATCTATTGAATATTTTCAGATTGGACACGGTGAAATACAAAGAGAGAAAAATCAATGAATTGTTGACCGCGACAAAAGAGCAGTTTGAGTCTGAATTTCAAGTCACTGTTGAAAATCAAGCTCTCGAAGACTATCATTACATTTTGACACAAATGCGTGAACTAATCAAGCAGAAAGTTTCCAGGTAGTGATGAAATATCTTTCTGTTATCTCATATCAATCCGAATATTGTTGGAATATTAGTTTATTATTTTGAATCCAGGGACGTGAAAGAGGCACTAACTAAACTTTTACCAACAAACTGGAGTGCCCGAAAAATTAATGCAGAGATTGGTATACCATATCACTTCTTGATTCATGAATACCGTAATCTACAGAAATCTACGGAGAGGGGTGAAACGAAACGAAAACCGGGTAAACCACCACTGAGTTCAGAAGTGAAAAAGATGATTACTGATTTTTATGAAGACGACGAGATTATGTCTCGGTCAAACAACATGATGGTACTAGAGTCCGCATGCAGAAACGACTCCTTTTGAATAATCTTAGTGAAATTCATGCTTTATTCATCGAGAAAAATCCTGGAGTCAAAGTGGGACGTGCCAAATTCGCCGCTCTCAGACCTCGATACTGTGTATTTGCTGGTGCCCCAAAATGCAAGTCTTCGACTGGGAAGCAGTGAACAAATTGGAGATAGTCTACAATTATATAAATGGGGATGTGAAAAGATGAAAAATATCCATGTCGTTCATTGTTCTAAACAGGATTATGAATTTTGCAGCACTGAATTGACTCCACGTTTTATCAAATCTCGCACTGTTCTTGGCACCAGAGGGTTCCATTGTGTGATAACGACTGACACTGACAATACTCTCCTCTTCAAGAGATACGGTGATTGTGTTGACTTTAAGAGTATAAAGTTATCCACATGAAAATCACAGACTCTCGTACCACTGAATTACATTTAATGAAAGTTTTCACCATTTTTCAAAATCGGATTATCTTGATAATTTCATTGAGTTAACAATTCTAAGTGATCCCATAGAAACCGATATTTGAATTTCATATATTTTTTGCAGAATTTTCTCAGTTTTCCAACGAAAAAAAAAAAAAATGAAAAAAAATTTGGGGAACAGGGTCAAATGACGTTTTTTAAGTTTAAAACGTTGATTTTCCATGTAAAAAATAATTTTGGAATAAAAATGATTTTTTTTTCGAAAAATTTGGAGTTTTTCCGATCGAAAACCATGTCTATTTTTTTTTTCGTAACCCAATTAGTACGGCCAAAATCAACTCATCAAAAAAATCGGTATAAACACGTTTTTATGCCGTGCTCAACCATTTGAAGAGACAGAGGGCTATAAATTGGATTCTTTGCGTATTTTTGGATATACAATAAGTTATGAAAATATGGAAGAGATCGAAATTTTGAGGCCAGAAATTGCTACAGGGTTTTGTGGAATGTCTCAGGTATGATTAAGTATTTATATTGCTCTGATCATAAATCGATATATTGTTTATGAAAAAAAAAAAAATGATGAAATAATTTAAAAAATTAAACAACATGACAATATTGTCGAAAATTCTCTCGTGACATTCCAACCATAAATCAATATTGTAAATCATCAATAAGTGCTTTCAAACAATTTCAATATTTTTTTTCTTCTATAAACGTGAGTTATGATCACACGTAGAAGCCATTAATTAACTTAATTGATTAACAAGTCCGATGAAGGACGGTGGTTACCGGAGAGACCACCTTGAAGGGGATGTTTGCCCGCCCCTTTTGATAAACAACAAAAGATTCTGTCCCTTTGTAAGGTCTTGTGGCGCAACGGATAACGCGTCTGACTACGGATCAGAAGATTCCAGGTTCGAATCCTGGCAAGATCGCATTTTTTTTTTCCACTAACGTTTAGGGCGCGCTACGCGCGCCTCTTATCAGAGTATGTCGGCTTGAAGTTGATATTCATATTGAATTTTAGGCAGCATAGCTAATAAATTTTTCTTCAATGTTTCTCTTTTCTTGTTTTTGGAATATGACGATACTATTGATTCAATCTGGAAGGAATTCATACTATAGATAATGTGATGATTGTGATCAATTCCTCCCTTGATGAAATGAAATGAAATTGAATTATTAATTAGAATGTATGAGTTCAATACCTTATTTCATTTTCTTCTATTATTTATTCCACTAATTATTTCTCACATACGTGTTCATTTTGAATTAATGAATTTATGAAGGTCAAGTTTCAATCTCGTACTTGAATGGAATGATTTGTTGTTTTCTTTTCATTGTTGGTCATTTTTTTCTCATTGAGAAGTTTTTATCTGTTCCAGTTGATTGTTAATAAAAAATAATCACAAAATCGTATCTTCGGCCCATACGCCCAATTCATCTTATGATAACATATAATATGAAAGGGGCGTAAGTGTTATTTTTCAATTTCATAAGTGCGTATCTCTACACACATACGCCCCTTTCACTCTACGGCGACGATATATAGGGGAGAGTCAGGCAAAATGGGACATCCGGGCAAAACGGAACGCTAGGGCAAAATGAGACAGCGGGCAAAATGGGACACTAGCGCAAAATCATTTTCAACTCATTTCCAGTCTTTTATTTTTTTTCCTAAAAAAAAACTTAGAAAAAATCTGAAAATGCTTTTGTAGTTTAGAATTTTTGTGATTATTCCTTATTTTTTGGATTTTACCCGTCTGAGACTGCCTATTTGCACTCGGCATGATTCATTTTGCATTGAATTCTCGAAAATCAATCCGGGTACAAATAGTTACTCTGTTTTCCCAATTGCGGAAAAAAAACTGCTCCTAACTTCAATGGGTCATTAGTTACTTTGGTCCGTGAATGCACACTCAGCGAATGACAGGTCGAGGTTAGATTGTACCTTGATCTCACACAAAAATATGTCACGAGTTGAGTGAATGTAGGTGGCGTCTATGCATGTACATGTAACACTCCAACACAACCATACATTAGTTGACAACGTACAGGCGCACGCACGCCCCTGCAGTGAGTGATGAAGGCGCGAACTAATTTCGAAATTCATCAGAATGAATTTCATAAAGACAACGAATTTGATGAAATACCTATCAGTTATTCGCCCTTCAGTGGGATGTATTCATCTCAACAGGAAGTATACCCATTTTTTTGTGAGATTTAATCACAAATCTCAGGTATGTATCATTGTTTTTCTGAGAAATTATCTCTCCCTTTGTTAGATGAACTCCAAAATTAAATAGATCTTTTCATCCCAAGTTGAAAAAAATGGTTTGGAAATATGTGAGGACAACTACTCGTCAAACGTGGAATCGTGATGCAATGCAAGCAGCCATCGAAGATATTGACACACTTGGTTTGAGCTTTCGGAAAGCTGCAGCAAAATATGGAATCCCAAAAGCAAGTTTGTGTAGGCGATACCAAGTGTATAAAAAATCTGGATCAATTGGAGAAGCCACAAAGAAAGGTAAAAAGTGAAATACATGTTTTTTCCCTCCTTTTGTCCTCCCAAAACAATAATGGGCGAATCCATTTTTCGCCATTGAACCCTCCATCTTTCCTTGCGGAAAAGTGGATGGACGTCCTTTATCAACTACCCCGTTGCAGAGAAATTAATCAGGGCCTGATTATGCTGAACTCATTCGATATTGGCAGAATGAGTTCTATTGGAAAGACCCTACACCTTCATCTGTAGAAGCTCAAGTTTCTGGATATTCATCCTCAGATGATTTTTCACCACCAGTTAAATTGAAGCGGCGACGAGTCTTCTGTATTTCGTCATCCGACGAAGACGATCCTAACTCTGACAGAAACAAATTTCCCATGGAGATAATTATGATATTGATGTGGAGCAAAAATTATCCCAAACCATGAGCCAACTGTCTGTCCAATCCCCCTCACCATCTCCACAGCCATCAGACTCTGCAGAGTTTCCACTCTTCTCGTCTCCTAAGCCATCACACCCTGAAGGCATCTCACCATTTTCATCTCCTCAGTTATCACACCCTGAAGACTTCTCATCATTCTCTTCTCCTCAGCGATTGGACGATGAAGAGTTTCCACCTTTTCTATCCCGACAGCCAGATGATCATGATGATCAGAGTGATCCCCAAGACCTAAATTTACCAGAATCTTCTGCAAAAAAACGTAATCAAATTGTGATAGTCTCAGATGAGCCTTTGTTGAAGAAGATAAAAATTGTCTCTCATGTTGAAAAGAATGAGGAAAACATTCAATCAAGTCCTCCGCAAAGCAGCTCAAATTCCCAGAAACGATGGACAGCCCCTAATCACTTGGAATCCATCGTTCGAAGAGAGACCATTGAAAATCACCAACCATCTGGATCGTCTTCAGTCCCACCATCTACAGATGCAGAATGCGATCTCGACGATCTTCCGCTGGCTGACAGGATGAACAACGTGAGAGAGACAGTGAAAACCTCCAGAAGTACAGCTCCAGAGAATTCAGCATCCAGCTCAGATCCACCATTTATCGTTTAGCCCGAAAGTCTCCTATCGATACAGTATGGGAATGTTCCAACACATGTGGAAGAGGTCAAGCTACAATACTCACGAAACCAGACTGGATAAATCATTTGATTGAGATTGAGGAAAAAAAGACAAATCGCAAACCCAGGGGCAGACCTAGAGGGAGCAAGAAAAAGATGCAATAAAAATATCAGAGAAAAATGTTATCACTTCTATACAGGGTGTCCCACAACTACTCTGCTTCCTTTGGGGTGATGAAAGGGGATGATATTTGAAGTATAAAGTTCCTCTTCGGTTTTGGGATCGGACAACTTTTTTTTTGATTTAAAAAAAAAATATGTCTGACTTGTCATGTTTTTTTTCATTCGTACTACTTTTTATGATTTTTTTTTTCTTCAATTTTTTGGGTTTTTTAGGACTGATTATCGGCACATACCAACCATAGCCCCCTCACCCCTTTTTTCGCCCTCTAATGCTGGGAATTATTTTTCAAAAACATAAATTCAAAACTGAATAATTTTTTTTTTCACTGGTGCTATCTATCAAGTTCGTATCCACCAATGAAAGTACGCCTTCTCACTCCCTCACGCCGCGAATTATTTCTAAAAATCCATACGGTAATTACAAAATATTTGATTTTTTGGTTTGTTTTTTTTTTTTAGTTTTTTTCACCTACCTATCGACCCATCAACATGAAAACTCCCCCTCGTCACATCTCCGGTCCCTGAATCATTTTCAAAAACCAAAAAGACAATTCCAAAATTGAATATTATTATTTTTTTTTTTTTTTGTTTTTTTCGCCTGGTTCAGTAGGCCTGATATCCACCCATTGACCCATCAACATGAAAACTCCCCCTCGTCACCTCTCCGGTCACTAAATCATTTTCAAAAACCAAAAAGAATATTCCAGAATTAAATATTATTTTTTTTTGTTTTTTTTTTTGTTTTTTCCGCCTGGTTCAGTAGGCCTGATATCCACCCATTAATCCATCAACATGAGAACTCTTCGTCGCCTTGTGATCATTAATTTAATTCGTACCAAGAGGATTTCGTGGCAAAAGAATTTCTCTCTACGTTTTATTTTTGTGGCCCTGAAAAGGGCCGATTGTTTTGTTCTCCGCTATGGCATTTGCTGGAAATGGCCACCCCCCGCAGCTATGCAAGCATGGACCCTCCTGAGGACTTCCACCCTCACACGCTGGAGCATTTCAGCATCTATGCTAGTCACGGCTGCATGCAGTCGTGCTACCAAGTCCTTCGCGGTCTCTGGCTCTGTCCTGTAGGCTTGTTCCTTCAGATAGCCCCAAAGGAAAAAGTCTAGAAATGTCAGATCAGGTGAGCTATACATAAAAATATATTATTCTACGGCATTTTCTATTTTTCCTCGAGTAGTCTTACCGTGCTGGCCAGTGAAGTTGGCCATAGCGACCGTACCAACGTCCAGGAAATTGATCGTTTAAGTACTCGGTAACAATGCGTGCACTGTGAGGTGGAGCTCCATCCTGTTGGAACCACTGAGGTCTAGCATTGAGTGGTACGTCGTCTAGCATTTCCGGCAAAGTCTGTGAGACAAATTGGTAATACTTCTCATCCTGCGAAGACGGATAAAAGAAAATAGAAACATTTTTCCCGTTGTATTTCGTACGTGACTGGATGTGTACGTTATAAATACTCACGTTCATTATATCCGGAAGCTCGGAAATAAAAACTTTATCACCCACTATTCCTCCCCAAACGTTTACTTTCCACCGTGTCTGAAAACTTTTTTCCCAAATCAAGTGAGGATTTTCTTCGGCATACTTGTGCCAGTTAAACCGATTGAAAATCCCCTCTCTAGTAAACAAACTTTCGTCTGTCCACATGATTTGAGACAAAAAATTTTCATTTTGGTCATGCAACGCCAAAAACTCTTGATAAAAGAGCAACCGCTGCTTTGCATCTCCTGGCTCGAGTTTTTGGACTGTTGTGTAGTGGAATTGATGGAGAGAATTTTCCAGCAGGATTCGGTTCACCGTTGACTTCGGGCAGCCGGTTGCTCTTTCAAGCATTCGACAGCTCGTCGTTGGATCTGCTTCCACGCACGCCAAGACCTCTTCTTCAATGTCGAGATTACGGTAAGATCTCCCCCCGCCACCTTGTGGCAACACGTGGTTTTCTCGCATCCGAGCATCCACATCAAAAAACACTTGTCGAGATGGATGTGATCGATGAGGATATTTCAATGCGTACATTTCCTGCCTTGTTACCATTTAACTTGCATGCACCATAGATAAGATGCATGTCAACGTATTCATTCACTGTGTATTTATCCATTTTTCACTTCAGATCCGACTCTGTCAAAGAATCGAACACGAATGACTCTTTCTCTCCAAAACTCACTATCCCCCTCTTATTTTTCTATTTAAAACTGAAATAATTGCCGAGCACTTCTAAGAATTGCCGGTGTTGACATAACATGAGAATAAAAGACGATGTAAACAGAATGAATCACAATATCGAAATTTCATTTATTTTATTTCCATCGTCTCTTATTTCGTTGGGATGTAAACACTGAAGGTTTCTGAAGGTTCTCAGAAATTTCCTCAGTGACAAATACGGAAAATAAAAAGTGAATATGATGTTTTAATGAGAGAGCGTCATCTTTGTTTGATTCTTCACTAGAATTGAGCGTGAAGTGAAAAATGTAAAATCACACAGTGAACGAATACGTCGATATGTATCTCATGTATGGATAATTTGAGCGAGATAGAACAGAAGCAGTGCGAATTTATGATGTAAGATACCCTGTTTAACGACATCCCTATCTTCATGTGTTCCAAACTGTGGATGCTCGCGTGTGACAGAACGTCATGGTGCCACAAGGTCGCAAACAGGGGAAACTTTAACATCATCTTGACATCGAGGAAGAGCCCTTGACTTGCGTGGAGGAACATCCAACAACGAGCTGTCGAAATCTTAAAAGAGCGACGGTTGCCTAGATTCGACAGTTGTCTGCATTCTTTTGGACCATTTTGTAATTTCATTTTGGATTTTTGAGAACAACTCAGAGACCGAGCGAGCGACGAGGAGGAGTTTTAATATTGACGGGATGATAAGTAGGTGGTAGGTTTATTGAAACATCAAAAAAAAAAAAAAAAATAATATTTAATTCTGGAATTTTCTGTTTGATTTTTGAAAATGATTCAGAGACCGGAGATGTGACGAGGGGGAGTTTTCATGTTGATGGGTTGATGGGTGGATATCAGGCCTACTGAACCAGGTGGAAAAAACCAAAAAAAAAACAAAAAAAAATAATATTTAATTCTGGAATATTCTGTTTGATTTTTGAAAATGATTCAGTGATCGGAGATGTGACGAGGGGGAGTTTTCATGTTGATGGGTTGATGGGTGGATATCAGGCCGACTGAACCAGGGGTCTGATTCTGGTTTGTGTTTTGTGTAAAAAAATAAAAGTTATGGTTTCGAGGTGATTCTGGAGTTGTGTTTGAATAAATGTTTTAGAAGAAATTTCAAATGTTTCGAAGAATAATTCTTTTTTTTTCGTAACATTTGACGGTCGATAATTAATTGAATAATGGATTATTCTTGAAAACATTTGAAATTGATGCTGAAACATTTATTCAAACATAACTCCAGAATCACCTCGAAACCATAACTTTTATTTTTTTACACAAAACACAAACCAGAATCAGACCCCAGGTGGAAAAAACAAAAAAAAAAACAAAAAAAAATAATATTTAATTCTGGAATTTTCTTTTTGGTTTTTGAAAATGATTCAGTGACCGGAGAGGTGACGAGGGGGAGTTTTCATGTTGATGGGTCAATGGGTGGATATCAGGCCGACTGAACCAGGTGGAAAAAACCAAAAAAAAAAACAAAAAAAAATAATGTTCAATTCTGGAATATTCTTTTTGGTTTTTGAAAATGATTCAGTGATCGGAGATGTGACGAGGGGGAGTTTTCATGTTGATGGGTCGATAGGTAGGTGAAAAAAACTAAAAAAAAAAAACAAACCAAAAAATCAAATATTTTGTAATTACCGTATGGATTTTTAGAAATAATTCGCGGCGTGAGGGAGTGAGAAGGCGTACTTTCATTGGTGGATACGAACTTGATAGATAGCACCAGTGAAAAAAAAAATTATTCAGTTTTGAATTTATGTTTTTGAAAAATAATTCCCAGCATTAGAGGGCGAAAAAAGGGGTGGGGGAGCTATGGTTGGTATGTGCCGATAATCAGTCCTAAAAAACCCAAAAAATTGAAAAAAAAAAAATCATAAAAAGTAGTACGAATGAAAAAAAACATGACAAGTCAGACATATTTTTTTTAAAAATCAAAAAAAAAGTTGTCCGATCCCAAAACCAAAGAGGAACTTTATACTTCAAATATCATCCCCTTTCATCACCCCAAAGGAAGCAGAGTAGTTGTGGGACACCCTGTATAAGAACTTATCATTGTTTTGTTAATTAAGTGTAATAAAATTGTGGAACAACTTCGAAATTGCTTTCCTACGATCGTTTCTTTCCCCTTATCACCCATTGAACCTCCTGATTCATTTGGATCCCGTCCCACTTCACCCACGTTCCATTTTGCCCCCCTGTCCCATTTTGCCCGCTGTCTCATTTTGCCCTAGCGTTCCGTTTTGCCCGGATGTCCCATTTTGCTCCACTCTCCCCTATATATATATATATATATATATATATATATATTAATAATAATGTATTTCAATCAATGTATATAAATAAGTAATTAATTAAAAGTAATCTACATATATATAGATTAATCAATTACTTATTCTTCAACTTGAATTGCTTAGCTATGCTGCCTAAAACGGTGACAAAAAACGTTACATGCTTTTTTTTAAAAGGGATTTCATGAGAATATTCAGTTTCTTGAGGTTCCAATGGTGGGCAATTCACACGCTGCGCGATACAGACAAGTATCACCAATTAAATAGCCCAATGCCAGAGTCATTTCATCCATTGATACTAAATTACCTGCTTGATTATGAGAAATTGATAGAATTAAATAGTAAATTTAAAAATTCTAAACTTGTTTTCTTCGAGTTTTCGACCTCTGTAGTGATTACTAGATCCAATATATGCTGCAGCTAGTACAGTAGCTTTCAGTAGAAATAATAGCAAAACAGCAGATAAATTTAAATTGCAAATCGAATAACTTTATTCGTAAAGTCGTAAGCAACCACCAATGACCATGAGGATGAATTGTGAAATTACAGGGAGAGATTCATTCTGTGACATAAAAGTATTTGTTGAACATTTAATTCAAGACCGACAACAGTGACCGAGTTGTTAAGGCGCAAAGCCTTGGATGGATAAGGGTTCGAATCCGGCTCAGAGCGATTTTTTAACACATTCGGAAACTGTTTAACGGGAGTCTAGACGTCGAAAATCATCATCGAGAAGTGGTATAGCAGGAATAAAAGCCTTGCCGTTAGGTGGTATGATAGTCTGACGAATACACAAAATGGTATATAATGGTTAACACTTTTATAAAATATTTCCTTCTCGTATCCTTTTATAGTTATCGCGTAATTGCTGACTTCCGCCAATAATGACTAAACTCATTGGACAAAATTTATGATTAAACTTTATTAAACACTGAATTATCTCGAGAATGAGTGATTTTGAAAAAAAATGTCAGAAGACATTTTTTTTAAAGAATTTATTGATCTACAAAAAAGGTCTCTTAACATTGTCTCCTAAAACTACGTATTATCGAGATAAATGAACAATTAATTAAAACTTACCCGTAACCGATTTCTCTGGACTCTGCAAAGAACAAGATTGAACAAAACATCACCGAGAGCAGTCAATTCCGAGAGTGCCTTCATGGCAGTGCTGACATGTTGACGATTATAATAAACACTACATATGAGTGGTATGAGAAGAGCAATGACATTGATGAGCATGAAAAACCATTTAAAATCGTGAAAAATCCTTCGAAATTTTCCATGATTGTGATTTGGTGGCCATGTGCAAGTCAGATTACCCAAGAATTTTAATATACTGATTATTCTTTCTGGTCTCATACTTGAATATTTATATTATAAAATGGAAGATGTGTATTTTCTTCTGTTCCGTTCAACTTTTAATAAGATGATGCTACAATGGATGCATCGCAAGACATAAGCCATGCTTCGAACTATCAAAAACTATTGAAAAACAGTTGAATTATATTTATTGCAACGCGACGTAAACGAAATACGCGCGTTTGTTGTAGACTCTCCTTTTGAATTTTTGAACGATTTTTTTTTTGCGCGCGTGTGTGTGTGTGTGTGTGTGTGTGTGTGTGTGTGTGTGTGTGTGTGTGTGTGTGTGTGTGTGTGTGTGTGTGTGTGTGTGTGGGGGTGGGTGGGTGGGTGTGGGTGTGTTGTGGAATACAAAATATCAAAGGATAACAAAAAAACCTAGAGACGCAGAAATTCGTATAGCTAGCGCGCGTATTATCCACTGATCAATTTATATAATTTATGCGAATTATGATGAAAGATTATAAATTCATGTTTATCCAAATTTTGCTCAACAAAATTCGATGAAAAATTATAAAACGCATGTATTCGATATGTGGGGGCGCGTAATTTTCACCGATTGTTTAAACTCATTTATGCGCAATAATTGGATAATGTTTTTTTTTTAAATGAAAAATGTTGTGAAAAATTTAATGGTATTTATTTATTTATTTATTTATTAATTTCTATGTTATAACATAATTTTCCACGCAGTATAAATCCAACGTAGATTATATCAACAAATCATTTGAAATAATTAATAATTGATAAATCAATTGAATAAATTTATCGCACGACATTCCCATTGGCTGGTTTGTAGAGGAAGCACGACCAATCAGATGAGCCAATGAGATTTCAAAGTTCAGTTCAAGTTCAAAAGTATTTTATTGTTTCTCTTTGTTTTTTACATTGTTTTTATATATGCAAAGTATATCATTTATAGTTTTAAGATTCCTGCCCCTTTTGCTGGGTTACGCTTATTAGTATTTAGTCTTGTTTGTTTCTTGTTCGAATTTCGGATTTGGTTTTACATGATTTTAGTAATATTTGCAGGTAAAAAGTTTATTAAAAAACCTGATTATTTATCATTAGTTCCTTATTCTAGTATACAGTTTATGGTGGTCCAGCCTCTAGTTTTGGTTTTGTCAATATTATATCATGAGGTAGTTTATATTTATCCCAACTACTTCTAGGTCTTTTACATACATTTTTTAAAATTTCAAGCTTGTCTAACGTATTTTCATAGAAATTGGTTGCTAACTTTTGAACAACATTATACATAGGTGCCAATTCGGCTTTATCATGTAAATCACAGACTTTCGTATTTCTATCTAAGTTTAATATCATTCTTAGGCATTTATTTTGTATTCTTTGTGCTAAGTTGTAATTTGTTTTATATGTGTTGCTCCATATTGGGCTCGCGTATGTTAATATTGGACGAATACACATAGTATAGAGTGTTTTTTTGTTTTTAGTATGTACAGCACTTTTTCTTGCTAATAGAGGGTATAGAATGCTGATTGCAGCTTGTTTGATGTGCTTTGTGAAGGTCAACTTAGTGTCCAGCACAAAACCCAGATATTTCGCTTCGGTTGTGACCTTGAGTGGTTCATCATACATAATTACATTCAATTTTGGTTTTTTCATTTTGTGCGTGAAGATCATCAACTTCGTTTTTGCGACGTTAATTTTTATTTTCCATTTTTCAAAGAATTTTTCTAGGTTTAATGATTTGTTCTTGTATATATTTTAGTGCAAGGTCTTTGCTCCAAAAGGCAGAATAGACCGCGGTGTCATCTGCAAATAGACCTGGATTAGTTTTTTCGTGTTTTGGAATATCATTTATGTACAATAGGAATAATGTTGGCCCAAGGATTGAGCCTTGAGGTACCCCCGCGGCTATTCTCCTCTCTGAACTGAGCGATGTCCCCACGCAGACATTAAAGGATCTGTTTTTTAAGTAGTCACTTATAAATTTGATTATATAATCAGGTATATGATACAGGGCCAATTTGTGTATCAGGCCTCGACACCACACGGTATCAAATGCTTTTTCGATATCAATCAAAAGAAGGCTGGTGCTTTTATTGATATTGAAGTTTTTACTGATGTAATCTGTTAGTCTAGCTAATTGCTGGACCGTATTGTGTGCTCGCCTGAAGCCAAATTGCTCCTGTATCAGTATATTTCCTGCTTGTAGTACAGTTCTCAGTCTTTCATTTATTATTATTTCGAATAGTTTGCCCATTGTAGGCAAGAGACTTATCGGCCTATAATTTTGAGGGAAAAGTTTATCTTTCCCGGATTTATGGAATGCCAATATTTTTGCCCGTTTCCATTGGCTGGGAAAGTAGCCCAGGACAAGGCAAGCATTGAATATGTATATTAATTGAGCTAGTGCCTTTTTAGGCAAGTTCTTTAATATAATATTCTGCACTCCGTCGTGTCCTGGAGCTTTCCTTGCTTTTTTTTTTTAATTGTGCTTTTGACTTCTGAGGCTGTAATGGCCGGTACGTCTTCTACCTTAATGGGTCTATTCTTGATCTCATTATAGCTATTATTCACAATTCTTTCTGTTTTTGAGTCACTCAGATCCTCTGTCGGTGGTGAACCTTCTCAAAGTTATCAGCTAGTGCTTCTGCTTTACTTTTTTCGTCAAACACTAGCCCTCTCTCGCCATGCAAGTTTGGTATAGCATTATTGGTATTTTTTCTCATTTTTATCGCGTTCCAGAGAGTATTATCTTTAGTACTTAGAGATTTCAGTTTATTTTCTATTTTCAACTTTTTGTGCTGTTTTATGTCAAATTTGATTTGCCTATTTAGGTTTTTTTTCAGGATTTTGTAGTGCTTTTGTCGAGTTTTCTGATATTTTCGCCTATAACAGTTTCGTAATTTAATGCAGTTTATTATGTTTTGAGGGAGACCATGTTCTGGATCTCTGTCTTTTTGAAAAGGTATTGATTTATCTATTACGAGATTTCAAACATTCACTGTGAGTTTTTGAATCGATTTCTCAAGTTCGTTGCCAAATTCGGGGGCATGGCCGTCAATGGTCCGTAGAAAATCCAAACGTGACAATTTGTGGATTTATTGGAGATGAACGCTTTGAGCAAATGCCAGTGGAATTAATAATAATTTTCGACATAAATGGACCAGGACCAATGAGCGTAGCTCAAAGAATGGAGAGAACGGGTATTGATCGTGAAGGATCAATTTATTTTTTGGTAACCCAGGATAATGAAATGGATGATCTTCACCGAGCCTGGAATAGAACAGCGTCTATTCTTCCTCGTCTTGCAAATAAAAAGAAAGGCATTGACAGTTCTTTATGCAAAACAAGCCCTACGATGATTTCTCCTGGGTTCAACGTCCTTGATGCCGAGATTTTCACATTAGAATTACCGAATATTCCCACTGAATTTCTTTTTGAAGAAACAGAGTATAAGAAACGCCGAAAGTCACTCAAATTAAAAAATAAAGAAGAATAAACTGCATCTATAAGATTCACTCTTCATGGGCTTTATAATGATATTGTGCTGTACTTTGTTGTCAAATGAATACCTGCCGCGTAATAATACTATTATTAAGTCTAAGATTTCTGGACACGCAATCCAATGTTGAACCTCTCAGCGTGTCACACGCAACCTAGTGTTACATCTCTCAGCGTGTCACACTCAACTCGATATTTGAGCACTCAGCGTGTCACACGCAACCTAGTGTTGGACCTCTCAGCGTGTCACACTCAAGTTGATATTTAAGCACTCGGAGTGTCACACGCAATCCAATGTTGAACCTCTCAGCGTGTCACACGCAACCCAGTGCTAGATCTCTCAGCGTGTCACACTCAAGTCGATATTTAAGCACTCAGAGTGTCGCACGCAATTCAATGTTGGACCTCTCAGAGTGTCACATGCAACCTAGTGTTAGACCTCTCAGCGTGTCACACTCAACTCGATATTCGAGCACTCAGCGTGTCACACGCAACCTAGTGTTGGACCTCTCAGCGTGTCACACTCAAGTCGATATTTGAACACTCAGCGTGTCACACGCAACCTAGTGTTGGACCTCTCAGCGTGTCACACTCAAGTCGATATTTAAGCACTCGGAGTGTCACACGCAATCCAATGTTGAACCTCTCAGCGTGTCACACGCAACCCAGTGTTAGATTTCTCAGCGTGTCACACTCAAGTCGATATTTAAGCACTCGGAGTGTCACACGCAATCCAATGTTGAACCTCTCAGCGTGTCACACGCAACCCAGTGTTAGATTTCTCAGCGTGTCACACTCAAGTCGATATTTAAGCACTCAGAGTGTCGCACGCAATTCAATGTTGGACCTCTCAGAGTGTCACATGCAACCTAGTGTTAGACCTCTCAGCGTGTCAAACTCAACTCGATATTCGAGCACTCAGCGTGTCACACGCAGCCTAGTGTTGGACCTCTCAGCGTGTCACACTCAAGTCGATATTTAAGCAATCGGAGTGTCACACGCAATCCAATGTTGAACCTCTCAGCGTGTCACACGCAACCCAGTGTTAGATTTCTCAGCGTGTCACACTCAAGTCGATATTTAAGCACTCAGAGTGTCGCACGCAATTCAATGTTGGACCTCTCAGAGTGTCACATGCAACCTAGTGTTAGACCTTTCAGCGTGTCACACTCAACTCGATATTTGAGCACTCATCGTGTCACACGCAACCTAGTGTTAGACCTCTCAGCGTGTGACACTCAAGTCGATATTTAAGCACTCAGAGTGTCACACGCAACCTAGTGTTGGACCTCTCAGCGTGTCACACTCAACTCGATATTTGAACACTCAGCGTGTCACACGCAATCCAATGTTGAACCTCTGAGCGTGTCACACTCAAGTCGATATTTGAACACTCAGCGTGTCACACGCAATCCAATGTTGAACCTCTGAGCGTGTCACACGCAACCCAGTGTTGGATTTCTCAGCGTGTCACACTCAACTTGATAATTGTGCACTCATCGTGTCACACGCAACCTAGTGTTGGACCTCTCAGCGTGTCACACTCAAGTCAATATTTAAGCACTCGGAGTGTCACACGCAATCCAATGTTGAACCTCTCAGCGTGTCACACTCAAGTCGATATTTGAACACTAAGCGTGTCACACGCAATCCAATGTTGAACCTCTGAGCGTGTCACACTCAAGTCGATATTTGAACACTAAGCGTGTCACACGCAATCCAATGTTGAACCTCTCAGCGTGTCACACGCAACCTAGTGTTAGATCTCTCAGCGTGTCACACTCAACTCGATAATTGTGCACTCATCGTGTCACACGCAACCTAGTGTTAGACCTCTCAGCGTGTCACACTCAAGTCAATATTTAAGCACTCAGAGTGTCACACGCAATCCAATGTTGAACCTCTCAGCATGTCACACGCAACCCAGTGTTAGATCTCTCAGCGTGTCACACTCAAGTCGATATTTAAGCACTCGGAGTGTCACACGCAATCCAATGTTGAACCTCTCAGCGTGTCACACTCAAGTCGATATTTGAACACTAAGCGTGTCACACGCAATCCAATGTTGAACCTCTGAGCGTGTCACACTCAAGTCGATATTTGAACACTGAGCGTGTCACACGCAATCCAATGTTGAACCTCTCAGCGTGTCACACGCAACCTAGTGTTAGATCTCTCAGCGTGTCACACTCAACTCGATATTTGAGCACTCATCGTGTCACACGCAACCTAGTGTTAGACCTCTCAGCGTGTGACACTCAAGTCGATATTTAAGCACTCAGAGTGTCACACGCAACTTAGTGTTGGACCTCTCAGCGTGTCACACGCAATCCAGTGTTGAACCTCTCAGCGTGTCACACGCAACCTAGTGTTAGATCTCTCAGCGTGTCACACTCAACTCGATATTTGAGCACTCATCGTGTCACACGCAACCTAGTGTTAGACCTCTCAGCGTGTGACACTCAAGTCGATATTTGAGCACTCATCGTGTCACACGCAACCTAGTGTTAGATCTCTCAGCGTGTCATACTCAACTCGATATTTAAGCACTCATCGTGTCACACGCAACCTAGTGTTAGACCTCTCAGCGTGTCACACTCAAGTCGATATTTAAGCACTCAGAGTGTCGCACGCAATTCAATGTTCGACCTCTCAGAGTGTCACACGCAACTTAGTGTTGGACCTCTCAGCGTGTCACACTCAACTCGATATTTGAGCACTCAGCGTGTCACAGGCAACCTAGTGTTGAACCTCTCAGCGTGTCACACTCAAGTCGATATATAAGCACTCAGAGTGTCGCACGCAATTCAATGTTGGACCGCTCAGAGTGTCATACGCAATCGAATGTTGAACCTCTCAGCGTGTCACACTCAAGTCGATATTTGAATACACAGAGTGCAATCCAATGTGTGCCACGCTGAGAGGTTCAACATTGGATTGCGTGTGACACTCTGAGTGCTCAAATATCGACTTGAGTGTGACACGCTGAGAGGTCCAACACCGGATTGCGTGTAACACGCTGAGTGTTTAAATATCGCCTTGAGTGTGACACGCTGAGAGGTCCAATACTAGGTTGCGTGTGATACGTCGAGTGCTTAAATTTCGAGTTGAGTGGGACAAGCTGAGAGATCTAACACTAGGTTGCGTGTGACACGCTGAGTGCTCAAATATCGAGTTGAGTGTGACACGCTGACAGGTCTAACACTAGGTTGCGTGTGACACGCTGAAAGGTCCAACACTAGTTTGCGTGTGACACGCTGAGTGCTCAAATATCGAGTTGAGTGTGACACGCTGAGAGATCTAATACTAGGCTGCGTGTGACACGCTGAGAGGTTCAACATTGGATTGCGTGTGAAACTCTGAGTGCTTAAATATCGACTTGAGTGTGACACGCTGAGAGGTCCAACACTAGGTTGCGTGTGACACGCCGAGAGGTTTAACACTGGGTTGCGTGTGACACGCTGAGGGGTTCAACATTGGATTGCGTGTGACATTCCGAGTGCTTAAATATCGATTTGAGTGTGACACGCTGTGAGGTTCAACACTAGGTTGCGTGTGACACGCTGAGTGCTCAAATATCGAGTTGAGTGTGACACGCTGAGAGGTTCAACATTGGATTGCGTGTGACACGCTGAGTGTTCAAATATCGACTTGAGTGTGACACTCGCTGCGTGTGACACTCGGAAAATTCGTTGAACTCGTTGCGTGCGACACTCTCGGCGTGCGACACTCGCTGCGTGTGACACTCGCCGCGTGTGACACTCTGGAGTGTCACACGCTCGGTGCCAATAGCCACAGCCTTTTACTAAAGTCCAAATGCTGATATTTCAGAAATAGTGGAAGATTGGGCTTTTTTCCTGCATTAGGAATTTTTGGTGTTGAATTGGGAGATGTAAATAAAATTTTCCTTTCCATTCTGACTCGTTCATAATTATGAGATCCGTACTTCAATGTAAGATAATTACCGACTCTGTTCCAAGCGTGCTCACTAATATTATTTTCGCCCCGGCGGGCGGAAAGTGCACACTTCCCTCCCGCTACGCGGGAGGGAAATCTGACTTCCCGCCCACGCCGAGGCGAAAAATTTGGTTCTAACCACGGAATGTAAAATAAAGGATCCCTACCCACGTGCTTATCAACCTCGCCTTCGGCTCGGCTGATAATTCTGCACGTGGGCAGGGATCCCTTATTTCACCTCCCTAGGTTAGAGTACTCTGCGTTGATA